>CM023453.1:50582550-51220050 GCA_013339765.2 Haemaphysalis longicornis
AATCAATCAGCTAGTGTGTGTGTGCCTGACGTAAATGATCCAACAAATTAGTCTCGTTAGACAAAAATAAATTTATTTAGATACGATCACAACACTTATGGTTTAAGGATAATTTGTACTAACATGTAAAGAACAATCACTAAATAGTGACCCTTTCCCTTCGTTTTAAACTTGTTCATAGTGCACTTGAAATCAATTATGTTTAGAATGTCAGTGTACTCAAACAGAAGTTACTTCCGCTGAACTTTCTTGCATTTAACAGGTATACGTCTGCTATAATGCCTGTAAGGCTATATAAAATGAGTGTCGCTATTCGCATTAAAATTTTCTTCGCCTATAAGTTGAAAGAAATTTATGCTAATAATTTGGTCAGAGCCTCTATTAGTATGTCGTACTGAAGAAATAATTCCTGTTCTCAAGCCAGAACAATGCCCATGATCGTTGGAAAATATGCAGCACACCCATTTTGTGAAAAACTTAACATTTTGTAATTTTTTCAGTCGGCGTTCCCCATACAAAAAATCCGTAACATATAGTCATGCAATCAGTGGTACGATCCGGCAAGAGTGCTTTACACAAAGCATCAAAGCATTGAGGGAAAACTGCCATGAAAAGTTCACAGACACAAAACGAGTTGGAAAAGGTAAATTGTGGGACTCGAAACTCGAAATAACAGCTTCATAACGGATAAGTTTTCCGGCACAAGGCGGAAAGAAGTTTACTTCGTAATCGCGCGTCAATTATGCACATTCTTTTACATCTTATCTAACCTATTGTTCTTAAACAGCCGTTTACGCATGACTGCTTCTCCGGTTAATACGGGTGAAGAGACACCCATGCATTATTTTTACAGAAAAAAACGATTTTGTCTGTTTGCAAGAAAAACGTTAAAGTGTCGGGACTTTTTTTTTTCTTTTCTAATCAGACCTCGAGCTCGCTCCAAGCATAAATGAAATTGACCCAGCCTTCTGAAAATATGTATTTACTATTATTACTAAAAGACGATACATTTCATAGCTTTATAACTAGATTATGGCTAATAATAATTATAGAAATATACTTCCCACTTTCTTTTTACCAACGAAAAGCCAGTGCACGCATGAACACCGACATCAGCGTTTTCAGCTTTCAGCACCCCCTAACGCCTCAAACGTCTGATAGAAAAAAAAATAAAAAAAAAAGGCTTCCTGCGTTTGTTTCACAATGGACGAAATCTTCTCAGGTTGGGTATAATTTCGTTCATTTTTAGAAAATACGCAGTCTTCTATTTGACGCAAGTACCGCTTTGTTCTACCTTCGTTGTACGTAAGCATGACGAGTCACATAAAGGATGTGAAACCGCTGCCCCATCACGCCAGACAAAAAAGTCTGCGGTTCGAGACCAGCGTACCGCCAAGGCAGGAAAGCCACAGCCGTCAAGGTGTTTACGATCAACCAGGAGTCACGCTACCTACTAATAACCAACGTGAACGCCGTCGGGGCCAACGAAGACCTGAAGGACGCGTGCCTCGAATACGGCGACGTCTGCGACTTCCACGCCGTCGACGGATACGAGACCGAGGAGTTCACGGAGGCCTACATAGTGAAGTTTGCTCGCATCCAGTCTGCCAGGATCGCCAAGAAGAGACTGGACGAGAGGTCCTTCTTCGGTGCCGTCTTGCACGTCTGCTACGCACCAGAATTCGAAACGCTCGACGAGACGCGACACAAAATAATCGACCGTTGCAAGTACGTTGCCTTCAAGACCGGCCGACGATTCTGGCCGATAAAAGCGCGTGGTCGGAAAAGACAGGCAGGTAACGCAGGTCCTAATCCCCTGCCTGAAAAGCGTTCCCTAGATATACCTGAAATTCCACCCGTCACTTACATTTGGGGCGGTGAGGAGTACTCGTGGACCCCGCCGACGAACCCCGGCCACAGTTCTCTGCCGTTGCCTTCGTCGTACGTGGACCCATTGCATAACGATCAGCCGTTGAGCTTCAGCAATACTTCTACTGGTGACGATGATTTCGCCCGAACCGAAGAGCCTGCTCGTGTACCGGTCGAACTGAGCTCCGCCAAGAAGCCAACTTCTCAGCAGCTTGTCACGGATGCTTACGAGCGGACTATCTCTCTGATTCGAGACAAAGTTAAAGGAGTGGCGGTTCCCAACACGGACGTGCTCCTCAGGAAGAGAAAGCCTTAACTTGTGTAACGGAACTGTTGTGCTCAATATGAATTTGCGTGAGCAGCAAACTTAAGTGTCTGCAGCTATTCTGAGCCGGAACTATTGCGTTTATTATCCTGCTAAACAATGATAATTTGAGCTTGTGATACATCTGCTGACAATATAAATTGTTTCATCTTGATTCAAAAAGTGACTTTGTGGAATATCTTATAATTACACACACTTTGCATACATGCCTCTTTGGCTGGAGTGCACCATTTGCCGAAAGGCTTAGTTATTGTAAATATTTGGCTATGTGCATGAGGCGTACTGTTGTGGCCCCTACTAAACTACACTTCAGTGTCTATGCAGTATCTGAGCAGTGTCTAAATTGGTAGTGTTAGCCTGCAGAGCAATGCTCTATTGTGTTGCTTAAATTTTTCAGTTTCACAAAGGTCAGCGCAATTTCAGTGGCAATTTTTGTAGTGTGTGGCACCTCCAAATCATCTTTTCTAGGCATCTTGATTGCAAGTCAGTCTTAGTCGGTAAAGGATGATGTGCAACAGTGTGCAAACGGTTTTCATTCACTGTGTGCAAACAAAACAGGCGTCTGTTAACAGTTGTCTGCATAGGATCGAGCTAATGTAGGCATTTGAACACGTACAAGGCCTAGTGTGCAGTGCTTCATGCCGTCTGAAGGAGGACTATCGCGGAGCGTGACAAAATTGCGTTCACTGTCTCTACTTCTAGGTATGCCAATGGAGTGCACGACTGTAGAAACAATGGAGCGGCAAGTCTGCCAACTCCCCGGCATGCCTCCCAAGAAGATGCCCCGCACTGACCTCATCGAGCTTGCTCGGGAAATTGAAACCGTGAGAAAACGAGCGTGATTGTCTACTGACCATTAGCGCTTCCCTGAAGTTCGGAACACGTACCCTTTGTTTATAGACTTATATTACACCACGGCCACCACGCAGTCTCCATACTCAAAGCAGTGCAATTGTGATACCGTGGAAGTGATATCCGATGGCAGCAAATTTCCCGCAGGTCCCCTCATTAAATACAGTTATGAGTTACGTGTCGCTCGCTTGTCAAAACTATGGCTTTTAGATGTCCCTTAAGCAGCATCAAAGCACATGCCTGCTGCAGGCCTTTATTCACCTTTTATGGTGTGCAGAAAGATTTGTATGGAAGCACCTACTCGGTGGCAGAGTAATATTTCATTGCAAAACAGGATTGCATGTTCAACTCCTAATGTAAAGCCATATTCCCGTTGGGCGAGAAGGTATACGTACGTTAAGAGTTGTCAGCGGTGCGTGCTAACCAGAAGCCTTTACTGAAACGCTCCAATAAAAGACATTTTCTACTTCAGGATAAAAATCTCCATAAGTTAGAGAAAGAGGGTTTTGAACCGTTAATTCCATACATTGGTAATTCATAACACTACTGAAAGCTGTCTGAACAGTAACTTAGCACCGCATTGCAATGTTCAGTGTTTCTTTATGCCTTGGCTCCATAGCAGTGCAGAACAGGAGCGTTTGGAGCTGAATGGGAGAGGCCTTCGTTTTGCATTGGACCTGACTAGGCTGATGATGATGATGGCTTCACTGAAAACCTGCATTGGTAGGGAGAAAAACTTCAGAACATGTGTGCTGAATAATGGAGCAGTAGCTTTATTTGAGTAGCAAATGACTTCGTCACTTACTGTCCGAGAAATTATGGGCACGGAGCATTCTTTATGATGCAGTGATTGCGACTGAACACAATCCAAAGTGCCATTTAGAGTTCTGCACAAAAAGTTAGGGACAGAAAATTGGCGCGAGTAAAATTTTGGTGGGTGCAACTGAGTATGCGAAGGAGCTGTTGGGAAGTAAGTAAACATACACAGATATTTACATCTAGCACTAAAAAAATGCACGCGTACCCAAAATTGAGGGCCCAGGAAGGATAGCAAGCATCAATTCGGACACTCTGAATTCTCTTGCTAGATTGAGTTGTTTATTTACCACAAATAGTTTTATTCACCATTTTTGCAGCACCCCTTGAGTTTGCTTTGTTTAATGATTGTGGTTGCTTTATTACGGCTGCCAGAACTAAGTGGAGAAAAAAAAAACTGTCAGGTGAAATTTCAGAGGGAACTGAAGGAAGAACAGCTACCTCGCAGGCTTTTTCCCGTTTGTGCTGAAGGGAAAAAAAAAACCTGCTTTAGGGGAGGCTGCTTGGCCAACTCATTATTTGCTGTAAAACAGCTGAATGGAAAACGCAAATTGGAGGCCCGATCAACCACATCATATCAGATTTTTAAATCTTCCGCCAAACTAGAATTGTGGACGAATGGCAGGGAATAATTCCCCCCATTCCTCGCTTGTCCGCAGGCCGACGAATTCATCAAAGCCCACGTCTCGAGCAAGCTCACTGTGATAGCGGAACAAGTGCAGTTTCTGCAGAGGCAGGCCCAACACATCCTTGAAGAAGCGCAGCTCAACACGAGGCTTCACCACGCGGCGTGCAACTTCAAGAAAGTGCCCGGATCTACTTATTACCTCTATAGGCGGCCGAGCGGCCAAGAATACTTCAGCATGATTAAGCCGGAGGTACGTATATGCCTGCTGGAAGCTAGTATGTGTCGTCAGCTGTGGCTTTGATGTGAAGGAGAAAATCACCTCTAGCTCTGTCTTGCTTTCGAAGACAACTGCTGTAACAGTAGGAAGGCACTGGATTGCTGTTTTTTAATGCTAATATCAGGCAAATTAGGCAAGCGCCTTGTTTCATATAGTGGATTGAGTGAAATTGGCAATGCTGCATGTCAAGAATGCTGAATTTCTGTGCGAGTGTCATCTGCTGAGCTGTGCCTCAACAGCACTTACTACTGTGTCTTTTATAGAGTCCCTCACCATGTTTGTGTTTTCACTTTGTTCGCTAATGTAAATGCGTGGCACAGTAGTATTGGTTGCTTTCAGTTAATGCTGCAACTTCACCATGTGGTCCGAGACAAAAATTGTGTTCACCAAAGTGTGCTAAAATACGTTGCCTCTCCTCTGATTTGACTGGCAACAATGTGGCACTGATAAGAACTCTTATTTTATTTTACAAGCAGATTGGCTTGATTTGATTTGTTTTTTTTTTCGCCCCATCTTGCATCAGGAGTGGGGTGCCCACTGCCCGCACCAGTTCCTGGGTGGATTCCGACTGGAGTCAGACTTTACCTGGACTCCCACCGAGGCGCTCGAAGAGAAGGAGCGGCAGATGGACGCCGTCAGGCGCATTGCTCAAGCTTCCCGATGGAAGCAGGAGCCCATGGCTATTGCCGACGCTTTTATGCAAAAACATCAAGACACTTAGCTTCAACAGGGTGGCACGCAGTCAGCACCTAGGTGACGGTGGTTGTAAAATTAGTCAAGAAATTTTGTTTTTGTACTTTTGCGGGAAAGGGTAGGTTTAGGCACTGCAGCCCTGACAGGAAGCAGATTACTTGTACAAAAAAAGGCTCCGAGGGCACAGAGCTTGTGCATCTTTTGTGCGATGAAAAAATCCTATAGTATTAGTTTCTGGCGCATCAATAAATTACAGGGTGCTTAGAGTTTAATTTTGTTTTCAGAAAAAGAAACAAATGTCAGAAAACACCTCAACTGCAACCCAGTCCTCTTTTTTTCTTTAGTGCACGGAGGTCTTTATTTTTAAAAGCAGCAGTGACTGTGCCAGCGTTTTATTTTCGTGTGAGCCACCGAATACTGTTTTCTTGTGGGTGGTTACTAGTCCGCGACACATTTGGGCATTCCATTCCAGCTACGTGTCCTAGTATTGATCGTGGTTGGGTTTTCTTCAATGCAAACTTACCTTCAGGTAGTCGGAACACATTCTCCAACATAACTCATTAAAAAAAAAAAATCCCAGAGTAGGGTGTAAAAATTTTAAATCGGTTCCACCTGGGTTACGAAAATTTGATTTGATTTGATGCGCGTTAAGTTGATGACACCCCAGCAAAATGCCAGAGGTTTCAGGTTATCAAAGAAACACAGAGCACATTTCTTCGGTCTAGAGACATTATTTATTTGAGGCAGTTGGGACATTTTGTTGCCCAGTTATTTCCACGTTGCCCAACTCGCAAATTTTGGGGCAGAAAAACACAAAAGCTGTACAAACTTGGCTGCCTTGACAACTTATTTTTTGCAAAGTTTGAGAAGAAATAAACCTCTTTCAAAAAAAGAGAGAAAGATGTAGTTGTGACATTCACTTTTGTATAAACTGAACACAAGTAAATGAGTTGCATGGCAGTTACAATGACTCACAAGAATGTTCATGTCAGATCGCTGAGAGTGGAAGAGAAAAATAGTAAGAACGTCTGCGACTGCCTTTTGCTGAGCATGAAACAGACATACAAATTTGTTCTTGAGCTGAGTCGATGGCTCTGAAGTTTACGGGAAAAGATGAGGCAGTGTTGCATTTGTGCCATTGCATAATGAGCCCTATACACGGCACATAAGGCATGAAAGAGTAGCTTGTAGAACAAACGCGTCTAGTGTGAAAAAGGATAAAAACTCAACACGACGCACAAGATGCAATGACTAAATAAAAATAACGTATAATATCAACTTTGCTGAGCACACTTAGCAAACTCAGTTTGTGATCCACTTGTAATGTGAATAAAATGTGCGATACTGATAAAGCGTGCACTTGTTGCTCCCACAGATGTGAAGCATAACAGGCAACGGCTATGTTTTTGTGAGCAAATACTTGAAATGAGTGGCTCACCAGCAGATGCAATTCAAACCAAATATAACGAAAGCGATGGTAAATGCAGAATATTTCATGAAATCAGGAATTTCACAAAATCAAAAACTTCGTTAAACTTGATGGCCTGCTGTTGAGGTTGTTCATAGAACTGAGAAATCCACAATGACAGGTTTCAATGGGACTCTACACTCTAGATCCACGCTTAGCAAGAGCTGAAGCTTACAGACTTTTGAAAGAGGCTCCTGCAATTTACTGCACTGAAAACACCACGTGAGCTCTCTCTCTCTCGAGGCACAAAAAAAATATCCACTTCTCAAAGGTTGATATGAGGAGAAAAGAAAGTTAGTTGCACTGTAGGAATGACGTTGCACCAGCAGTGTAGACCTATTACAGTTTGATTGTCTAAACTCTTGTGCTTGTGTGCACAACGCAACACACCTGTGTTTCAACTACGTTACAATAAATATGTGCAGCACACGAGTGAAAACGTATCCAGAAAAGGTGCTACAGTCGTGCCTAGAATTGAAACGCGGCGAAGATCTCGCTTGAAGGAAGTGTGGGGGGTGGCAGAACTGGCTGAGAATTGTGGGTCGACTTGATCACAGGGCCATTTAGATCTCTGTACTGCACACAACTCTAGGAGTCTAGCAGTAGAGATCAGCACTACTGAGCAGAGATAGGCTTCGCACTCTTCTGATGTGGACAGAATTTGCGGGCAATGCAACCTGTGTTCAGCATTACATCTCCACACTAGTTGCAATAGCACCCCTCTAATACGTTCTTAGGGCAGACTGAAATGCAAAAGATATGAAGACACCTGTTCTCTCTCGCAAATTCCTCATTGTGCACATTCATGGCCATTAACTGACCTGCCCTTCACCTACACAAAGATTTCTGTCATATTTTTCAAGACCTCTCCCATTGGTTTACTGATTTCTGTCACATTTTTCAAGACCTCTCCCATTGGTTTACTACTCCATGTTCATGATCTCCACCACAGTTTTCACCTCGTCGCAAACCTTTCCATTTGAATAAGAAGAAGAAAGTCTATTTGAAACACTCCTTCTTGATAAGTTTTTCTTGCACCATCTCGCCGCCTAAACACCGCAGTGCCTCTGCGATAAAACCTAAAACCGAACGCCCTGGTGCAAGCTTCCCATTTCTCCACAAGCCAAGACTAAACAACACTCCCTAAAAAGTTATATATCGATAGCTCTGTTTCTCTTCTAACTATGGGACTAGCGGCGAAGCCTTCATAACAAGCTCAATTGGCCCTAAGCTGGTGACAGAAAATTTCCCTCTAGGTGCATGTTGCGGAAATGTTCACCAAAGAAACCCTCGCAATAGACTCCATTCAGCAACGAACCATGTGAAACCTATCGATCATGCGTTATGACACGACACAGGGGTTCCCATCCAGATATGGCTGCAGATGCTAAGAGATCGCCTGGAACAATGTTTTGCGAAGTCTGGGGCAGTGAGGCAGTGCTTAATACTGGCAAAGACCTCGAAGTGTGAAGATTAGCTGCAACGTGAATTCAGTCAAAAACATTTTATGAACACATCTTAATTTGTATTGCCATGAATATTTTTCATGGTGTCTGCCTGTCACATGCTAAAACTTATGATGAAAAAAAAAAAAAAGAAAATGGATGCACATTACAAAATACACAATAAAATTTCTTCTTATTGTTCTTATTTAGCTGGGCTGAAGTTCTATCACAGTGCAGCCTTCTCTGCCTTCCTTATAAGAAAAACAACCTTCTCTTTTAAGGAAATAGCTCATACAGCGATTCTCCAGCATAATATACCACAAATATCCACTTCCCGCACATTTAATAAGCTAAAAATAATTGGTGCCAGCAAAATATAAGAAAAAAAGGCATTCTATAAGATTTATATACTAGTAGCTGAGCATTTGAACTTTTTGTGGCAGCGGATGTCGCATCAAATGAATACTGACAGAGAGAATATATAACGCCTGGCATTTGAATCCAGTTCCTAAAATTCACCAACCAGTGCACCAGCAACTGAGCACTGGTGACTGGTTTGCCTCACTGTGGGTGATTCCTAAATATTGCTCCCACTTGAGGGGAAAAAGAAAAAAGGATTAACATTAATAATTAATACGGCTGTCAAGCCACCGGTTAAATTTAGTCCCTGTCGCATGTGTGCGCTCGTACGAAGCAAACCAAAGCGCCATTCCAGCCGCACAGGCTGTGGTCCTTGCTGGAGGTGGCGGCGGCAGCCGCAGACTTGGCAGGAATCGTAGGACGGGCCCTTTTCTTTCTTTTTTCGTCTACCGTAGAGGCGGGGACCTACTGCGTCTTGCAGGCGTCCCTCGCCTTCTTCCCCTTCTTTCCCTTCTCGAAGGAGCTCGACCTCCGCTGACCCTGAATGGGCATGTAGGGAGGCACGGCCCCCTCGCCATCGTCCAGGTCGGCGTAGCAGGCGTTGGCCAGTGCCGGACTGGAAGTTGAGCCGCCTGCAGACAAAAAGGAGACGCCACACACTGCAGCCTCACTGAACGGGACTCTGCATGGTGGAGGCAGTTACAAATGAATGCGTTTATACCCCTGTCACATGGGCACTTTCAATCGCGATTGAGCTCGATCCGGATCGGGCCGTTGCTACACGGCAGTTTCAATCGCGATCGAGCTCGATCACGCTCGAACTCAATCCTGGTTTCTCAAGCGCGATCGAGGCTTCCAAGCGCGATCGAACGAAAGCGGCGATACTCTCGTCCCCGCTCAGCAATGGCACAGAAGGTGACAACTTCAAGTAACGCCGCAAATTGTGTCAAATAACTTGACCGATATAAGCGTTCGGTAACATTTACATAGTTACGTATACCTACGACCGCGCGAAGTCACCAGACGTCGGCCGCAAGTACATTTTTAACGCCATCTGGCGTACACGAGCGCAACCGGTGCAACTTCTCGATTGTGATTGAAACGGGTCGTGTAGCAGCGGCAGTGCGTCGAGCGCGCTCGAAAACTCAATCGCGACTGAAAGTGCCCATGTGACAGGGGTATTAGAAACCCGCTTGCGCTCAGTTGCTGCTATCTTAAATATACTTGGGAGATTGTAAGTTATGCGCAGGTCGGGCTGACCTTTACCACATGTTATGGTCGTGCCCTGCAAGACAGAACCAAAATGGTGCAGCAAATTCTAGGAGCAGCTCGTTTTCTGTAGCGAACGAATATAGAGCAATGGGAGACCGTTTTGCTCAGGCCCGACCCGGAATTTCAACTTCGGGTCGTCCGGATGGCCGATGCCGCTGCCAGAATCCAAGGACTTCTGGCTGACAACTGAGGAAGAGGGGAGGAAGACAAGTAGAAGACGCGCCCTTCTCATTCGTCCCTTTCCTTTTTAATCCCATCACAGGCACAATAAAAGTCTCTACCACCACAACCACCGTTACGTTACTAGCCCGCTCCTGTGTATGGAAAAGAAAAAAAACTGAGCCCAGTTCCACCCAGTGTGAAATCTGCTGAAATAGCATGTCAGTTGTCTTTATGAAGGTTTCGTTTAGCTTCGGCTTCTTTCTTGTGCATCGTCCGAGCGGCTAACTGTCACATAATTTGTTTCAGGATATTTCCATTGAAACAATAGTTGCACCCATTTTCTGTAACCATACTCTCTCCGTAGATGTTGATGTATTAACAGCAGACAGTAATTCTGTAACATTTGCAACTTCACTGTGCACTTACTAATTGCAGACAAGTAAATGAAACTCGGCGTAATGGTAGAGTTGTCTTAGCAGCTAATTATCATACAATTTGCTTCGGGATACTTTCAATAACACAAGAGTTGGGGACATTTTCTGTAACCACTCCGTCTTTAGATGGTCATGCTTCACTATGCAACACCCAATGTGGAAAGGCCAGCTTACAAAAACCAAGCTTGCACCAATTTTTTGCACCAATTTCCTTACAAGTCGACTTCACCTCTACACCCAGGTGCATTGTTGGGAAGACGTATTTTCAGGAACAAAGTGTCATGTAAAAGTTTTTTTTTTTTAACTTTTTTCTATACTGAGAATTGGTTTTTGCACGGCGGAGAAACTTGCTCCACAGATGGCATGACACGATACGAGCAGAGACAGTTGTCAAGGCCAGCCCTAGAACAGTTCCGCCGTTAAAAATTGCTCTCTCAGGCAATGTCAAAGGGTAGTTCCATATGTGGGCACATTCGGGACTGTGCTTTGGCACCACGAGACTGATGTGAAGCAGCAAGAAATTGTTGAAAAGTGGAACAATAAGCTCTGAACTACCCAAGAGTGTGGCATTCGCAGACACAGTGAAGCTGTTGAAGCAAGGGAGACGCTGCCTTCTCTTCGGCTCTGCTCAGCTCAACCGAAATAATTCATCAAATGGGACGAAATCATTCATTAAATCTATGCAGAAGCATCAATGCTTCACTTCAGCAGTAAGTACAACGATGCCCTTCTCGTGACAACTCGGAAAGCGGAACAGCATTGTCTGAAAAAGCACAGCTGATGACACTGTATCATAGGAACATGTTGAACGTGGCATGCTTCGATGTACTGCCGGAATTTCTGAATGCTTCAGGACTTCAAACTTTTTGCGCATCTCTCATATCTCAAGTCTCCCCGTTGCACACATCCCCCTTTCCCATCCCTTGCTCTCTGTGTCCGGGTGCAACCTGAAATTCGTGACGACGATGAAATCCGTTCTTGTTTACATCTTGTCACCTTCGTGGTTTTCGTTTGCTGGCTGCAGTCAGTGCAGTTACGATGGAGAAGGGAGGTGACAGTGTGATCCTGAGCAGTACATCTCATGTTCCCCTTCCATGCACAAAAAAATTAGCTCAGTTTGCACTAGTGGGGCAAGGCTGAAGAAACAGAAAAGCTGGGGGTCGATTTAGCCTCTGACCACACTGACAGCGGACCCCAGGAAAAAGAGGGAGCAGCCGGACTCCAGCAGTGCAAAGCTGTTTTGGATGGCACTGTAAAGCAAAGCATGCACAGTGTTTTATTCAGTAGTAATCGTCGTCATCCGTTTCGTTGGCATCGTCCAACGGTACAGCCGTGTAGGGAAAATCCTCTGGTAGTGCATCCTTGCCTTGGTAAACCTACACTTCTACAGCTGGTCCGGTGGCCATCCAGATGTGCGGATTGTGAAGGGATGGCTTGACAGATTCGACGCCATTGTCTTCGCCATGGTGGACCCATGGCGCGCTGTTTGCTACATGGCGACGACGACGAAGGAGGGAGCTCCTCATGTGGTGTAAGCCTGTGGCGCAAGCCTGGACAATGCCAGGTGGTCACCGCGAGGCACGCACTTTCCTCCCCCCAACCCTATTTCTAAAGTAACTGCGCAAAGCTCGTGCCGGGGACGCCAGGCCGGGGACGCCTTGAGGCATGCGCTCATGAGTGCTCGAGGTTTTCTGTCTATGCCGGACAGATTTGTGTCGGTAAACAGCTCTGTTGTTAAAAAGCTGCAACTGGTTGCCGCAGTTGGGCATTCACTGTACCAAACCTGCAACGCTCATGCATGCTAGTTCTTTCTGAAACGTAACGCTACTGCCCTGGTGTGCACTGCAACAGTCATGACATGCTTGTTTGTAATAACCGAGTGTTTGTTATAACTGTGACTGGCCGTTACATGTGGACCTGACTGTGTACTGGTTGGACTTGGAAATGTTATTGCTTCTTCTTTTATGGCACAAAGACTGCACATGTGGGGATAGTGAGTCTCACCATGTGGGTTATTGTGTACCAGCATGCTTTCGAAGCTGTTCGTCTCCTCAAGATTGTCACATGGCACATCCACAGTTATACGTAATCCAAACGTGCCTCTGAAGGAGAGCACCTCACACTTTAAACGCCGGAAAAATGACCTGGCTACTTACCAAAGATTTGTATTTTGCACCTCTGTCACCATGAATGTGATGCTGCTTTGATACTTGTACACAAAAAAGCAGTTGGGACAAAAATTTCCCATGAACCCCTGTCACTGAAGGGAGTAGCACACACTAACATATTTGTAATCTCTACGTACGTTGACATGGCTGCTTCCTCAGAGAACAACAGAGTAGATACAGATAACGCCACTATCTGCAGTTATAGTAATGCTGTGGTAATGGCAGCAGCAGGAACGACACTGCCACCTGTGCTCTATCACTGTGAGAAGTTCACCAATAGTGGCGACGGTGCAACACCGGTAAGCTGGCAGCTTCCAGTTCGGTCAGCCAGTGGGGCACCCACCTATGGTCGTCGCTGAGCTGACGGCAGCAACCGTGCCCGGAGGTGTCGTGTCAACGCCCATTCCTCCACCCATCGTGGCGGCAGTGTCCTCCAGGGCATTGTGCGGGGAGCGCGATCCGCTCCGCGAGCCGCCGCTCCGCCGCCCGCTCCCCTGGCGCTCCAGCGAGGGCTTGCGCCGGCTGAACGTGGGGTCAATCTCGGTGGCTATGTTCTTCACCCCGCTGGGCCCCACCAGGAAGGCTGCGCCCGCGGGCTCCCCGCCGTCCGCCTGGGCCCCGGGAGACGACGCACTGCATGTGTGCGGGTGAAGGACCATCCAATCATCTCCGGGTCAGATGCGGCCAGGGTACTGCCAGAAATGCTGATTCTGAAAATGCAGTCTAGGACTGATAAATTTTAGGCACAAGAAGCGCTGTGCAAAGGTCTAAAACAATCAAGAAGTCAGGGGGGAAAGAAAGTGGTATGGGAAACCTCAACTCTGTTACTGGCTCTAAATTTTTCAAACGGTGCTTGTGTAACCAAACACCTACACAATTATAATTTGAGTGGAGAAAAAAGAACAAAGAAAAAAAAAAAAGCCCCATTGCAATGAGTGTGATTAGCACCCACCAAAATGCAGGCTAACAGCATCGGAGAATAGCCTGTGGTACACCTTCCCCGGTCCAACTCTCTGCCTTCATTTGTATTTGAATGGGTTCAAAATTCTGCGGGAAAATTCTGGCCATTGAAAACAACCTCCTAAAGCAACTCCCAAATTTCCATGTGGCATATTTACAATTGGCGATGTTGCCAAAATGTAACAATGTGTGGTCCTGTGACCGCATTTACACTTGCACATCACATGGAAATCCATTGCCTGCCTTACACAAAAACTTTCGAAACTCAGAGACGAATGTGCGTATCTCCTAGGAAGGTAGCTTTGTTGTTTGGCTTTGTTTTAGACATGAACATACACTGAGATTTTAATCCAGATATATGGTAGCCTCCAGTTTGATCAAGTTTGATGGTAGCCTCTCCCTCCTTCAACAGTACACCTCACAGGTTGCACCAACTTAGGCACACAACAGACAACTTTGTGTTTACGCATAAAAGCTGGCAAATTTTTACATCATCATTTGTCAGCACCGAGATCATTGTACTTCTGATATGTGGTGCAGTTAATCTTCACACACACACACAAAGAAAAGAAGGAAAGGAAGAAAGGAAGAAAAAAAAAAAAAGAATGTCACCACTATGCCACAATCCACACAAGGGGATTAACAATTACTTGATGAGACAGGTATCGCAATCGCAATATAATTCTCATTCTTTAATTAAAACCCGGCACGGCCCCAAAGATACAGTTCAACTAAGCAAAATATTGACTTGACTGTAGTCAAATAGCTTTATACTCAATGGGACCTTTAATTACTTTTGCATTATGCAATAAAACTGAATTAAATGAAGGTAAAAAGGTAAATTAATAAATATCAATCAATCGATGTAACTTCAACTGACGCTGGACATTCAGAACTTTGCAGCACCTCCATGCGGTCGGCCCTCAAATTTTGTTGTGCTGGAGCGAAAATTGAAAAATGGTCCTTCATCTCCAATGCAGATTGGGCAGATCTTAGTGCAAGCCTTCTGATAGATGGCTGAACCCTGTTGGTCAGCAATGTCATGTTTCTTTTTGTAATAAAGAACAAATTGGGGGTTTTAGGCATTAAAGCTACGTCCGGGATAATGGAGGGCTACGGATTAATTTATACCCTTTGATGATCTTTAATGTGCGCCGAAATCTCAACACACAGGTGTTTTTGTTTTTTGCCTCAACCATAAAAACGGCCGCCACAGCCAAGATCAAACCCACATCGTAGGGCTCAGCAGCACGTTTTAGCAACTGAGCACCGTGGCAGGTAGGTCTTGGGGACCCACCTCATAAGCACCCTGATGTAATGTTTTTATTTTTTCCTCCAATTTATTTTTTGGCGGCAATGTTTTTGCTGGCTGTCCAAAGCATTATTCGTAAGCAGTGTATAATATACAGTTATGTGCACTGCGTGCTATCATAATGGCCAATCATCAGAATGCCATTACGATAATGGGAGATGAGAAGCGCGAGAAAAGCAGTTGGAGAACACTACACCCGGCGATGTAGTGAAGCTTTGCCTCTGAAAGCATGGACTTACCCATCAATGGTTCCCCTACTAGGATCGCCTGAAGGCACGTCCCGACCAGTAAGATTGAGTTCCTCGATTGAGCTCTGGAGGAAAAGGTAGAAGAAAAGAATAAGACAAAGCCGGTGCACCGAAAGCAGTGAATAATACCACTATGATGTTGGAGCTCAACAGTGCAGTATGCGGCAAGTGCACAGAACCTTTGTTGGTTAACTGGGGCTAACCTGCTGCAGACACAGCAAACATCCAATCAAACAGTGACCACAATACCCTGTATGTACAATGCAAGCAATGTCCTCCACGAATTTCGAAGAGCTAGCTTTCGGCTCAGTCTTAGAGTCGAAGTGTAGAGAGGGAAGAGATTTCGGCAAATTGTGTGGCGTGAAGATTGTGTGTCGCGAAACAGTTTACTCTGACAGATTTAAAGTACCCATGTGATAGAGGTATAAGAAGAAATCCTATATGACACAGCACTCTTGCAAAGGTCAGGCAGAGAAAAGCCTTCAACTCTGCATATGATGAGATAAAATTAGCCCTGCAGACGAATAGAACCTGAAAAGCAACTGAAACAAGTGATCCCAACAAACCTTTATTGAGAGCAAGTTGTTAGTGATCTCCATTAGAAACTAAAACCATGCTTCAAAGTATACCTGACCGCCCAAAAAATGATGCTAGCTGTCCGCGCTATTCTTAGTAATGGGGTGTTACGTCTGCAGAAGGTAGGTCCTCATAGTCTCCTCACGGGCCTCACCATCTGCTGCTGCTGCTGTTGCAGCAAGGCCTTCTGCCGCGCCCGTTCCCTGGCCCTGCGAAGGCGTGCCTTCTCCTGATCTTGCAGCATCTTGGCCAGTTCCCGATCTTGGGCCTCCATGGCAATCTGGCGATCCTTGGCACTGGCACCTCGCCTCTGAAAACGAGAGAACGACGCTACTTACGCAACGAAGCAAGCCAAAGAAATAATTATGTTCTCAGACCCTTTAAAAAAAAAAGCAAAAGAATGAATATTTGGAGCAGTACAAGCTTGATGTAGGCGAGTTTGTGTAACATACCTAGAAAAAAAAATGTAAAAAAGGCAAAAAACAGAAGCAAGCAAGTACAACAGACAGGTGCTAATAGCGTCCCCATCCATTGTACTTTTTTTCCACCCCCGTAATTTTTGTGCCGTTTTTTTTTTCTTGATCATTTGGAACTGTGAGGCTGCTAGCATCTTAGCACCTGTGTAAGCTAGTATGGGACAGTTTCAGCAACGCTGTTTAGGAAAAGGCAATAGTGCAGCCTTGAACTGAACTATGGGTTTTAGGACGTGACTGCGGAGCAGCCTTGCCAGAGCTTGCATGATGGGTGGAGGAAGAGAAATACAATCGAAACTTGTTAATTTGAAGTCGCACAATTCAAACTGGCCTCAGTAAAGTGAAGTGTATTTTGAATAGGAAAAAAATTCTCGCTGATTCATATCGCAGAGATGCACAATGGCTAATTTGAACAAGGTTTCTCATATACACAGAGAGTTTTTTACATGGAAGAAGAGTTGGGAGAGCTGGAAAAGGGAATCAAAATGAATGCAGTTGAGTGCAAACGACAAATTATAATTTAGATAGGTGCACTTTAATTAGAAAGCATGACCTAGCCTCTTCGTTACCCCATACACGCTGACACGAAGTACTGCATGGAACTGCAGAACGCGGGACTATGGAACAATGGGGGCTGCATGGGATGGTTAGCTTGAGTCAATATTTGTACTGGAAGTGTTTCAATGCTGAGATTTTTCCCGCCCCTCAATGAAAGATACCTATAAAATACTGTATCTCCTCTTGTCGTAGGCACTACCTGTAGACACAAATTCATAGAAAGGTAGTGCACACTCACTTGCCTTATGCACCTCCTAGAATTTATAAATTGTTCACTGCGCACACCGTACTTGACCAACAACTCGTAATTATTGAAATTGGCTTCCAAGAATGAATGATTCGATTCTCCACGTAGATATGATAATGGTATTGCAGGCAATGCTGCTAATCAAAGTGACTCCCGTTAGTTTGAAAGGCGGGTGATTTGAACAAATTTCTAATCAGCCCCTCATAGTTCAAATTAACGAGGTACAACTGAACAATGACCATACTAGAAAATAGCGGTGGTATGTGCAAGCTTCACCAACAGTTTTGAATTAAAAAAATCAATCATTTCTACCCTGAGCTCTCAACTGTCAACTTCATTTTTGCAGCACTTATATTTGTGGGCAGTGTATGATGTGGCGAGCTTCCATTGCACATCGATATTGACACCATGAGAATCGAAACAAACGGGTAAGGGATTTGAGGGGACTTTTTCATGTTCTATTTGTGCTTTCCAACTTACTGCGCTTTCAAACAAGCCACAAATCTTGCCTGCCACTGAGAACATGGCTGGAACCATTCTTTTTTTTTTTGCGCTGCAGTCATGCATTGAATTGAAATAATGAGATAATAAAATTAATAAAAATGGAAGGCAGCTTATGTCTTACCTTCGTTTCTTGTTCCTGCAAAAGCCTGGCCAGTTCCTAGAAAACAAGCAGAAAGAAAAATTTTCAATTTACAGTCCCACAGACTGCACCGTGACTTGAGTTTCGAAATTCACTATACCTTTTACAATTTTTTTTTTCTACAACAAGAATGTCACACAAGTCGTTTAATATGCATTAGGTCAGCCGTCTTAAATGCACGGCCCAAGCATGTTATCGTTGTGGCTCAAGAAGCCTTAAAAGTCTCTTAAATGCTGCCTTTCACCCTGAGGTCAGCTGTGGCAATGGAAGTGCCAAGAGCAAAGATTGCCTATAAAAATGTCTGCGCTGTGATATCACCTTCACGCAGCATAAAGTGGAACTAAACTAAAACACAAATGTGAAACCATCGTTTCCGAATGCCTGGACACTTTACTAGCGTTACCTACAAATCCTGGTTTTGGGGCCCAATTTTAAGCCAGTTTTCATATTTCTAGAGCAAAAGTGCTAAAATAAACGCCGACATTTTTTTGTCAAATAACCGTGCGCACAGCCCCTCTCAGTTGGACTCGTGGGTAGGTGTTTGGTCTGTACTGACGAATTTTCCCCACTGGTGAACAACACCATTATGTCACCTCAGGATTTGATTGGACCAATGTTAGGATCTTGGGGACTGAACAACAAATGAGAAGTTCAATGTTTAATGGCCACTGGCTAAAGAATTTACAAGACCTGTTCCACCACCGTTTAGGTATCACACATGCACTTGGATATACTTGTTCCAGGCCAATCTTTTAATTAAACCGCTGCGACCAAGAAAGCCCTATGGCACTGTCTAGTTTCGCCAATAGTGACAAGCATGGCTAATTTATAGGGTAAAACGGTATCGCTGCTAAACAGAACTAGCTGAAACAATATTGAAGGGTAGCCCATGTCTTGGTGGGAGCCCACATGCACGCCTCATTTAGAGGGGAGGGAAGACAACATCTAAAAAGAGCCTACTGTGATGTGGATGCAACTAACATTTTAATAATGAGGAAACCTATTTTGTAGGGACCAAGCCAAATATGCAACGCTCGTTTTGCGACCTAATTAAAAGTGTGCACACAACTGGCTATAAGGCCAGAGGACGTGGCATTTGCGAAGGCAGTGTGACCCAAATTAGAACGCCGTTCAGGCGCATCCCTACCGCATCCTGTTCCTCTTGGAACTTGCGGAGGTCCTCCCCGCTGAGGCCAGGAGGCGGCTGCAGGCAGAAGTCCGAAAAGTCCTCGTCCCGGCTGTCGCTGTCATCGAAGAACGCACCAGACGGGTCCTCGCCGAGCGAGAGCCTCTTGAGCACCGTGGGAAGAGCGTCGTCTGCGAGCAGGCAGCGAATCACACAAGGGTGCGCCTAAATTGCAAACGCTAGCTCCTAAGTACTGCTTGAACGATCGTGGTTTATCAGCTTGTTACACACAAGGCAGCCCCTCACACATGACGTCCCGGATAAAGTGTATCTGGATCAGGTGGAGGGAGGGAGTGGAGGTGCTGGTAGGGGAGGAAAGAACCCATTCGTTCTAGGAGGAATGGCACTGTTTTGTTGGCACTGTTTAGTGCAAACAAAGCCTCCAAAAATGACTGAAATGCAGTGACAGCAGTTATCAGCCACGCAGCCACATGGTGTTGGAGGCTTTAGATTATCAATGTGTGCACCAATACCAATACTCCTAGTAGCGTTTTCTTTCCACTCGTGGGTCCTTATTGTGCTTTGTCAGGGTGCAGGTGGTTAAAGCTACTCTTCAAAGAGACTCCCACAAGACCTTGCGTGCTATTTGTCAGCTGAACTGATCATACTGTCTGTAGAAAATGATTTCAGTCCTCTACCTGGAGAATGGGTGCTGACAAAATTTAGATGCCATACTTGATGACTAGTTTCCCACCCAACTCTTGGCTTCTTACCCCATCCACACTGTCTTGAACTGGGACAGATATCCAATTTATCAGAAGCTCTCGTGTTTATGTAACCAAGGTGGAGGTAGAAGTGGTGGTGGTTTTACAATGCAGGAAGAATCAGCCTAGCATATGTAACTACTGCCCAACATACTTGTTGTGCTTCTAAGTACTGTGCAAAAATCTGTTTACAAAGCTGCAGATCAGTCCTAGCCTTGCTGAAGCTGTTGCTCTGCTGAACAGAACATAAAAAAAAAAAAAAGGAACTTCAAATCAAGCGCATCGGCACCTTGTTGTGCGACTTGTCACAAATGAAGGGTGGCATCCCGTATACCAGTGGTTTTAACTGGGCTTAGTGATGGGCAGAGGCGATGTCTCCATGACATGTTATTAAAGCAATTTGCCTTTGCTGTTGGAGTTGTCTATTGTGCACCAGCTGATGTGCCCTTCGCATGACTAACTTTCTTGTATAGCTTTGGTGTTATGCAAAAGGGCCAACTTATAGCCTGTGCTAGACTGAGAATGTATTAAGTATGGTACCACGCACCAAAGACAACATATTGCATCGGTATCAATGTTAGGCCCAAACAAGATGGGAAGGACGTTTTATTGAAGCTTTGTAGACACCACGAGGTCTATGAACTCTCTTAGAGAACCCCAATTTGGAGTTTACTGCTTCTGACGATACGAAAACAAATCTGTAAAACACTACTTTTTACAGTTACAAACCACAAACCACTTCGAAATGTCACATGTTCAGTCACTATATGAATGTCATATAACTAAATATAGCGACGTCTCTGTCACTAGTGACGTCACTAGAGCACTGCATGAACTCGGGCCAGCCCCTTCCCCTCACCCCTTTTTTGCGTAATATTTTAGTCCCCTATTTCCGCCTTCATGATATTAGTTCATACAGCATGTGACAAATAAGCTACGAGGAATTGTACAATTGTCCTAGCACTCAGTACATTGATGAAATGCACTTTCATTGGACTTTTGGTTATCTCATTAAGGTATTCTAAACAACTGTCTCCACTTTTTTTCTGAATTTGCACAATGACAATGCAGCTGCTTACTCCGTTCACCATTCTAAACCACCATACCAAGGGCCTGGCTGGAAGGGCCCAGCCACACCCAAGCCCTGTAGCATCACTCCGTTTCGTATACTTTATAGACGAGAAAGCACTTAGCGCCATCTACTGGTTCGCTTTCAACACCAACAACGTACTTTTGACCAACCGCTAAAGAAGGCCCACCGTTTGATTGTTGTGGCTTTGAGGTAGAGTTTATGGTTCCCACTGTACTGGACTGGGTTGGAGTCCTGCAATCCTGCATGGTTTTCTTATTTATTTTTTTTTTCCAGGTCGAGAAATTTGCCCGTAAGAATGTTCTACATCAATATTTGTACCTATTTTTCTGGCAAATGACAGTGTCTGGTGTCTTTTAGATTGCATTCGGCAGTGCACAGCCTATCACTGTGTTGAACTGATGCTTTTCCCCTTGCAGGAAATGTCGCTTCTGTACGATAGACGAAATGGAAAGTCACAGCCCGGTAAGGCCCAAACCAAGCTGTGACAGGTCTTATACTCGTTTACTTACATGCCCACAAGAACATCTTCAAAGAGAAAATGCCTGCAGGGATACGAGATTAAACATTGCTCAAGGTTAAAACTCATACTGTGCTGCATGCTTTAGAATGATCATTGCATGGAGCTCATGGAATAAATTTTAAGTACCGCATTTTCGCGCGTATAACCTGCACCAAAAATATGAAAATTTCAGTGGCAAAGTACGCATGCGGATAATACGCGGGGTTTTTCTTTTAGTGCAGCTTCACGGCAATGCGCATTGTGCTGTGAAGCTCCTGCGCAGTAACACTGACTATACCTTCCATGGCAGCGCTTGCGCAAAACATGCAAGGACAAGGAAGAAAAAACAAGTATACTCTAACAACTGAATTTTATTAGTAAATTGTGACTTTTGCCTTGCACTCAGTGTATTCTACTTGCTAAATATATGCTTTTTCTGTCTACATAGTATGTGATGTGTTGCTTGAGCAGTAGCTTTGGTGCAGCCTTGCCTGCATCAAATGTGCGGGCAATACGAGAGAATTTCTGGTGGGCTGAAAGTGTGGGTGCAGATTATATGCAGGGGCAGGTCATATGCACGAAAATATGGTAAACAAGTGCACTGCAGTAGAAACAAACTGCAAACAAAGTGTGTCATCTAAATGCCATGAACTTACCATACCCAGCTACTGCTCGCAATGTGAAAAAGTGCTTGGACAGCGCACCCTTTGTGCAAAACAGAATGCGTAACATGGTAGCGGTGTGAACAAAATCTTAAAAATCTTAAATCTTAAAAAAGAGCAAGAAAACAATCACACGTTCAAAACTGGCGACAGCCAGTCCGCCCTCCTGGTTACGAATACAAGCTAAACTACTAGTCTAACCGCAGTAATAACCTACTTTGCACCCAAATTCAGTTCTTCAGCAGAGCCCACCCTTTGCTTTGAGCGACACTGGCAGCGCATCAGTACATAACAAGAACCGTGCAAAGGGGGGGGGGGATGAGTGGAACTGACCTCGGCGCCTCCGCTCTATCCTGTCCAGCTTCTTGGGCAGCTCTCTCCTCTGCAGCTCGAGGGCGACCCGCTGCACAGAGTCAAAATGGGTGCGTTTGTACAAACAACACAGCAGAGCGCGTTTCAGAATTTGCCATATCAGGCTCCTCAAACGTTGCAGATAGACCATTATGCACCCCTAATATGCACCTCTAAAGAAAAAATTTCTCCAGGCCATTCACTTTGGCTTACGTGCTTTGAAGGCTTTCCCTGGTGAAACTCATCAAAGACTTTTTTACAGTAACATCATGTGCGCATTATTTGCTACATTTCTTCATCTTTTGGCACGAACTAGTTCAACAAGCAGACTGGCGACACATCCCACCATGGCTTCCCTAGAGCCAGTGTTCTTTCTTGCTGGGGTGCAACTGCTTTACTCGGCTGCCATCACGTTCCCCTGTCACGCGATGTGGTATTAGCGCAACACACACTATGCTAGCTCTTGTTCTGCCGTCAGCAGCATGCTGAGGTAGCGTAACAGTAATGCCCTTGGCTCGTACCCTGGAGACCCGGGTTCAATTCCTGTATGAGGTTAAATGCATTTTAGGGGCGAAGCCCCTTCGGGGCTTGGGCTGTTGGCATCTCTTGTCTTCATCGTTTCATGTAGTCGCAGTACTAAGACACCGGGACACTCATTTCCAATGCCCTGTGCGAGAACGTTTCAACTCTGTGGGAAAAACGCACACTAAGAGAACACACTAGGACACTCGTTTTCCAACACCTTGCACTAGAATGTTTCATCTTTGTGGGCAAAAACGCGTACTAGAACGCTTCGTGCTTCAAAGACACAAGACTTTTATAGCAAAGCGGTATACCTCTCCCCCAACAGTTTCACCTCCGTGGGCAGAAACGCCAAGGCGCCAAGAACACACTTATACACCGCACGCTTGCTCCTCCTCAGGTTTGACATTAGTGGAGATGGCCCGGGATTTTTTTTTTTTATTTACTCTTTACAGCGGCGACTATTTTCTGTACCGCACAGCAATGACAATGCTGGTTTTTCACACAATGGTGCTCTTAAGGCTGTATATTTAAGAAAGGAAAAAAGGCAAAGTCCCTTCAGGCGTAGTATTCCTCATTTCCCGTCTGTGACAAAAGGTTTGTGCAGCATGCAGCAGAGTTGGCCATAACCACCAGGCGACTGCCTCACCTGGTCTTCCTCCTGCGTGGCCGAGTGCAGGGCCGCTTCCCTTTGCAGCTGCTGCTGCAACTCCAGCGCAACCTTGGCATCGTGCTCTTCCCTGGAGGGGGCAGAAAGGGAGCAGAACGTTGGGATGCAGACACAGCGACAAGAACCGAGTGGGGGAAAAAAAAGAGAGAAAAATGCGGGCATTCCACTAGCCCAACCAAGTGTGACCAACCTCTGTACTCTCCTGCTCAATTGCTATGCACAAATGCTGGTCAGCTTTGTGTCTGTAGAATAAGAGCACACGCATGACAGTGTGATCTTTACAGCTTAACCAACTGTACTGTTGGGCGAGTTGGTAGTTCATTTTAAAATAGCTACAGCGCGAACAGAAATAAGAACACGATGGGACAGCGCTCGTCCCATCGTTTTTCTCGTTTCCTTGTTTCTTTTCACACTGTAGCTATTTTAAAAAGATCTTTAGAGGCCAAGTTAGGCAATCTAGGGACACTGCTGATAAATTTTGCCACTTTGGAGGTTTTTGCAGTCTCTGCACCCCTGGTGGCTAAACAGGCAAAGAGGGGAAGAAAAGACTGGTGGCTAAACAGGGAAAGAAAGGAAGCTAACAGCCCTGAAATGTGGGGTGCCAGAGCTGGACTTTTAGTTCTGTTCTTGCCCTCGATCTGTTTCTGATTTATAATTTAAAGCACCGGCTGCCACTGCTTTATACTTGCGCATTAACTTCTAACTGTGACGTCAGCTTCTACACTGATTTTTCCAACTCTCAGTGCTGAGTTGAATGAAAATATTAAAATTCAAAATTACATACACAACAACAGTTGTCTCAGTTTACTAAATGTGCATCTCTCAGAAAAAGGAAGTCGCCGTTTCTTTTTTTTTTTTATGAGCAATTAGCCAGCTCATCAGTGACAAGGCAAAGACCAAAATATGCCGCAATAACAATTAAAATAATTAAATGTGAAAAGTTTTTATGCATAACTAAGTGAATGCAGATAAAGTGATGCTTAAAGACACTGAAGTCAAAATACAAGTTGCTCTAATCAATAGATTAGCTCACTGATAACACGACTATACCACTTTTACGCATAGCTCTTTTTAAAACAAGGAAAAAATAGCGAAAACGTGAAGACAGGCGCTGCCACTACTGGCTAAACTGCGCAACTTGCACTGGAAGTGCTTAATCGTCTCGCGTGTGCAACGTGTTTCCTGGCAGCAACTGGATGACGCTACTCGTCCATACTTGGGGCAGCAGTACCGCTTTTCACGGAAGTGTGTGAGCTACGCATAAGTGGTTGGTTCAACACCGACATTTGCGGGGCCTCAACAGGAAAATATGTTTTTCTTAACAAAGCATCAATACTGATCACGGGTCTTATGAAGGAACATTTTGCTTAGTGGTCCAGAAGTGCAAATGACGTGGGAGTTTGGGAAAGCATGACTGATTTGACCGAAAAACACCAAACCACTCATAATGGGGTATAATTGTATTCGGTTGCTTCTATACTGCTATATCACCGCTGCCTCGCTTGCTCCCGGTTCATCGTGACACAAACAGCAACTGCAGTTGTGTTTAATTAGCATTCAATTAGCGATTTCTCAGCAACTAAGGTATTTTCGGCACCAAATCAACGCTAAAATGGCTATGGCAAGGTCAGACTTTCATTTGAAACCAAACCGCTGGTTGCCATCAAAGTCCCTTTAAGGCGGCCCTATCTTGATGTGCGTGGCCATGTGTAAGGACAAAGTGGTTTTCACACACGTCAGCATTGGAAGCTGTCAGATTTTCTCTCATTCTATTTTTGGCTAGGTTTTAATACATTTACTCAACAAAAAATCACACACACACAAAAAAAAATCGATCTCGCCTAGAAAGCATATAGGGTGCACAAAAAAAGTACACCAAGCAAAGTAACTCGAAATAACCAAGCTCGTAAAAAAGTAAGCGGGTGGCTGTTCACGTTGCTACAATGCTTTCAAGACACCAACAATGCACTTCAGGCTCAATACACCCTACAACAACAAGTCCATTGTTGGCAACACTAGACGAATTTGTATGCAACCATCAAGCAACACTACTACTCCAGAGAAAAGCGATGTTCATTTTTTGCAGCAAGAACTGAGGAGGCAGAAAAAGAGAAAAGGAGGACCCACTGCTGCCGCATCATGTCCTCGTAGGTCTGTCGGATGAACTCGGCCTCCTCTTCCTCGCTACGCTGGACGGTCTTGGCCACGGGCAGGTCGGCCCGGATGAGCTGGTTGTTGGTCCGGTTCAGGTTATACCGCTGGTTAACTGGAACAGTGACCGGTAACAACAAGAATAAACACACAGTAAGCCTCGTTGCAGTGCACATCTATCACCTGCCCGAATCAGTGCATAATGATGTTTTGAGGCACTGGAAGCTGCTTTGCATGAAGCGAGATGAAACTCCAAGAGACTAGTACGATAGCATGCATTTCTGCGTTGAAACAACGCTGCCTGCAACTGGCTGTGACAGCCAGCAGTCAGTCCTTTCGTGACGCCGTATCAAAGGAAGTTTGCAAAGGGCACCTAGCACATTTCTACTACTTAGCAAACATAAAGGTTTTGCACGTAGAAAAACAAAAGTGCCGCAAATTCACTCCTCAATTCTGTCAAAACTCACACTCTCATATATGCCCCTTGTAACAAATCATGCCTTGCTTTCTGTGCTAGGAAGACTGAGCATGCTTTCCTCTTTCATTCATGTATGGAAGCGCTGAAAAGCTGTATTTAGTATTGCCAGCACAGCACTCCGTGATTTGCTTGTTGCAGCAGGTACTTTTTGAGTCTCTGCTTTGCTTTTGCTGCAACTTTCTGCGACTGAACAGAAGCTTGCCAATAGCAGCAATGTTGCTCCTATGACACCACACGGGTACACAAGGAATGCCCAGGATTTCAAGAATGGGGCAAAGAGAGAATTATTTTCTGACTGGGCTTCTCAGTTACCTGGCATCCGCAGGGCAGCAATAATTTTGTGACCCCCTAACCTAAGGTCTGAACTCACCGTATTTTAAGTGTTCCAGGCATTAGAAAAAAGTTGAAGGAACTGTGGCAGGGGACCTTCAGTGGTTAATTGGCTGAGAGCATAGATGCAAAAACGCCTAAGAATGCTCCTTCACACCACACCATTAAGCACTAGGCTTCTACAGGATTGGGACAAGCCTGGAAAATGGCTGTAACTCCTTCTCCAAAGCGCATACCTTGAAGAAGCCAGTTTTACAACCACTGACAGCTACAAATACAAGAACGAAGCCATGCCACAGTATTTCTAATTATTAGCTACCTAACAGCGGAGTTATACAAATGCTAAGGATTAATGCTCTTCTATGGGGCTGCGAAAGGTCCCATGCAATGGCTGTAACCCACACTCTAATGTACATACATTAAATAAAAAAAAGTTACACAAACGATTGCAACCAGAATAAAATGGTACTCCATTGTTAGCAACTGCCAGGAGTTTGGTTTGTTTGGGCAGATCAGTGCAATGGGGCTAAACACAAACAATACAAGGCTAGATGAAGTGCAGGTTACAGGGTAATGTATACCACTCAGGGCTGTTCAACGTGTATCAAACAATTTTGCATTCCTCTCTGCACTAAAAAATCTGCCTCAGAAGATCACTGCAACCAACAAGTGCTTTGCTAGGAGGTATTCACAGTATACAATAACATACTATTTCCCTGGAACACTAGCTTCATGTGTCTGTAGAGCGACAAAGTGCACTGGCAGCATCACGGTGCAAACTGAGTGTGGTGATCCCCCAAAAATTTTGCAACGTTAGCCTGCTGCAATGCAGTTATGTGCCGACAGGGAGCACCTGCATACATACCGATAATATATATATTGGATGCTTACTTTCTTGTGACTGTAGTCGGTAGGCCAGGACACCATCCTCTCGCACCAGCCACTCTTTACACACTGCAATGCAACAAAAAACAGTTGCGTTAGAAAAAGATTAAATATTATGATGTCAGCACAGAAAGCTAAGTCAGTACAACCGCTGAATGCACATGAATGCTGGGGAAGCTGACAAAAAGCAGGTGACGCATCACAGAATATTCATGACAAGTGACCTCCAACCTGCCAGAGCAAGGCTTATCAATGATTAAAGCAAAGCACTAGCTCGCAAAGGTTGGGGGAAAAAAAAAAGAGAAAGAAAGAAAGAAATCGACAAACTGAACGGTGAGGTTTGGACTGTATGAGCTGCACTGGTGAATTGAGACCAGTGCCTCTACAACTTCAGCTAAAAAGACCCATTGCGTGTGCATCCTCAAGCGTCAACTTAGCCCATAGCGATAATTATTTGGACTCCAAGGTAAACTAAGGCAAGTTATTACCTTCCCGATCTTTCTTGGTGTGTCTATAAGTTCGCAAATTCAATTTTCACTTTTGTCAGTTAAAGCGTCTGTCGCGGCTAGGCGAGTGCCCCGTAATAATGGCAGCACACCCAGCGTGGCTGGCCAGCCAAAGTGGCAAGTGCATGTGCAAAACTGAGCATAACTGACTTCCTGTGTCAGTGCGCATGAGCAGGAGTATGCTTTTAAACAACGTCGCTTTGCTATGCTAGCGTACGCTATTGGTTGCGGGGGTTTAACACGCCGATGCTACACAGGCGATGAGGCGCACTCGTTGTGCAAGGACGCTCGCCTATGCCTCGCCGAGCCCGCGCATTTGTTCCACTTAGGGGAGACCTCCTTGCCTTCCCCGCACGCGCATGCGCAGTCGGGTAGCGGTAACTCACCGTCGTAGCGTTAGCATACGCTAGCCACTATGCTAAAACTCTATAGCTTTAGCACAGCGGCTAGCGTACGCTACGCTACCATCGGCGTGTACTAGAGAGAGAGAATGCTCTTGTTACTCGACTCGGCAGGTGCGCATTCGTTCAGTGGCGACGAGCGGCCCTACTCACCGAGCCTACGCATTCGTTCTGGTGAGGGGTGGCCCTCCTCGCCGTGCCTGCGCACGCATGCACAGTCAGGCCACGGTTCCCCCCGATTCTAGGGTAACGTACGCTAGCCGGGAATGCTAAAACTCTCCAGCGTCCGCCAGGTTGCCCACTTTACAATGGGAGCAGTAGGGACGCCTAGTTCGGTCGCCCATCGCTTCCGGGAGAGCGGTGAGGAAGGGTGATATGAAAGTGGTTGCATGTGTAACTATGTTCTGCTCGAGACAGCAGGCAAGGTTAACCAGGAGACGTTGGTTTCAATTCACCCCTGCATCGTTTGGACACAGTATACATGCACACCCAGACGCGAACTTTCTAACACAAGAAGATTTTTCGCTTTTGAAAATTGTCCTTTTAAAATACACTTTATAAGCGACCCCAAACCATCCACCGCCGGCGTCGGCGGCGTCGGCGGCGTCCGCAGCGCTCTTTAAAGAAGAAACAGCGTCCGGCGCCAGGTTTCAATCCGAGGACTTTGCGGGCCGCAGCCCGACGCTCTACCGAATAAGCCACGGACGCGACGCTGATATTGTCAGTAACGCGCCTTATATCTTTAACGCATTCAAACTACGTCGTCAGCGGCGTGCGTTGGCGACTCAGCGGCGTTATAGCGGCTTGGTGTACACGTGATACTACAAACCCGATGGAAGAGATGGAAGAGAAGGCGGCGAGGCGGTGGGCTGCGGGGGCCGAGCGCAAGCGCCGCAAGCGGGCCGACAACCGTGCATTCGCACTTTCACATTCTCCCCCTCGGGGAAATGCGGGGGAATTTTTTTAACCTGCTCCTTGGTACTGAAATGCGAAATTTATGGACAGGAAAGAAAAAAAGACGGAGGCTCACACAAATGCGTAACACTTAACGTAGCAAAGCTGTACGCAACCTTCACGACCATCAGGATTGTCTACGATTGCAGCCGATTTGCTTCTTTGCTGCCGCAACGACCTTTACTCATTGTTGCTATAAGTGTGGGCTTCCTCCATTTTTTTGGAAGTGCCCTGGAAATCACCTTAGGGGGGCGTACGCATGACGTGTCTTTCTCGTCCCGAACACGTGTTGCCACGATTACGGCGAACTAGAGCACTGCACGGGCCTGATTTTAAGGCCCGAGCCCGGCCCGAGCCCGGCCCGAGCCCGCTTCGCGAAGCCCGAGCCCGACCCGGGCCCGTAACACCTAGCCCGAGCCTGGTCCGGGCCCGGGCATTCATAAGTGAGCCTGGCCCGAGCCCGGCCCGGTAATTTATTTTTTGGCCTAGGGAGGGCCCGCGCGTGTGTGACCAGGCCCGGTCTTTGACGCTAAAGAAAGTTTGTTTATTATATTCCGGGTGATCAGACGGAGCATCTAGTCTGTGCAAGCACGTCATGAACTGAAATGCAAAAAATAAGGGTTTAAAAGTGCACATAGGTTAGGTTGCACTATCTGCAGTTCACGCCACATCGGCGTAAGAATAGCTCGTATTCTTACACGAGAGACATCATCACTTTTGATGACCAGACTCTTGGCAACTTCACGTCGTTGTCTCGGCCACAAGTTGGTATTGCTGACATTTTTCGATCCGCATTTGAACCAATGAGTATGTACGCGCGTTGAGGTACTTCACCTGCTGTAGTTGTTAGCGGTGGTGTTTCTCTGTAACGCAAGTTTGATTCCCGGCCACGGCAGCCGCATTTTGATTGGTGCGGCATCTAAAACACACGTGTATACATACATAGACATAGGTGCACAGCTCCAGAATGTCTGAATTAAGTCCTTCCCCTCTTGGGCATTCCTTGTAATCGTATCTTTGGTATGTTATACAACAAAATAGAAAATCTTGATGCTGTGCAAGAAATGTCCTTAAAATTGCAGTATAGTGACCATTAGACCTAGCAAAACGCGATTTTAAAACAATGCGTACAACTAACAGCAAGAAGCGCGAAAAATAAACTAAGAATATTCATTTAGATGCTCTTTTCTACACTTCACGTCGGACCTATTAACGGCTGTGCCTATGAATTCAAGCCCGAGCCCAGCCCGGGCCCGCGGCATTGAGCCCCGCCAATAATCGACTTCGGGCGGCCCGGCCTGGCCCGCGGGCCGAGTCGGGCCGGGCCCGGCCTGTGCAGTGCTCTACGGCGAACGCTGGAGCTTTTTTTTTTTTTTTTTGACCAAAGTCCGTTAGTGGGTATATGCTTGGCTTGACAAGCATGCGTCCGGGATGCTGGGCGGTCGCCGCGAGGCACGCACACATGAGCGCTCGGCCTTTTCTTGTGCTTTTTAAACTGCCCGGCGGTCGCCGCGAGGCACGCGCTCACGTTCGCTCGACATTTTTAACTGCAGACAGGAAAAATAACGATTTGCTAAACAGCTTTGCTGTTAAAAAATGTGTTACGGATCTGAAACTACCAAAAATAATAAAAGGTCAACGACGCATAATTCGTTCAGTGCGTGCCGAAAAAGGAGGAATTTTAAACAAACAAAAAACATTGTGCATTCATTTTCCTGGGAGGCATGGCATAGTTTTTCCGGTGTATTTTTTCAGACCCCTGGATGCTCTCGGGCTTCCCCGATGCACCCCGCGAAACAATTACGATCTCCCTTCGCGCATGCACGGCCACGCACGGTACATCAGTACGCACCAGGCGACGCGGCAAAATACAAAACGCGCGTCAACACGCAGCGAGCGAACGAGCTTCTGAAGGTGCAGACAGTGATTAATGACGGCTCTCACAGCGACGCAACAAGCGCGCACCGGAATCGCACAGGGCAGGCGAAGGAGAGCGGAAAAATGGGCCATTAATGGCCGTGACCTTGAACATCGCCTCCTGGCGATGCCTGAAGCCCCGCGGGGTCACGTCAAGTTCGCCCCCTCCAGCGGCCGCTCGGCCATTAGATGAGCAATGCCTTCCCCGCCTTGCAGCCACACATCTCGGCTATGATCTTGCCCTGGGCGTGCACACACGGGATATTTCAGGCGACTCAGCGCGCACGCTCGGGACGCGGTGGTGCACAAGTTACGGGCCCGTCGCGAGTGCAGCGAATTATCCCGATAAACCCCCGCGATAGTGCTCCGAGAGCAGTAGCGCACCCTGACAACAATCGCTGACGAAAGCAGCTGCCAGGACCACACGTGCGGCGACGGAAACGTCGTGCCACGACTTTCCTCCTGCCCAGAATATAATGGCCGAACCCCTTTCGGCGCCGCCGCTGTGGGTCCAACTTCATTTTTGTTCGCATGGAAGTTAGCCGTGTAAGCAGCGCAATGCACCGGTGAAAGAAGATAGACTAAAGAATTCTTGTCCGAAGATTCTTCGGCTAGGGAAAGTTACTCGCTAGCAGTCGCTACTACCTCGCAGACATTTACAGAAAAAAGAAAGGGTATCAGATCTTCTTCCCATTTGTGACAGCAGGAGGAAGGACTACCCCTTGTTCCTTCAACCGCCCCTGTCTTTCGACGCCCTGTTGCATTCACTGCTCGAGACCTTCCTGCAGTGTGACTGATGGCATGCGTATTTAAAGGGACCCTGCAACACTTTTTTTAACTTTTTTTTTTTCAAATCTTAAATGCTTGCAGAGCGTAGTCACCCAACGTACCTCAGCCAAAAATTACTGCTCTATGCCCATCAGATAACTTGTAAACTCGCTCAAAAGATTTTTCTCTCTTTCCCGGTCTTGACGTTATTCGACGGCTCGAATTACGTCAATAAGGCCATGTAGCGGCTGTTGGCCGGTTTTCCTTCAGTAGCATGCAATGAACGGTTTTCGATAGCAATTAAAAAAAAAAAAAGCCACAAGAACAACGCAGAAATGGAAGCGTGTCTGATGCGATGAGCAAATCACGCAGTGCCGCTCCGTGGTGGCGATAACTATAGCTTTCGCAGTGGTTCCAGACGCGAAGGAAAGAGTGAAAGTGAAAGTGCTCATCGAAAGTGTTGCAGGGTCCCTTTAAGCCAACAGTAGCTGTTACGACGCATACAAACCCGCCTGTAATAGGAAGCCGCAAAGCCAGCCCTTTGAACCCGGAATTGTAAGTCCAAAGAAGGCTACACACTAAAAGAATAAAGGTCACGCAGCATCAGAAACAGCACGCGCAGACTGGAAACCGATGCCATGACACCGCACACCTCTGCGTCCTCGAGGGAAGCGGGAAAAAAAAAAAAAGAGTAAGGTAACTGTATTGGGCAAAAGCCAAACCCGGTCGCAAACGCATTTGCCAAGGCTAGATTCTTTGGATTGCCTAACCTGGCCAAGGTAACAGGATTAGGAACGGGACAAGTCGGCTTGCAAATATACTCGCTGGTGCGACGGGGGCGCCAGCCTGCAGAACTTCGCCATAAACGTGAGCGCACACGTTGTAAACGACACGAACACACACGCGCGGTCGAGTTCGACGACCAGCAGTCCTCCGCAAACAGCCATACGAAGCAGTTTTTCTCTCTTGTTCCAAAGGAGAGCCGCAGAAACGTAAAGGCGGCCGTACTCAACTAGTTCGCCAAAGGCACACTGCATAGAAGGTACAGCTGGACGAGGTCACCCTTTCTCCGCTTCGTCCAAGCGCGCCGTAATAAGTTACGCCGTCAACTCCACCTATACTTTCCCGCTGAACTTTAGCTTCGGTAACAAAGCGCCTCTTATACTTTGTTACTGCCAGCGAAGTGACCGACTACCTGCCCACATCGAGCGCTAATGATGCACAACTCGTTCCTTTAGAAATGATCCCCCAAAGCGAGGCCTGGCCGAGATGAGCCATCCTCAAAGTCCGACTGTGGCGGCAGCAAGAATAAAGGACGTGCTTCCTCCGCCTCGGGCGATGTCAAGCCCGTCTCCGATATTCTAGACTTGGGATCAGTTTCTTTTGCCGGAACGAGCCCTGGGAAAGATCGGCCGACACGGCCATTAGGGTAACGAACGCGGGAAAAGAAGATCAAAACGGCATGTCGCGTGGCATCGCGGGCGCTCTCGATCGAGACGAGAAAAATTCACCACTCCCTACACCAGTTGAACTTCCAGGGACGACGCGCAAGGGCTGTTCATTCGCTCTTCGACCAAAAAGAAGCAACAGCGAATCGGCGAATGCAGAAGAAAACCGGCCGGGGAGCGCTGGTTTGCCAAGACTGCGGCTTATTTTAACCTGAAAAAAAAAAAAAAAAAAAAACCTTATACGCAGGCACCCGTTAAACCTTACCATTAAATAAAAACGCCGTGCAAAAAAAAAAAAAAAAAACGACTCTTTCGCAAGGAAGGGAATTGTCGTTTACTTCAGGTGAAACTCGCATTTCTCGATTTTTACAATATTCTTGGCACTACGAGGTTTTTGGCATTCCCCGACGACTCGGTAAAAGCGGGTACCACTTACTCAGAATTTAGCAGACACGAGCATCTGGGCGGACGGTGGCGGCGATCGGAAGCTCTGAGATATGAAAAGCATTGTACTACTATATATACCACGATATTCACAGTTCACCGACAATCTAGCGGCTATGATAAGAACGCTAATGTACACCCGAAGAAGTACACCTCAGTAGACACACCACTTTTGTCTCACCCTACGTTGTGTTTGTGCACAAATACGCTGTCTGCAGAAACCCACTTCAGGTCTGGTACGCTACAGTATTCCGCAAACGCCCACACGACACGCATCACACATAACACAGTCAGCGCTTTCATATCCTATAACGAAACTACGCCGACAGTGCAAGCTTACGCTGCTGCGCGCGCTTTTACGGCCCGCCATTTGTCGGTGGCCAATCAGGGCGTGCCGGGTCGCGCCACACAGCAGAGATACGGCCTCCCGCTTCGGACCGCGCACAAAAGAGCGCGGCGGTCCGCTTGGCATCCAGGGCGCCCCGGACGAGTGCAACCGCTTCGCATTATAGACGCCCGCCGACAACCGCCACCCGTATACGCCGCAGAGCGCGCGGCGCGTCTCAGGGAACATATAAATGTAGCGAAACATAAAGCCTGCTTTCGCTCCGAGTAGCGCGAACTGTGCGGGCGCTTTCGGACGGCGAGTCGCCTCTTCTAAATCGAGCGACAAGGCGGTGCCTCGTTTAATTGGCGTCACTGCTCCTTACGGCACACGCTTGCGACTGTAGTGCGCCAAACTGCGCTTGGCGGAGCACAACGATTCGCGGAGGAGGAAGTCTCGCGTCATATAACAGAGTTTACGGAACGCAGATTGCACTCGGAGGAAGCTTTGCAAAGTTGGACGCAGCTGTTAGAAAGAAGATGACGCCTGTTGCGTGCCTCCAGTTGCAAATATCATCGTGATCGAGGGTTGCCTTAAAAGCGTGCTCCACAGCAAGTAAACTAATGCTGCGGTGAAGGCGTCTAAACGGAGTCATCAGCGAGGAATGCCGCAGGAGGCATATGCTGTAAGGTAAACTAACGCTGAACAATCGCGTGACGAATCGTCTGCCAACTCTTACAGCGCACGGTTGATCACGACTGTCGCGGTTCTACAGCGGACGTAGCGCCGTTGCTATGGTAACAAGGGGAATGAGCGCTGCCAGAGAGAAAGTGCGGGATACGTTGATATTTGGTAAGGCGGAGTCCCTCATCCGTGAAATCGCCACCGGTGCGCGCAACGAATAATTACAGGAGCACCAAAGCAGAGACAACTGCACATGCAATATATTAAAACCGCAAATGAAGCAGTTCAAGATGTAGAGTTCCTCTCATCAGGAGAACAGGTTAATCTTGGGAGGGCACGTTACACTATCATGTCGGAGAAGTCTGAAGAACGCGGCAAATACCCCTAGGGAGAAAAAATTAAAGCCGTTCCACTCAATGTGAAAGCTGTCGGAAGTGCAGAGCAGTGATTCGCCATAATGGGCTGTAGCGCCGTTATCCGCTCGCTGCTACCACCCAATACAATTCAAATTTCCCGCCTTCGCAGCGCTCGCGAGCCCCGTGCCTGAAACTGCGCCAACGGGAGTTCTGTTCTCTTTGTACTCGCTTTTCCTCCCGCACTTGCCGGGGTTGCACTGCCACTTTTTTCCCAACGAGCGTTTCTAACAAAATGAACGCGGGCGCCGCCGGTTAAATACGTAAATTTTGCCTGAAATGTTCCTGCAGTTTTCTTTGCGCTAAACAACGGGGAGATGTATGACGAACGCCAGCGGTTCACGAGTTTCGAACGCTTATGACTATATAAACCGCTTGACTTTCGAAGCCGCTGAGTTACGCCGTGACGACAGCCGCTAGGGAAGGAACGAGCTACGACGAAAAGGCGAGCCCCTAAAGTGCTCTGCACTCAAACGCATTCGGCGCAGCCGACAAGCAACGCAGAAGTCACGATAGCTATGCGCGAAGTGGTTGAAGAGCAGAAAGACGTTGCGAGTGTGATGCATGCATATATGCAATAAACGCACGGGTACCACAGTCAGAACGAGAGGGAAAACGAGTACACGGAGACCACTTGTAAGAATGGCCGATATTGTTTTTAATGCGATTGTGGAGAAGCCTACTAAGAAAATGGCGGAAAACCTGCGATGGGAGAGGAAGGTATGCACAGGTTTGGAGATAAACACGAAGATAATCATCGGAGCGACTTCAGTCAAGCACTGAAAGATTCATTAAAGATAACAAAATACTGGGAGAAGCTCAAGAACATCGACTATCCCGAAAAATAACTATAAGGACAGAACCATGGACAACGACTTTTATCTTGACGGGAAGTGAACGTGGGTAGAACGAACTAAATTTCGGAACAAACTCACGAGTGAAAAACAGATTGCCAGGTTATCCGCAAAAGGAAAATATACACACAAGTGCATACACTTATCCTGAAAGAAAACTTATAACGGCGCAAACAACCAAAGGAAGATAACATTCGCTGCAATTAAAGAAAAAAGCAAGGCGAACTATAGGTAAGCAGCAAGTTCGGCCAGAACGGCTAACTCGTGTATACGGCAAACAAGAACAAGTGCGCTAGGTCGTGAATCACGGAGTGCACATACAGGGGGATGTTAGCACGAGAAGTCCAAGGCCGCCCACAAAACAAACTAAGCTTCTCGTCATGCGTGGAGAGATGCACCGACTAGCTCACGCAAATTTTCCGCACCCCTTTTTCCTTGGGCATGGCCGTCTGAAGGAAGATAACGTATCTTCCATCGAGCAGCCGTGCATCAAGGATACAGCAGCGACTACTAATCTACCCGGGGCTTTATATTCCCCCCCACAACTTATGCATTTCCCTTCTACATACGTATGGAGAAATTCGGAAAGCTATGAAGCTGCCTGTCCGCCTCATTGCTGCACTACTGGCAGCGCGGACGACGCAGAAATCCGTTCCAGTGGTCAACTCGCCAGTTTATCGAGGAGGCCACCAGTTTTACAGACTGCAGCATCGCGAGGGCTCAAGTATTCGGGGAGAGGACTGTTTCCTTCGTCCAGCAGTAAATACAAACAGGCTGCTGCTACTGCTGATGATGGAAAGAAAATGAAATAGGTTAGGGAGGAGGCCGACCGCGGACCCAAGACGCGCCAGGTCAGCGCCTGAACTGGGCCTCGTCATCCAGTCACACGCCAATGATCAAATACGCCCGATATCCGCCAAGGTGGCTCAGTGGCTCAGGCGTCACGCTGCTGATCCCAGGGACGCGGGTTCGATTCTCAGCCGCGGTGGCTTCTTTTCAGATGGAGGCGAAAAGCGAGAACGCCCGTGTGTCGACATTTGGGCGCACGTTAGAAGTCCGCAGGCGGTCGAAATTCGGAGCCCTCCACTACGGTGCGTCTCAGCCCACCCTCATAATCTGAAATCTGAATCTGAACTACGCTCGATAGTTTGACGGGGACGCAAAGTAGTGCGCGGCCTCCGTTATAAGGTTTTCCCTAATAAAGGTGATAAGCGCACGCTGGTTTCACCAAATCGATAATCAGCAGCATAGAAACGGTGGTCTTTGGGAGGATGCAAGCCTTATGACATACGCGGTATATCTATACGAGGTCCCTCCACAGCTCGCGTCTCATTTCGGAGCTCGACAGCCTTTTTTGCCCTGACCCCATGGCAGCGCCCCCCGCCGACACACTGAGACCTTCGCACTTTGTTGATGCAACTGCGGGCATTCATTTCGAAGCGCGCACTCCGTTGTCCCTCGCTGCAGCGCACAGCAGGGCGCCCACACACCACCGGCCGCAGCAGCAGCACACAGGTGCGCACGCATCCGCGGTCAGGCGCGCTGGCCTACAGACCGGCAGCAGCAGCGTCGTCGTCTCCGGACGGCCCGGAAAAGCGTGGCTGCCGCGGCGGCATTCCATTCGGGTTCGCTCACGCGTAGCCTTCGACCGGTCGGTCCACTGTGGCGGCAGCTGCAGGCGTGTGTCACTCTCCTCGCGAGTCTCCGTCGCCAGTTTATAAATATTATACGCGTATACAAACACACGCCCCGGCACCGCAGTGCCACCCCCGCCGAAACGATACTGTGTTTATAAGCAAGCTCCAGGAGGAGCGCGCTGACCCTGACACGTTTATTTCGAGGCTCTAAGTTCGCACTTTCCTTTAGTTGCCGAATTAGAGGAAACGGCCACTTTGCTATCGCCGAAAGTACGTTCAAAGCGTTAACTGCAGCCGGGCACATGAGAAGCCGCAATCATCGTACGAGCGCCGGTGCTTGCTCGTAAAGAACGTCCACATAAAAACCTCACCGCCATCCACGACCCCCCCGCCCCCCCTCCCCTTCGTCTTCGCGCATTCCCAACCCAATGCCAAAAAAGTGAAGACGCTATTTTAAGAGGCACAGCTCGGGAACCCGGGCGCAACAACTGCAGAGTACCGTAAACCCTCCGTAAACTTGCTTCGTTATACGCGAAACGTCGTTAAAGGCGAGGACGATTGGCCCTCCGCACACTGCAGTGGAAACCATGGAGACTTCGAATAAATTGAATAAATGAAAAAATCTTTATTCAACAGGTGCTGCTTTTAGGGCACCCGCCCGGTGGAGGGGATCCTTAGTACGGGATCCCCTGGGATTTTGGAGAAAACTGTGGCTGATTCCTCTGTCATAGGAATCGGTGAAACACGACAGTGAAATGCGCAGCAAACTCTGCAGCTGAGCATGATTTGCGGGTGGGCGGCTGCATTGTGGGTGTGCTTGGAGAGCGACGTCCTGCTGGCGGGTCGCTTCGGCAAAGCTGTACTGGCGTCATTTCCGTGACGGACATGACGTGAGCGAAATCTTGGTGTATCCCGGGCATAAAACACTTTCGTATTAGCCCTTTCAGTCACCGTGTCTCCATATGGAGACGCGACTTTGTTTGTCGTTTTCCTCGTGAAAACGAAAAGAGTTCATGCTGCAGAGCGGTGCGGCTGATGTTCGAAACCTACGGAAGTGAAAGGTAGCACCATGTGATGTGGAATGGCGGAACCGCACTCATAAACATCGTTTCAAAATGGATGCCACCAAGTTTTGTGGGAGCTCCGCTGTGTTGCCGTCCTGAGTTCTCTTTTACTGCTGCGTAAATCATTTATAAAGGCTAGAAACACCTCTTTCATGTGCAGAAATTATTATTTCACCTCCTTGTTTGTAAACTGCCTCAGGATATTTATTATTTTTATAGGGAAAAGCAACGTGGAGTAATGGTGTCTCCTATGAGGACACGACGCCATTTGCGTAATAAGTATTCTAGAGAGACTGAACCTTTTTTTCTTACCTCCAGACGCTTGACCCTGCTAAACGCCAAGTATGGAATTTTTATGCAGTGAATACAGTAATTCGTGACTGAAAAGGTTAAAATACAAAACCCGAAAACGAAGAACCCTAAGATTCTGGTACAACGTACTCTTTAGTACTAAAGGTTGCTTCCACGCAAGACGACGCTGAGTGCAGGGGTGCACCCTTTACAGGCCGCTTGCTTCGTTGTATTGGCGTCACTTCCGTAACGGATATGACGTCAGCGAAATCTTTGCGTATCCGGGAATAAAACACTCTCATGTTAAAAAGGAAAAAAAGAAAACCGATTTAGTTTATGCGAGGATAGTTGTGTTTGAATAGTGTTTCTGTCTTTTTTTGTGTGTGAAACTGGTTTTGTTTGTAACATTTTTTTCTTCTCTTTGAATGCAAAACATTCAACTTTGACGTCTCACGTAATTGAGGGCATTCACGAAATACGCCATTCACCTTGCTTTCGTTTCATGGCGTTGAGCTTTTGTAATTCCATTCATTGAATGGAGGCGGAGGGTATTAGACGGTTCCAAGTGTGTAAAAGCGTGGCCATGGGTTCCGCGCGTTCTTTAAACATTTATTTCAAGTTCCAGTTTACATCTGACTAGAATAGAGCAAATTGAGCCCACCAATTTCAACCCCCCCCCCTACCCCACGAGTTCCCAACCTTTTTTTTTCGGTTTTGACAGAGCACACGGCCAACTTAAAATGGGGGGTGATGGCGAACAGCGCTATTTTGCTACATAAATGACGCCAAGTCCTTCTCGATTTCACGTTTGAGAACAACGCCACCCGGTGACAATGAACTACCTCAACGGCGACTTTCGATTTCATCAATAGTACAGAAGCAGCCCTTCCTGCAAAGGTGCGAAGTACCAAGTAGGCTGCATACTGCGCCTAAGACATACTGAACCACTGTTATTAACGATAAAATGGGTAGAACATTGGTTTAGAACATCTTACACAAAAATAACTCGACCTTAGAAAATATATACAACATGTAGGATTGCGGGGGCTCGCCGCAAAAACGAATAGAAGTCAGACTCTACCCCAAAGCCACTAAGTTCGAACGGCGGCTCCTCTTTGGCGGATGGTCAAAAGAATGTCGCCAGTGCTGAAAGCGAACCAGTAGGCGGCGATAGGTTCATTCTGTTTCTGTATCGTCCAGGAAATGGAATTTTGCAGCCCGGTGACATCTATCAGCCAAGGGCTGCTACCTTTTAAATTCAAGTTGTGTGCGGTTTTGAAACTACAAATGAAACTACGAAAGCTCAACGCCATGAAACGAAAGCAAGGCGAATGGCGTATTTCGCCAATGCCCTCAACTGCAGGAGACGTCGGCGTTGAATGTTTTGCATTAAAGCAGAAGGAAAAATGTTCAAAGCAAAAACAAAACCCGTTTCACAGACACAAAAAGGAGATAGGTAGAAAGACTATTCAAACCCCAAGCCTCGCGCGCTCCATCCGCCTTCATCAAGAAGAAACCGCCAGCGCATACGTAATAGGATGACGAAATTGGCCTCCGGGCGGGTATATTCCCCCAAAGAGGGGAGGCTGATCTCTCCCTCTCGACCCAAAATAAAACAGACGGCATCTGCTCTTCCAATCTGCTTCACCCCGTCGTGGACCAGTATGCACGGAGCGTAATGACGAACGCTCACGCTATAATACACTACTCGTGCGCGGTCCACGCATGATGGCCAGTCGGCCTCTTCTGCAGGGTCACGCGTAGTTTGCGAGGCACGTCCTCCGTCATCTCGCTCGCGGAAGCATTTCTGCACGGGCAGTTTACTGCCGCTCACGCGTCCCTGCGTATGCATAACAGCCCGCAGGGCGCACTTCATGCCGCTCAGGTTTCCGCGCCAACCAAACTTCCCCCCTGAGCACTAATACGTACAAAAACAACCTCTCCGAGCCGCTCCGGCCAACCGTGTCTTTTTCTTCTGTGTGCGCTGCCTGAAATAATATTTGACACCACTCAACAATGGTCACGAATTTAAAGGAACATCCCTTTCTGCAATTCTAATAACCTCGCTGGTCGCTCAAAGCGCTACAGCCCCGCTCCGAACAACATTCCCTGCTTCATTTTAAACTCGCCGCGGTGGCTCAGTGCGTTGCGCTGCTGAACACGAAGTCGCGGGTTCGATTCCCGGCCGCGGCGCCCACTTTTCTGATAGAGGCGAAAAGCAAGAACGCCCGTGGGTACGAGATTTCGGCGCACGTTAAAGTTCTCCAGGTGGTCTAAATTAATCCGGAGCCCTCCACTACGGCGCGCCTCCTCGCCTGCGTTGCGTCGGCGCGTTAAACCATCCAATCAATCAATGCTCCATTTTAAACTTCGGTTAAGTTTATGATGAGGCGGAACACGCTGGTGTACACTGCGCACCGGGTTAGTGTGTAACGCAAGTTACCATACTGCGGGCGTTATGCACCTGCTTTCAATGTTGCTTTCACCGGCTTCACAGAAAACAAACAAAAAAAATCCCTTGCCTTTACGACATATTCACATCGCGAGGCTACGCGCGTTGCAAATGTGACGCGAATATAGCCACTGACTGACCGCTGCGCCACCAAGGTCCGCCGCCTGTGCATGTTCGCCAGAGCGCGTGTCCACGTTATAGCTGATGGCACAGCGACCATGTATCGCGATTACGTACAAGTTTTCGTAGCGTGCGAGATATGTCACGATCGAAACTCTTCAAAGGGGATATATGAAGACAAAATACAAATTTGTTCGATTTGAAAGAACTAGCTTCTGGTAACGCACTTAACTCCATTCCAGCCACGAAAGACTTTTCTTGACTAATAAAGTGCAAGAGATGATGGAAAACTTTGAACCTTCGCACTACGGTGACGTAATACGGGTAAGTAGTAAAACAAAGAGGCCCCACTACAATCGCCCAGTGGCGTTTCTCGGCGGTGGCTGTGGTCAGCGGCCGCCAATCGCACAAACAAGATCATGTGACGTCATGGAGAAATAGCCTGAAAGCGGCTGGGGAGTCGCCACTGCCTCCAATGTTTCCTCTGGTATCTCCATTACTGCTTTGAAGCTTGCGATGAAATTGGCATCATTGTTATCGGGACAAAGTAGTCATTTCAATTAATCAAACTTGTATTTTGTCTTCATGGCCTCTTGCTCCAAGCAGGTGCTTCGCTTTTAGGGGCTCGGGCTGCCGCCGTCTCATGTCGTCGTAGCATCACGTGGCCACGGCACTAAAACACCGGGTCACTCGTTTTCCAACGCCTGGCGCTAGAACGTAACGCGTACTAAAAGAACACACCGGGACGCTCGTTTTCCAACGCCCCACGCTAGAACATTTCATCGCCGTGGGCAAAAACGCGTGCTACACGAAACTAACTTCTTTGTATTTCTGTAAATGCATCTATCTATTGTGCCACCGGGCAAACGTTCGAATTAAAAAAAAAAAAGGACACACCTCGGACGCTCTTTTTCCAACGCCTCGCGCTAGAACGCTTCGTGCTTCAAAGACTAGAGACTTACAGCAAAGCTGTATACCTCTACTCCCCAACGGTTTCATCTCCGTCGGCAAAAACGCCAAGGCAAAAAACGCTTCGCCCCTCCCCGGGTTTCACGTTAGTGGAGATGGCCCGGAATTTTTTCAATAGAAAATAGTCGGTCGGTCTACATTCTAGAACTATTCTCGGTGGATGGGCACAAGAAATCCCTATCGTGCACTCAACCTCGCACTCACAGCAGCCTTAGATTGGCATAAAAATGTGAAATAAACGTGTTCAACAACAGCAACACACCCCCCGGCCCGCGCTTGAAGAGAAGTTTTTCTTCAAGTCACGCGCGAGACGAAATAATCGTGCGTGGATCTACATAAACGTCTTTTTGTCGCGGCTGCAGAGTTGGCCATTGTTCCAGAGCAAATTTGTTATTTCTTCCGGAAGCCGCCTCAAGCGCCGTCTCTGCTTTCTGACGCGAATACAAGGCCTCGGTCGAGTCGCCAAGACACAATGGGATACACTACAGCCCGCGCCTTCGCCAAGCTTACGCCGACCAGAAAATCACAGGCGAAGCCCCACCCAGTCAACGAGAGCTCGTAAGTTGGTCATTGCTTATCTATTCCCTTGATCTATTTAACGCTTCATTTGTCCGGTATATATCCCGGCAGCTAAATCCGCGAAGACTGGACTGTGAAAAAGACCAACACGAGACAAATAATCCGCGAGTCGGTACGCGCGTGATAAAAGCGAACGTTTTGCGACTTAATAACAACATTTGCAGCTATAGCGCGATTCAGATGGTTATAGAAAAAAGCACATGCCCTTAGGGATAGCAAGTACGTGACGAACATTTAATTTCGCGATTTGGTAAAACGTGTTCGTCTGTACGACGAATTCACCAAACTTTCACACAGTCGGTAATCCTCGTAAACAAGCAGCCACAACCAACGTTTGGGCCATCTTGGGGCGGATCTAGGTTTTTCTGAGGGGGGAAAGCTTCTAAAAATGATTATTATTATTATTGTTATTATTGTGATGATGAGAGGAGGAGGATATTAGGCTTTTTATTAACCGAAAATTTCGATTACCACAAATACAAGACCTAGAAAAAATCAACGAGACTTTCTACAACCTGAGGGGTCATCTTATTGGGGGTCAGGACATCCTAAATTAAGAAATTCCTAAATTAAGGGGGGGTCAGGACATCCGGACCCTCCCTCCTTTTGGATCCGCCAATGGGGACATCTCCAGTAAAGAGAATCCACTCTGCTCCGGCATTCTGCCACCACAACGCCATGCCTCCGCGTCCTCTCTCCATTTTATTTCGCCTCCTGCCACGCAGCGATGCACAGACCGATTCACATCGGCGAAAGCTCACGGGAGCCCGCAGAGGCGAGCAGCCGCATTCAATATCATCTTCGCCGTCGGCATAAGCCTCCGCTGGCGGAGGGAAGCGCCGCTTATCCCGCGCTCTTTTGAAACTACGCGCGTGCCTGGGTTTGAAGGCGCGCGCGATCAAACACAAAGCCGCCGCTCCGAATGGCAGCAGCAGCCACCCCGCGGCTGGGGGCGATCGAATGCCGGGGCCAACTGGGTCGATTGCTTTCTCCCCACCACCGCCGACTGGCAGAAAAGCGAGGGCGCGTATGCTGCATGTATGCGAGTTCAAGTCGTCTCCACGTGGCTTTATTGGGCGTTCTGCCCTGGCGAAGCCAACACAGCCGAGTCTACGTGGGACGAAACGGACGGACGACCTATTCTCGTTATAACGAAAGTCCGTAATAAGCGGACTTTCGCTGCCACTTGCGTGGTTTTACAATAGAGGGACAGTTCGTTACCGGCATGGTCGCTATAAGCGGTCTTGATTACCCCACGCAAAAGAAAAAAGAAAAAAAAAACAAAAAAAAATTAAGGCCACAAATTCGGCCCAAACTGAGAGGAAGGAGAAATGTGAAAACTGAAAGAAGTCTGGCTTTTGTCCATGCGCTGTAGAGCTAAAGTACATTCGCAATGGTGTTGAGTACATTATGCTTGCCATGTCTCCTCCGACAACGCGTTAACACAGGCGCAAAGGGGGGGGGGGGGGGGACGCTTTTCTATACAAACAAGAACACGCAATGGCCCCCTGTATTGGTCTCAAAGTTCTTTTTGACCATCGCAGCCAATCCCACGAAAGCAAGGCTCCCTACAAACACTCGAGCCTCTCGGTATCGCAAAACACGGCGCGCACAGTCATGCGCGCGAAAACGGGGTTCGAAAGACGCGCCCCTTATAACCGAGCGAAAGCGGTACGTGCGCCAGAAAGCGCCTGCGCCGGGACGGCATGAAGAAAAAGAGGACGCTTCTTAACAACGCGACTGAAGAACGATAGGGAAAGGGCCGCAATAACGGAAGTTATCTCCGTTCGACCAGACGCCGCTGCCGGGGGGATTTTTTATTGCAAAGGGTCACGTCTTTTCCACAGGCTTGCGAGTCGCGGCGGCAAGCCACGGCTGCGCGAAGAATGCGCCGCATTATGCGAGGCCGGGATGTTTTGTCGCATTCAGAGATTCTTGCCCCGGCCGCTCTTTCCGTCCTTCGACCAGATTATCACGCCCACTGAATTTTTTTTCTTTCCACGAGAAAGAGCGCGTATATGCTAATTGGCGGGCTCGACGAGGCCGAGTGTAACGAACGATACGACAGAGCCCGTCGAATGCCGGTACATTTACGCAGTTATGCAGGAAGAAAGAAGCTGCGCCAACCTTTCCTAGCAGGTATTCAAATTTTAGTTTATCACACAGAAGAAACAGGTGGCCAGTCTGATGCGCCGCAGTGGAATGGCTCCGAGATTACTATCTGGGGTGGAGTACTGTGAATCCACATTCCGTGAGGCGAGCCATAGAGCCGTCGTGATGCTGGGGAACAACAGGGCGCCTTACCACCGCAGCCGGATGTTCCTCCGCGTGGCGCAAAGAGGGCGTTACTGCGAGGATTTAGAACGTGACAACAGTCTTTTCCATAGTTTTTCGGGCTTGATCTACTTACAAACTATACTTCAGCAACGCCGAACAAACTACGCGAGAAAAAATGGGTGGACGATTAGGCACTATCTTCTTTCAAAACGCGCGCCCGTTGACATCCGGGTTCGTCGCTTCGGCGGAGTGATACACTACATGAACTATTGCCGTTCTTAGCTCGTACCCGAGTATAGTCTTGCAATCCGAAGATCATGGGTTCTATTCCCACACAGATCCAAATTTACCCAATTTCCTTTTGAACTCAATCACTTCAATTATATTGTTTTGTGCCGTCCGCACGGCCCTGGTTTGGGCGAGTTGGTATACGACTACGAAGGTTTAAAAGCGCTTCAGAAAACCCAGTGACTAACGCACAAAGGCGGCACACAGTGCGCCATTGCGGGCCTTTTCTTGATGCAGACGTTAGATTTTCGATTTCCATACCGTAAAATACCGATCCAGCGCGCGCCACCCATGCAAGTGCCCCCCTCTCATAATCTGGGTATTTTAAGTTTTCGCGCACTACCGAACAAGCGCCCCCCACCTACCTCAACCACCCGTTAATGGCCCAGACCGGTGAAACCGAAACTGCCCAGGAACACTTGTGACTGCACTCTTGTCTATGCTAGAATCCAATACAAGAACACAGGGTAGTCATTAATTCCGTACACACATCGCCATTTTTTTATTGTCATCTGGCATAGCCGAATGGGCTTGTCAATTTGTGACATGGTGGTTCGTGACATGCATTCGTAACGAAAGCCAGAAGAGACTGGAATACTTCTTGAGAGGCACCATAGCCTTTTTGCTCCGCCGTGAACGACCTCCGAACGGGTCGCCAGTACACCTTGTTGAACATCTCAAAAATGGACCAGACGATGAATGAATGAATTTATTGTCAAGAAAAAGGAAAGGAAAGACCACCAGCAGGCGTAAATTGTCACACCTAGGGGTGGACACCGGAACGCCTGCTGGTGTGGGAGTTGGGGCAGAGGATGACAGATTCAGAGAGAGGAGAGACAGATGATAGAGGTGACATATTTACAGAATACAGGGGAGAGAGGGGCATATTTACAAGTTAACGCACACTCACACACCCACACAAAGTCTGGTCAAAAGAAAAAAAAAAGACGATGGCAAGCACGGATTATCTGGCTAACGGGACCAACAATGCAGTTGACGGAAACACCGTATGAACTGCTAACACTGGTTGCTCCAAGGGAGCTTCACAGTCTTCATCTTTACTAAAAATGCGTTGCTCTCCAACGAGCTGCATTATTCTTATCTTTTCATGGGCGAGGGGTTAGGTTGGGTTGGGTTGGTTGGGTTGGTTAACATTTCAATTCAGCATTTTGAATTACGGGGCAGTTCTGAACAAGGGCTCCCTCCGCAAAATTCCCTGAACTATGAGCACCTCGAGGGGGGCGCTTGCTCGCTATTTTACGGTAGCACAACAATGGTTCGTTTAGCATTTAAGCACCAGCGTGACCCTCACGAGGTGAACTTTACGCTGAGCGGCAACCAGCACAGAAGCCGCGCAGCAATGTTCCCACGAGTCTTTTGTCTGCACCGAATGCAACAACACCCGCCGTCTATCCTTAGCTTGAACATGACGTGCCACCCACACTCTTCACTGACTCGTAATGATGGTCCGCCTATCTCGCTGACACTATAGGTCCACCTAGATTACTTTAGGTGGTATTGGCGCACCCCGGGACGGGCTTGTCAAAGCAGGAGGAGCCCAGCAGGTCGAAGGGAATCGAGGGAACCAGGTGTTAAGAAACGTTCTCTGAACCCTTTGATGAGTCAGCTTTTTTCACCATTTTAGAAGCCTAACAAAAGCGCAGTTAACCAACTTGTAGTGTAAAGGGTTTGCGACAGAAAAGGAAACGCAGTTTGGGCGGCGCCTTCTCGTGATCCCCCCGTCGTTATCGGCCACCATTTGTGTCCGCACGCCGGGATCTTTGTGAAGACCACCCCGCCGGTTTAAGTGCCACGGACACAGCCTCGTCAACACCTGAAATGCATGGTTGTGTGCGGCTTTGTGGGGGTCTCCGTAGCAATCCATGGCCTTTAGAACCATTCCGACTCCCCCGCGTTTTTGCGTCCGTTGTACAGGCGTGTAAATAGAGCCGTCTTAAAGTGAACCACTGACTGCTCGCTTCGTTCATTTTCGAGGCCCCAGCCTTGCCGCCCCTTAAAGGGACACGTAAGTGATTTGTAAACATTGCGGGATTACTAGCGCAAATTGTAGTCCGGAGTCCATAGGCCATGTTTCGACCATTCTGAGCGAGCTTACGCGAATTTATTTAGTAGAAAATTCAATTCGAAGATGCTCTCCTCCTCTCTGCATCCTCGCCCATTTTCTGCGGCGTTTTCGTGTGACGTCATTAATAAATTCGCGTAAACGCGCTCAGAATGGTCGAAACATGGCCTATGGAGGACTACAATTCGCGCTAGTAATCCCGCAATGTTTACAAATCACTTCAGTGTCCCTTTAAGTTACGCACGGGAATTCGTGCATATCAGAAAGTTCGCGCGTTCAGTTTTAAGACTGCTTGCGACAACGAAAGCACAACACCGGGTGTCACGCCCCTTGATCCATCACCTGCACCACCTCCTACTTCGCAAGACATTCAGCCCTATATATGTATAGAGTACTTTTGAATTGCTAAGTATGAAGTTTTCTTTTATATTTACTTATTCATCCATTTGTTTGTTTGTTTGTTTGAACGGTCTCCCTGATATAGCAGGTACAGGAAAGAAAATGAGCTAGTTTTTAATATTTAGCCTTGCGGTAAAAGAAGTTCCCACCGAACCGTGGACCCGGAACAGGCACTGCCGTAATAAACAAGGACGCGGCGCACGGCCCCTTCGAGCTTCCGTGCTACCGTTTGCAGCGGGAAGAGAGAGGGACGACCGCGCAGCTATCGCGCCGACCGAAACTCATTTACGAAGACAGCGCAAAAAGTAAGCGGAAGAGAAGAGGTCGGCCTCAACGAACACCTGTGGGAAACTCGGGGCCCATCGAGGACTGGTCGCCAAGTGCCCGGAGGGCATCCGTGCGCCTCTTCGATTGCGACACTTCACCCTGGCGGGGAAAGAACTTAGACAAAGGGCCGCACCACAGGGCCACTGCATGCTCCGTGGGAGGACGCTCCGATAAAGCTGCCTCTCCGCCCAGAGCGACCCGCCGAACCTGTTGCTATATGCCATCTCGCTGAGGGCGTGTACACTTGCGACAGAACACGGAGGAAAGGGGGGGGGGGGGGGGGGGGGGGGGGGGTCACAAAGCGCGCAAAAGGAGGCGTTGTTGCAGGAGCAAATATACAGTAAACCATCATTCTAACGAAATCTCTTAGCCTATCGAAGCTTTTCACTGTTCCAATTGCATCACAGAAAGAGCCAATCACGCCCACTCTTAACGAAGTACTGCTTAGAACAAAACAGTTCGCTTTTTGTCCCCAGGACTTCGTTATAACGGAGATTTACTGTAGCTGATCAGCGCAGGTCTACACACGCAGCTGCGCTCATGAGATCGTACTCGAGGTGACCAGGGAAACGAAAAAGGCACCGCTTAACTGCGTCCCAAAATCTCGCGTCGATTTCGTGTGAAACGACCCGGGTAGTAGCCGCACATTTTATGTGGCGAACGATTGGCTCTCGTTAGAGAAGCGAGCGTGCACCTGAGGGGCGCGCCGAATTAAATGACACATTTATGCCTATCCCGGACGAGCAAAGTTCGCATCAAAAAGAGCGCGAAATTTTCGCCGACATGGAAGCAAATTACGAAAAGATGGGTAGGAATATCCGCAAGTGAAGTAGCTGTTTAGTTTCAGCCTGTAACACCCCCCCCCCCCCCCCTCCCCCCCCCCCCCCACACACACACACACAAACAACACGTACACACACAACACACCCACATATTGTATTGTTTAATCGTAACCTACTTGAAAATAGCGTCCTACTTACGACTGTAGCCTTTCGTGTCAGCTCGGAAAACAACTATTTGTTGTCAAAACGTGGACAATAACACACTTCACGGTGCTGAATTTGATTGGAAAGTCACTACCGAGCTTTACGAACGAAATTAGTATTTCGCAACAGCTTTTTTTTTAGGGGCGAAGCCCTTAGGGGCTCGGGCTGTCGCCGTCTCATGTTGTCGTCGTCGTAACCGTCGTCTCATGTATAGTCACGGTACTAAAACACCGGGACCCTCGTTTATAAACGCCTCGCGCCTGAACGCTTCGTAACGCGCACTAAAAGAACACCGGGACACTCGTTTACGCCTCGCGCTAGAACGCTTCGTGCTTCAGACACGAGACTTTTACAGCAAAGCTGTATACCTCTACCCCCAACGGTTTCATCTCCGTTGGCAAAAACGCCAAGCTAGGCGCAAGAATACATTCATACACTGCATGCTTCGCCCCACCCCAGATTTCACGTTAGTGGAGATGGCCCGAGTTTAAGGCAACAAAACTCATCTGCCAAATACCGTTCAGTACAGGAGGGAAGGTGGAATTGAAAGCAAGTTGGCCGCTTACGAAGAAATGGCACAAAGTAAGATGTCGTCACATCGCAACCCTAGAGGACACGGTTGTCAAGGGCTAGTCACTAACCAAGAACAAATTAACGAATGAACTTTACTTTTAATCGCAGATCACGAAAGAGTTCGCGAGCACTGCTGGCTGCAAAGCGGCCTTCACGAACGCAAAGAACAAACCGGCGAACAAACAGAACACACTGTTGATCTGCTTCCGAGCTATTCAAGGAAAAAAAAAAACATTCGAGAAAAATAAGAACAGCAGACGATACGCGGATCACAGCAACCGCCAGCGTTTCTGTACGGAAACGACACGGGCAGTCATAAATGTGGGTCACACTGTACACGCGTTACAGGCACAATGCGCATTGTTGGCACCCAAATATACGACCGGCTAGAGGACAAACGTCCCACCAGAATGGAGACATTTCTTTAGCGTCCCTCCAGATGGACAATGACGTGCCACATGGGTCCGTCTCTGAAGTACGCGAACCGAAAATAAAAGCCCCACCAGCGTACGCGTGCTGCAGGTGAACACGAGGCACACATATAAATATACACGCAAACAGCGACACAAACCTTTCTTGCTTACATCGTTACACAAACGGCTGGTAGACGAGATCAAAAATCTAAACATAGCAAGGAGTGGTCCGTAGTTGGTTGCGCGCGTGCGCCCTGTGGGAAAATAGAAAAAAAAAATATGTCGTGCAGATGGGCCGTTTCATAGCCGTGGAGAGAGAGAGAGAGGAGAGAGAGAGAGAGATGAGAGAGAGGAGAGAGAGAGAGACGAGAGAGAGAGAGAGAGAGAGAGAGAGAGAGAGAGAGAGAGAGAGATATTAAATGAACACTTAGTGTTATGCCCACTAACGGCAGGGCTCGATCGCTACTTTATATGGGGGAGAACCGAAGCTTGTGCAGCGGGTGTGTATGTGACAGCTTTGTCGTTTGTGATTGGGCAGGGCATTTCAACCCCATTGGGACGTGCGGGACCGGACGATGTTCACAGAGCTTTTGGCCTTCGGCTCCAACGCTACCCTGTACGAATGTGAAGGGATGGACCGTATGCCTTTGTCATACAAGATCTTTTCCCACTAGCTCGTAATCGGCTACCCTGCCAGCGGGGTCCATACCGGTCTACGAGAGACGCTGCAGAAACGTCGGAACCCCGAACACCAACACTGCTAAGAAAAGAAGGGCTGAAGCCGCGGGAAGGTCTTTCTGCAGCTCCACCGTCTAATTTCTTACACGGGGAGCACAATACTCGATTTGACCCCGGAGCCTCAAGCCGAAGCCGAAGCCTCATAAAAGCCTCATAAAAGGGCGTCGCTAGGAAGCGCCATACACTCGATTTTTATGTGCGGTGTCTCCACTAACAGACACGTATATTTCGTGCTTCTCTCTTTCGCGACGGGTCCCCACAAAACGCCACCACCTGCCCGTGTTGTTGACCGATACGGCGGCAAAGCGAGCAAGCAGGGGGGCCCTCCCGGGATGCTCCACAAATGCTTCTCGCAGCAATAAAACGGGGCGGCCTGAACGCGCATTCGCCGACTTGGAACGCCAACGCTGCGCTTATGTATATGCGGAAAACGACGACCTCGCTACATTCAAACGCAAAGTCGGCACAAGCGCAGCTCAGCAGCACACGCAAGGCAACGAAAGGCAGCGGAGGTGCGGCATCGTCAAAGGTGCGTCGAGAGTGACTCAAGTTTGAAATCCCCAGAACGCCACCTACGCACGACTTCTAAAGGCTAGTCGAAAACACCCGTAAAGGTTAGCAAAAAGGAAGAAAGGCCTTCAGGCTTCATCACCAAGGGGGTGTGTTACCGTGGCCTTGTTTCGCGAGCGTGCTCGCGGTCAACTTTCGCTCGTTCGGCCGAACGCCTCGCCGCAGGAAACCGGCTGCTAATGGGCGCCGCAGCCTTCCGCCCTGCAGCAGCAGCTCCGAGGCACTTAGCGCGACCGCCGCTCTGCTACTATATCCGGGAACGAAACTGACAAGGAAAGGTGTAGCCACGAAAAGAAATAATAATAATAATAAAAACGTCCGCCTGATAGTAGGCCAGTAGAAGAGGCTGGCTCAGTTTGCCGTGGCCCTGCTGGCTTCCCTGCGGAGCGTGATCGGGCTGCCATTGGCGACAGGCGAACCTCTCGCAGATTTGCCCGCTCGTATTGTAGGCGCTGCTGGGTGTGTCCGGAGGACGGTAAATATTGATTCGGAGCTCCAATTACACAGTGCGGCCAAGCAAGCCTACACATACAGGTCCGCCAATTTAAACACGCAGAGGAAACTCCGGTGGAACGCGTATACCAGTGGCACCCTCTATTTGTTATGCGTGATTCGCGGCAGCTCCAAAGGCACGCATAACGGAGCGCCTGCCGCGTCTGCTTCTATCGCCCTTTATTTTGTACAAATCCATCATTGTTTCTATCATGAACCACTGATTGATTATGAGGTTTTAACGCGCCGACGCTACACAGGCGATGAGGCGCGCCGTAGTGGAGGGCTCCGGATTAATTTGAACCAATTCGCCTAGCAGCACATTTTATTGCGTAATGTTGCCATGCAGCAGCGTAATCGGATTTACAGAAGCTCCAGGCCGTGCGAAAGCGAAACCTCTTTCTTCGTAGGGGCGGACGGAAGTACGCACCCGCGCGCACGCACACAGAGAGACTGCTCACAAGAAAGGAACACCTCCGGCGGCGCGCACGTGCACTTGATCCCCCCTCCCCCGGGGTCGTACCCGTACCGAGGAAGTTGCGCTTCGGAGGATTCGGTTGGGGGTGGCCTGCCGTGACCACCCACTGACCTCACTTTCGAGATGCTTTCACGGGTCCTCCTGGTTGCCCTGTTCGTCATCGCAGCGACGACAACACGGCACGTTGCGGCGACCGGCCCCTGCTTGAAAGACTAATGGTGCGTGAACTCAAAGGCCCCAACATCGTTTGCCTTGGGGCTCCATTGGAGAAGCCAACCTTTTCATGTTCAAGTCGTCACCTCTCCTTCTTACCGCCACACCCCTAATTATGTACTGCGGCAGGCTGATTCTAGCCTAGGCGTAACTGAGCTGCCGTAGCCACACTTCGACGTCGACAACTCATTCTCCACGGCGCGGAAGGGAGACCAAAAAGATGCACCGCTTTTGTTGTGACGCACCGCTCTTCGCGCCTTGTTAACTACGCCGCGTTCTCAGTGGGGCCATTTGTTGCCTCTTTTGAGGTACCCAGAAATGACCCAGCGGTTAGCCCCTTCACGGAACAAACGCTTAGGGCTTTCGCCGTACAGACAGCGAGGCGGCTGCAACCTTGACATGCCTTGACATTTCACGCTGCGTTCATGCACCTGCAGAAGCAGTTCCATTTCGCAGGAACAACCGCACTGTCTGTGCTGAAGCCTCGCGAAAGTGGTTGGTGGTGAGAGTGGATGGCTGGTAAGTGCGCCAACACAAATCGGGCACACAGCCGAAATCGCACTGCTGGCAGCAACTGCCGCAATGATAGCCACACCATTTTTATTTTAAATGGGTTCTTGATCAAACGCATGTTTCGCAGAAGCTACACCGGATTCACACGATTGGGCGCTCTCTCCACCAATGACTTTAATTGATGGATTGATTGATTGATTGATTGATTGATTGTAGGGTTTAACGCGACGACGCAACGCAGGCGATGAGGCGCGCCGTCGTGGAGGGGCTACGGATTAATTTTGACCACCTGGGCCGTTTTTGCTTTTCGCCTCCATCAGAAAAGCGGCCGCCGCGGCCAGGAATCGAACCCCCGACCTTGTGCTCAGCAGCGCAACGCCTTAGCCACTGGGCCACCGCGGCGGGTGTCTGTCCTTTAGCTTATATGAAAGTCAGCGTTTTAAAGACGATAGTCTTTCTTGGGCTACTTAAACCCAGAAATTTTGGTCTGTCTGTCAGCCACCCGGCCAAAGCAAAAAAATGCCTGCGCAATAGTCTTATATAGTCACAGCTAAATCTACCCGTCTTGGTCCGGTGTAATGTTCATACTTGTCAACATTGTTGAAGAAGAACAAGACATTACGCAATTATGAGACAACAAATCAACACAGAAGTGATATTTGCAGTGTTCCTTTATAAAAATTCAAACATGCTTGATTTTTGCGAAATTAAATACTTCATCAACTGCAGAAAAAGAATTCGCTCCGCCGTCGCCTGCTGTCGCCCGCGCCACTATAGCTTCTGGCGCCATTTTAAGAAATCAACCGCTAACAGTTACGCAAGGTTCCACTAGATAGTTTCCACGTTCTGCTTGCAACGCATGTGGAGTAGGGAAACGCGGTTCTATAAACGTTGAAGTAGGGTGCCTCGATTAAAGCGCGTCTTCGCCGTACGGCAGCGTTCGCATCGAGACACCCGGTTTGGAGCAGTGGAACGCGCAAAATTTGAAATTATTTAAGTAAACATTTGGCGTCTTTACCTTGGGAGGAGCGCGACGCAAGAGAAACAACATGAGATGTGAGCGGTAAAGCGAAGGGAGGCATTTACTCCGCAAAATCCGATAAAGACTATCGTCTTTTGACGTCATTTGCAACGAAAGGAGCAGATACGCGGCCAATTTTTACATAATGGGATAACCGCAAGAAATTTTCAAATAAACTGGCGGAAATAACTGCAGGCAAGGAGATAAAATCCGGTGAATTGACAAATAATGTATTAAACTTAAAGGGGCACTGACACAAAATTTTGAAGGCGAGATAACTATAGATTGGTGTGAACACATATACATCATCTGCAAAATATCAGCGGCGAATACAGCCTAGAACATATTTAAAATCAATTTTAAAGTGTGCGAAACGCAGCCAGCAGAGGACCACGCGCAATCGACATCCCGAGGATATTGTGTAAATAAACAACACCCAAACACGTCACGAGTTTGTGTTTGCCGCTTCCGCACTGCCGGCGTTTTTCGCCGGCTCGCCCGGCTCGCCGCTCCAATCGGAGGTCCGGAGGTCCGGAGGGCGGAGCGTCTGCTCTCGAGAACGAACGACCCGACCGTTGGCGGCGGAGGCGCCGTGATTTCGTCAGCTCATCGGGCAGCTGGCCGCGAACAAAGTTCTACAGCGATTCCAGCACTCTGTTTTCTATTACTTTTTATTACCATTGGATGCGAAACGCGCGGAGGCACGAAAGCACACTGAGCTAGCCGCACGATCGCTGTGCATGGCGGCGGCCACGGCCGCGAAGTGGGCCCAGGCCGGCGCAGGTAGCCGAGTGATAGCTTGTTACCGTTGCACGAAATTGTCCCCAAGTCCCGACCATGGTGGCTTACATGAGAGAGGAGTTAATGATGCGATGGCGGGTTGCATTCAAAATTGTCATCTGTACCGCTTACGAGAGCGGCACTCGAATATCCGCCGCAGTGCTAAGCCGAACACATCTGTAGGCGGACCTGTAGGCAGACCGGCCGGCTGCTCCCCCGCGCGTCTTGCCACCCACCGTCTCGTGCGTCGCACGTCGTTCTTTAGCCGCGGTAATTTGCACTCGCAGCGCCTGCGTCACATCCACGGTCGCTTTTTAATTAAGCGCCTCACGAGATCAGTACGTGGGGCATTCGCATAAACTGCCGTCGATGCGGATTCGACAGTGCTACGGCGGCTCTGCTCTATGATATCCCTCCGACGTCACGTGGTCAGCTTTGTTCACACAAAATCCATCGTTTCGCGGCACCCGCTGAAACCGAAACTGCGACTGGCCGCATTGAAAATGCCTATAATTAAAACAACCGTGGCACGCTAAGGCAAATGAGGTTTCTACAGGTTATAGGGTGTATTCACAGAGCCTTGGCCGCGCGGCGCGGCGACGCCATTTTGAGGTTGCACTTCGCCGCGCGGCAGCGCGTTTCCTGACGCGAAACGTTGTTTGCACGGTTGCTGGCAAAACGTTTCGTGTGGACGGTGTTTTTCTCTGCGTGATTCGTGTGTTTGAGAATGCCTGGTCGTAACGAGTAGCCAGCATTGCTTCCGCTGCGAAATTCCGGGTGCGCTGTTCACGTCTACAACCGCAGACCCGAAGCAGGCCGAACGACGAATGCAAGCGCGCCGTTTTTTTTTTTTTTGTTGTTGTTGTTGTTTCGAAGCGAAGGCCAGGGCAGTGCTTGAAGACGGTATGATTTCGCGCGACGAATCCAACTGTCCCCGATTGTTTGACAGGCCGGCAGCGGCGTGCATAACCCGGTCCGTCTTGGCGATTTCGCGCTATCCTCGGTGTCATCCCCGTGCGCCGATTTCATTATTTCCTCCGTTGCTTAAAGCGACCGTGGCGTGAGTTGAGAAAATTTCTTCACCCAAGGCTGCGAGGATATTTGATGTGGTGGTGGCGTGTGAGAGAGGAGCTGGTTTTACCGTGCACCCAGGCATGTTGCGCACTTCTTGAGGAGTATGAGAGACGATGAGGTGCTCTGGCGACAGCGTTCTGTGCGTTGAACGCACAAAGGTCATCCATTTGAGCTCCTAATGAAGCGGAACAATTACGCACAGGGTCTGGGTGGAAACCATCGCGAGGTAAGTACGTGATAAAATTAGGTATGGTGGCGATGACAAAGAGCCCACCGATGATTTTCAAGTTTTCCTTTCGGTAAAGACGAAGCGGAAATTATAAGCAGAACAAGATTATGGAACGGCTACTTCGAAAGCAGCGCAGAGACAAGTGACAAAGACTGTTCTAGTTTGTCTCTGCATACGTTAGCGTTTTAGTCTCTGCGCTTTTTTTGAAGTAGTCAAACTGTGTACCCAGCGTCAGCGTCTGATCACGTAACACGCTTGGTCATCACAGAACAGTCGAAGGCGACGAAAAAAAATTGGATAAATTTGGATGCCCGCAATTACCTGGGAAGCGATATTGCATGTACGCGTGCGTTCACCTCAACACTCGAAGTATAGCCCATGTTGAGGCTAGGAGGCCTGTATGGTTCGTCTCATCCATAAAGTACGCCGGCTACCTTCATTTGTGAACATTTTAAGCATGCGAATGTTTCAAACAAGTGACGAGGTGCGAGGTGAAAGCTCCGGCGCCCATTGTCCCGGGGCCTACCTGGATGAAACGGGTTCCAACAGATTCGATACTGATTAGCCATATTATCGATAACTTCTTTGGGAATTCGTCGAATGAAGACAGACAGCCTTCAAGCACTGCCCTAGCCGTCGCTTCGAAACAGCGAAAGGAAAAAAAAAAAAAATACCCGGCGCGCTTTTTTTGTTTTGTCGTGCGGCCTGCTTCAGGTCTGCGGTTGTAGGAGACCAGCGCAGTCCGGATTTTTGAAGCGAGAACAATGCTAGCTACTCGGTAGGACGAGGCATTCGCAAACCCACGAATCACGCAGAAAAAACACCGTTCACACGAACGTACTTGCCAGCAGCACGCCGCAAACCACGTTGCGCGTCGGGAAACGCGCTGCTCGCGCGGCGGAGTGCAACCTCAAATATGGCGTCGTCGCCGCCCCGCAGGTAGCGCCGCCGCGCGGCCCAAAGCCCTGTGAATACACCCTATAAGTAGGTCACTAGCTACTTATCGCAAAAAAAAAAAAAAAATATGCAAAATTTTTGTGTCAGTGCCCCCTTTAATATAAATCATGTATATTTTGAAGTTGAAAGACTGCACTTTACCATTGTTTTATCTGGGGACAAGTTCTTAAACACCTCTTTTCATCTCACATAACGTTGCCGCACGGTTCACTGTCATGGTTGCCGGAATTTGTTTCAGCAGCATACGCAAAAGGCTGGTTGACCTAAAAATTCCGCTTTCAAACATTTTACGGCCGTATCAGGGAAACCGCTTCTGTTCAACGTGTTTCAAGCGACTCCCTTTTATTTGGGATAGACAGCATATCCTCCACAAAAATCGGTTGCCTGCCCCTTTAACGTGCGCCGAAATCTCGACAAACGGGCGCTTTCGCTTTTTGTCTCCATTTGAGGAGCGGCCGCCGCGGGCGTCCTCGAAATGCCCTAGCCCCGCGGATGGTCGCCGAAGAAGCTGCGCAGCGCTCACCACTCTTCTCGACCGCGTCGGTTGGTTCCAATCTTTGTCGTAATGTACCGCCAATGTACGTCTTCATTCTGCGAACTTTAAACAGAACTGTTAAAATGTCTCCGCAATAGCCTGTCATAACATCCTAAAGAATGCATCGAAGCTGAAAGACGTATTGGCGCCACGTGTATGGATCGAGGAAGACTTTTCTCCAAGAATGCAATTAATCAGAAAACAGCTCCGAGAACTTTGCCCACGCAACGAAGCAACCAGGTGAAAAATACAAGTAATTTCTGATAAACTTCTCCTGAATGGCCGACTTTACCACCTCGACCCGGTAACTAATGGTGTACGTGCCCTTGCCGAGGCGCGGAACCCCTGCTACGGAACAGAGTGAGACACTTTTAGAGGAGTCAAGCGCCACGGCTGCTAAAGAAAAGTGACTGAAAAATCATTCGTCCTCAAAGCTGTCAATCCTCCTGGCAAATTTTCGCAGCCTATTTAATAAACAGGACCTCCTATGCTCGTTCACTGAATCATGTTCGGGCGGATATTGTGCTTGGAACTGAAACGTGGCTTTCCTCTGATGTTAGTGATTGCGAGTTGTCATTGGCTAAACACTTTCTGTATTTAGGAAAGATAGAACAGTGTCTCGCGGTGGTGGGTGTTATTGTGGCCGTTAAAAAGAATTTGCAAGCCCATTTAGTCGATACAATTTCATGTATAGAGATCCTATGGGTGATAGTACGCGTATCTGCCTCTGTGCGTTGTGCTGTCGGGGTCTGCTACCGTCCGCCAGATTCTTCCCCCCGAATTTATTGAGCACTTAAACGAATCGCTGTGCTTTATACAAAACAGGTACCCAAAATACCCAATAATTCTTGCTGGAGACTTCAATTACCCAGGGATTGATTGGCGGTCAGGCATACCACATGGCAGCACAAAAAGGCATGAATGTCAAGAATTTCTCGATGTGTTGTCTGCCTTTAGTTTGAGTCAAATGGTAAGATTGCCTACACGTGTCGACAGAATTTTAGATCTTGTGCTGACCACAGAACCAAGCAATATGCTCGTACATGTTTTAGATAACATCAGCGATCACAATGTAGTGCATTGTGAGGTAACACTAGAAAGCTCCAAAACCGAGAATAAAACGAAAACAATTTTTGATTACAGCCGCGCGAACCGCGCCATGGTAGAAACCGAATTGTTATCATTTTCCGCGTAGTTCTTCACTTCCTTTGCTCTCAGAAATGTAAATGAAAACTGGCAAATTGTTCGCGATAAGCTTCTGGAACTGAAAGAAAAATACGTTCCAAGAATCAGTATCACGTCAATCGACGCAAAGCGCGTGGTTTACGACGGGCGTTTAAACGCTGCATCAATAAGAAAAAAGCGACTTATTCAAAAGCCAGACGATCTGATTCAGACCGATGACTGGAAGCGCTACAAAGAACACTCTAAACTGTGCAAAACAAAATCGAGGCAGCCAAGGAAAAATTTTTCAACAACGATATAACAAACCTACTGCAGACCAACACGAGAAAATTTTGGAAAGTGATAAATCAAAGTACTCATCATCATCGTCCATATCATTGTCTAAAAAAATGGTACAGACCTTTCCTCATCAGAGGCTGCAGAGGAATTCAATTCTGTTTTTTGTTCTGTGTTTACAAATGAAAGCCCATTAACCAGCCACTCTTACTTTACAGTCATTAGATTCAGCAATGGATGACTTGCTTATCACTCAGGAGGGTATTGCTGCAGCCATTGATAGACCCCGACCAACTCTGCAACCAGGCCCCGATGAAATATGCACCAAACTACTAAAAATGACTAAAGTGGTCATATCCCCGATCTTAGCTGCTTTATTTCAGCAATCGATAGACACAGGATGCGTACCGTTTGCTTGGAGAATTGCCCCGTGTTATCCCCATCTTCAAGTCAGGCGACCCATCTGTGCCTCTTAACTACAGACCGATTTCCTTAACCAGCATAGTTTGCAAACTTCTAGAACACATAATATCATCTGCCGTAATGAGCTACCTAACAAACAGAGCTTCTTTTTTTCTAATCAACATGGTTTTTTGAGAGGCCGTTCTTGTGAAACTCAGTTATTCGAATTAATGACTGATCTCCATAATGCAGTACATTCGTCCTCACAAATAGATGCTATATTCATAGATTTCGCCAAGGCCTTCGACAAAGTCCCTCACATCCGTCTAATGGAAAAACTTTTCTGCTCTTAATTTCAAACCCTAAGATTAACAGGTGGATTAAGAACTTCCTAAACCCATCGGTTTCAGTCAGTAACCATTAATGATCATTCCTCCTCTTTAGCTCAAGTAACTTCCGGTGTTCCACAGGGCTCAGTCTTGGGGTCCTATCTTATTTTTAATATATATCAATGACATTAACACTAATATCTCTTCTACTATCCGATTATTTGCGGATGACTGCGTCATTTATAAGCAAATTAAAAACCCCCAAGATTTCTTATCCTTGCAAGCAGACCTTAATCAACTGACGAAATGGTGTAGGAATTGGCAGATGGAAGTAAATGTGCCCAAAACTACCGCCATAACATTTACCAAAACTAGCGCGTCTGAGCCCCGTCACTATTTTCTCAATAGTATGCCTGTACAAACCGTAACCATGGTAAAATACTTGGGGTCCACATAATGTCTGATCTAACCTGGAATCACCATTATCGATACAATAACCAGCAAAGCTTCTAAATCACTCGGATTCATTAGGCGCAATCTGCATTCAGCTAGCACATCCACAAAGCTTCTGGCCTACCAAACACTTGTTCGATCAAAGATTGAATATGCAGCGCTAACTGGAACCCCCATCAGTCGTATCTCGTAAATAAACTTGAGGCACTCCAAAATAAAGCTGCCCGATTCATTCTCAGGAACTACTCACGAACATCAAGTATAACAGAAATGAAACAATCCCTGAACTTACCACCTCTACAACAACGCCGGCTTTATAGTCTTTTATCGGTTTTTTCATAGGCTATACCACAGCCAGTCTTCTTTCGCTGCCTCGCACATAAGACCCGCTGGTCGCGTTTTTTCCCGTTTAGATCATGCATTCAAAGTTCAACCAATATTCGCGCCGTACCAACCTATTTTTCTTTTCGCCACTCTTACTTGCTATTCGTCACTGGAATCAGCTCCCAGGTAACATCGTCACCCTCAGTAATCATGACTCATTTATCAAAGAGTTTGCAGTTATTCCTCAATGTATAAATGATTTTTCAGTGTTTGTGTCATTTTTGAACCTCTTAGATTGATTCAATGTTCGATGTTTGGTTGTTATTTTGAAACCTGCCTTTTGGGTACCCTTTTTTTGAAACTATGCATTTCGACGTGAATGTATTTGTATTCGCATTTTTTGGGTGTTGCTGTTTTTAATGTTGCAATGTGTTCTTTTTTTCATTGCGACCCCTATGTAACGCCCGTAAGGGCCTTTAGGGTAAATGAATAAATAAATAAATAAATAAATTAGTGCAATAAGTACGCGGTTGTACGTTCTAATAAAGCTTAAATGCACGTGACTTGCCGTTACAAACGAGAGGAGACCAGAAAGGAGGCGCAGTGCAAATAACAACAAAAACGGCAGCGCTAACAATTTTATGCGCATGCCAGGTCTGGCCGTTCTATCACGCCAATTGAAAACGCTCTTTTTCGTGGGTTGCGCACGGATAGGCTTGGTCTCCGTTCCAATGTGTTTCTTAGCAACGTAAGAAAAGTAGCACTGCCTTAGACAAAGGTCCTGAACCACGTTTAGCTTTCCAAATACGGCGAACAAAACACCTCCACTGAGTTGTAAATGTAGCCACAAAACGCAATGGCACCTACCCTTAGGCCGAAAATTCCGGCTCAGAATACCAGGCTTCCTCCGTTCTCCAGGGGCCGTTTCTGCTACCAATAGAGTCGCAACCAAGTTCCGGGAACATACTCTAAAGCATCGATGAAATGTTTGCTGTGCTGCAAGGTCAGTTTTGCAATTCACAATCCTCTGCTGGCGATGGCTGTAACTATCCCAGCGCGTTCCATGCCCGACCGAAACAGTGAAAACTTTATTCCAGAGCTGCTTTGCGACAGATTCTATCGACCCGTTTATGCGGTGCAGCTGTTGTGCGCAGTTCAGGCACTTTCACTGAGCTCTCTCGAACAGAAAGAAAGAAAGAAAGAAAAAAAAAAGGAAAAAAAGAAGCAAGTAAGCAAGCAACAGACTCGCACTGAAAGCTGCCTGAGCAATGTCACATATGCCGTAAGTGAAATGAAATACACGCGAGCAAACAGGCAGGACGCAAAAAAAAAGAAAAAAAAAAAGAAAAGAAAGAACTCCCACGCTGGGATTCGAACCCGGAACTCGCGCTTGACAGACGAACATGATACCTATTTTCTGGTATTCGTGAAATGTGGAACACTGTTGGTCCTTTCCCCGCTGATAAGGCAGCGAGGTAGGTTGAAAGGTGAACGCGGCTGATGTGTCCCCACGCCTAGACGAACACCGGCTTGCACATGGCCGGAGTCGCAACCCTTGTGGCGAAAAGGGGACTATCCCGTGAACACTGCGCCACCACGAGCCCGGACGCAAGTAGGCGGGAAAAGACGACTCAGTTAACCTCCTTGCCGGAAACGCCCCAGGGAAAACAGAAGCCTTCCCAGCAGGGCATTGTACAGCGGCGAAGCCGGCTTTAAGGGGCACAGTGCTCTAGAGAGCTACCACGGGGTCTTATGGAAGTATTTAATAAAGGCCCTTGGACCATCACAAATTGATGTGAGACTTGTTATAGTGTCCCTAGAAAAATCGCTTCCCAGAAAAGCACTTGCGTCGGGTGGTGAAGCCGCTTTTAAAGGGGCCCAGTAAGTAGTGCCTTCCGGCGTCTTACGAAAGAATCTAATTGAAGGCCCCAGTGCCTCCCTACTCTAGTCTCAAACGATTTATACGGTGCCTGGAAAAAATTCCTTCCCAGCAATGTGTCTGTGACTCTGTGTACGGTAGTGAAGCCAACATTAAAGCCGATCGGTGTGTAGCTGGGCGACTTAATTAAGCGTCAATCCGCTAAGTCCCACTTGGGAAGTTCAGCAATTTTTTTCCCTGCGTGGGTTTAAGAGGTAGGTTTCCCTGCAGAGGTTTAAGAGCAACTAAACATTTTAAGGCGATTAAAGCAAATCAAAAGGCAATACTGCATCTGAAAAAGCAAAAAAAATAAAATCCCGAATAAACTCAAATCCTAAATCACGTTAGTTACCCTAATTCTCATTTTCAGCACATCCAGCGAAATCGCCCGACGTCGCCTGACGCTTCACGCGCCTCCAAGGCTACAACGTCGGATAGTCCAAAGGGGTACACAAAGCGCATGCAGGGTGTGTGTACAACAGAGATATGCAGCGCACAACGCGCGGTCGGGTAAGCAGCGCAGGCGTAAATGCCGCAATACGGCACGTGCATCGAAACAGCTGCGTCAGTCCACGCTCGTGAAGACAGCTGGAAACGGCATCCGGCCATTCGCGTCAGCGTTCCCAGTCGGACAGAGCTGCGCGGACGTGCTGATGCCGGACACCCCGTTCCACGGGCGGCGGCACGCAAAAACAGGAGCACGGGGGCTATCTCCATTGTTTCTAGACTTCCGCTGAACGCACCTAGCGTTTGTTGTTCTTCCAAAAGCAGAGAAGCGTTGCGCGCAGGTGCACTTTCCCGCCCAGACACGCAGGTGATGAAAGGGTACCGCGTCTACGGCGGACGTTTCCTTCTCGATGCGCCAACGAGAATTATATACGCTCACCGAGACAGCCGGAGAGATCATTTTCCTCCACTCCTCGCTGACAGTTCGGCCAGCGCGTGATGAAAGGACACGAAAAACACAGCCCGGCACGATTCTGAAACCTCCGCGATTTCGCGCGGTTTCCCAAGGCAGCGCACGCAGTGTTCCGTCCGCCCCACCTTTATTTCACTGTCATCCACGGAAAACGAAACTAAACCGCTAAAACTAAAAAAAAAAAAAAAAGTTCCGCAATCTCGCCTCGAAAGTGGCGGCGGTGTCCCCATTCGAGGCGTATCACTGGCAGCTGTGTCCACCCCGACGCGCAGATTCACATCAGGGTGAGTCTGTCTGACTGGTCTGACACCAGCAGCGAATACAATGAGCGGGCCCCAAGGAGCTTAGAGAAAGGGACGCTCATCGCGCATCGAGTGACTTCGCCGCAGCGGGGGAAGCCAGGGATATATAAACTCCGCACGAATCTCCGGGGGCGTCACGCATCAACAGGCAACAAACGCCATTACGCGGCGCGCCTAAGTGGCGGGCTCTGGCCATGGAAGCGCGCGCAAGGTGACTGCGCAAGGGGGCGTGACCTGCCGCCACCGCTCGTTACCCCACGAAGAAGCAACGAAAAAAGGAGAAAGCGGGAAAGGAACGAGAGGTGGTGGCAAAAATAATTCACAAAAAAAAAAAGAGTAAGGGGAGGCGAAACCGTCGACCGAAGAAGAGAAAGCGCAGGCGCGATATGTATATATACGAGATCTATGCGGCGAAGAAATGCAGTTCATCAAACACGGAGCAACAACGCGTCGACTGGCACAGGAAGCGTCAGGACCCCCCCCTTCTCTCTCTCCAACCGTTTTCCGGTCGGTGCGGGAAAGAGAAAGGAGCAGGCGGGAGCGAGAAAAGCGGATCGGACGTTCCTCGGATGGCTCGCGTTGTTGCGCGCTCGGGTTCCCCGATTCAAGTAATGAGAGAGAGAGAAATAAAGGCGTTCGTCTGGCTTTCTCCGTTTCTCCGCGCGTTAATAAGATTCAGAGAAGAGAGGCAACTGGCCCGATGTCGAAGGAGAGGGGAAGATCGGGGAAGGGAAATAGAGAGAGATAAGTGAGGAATGTGAGCGCGATCGCGGATTGAGGCCGGACCGGAGAAACTGACGTGCGGAAAAAAAAAAAAAAGGGGGGGAGTTAGGGAGGCGACCGCTGTTGCCAGAAAGCAAACCGGCGTCCCGCTTCTGTTTGTCGTAAGTGCTCGTACAGCAGGTTTTCTCTTTCTGCCCGGCAGACGGTTCGCACGGGAGGGTTTTTCTCATCGAACGCCCATTTCTGCGGCGAACGCGGCGCGCGACGGGAGAGGTACGCCATCGTGAGCGATGGTGCCGCAGAGCGGAAGTCATGCTGCTGCCGCGAACAAGATGCACGTGTTTTTGCGTACGCCCCCCTTTTCTCCTTGGCAGCGTCCGCCAGCCGCAACAGCCGCATTCAATCAAAAGGCTCTTGTTTACACAGATGCCGCGAGTGGTGAGGCTCGTCTTTCGATACAAACAAGGAGTCGCTGGCATACCGTGGCTTTCAACGAACTTCAAAATCAACCGGTAACTAAGCCACACCACTGAAAAAAAGAAATTAAACTCTTGGAAACATTTTACAAACGCATGTCTGTAACTACCCTCCATCACAGGCCGTCACTTCTGTTTGCGACGCTTGCGTACAAAAATGTCAATTTCTGACTCTTTTTGAAGGAACTACTACCTCACACGTGCCTCGACAGGGCAGAGTCGGCGTTTTCGAACGTACACCACCACCGTTCAGACGCACAACTATGGGCCGATTTCTCCTTGAACCGCCGTTAGGAACGAAAAGTTGTCGCCAAGAAGGCTACTGTTTCTTTCTTGCTGTTGCCTCACGATGAGCGCTACTGTTTTGGTGTCAGGGTCATTTGGCGATTGCACCATTTCGATCGAAATATACTCCAGAAGTTGAACTGGAGCACGACACGTTCGAGGAAGGTAAATTAACCACACCGATTTTTTGTCCATCCTCCCAGAAATTCAGGGTAGGCAACACAAAGACGCATTTCGGTAGACGTGTACCCATCTGTATTTCACAACGGCGCATCCCGCAAGCCGCGGTGCCCGAACTAGAGCAAGGATGACTGCCGCCACTCCCGTTGTACCGCCGCATCGCTGGCGCATGGTATGGTAACACCCACAAGACAAGACGGCCTTACAACTCCGCTCATGATCACCAATCAACCCGAGGCCAACACAATATGCGCCGCCGTACGCTGATCTTTTCTTCAAACTCGCCCACCGCATCGCCGCAGTTGCCTCCCAGTAATGGTTACCGTGCGCTAAAGCTTTCGTCCTGTCTCATAGGTGTTTTGCGTGTGCACTATCCGCCGTTCGAGACACCAAGCGCCGGCGGCAAAATCCGCACGCGGGAGAGCCCGGTCGGCGTTTATGTACTTACGCGCCTCTAACAAACACCTCCGCCCACCACCAGCAGCTTCGTGCGCCTCGTGCTTGCAGCATCGGATCGCGCCCTGCATATCGCGAATTCCGATCACTCGGCTGGGCCAGCGACAACACGCACCGTAGAAGGCGCGCAGGCTAATGGCGCACGGAGGCCGGCCGTGTCTCGGTCGGTCGGTAGAAAAATACACAGGGCACACCTCGCCTTCACAGCATCCTCCCCCCTCCCTTGTGTACAGGGAGTGCGGCGACACCGACTAGGCGCAAAAGGTCGTTCGTTCTTCGTTTACAAGCCGCGAGCGCGAACACATACAGCGGGTCGGCCAGGGTACTGGTGTATATGCGCTGTGATTGAGCGTGCACCGAGACCGAAATGAAATAAACATACACCGTCGTACACACGAACAAAAAACGAAGGGCAGACAACGTTTTCATTATTTTTTTGCCGGCGCAAGCATTCATCCTAATAGAAGTTGAAACCATAGGAGCAGGGAATCGATGCCGAAGGCTCGTGACTTACGGCATCGTGACCTGCGTTGTATTGGACGTACCTACAGCGCGTAACCGACTTTCCCCGAGTACACATTTCAGGTCACGGCTGATTCTAATTACCCTGCCCAGATTCATGTTCAACTGGCCTTCTAACGCCCACGATAACACACAGGGTCGCGTTGATATTACACTCATCAATTCACCACTCGCCCAGCCTCCGCAGAAACCTCGAAGAAGTGCCCGGACCAACATGCGCTGGTAGCAGACGGTCTGAACGACACACCGAAAGAAGAAGAACAACAACAAAAAATGGGGGCAAAAAGACGCAACAGGCGCGGGGCCTAGAGGCGGCAGACTCCTGTTGCAGGTGCATCCGTAAATATACATGAGGAGCAGCCCGGGCACAGTTTCCCGGGCGGTTCCGCCCTGCGCGTTGATACATCGCTGTCGTGGCTGCAGCGTGCATACTTTCGCCCGCGTTCTTCTCACGCGCTGTGTCACTCCAGTGCAATTGGTAAATGCGCGGGAAATTCAAACGATTAATTTGCGGTTCTACGGACGAGGCCAGAATCAGATTGGGAGTCTCATGCGCCGAGGCTACATATCTGGAGCTGTGAGGCACGCCTTCATTTGCTCAAGAGCTTAGGACACCTAGCCTTCGAGAACCACACTGAGACCTCCACCGTGGCCTGCTCCTCATGCCACACACCGACGAAGCCAACAATGCACCGCGTGCCAGCGGCTCGCGGCGGAGAGAAGAAACCATCTGCCATCAAGTCCTCCCAAGGCATCGCTTATCCCGTGCCGAGCGCACAAAACGGAGACTGTCATGTTCCTGTGGACTTTTGCAAATAGCACGCGGGGACGGATACGAGAATGTATAGATGTCCCCACATCCCTTACCGGCTTTCCCCAACCCTGACATGACCAGAGTCACCCTGCTTCAAAATAAAGAATAATCACCACCATTGTGAAGTCCTACGGGTAAGTTTAAACCACCAGCGATTCTTTTTAGGTTAACCGATCATTCGCGGACGCGCCTCTTTGTTGGCTGCAGCCGAAAGACAGCCACAGCTCTGCCACGAGCGTGAGGGATTCGCATAGAGCAGCGTAAGTGCGGACGCTTGTGCTTCTTAACGGGCATCTTTAGGACAGGTCAACGAACAGTGGAAAGGACGATAGGAGCAACGCTTAGGGTAGGGAGCGAGCATGGGAACAATCCGGATGGAAGACATCGAAGCTCAAATGGTGAAAGAAGTGAAAATCGTCACACAAAAAGAACTGGCCATGTAGTGAGGTCATTTTGTTGCCCTGGTGGTAACCATTGGACCACCAGTGCAATAGTGCTAGAAGATCATTAACTCGACGGAGGGAGGAAATAATGAACTAGGGCAATGCAAGGCAGGAAAGGCTGCCGAAGACCAAGGCGGAGGCCTTCGTACTGCAGTGTATTCACAAGCGGGCTGATGATGGTGATGACGATTTCGGCCTCATGAAAACAAAACATCCACTTTCAGGAGGGCGCACGTGGCATCCATATAGCTGGTGGCGCGACGAACTTCGAGATGCGTCCTTAGTGCCTTCATTCGGGGTCAAAACGACAAGGTGCACTGCGCAAATGCCACACGGTTGGCGATGACCACACGGTTGCAGTCCGACGACAAAAAGGAGAAAAAGACTGCTCCTGCCTGCCTCTGCAAGGTTAGCTCGTCGCGCACTCCCTATGAGAGCTTCGAGGCACCCTGCCTGCTCTGTCGTCACTAAGACGTTGCCGCGGCAGGCAACGGCTCGCGTACTGCGGCGACACTCACCCGCGGTAGGACCCCGCCCACGATCCCGCTCGACTTCACTGTTATTAAAGTTTGCTCCTCCTCCTTCCCCCGCCATCTCGCACGTAACAGCTACCGCTGTAAAATGTCGCCGCATCCGGGAGCACAACCATAATCGATTTCTGCGACACGACGCCAGAACCACCGAGCACAACGCGCCGACACAGAGAACCTCTTGCGTACAACTATCCACTGCGAGCAGACTGATCTCGCTGAAGTGGACGGCCGGCAGGAACTGCTCAAGAAAAGCAAGCCAGTCTCGCCTGGCGCTTTGCGAGTCAGTTCGCCTCGGCGTTTCGTTCCCTTGCATGGGGCGCAACGTCGTCCGGCGCGAGCCATTGTCAAGAACAAGGCACAGCCCAGCTACGCCTGCTTGTTTGTCGCAACTTGCGCATTCGTAATGGGTCGTTTTCTGCACGGCAGCGGCACCTCCAAATGACCCACGCAGATGAGCAAGGAGAGAGCCATATCCGAATGGCCACGCTTCACCCGCTCAGGCGGCACCATCTCGCGCAAGGCAGGCGCGGGCATTTCGGCGCTGAGAAAAAGAAAAAAAATACTGAAACAAAAATAGTAATACACAGTAAAACTATACACCACACAACGTAAATTTCAAGTCGCCCAGCGCAGGACATTTAGCAAGGCCGGTTTCGACATAACGAATGCCGCCTCACTCGCCATTTTCGGTCTCGTACAGAGAGAACATTACCGGGCCCATAAACAACTACAGACACCGCGGCTCCTTGTTTCGTCGACAGTTCTTTAGGAAGGCCAGACGTTCTGGCGATTCACACCCTCGCCGCGTCAGTTGTACGACTGTGCGGACCTTCACAAAATAGTATGCGCATGCGCGGCAGGTTTCGGCAGAGCATAGAAAAAAAGCTTCAAAAGCAGCTCGGTCTTACTATTACTTTAGCGTCTGCGATCGGGGAATTATTTCAGGATAAAAAATAAAGGAAGCTCACACTAACGCGTAAGACTTGAAGGTAACGAAGTTGTACGCAACCTTCACGACCATCACGGCGGTTAAAGTCCACGGTTGCAGCCGATTTGCCTCGCCTTCGCTGCCGCAACGACCTTTACTCCATTGTTGCATAAGTGTGAGCATCTTTTTTTTTTTTTTTTCTCAGTGAAATCATTGGACATCACCTAGGAGAGGCGTAAGCTATGACGCGTCTTTCTCGTTCCGAGAAAGTGTTGCCACAATTACGGCGAACGCTGGAGTTTTTTGTCTTTCTTTTGACCAATCTTGGCCAATCTCCCTAAGTGGGTATGCTTGGCTTGGCAAATCGATTGATTGATTGATTGATTGATTGGTTGATTGATTGATTGTGGTGTTTAACGCGCCGACGCAACGCAGGCGATGAGGCGCGCCGTAGTCGAGGGCTCCGGATTAATTTTGACCACCTGGGGATCTTTAACGTGCGCCGAAATCTCGTACACACGGGCGTTTTTGCTTTTCGCCTCCATCAGAAAAGCGGCCGCCGCGGCCGGGAATCGAACCCGCGACCTCGTGCTCAGCTTGACTTGGCAAACGTGCGCAGGGAACGCTGGGCGGTCGCCGCGAGGTCCGCGCTCACGTGCGCGCGCTCAGCAACTTCTTTGTATTTTTAACTACGGACACGAAAAATTACGATTTGCTAAACAGCTTCGCTGTTAGAAAGTATTGGTAGTTTTTCTAAATGGCCAACACATGTCTGCAGAAGAACGTTTTTCACATACTGTTCCAAAAGGACAACTTCATTTTATTATACAGGATGTGTTATTTTCTCGACGTGTGTACATCGCCGTGCACCCACTTTGTGTAGGTGGCTCCAGTTTAATGGCGTATGCGCCACTAAAAAGAAAGAAAGAAAGAAAGAAAGAAGAAAGAAAGGAGAAATTGAATGGATGAGGAGGGGGAAATTTAGTGGTGGACCTAACAATGCGTGGGCTCCTAATCCCTCTCCCTCGCGAACACAAGGCTCGGCCCGATGCGCGCGTCTTTGGGTAAAGTCCGCAACACGGCGTTTCTCGCGCGCCCCTCGCCCACCGGGCCAAGCGTCCTTTGCGTTCTAACCATCCCCAAGATAAGGTTTTCTCGCTTTAGCACAACCGCATGTGCAGCTTCCCCGCTCATGGCAGCACTTTCAACAGTGATTACTCTGTAGTTATTTAGCGAAATGTAAAGTATCTTCGCGCAGTTAATATTGGGGGTGAAAACTTGCTTTGTGCACAGTTTCAAGTATTGCACGTTGCCTGACTAAGTTCCAGAGCCATGGAAACTATCACATACAAATAAATGCATGGGGGAGTAAGATTTGACAACGAATTGCACAAAAACTATTCAGAATCCTGGAAAGTTCTTCTAGAGTTGTCATCTTCACGTTGACTTCTTGCTTTATGCCAAATATCACTTTCCTGAAGTGGTTTTGCTAGGTTCCTGAGAGGTCGGAATTTTGAGCGAGAAAGCTGGGTACGATTGGCTGCATTTAGCTCCTTTTGCCGTCCACCGGTGTCGGCATTTCGTCGCCGTCATTCATAATCCATCTTCACTGCCCCCTTACTCAGCCCTGCACTCACCGCACGCTCCAGTTGACAACGCGTACAAGCACTAGCGGAACGCTTCGAGACGCTGTGCGACGGACGCGCCCCGTCACCACTTCGACTTGACGCAACCGCGGGCCCTAGCAGCGAGGTCGGCAGTGATGCGAACGGAGCGCCGGCTCGGCTGACGTCCCCCTCTCTCCACGTGATCTATCGTTCTCTGTTCTCTCCCGCCCTGCGTCCGCGGATCGACGGCGCAATTTTTTGCCGACATGCCTGTCTTATCGCTCACGGGACAAGAAAAATACGTTTTTTGCGAATTTGGAAGCTTTCTTGCTCGTGGAATTTAAATAATAACGACTCTACCACGAGCATTCGGTGACAGGGCATAATTGTCGGTTTTGAGTTCAAGCTATGGACGTTTTAAGGTTCAAGAGGCGGAATTCGGCAGGACTTGTAGATTTCTCCGCAACTACGGACGGCGACATCACAAATACACGCTCCTGTCGGCACATTATACATGCACGTCCACACAGACGAATGGCCGCCAGTGACGAGAAGCTATCGGTTTACGGACGGACAGACGGACGGGCCTGCAGGTAGCCGCTGCTGGACGGCTGGAGCTACCGACGGCTGGAGCTACCGGGCATGTATATGTGAACTTTCGGAAGCTGTCGTCAGCGTGGGTGATTGTACGCAGCAACACAGAAGCAAAGATTCTCGGGCCGTCCCTTCCGATTGGGCTTCAGGACCGCATTCCAAAAGCGGTGTGCGCGGCAAAAATACCAACTCTGCGGTTTACGGGCGGCAGACAGGTACCGCGTGCTATGCGACGCAACAAGTTTGGGGTAGGTACGACCGCACAGTCAGCGGCGCAGCGAACCGTGGGAAAGCAGCTACCATAATAGGCATGTGCAGACTACCGTGCTGCGGTGGCACATGGCCGTTTTCCCGTGATTCCCCCTTACATAATATGTCAATAATGTGTACATACCGCATTTTCTCGGCTCTAAGCAACCTCGCTCCCCCTCGAAAAAGAGAAAACAAAAATAGATTTCAAAATGTGCACAATTAAAGACACATTTGCTTCGAACCTACGAACTAAGCCCCCACTGGAACCATTACGGGTTCGAAAAAAGAGGGGAGCTTAATCATGAAAATACAGTGTGCGTGCGTGCGTGCGCGCGCGCGCACAGACAGATCTGTCCATCTGTTTGTTTATTCCTCCCTCCGTCCGCCTGCCCATGCGCCTGCAGTATGTGTGTCGCTCCCAAAATCTGGATTGGATTATGCTTCCCACATTAAAGCCCCGGATGTCCCAGCCTACGACGGAGCAGGTATGTATACGCGACGATGGTTTGATGGCACGCAGGCATCGGCAATAACCCGTCGGCGTCGTCGCGTGCTCGGCGCCGCTTCGGCCGCCGATCGGTGGTCACGACGGGGAAAATCCGGTCACGCGGTTCCTGCTAGCAGCAGCAGCAGCAGCAAGCACGGGCGCTATTCCCTCGGGGCGGCCCAAAGCACGGCGAGACAAGGGTAGCCGGCCGCATATACTACCGAAGGCTACATCAACGCGTATACGCGCATTGACCGTCACCGTGCACGCATTACCGCTGTAGCTATAAATAAAGGGCGGGCCGGCGCAAATTGGCGGATAAGACCCGGGAGAGAGGGTACCGGTTTTGCCGGAAGCGGAAGTAGAGCAGTGGTGACACAGCGCGCTCGACACACTAAAGCAGACGAGGCGTTCTTCGATATACGTGTACATAGACGAAAAAATTGAGTTCTCCCACAGGAGCAATTTCCCTCGCATCAATTTGGCGCGACGAGATCATGTTGCGAATCTGCACAGGTATAAGGGCGGACGGAGTAATTAATGTGTCATGTGACTTGCGCGGGGCCGGTGCGATATGGATACGCTCGTATCAACATCGCACTAATTACGATATGAACCTTTCTTTCCTACGATGCTGCGGGACACTGTGTACATACACTGCCTTAAACGCGTTACATGAAACAACACACACACGCACACACAGTATGTAAGTAGCAAGAAAAGCCTGGAGTCAATAATGTCGAGGAAGGCACAGGGGAAGTAGTACATCTCTTTTTCGTGTTGAAATAGATTTTGCGAAATGTTTGAAAGAAAGGTAGTAAAACGCAATTAGATATACCCTATTTACTCGATTCTAAGCACTTATTTTTTTTTTACGATCACGATGTCCAAAGTGAGGGGGATGCTTAGACTTCCTTCAAGACTCCCAAAAGATAATGGTTTCATGTGGCAAACATTGAAAAGAAAAGTAGGTTTCCGACATAAACCGTAAACCTCGTTTACGACGGTTACTCAGTCCCCCCCCCCCCCCCCCCCGCCCCCCCCCCCCACCATTTGAGACCGTTGTGCAGCTTGGCCGCAGCTCTCAGTATCCCCAAGCAGGTCTTCTTCTGTTCCGTTAAGTTGTCTGTAATAAAAACTTCGTAAATTACTTGGCCACAACGTCAACTCGGGCCCGCTTCCACGCGTCTGAAATCTATGTTGCGATGGTTGCTTAAAACAGGGGGCACTTAGATTCGCATGCAAACTTTTTTTTCCAAACTTTTCTTCCCGAAAGTAGGGGAGGGTGCTTAGAATCGCGAAAATACGGTACTATACGGTCCCGAAGTGCAAAGCTTTCGGCGGCAGGTCACAGACGTCCAGCTGCTCTATCTGCATCTTTACAGCCTTGAGTGAGCCAACAGCAACGCCGGCCACGTCGGCATGCGGCGCTAAGAAGGAAGCCACGCCCGCGGCAGAGCAGGGCGAAGCGCAGCAGCCTCCCACGGGCAAGGTCGCTCGGCCATTTGGCCAGGCCAGCTGGTCGACGAGCCAAGGCCGCCGCCGCGGGTAACAAGCTGGTCGCGTAGTTGCACCTTGCGTGTCCCCCGGGCGGCCGCCCATTCAGCGACGCCCGCTCGCGGCTCTGCTCTATCTCCAGTGCTGCTAACCTAACAAGTTATCTGAAAACAACAATTTTCGCAGTGAATGACTGAAACGCGACCACGAGGAATTTGCGAATTGTCCGGTAACTCATTCTGAACGACCTTGGACTAGTCGATTCCTGACCACGCTAAGTACGCGCAGCGGAACAGCGTCGTTATTCAGCTACAGGCCGGCCAAGAACGGAATACTATATCCGTATCAAGCAGGTTTCGGAGTTCCGGATTATCCAGACAAGACCGATTTTCGCGGTCAATGACACGTGAGTCTGACAGAGTTACGGATTGTCTGGAATTTTATTTTGAACGACAGAAGTTATCGTGGACGCACTCGCATACATAGCACGATCTAAAAAGGAAAATGGGAAGCCTCGCTGGATTGGTCTGTTCTCCTTAAAAGTTAAAAATACTCCTTCCCTTCATTTTACTTAACCCTTCTCTACCTCTCGCCAAAGCATATGGCGGTAACACACACGCACACGGGAAGGTGGAGCGAAGCGCCCACTTCCTGGCTCGCTGTCACACTAAATGCAAGGTGATGTAAACGTACTTTCTATTCTCTGACAAATTTTAACAGCGAAGCTGTTCTTAGTCGAGGCTTTCGTGGAACGAAACGGGGTAACGCGGTCGCAGCGATGCGGATGGAGATAGCGAGGGGAGAGCAAACTCCAAGCACACATGCAGCAAGTTCGGAGAATGCTTGAACGAGGCACGCTTGTATAGGCAAAGCTTTTCTAAACTACTAAATCCGGTGGCGATGTTTACCCTGGTCAACATTGTTGAGCAAAAACAAAACACTAAGTGTATTCGAGACAAGACATCGTTACCCAAGCGATATTTGCATTGTTCTTTTAATTAAAAATACATGGCCGCTTGATTTTCGCGATACAAATAAATAAATACACCGCCAACAAACAACAAAACAAGCCCACGGTCCCCTCGTGGCCATGTTTCAAGTTCAAAAGTAACAAAAGTTTCAAGCTATGAAGTCAGTAAAGCTGGGCTAACTTTATTGTGGTATAACAAAACTTGCTCAGCTAGTTGGTACATACTTAAAGAAAGAAGTCGTGGCGCCAACTAGACGTGGACGAAGACGAGATGAGACATATACAGGCGCCAACTTTCAACAGTTGGAAGCTGGCGCCTGTTCATGTCTCATCTTGTCTTTTTCGTCTACGACTAGTTTGCGCCACGACTTCTTTCTTTTTGTGGTAGACTGTAATTGTACACTCTTAACAAAAAAGCTCGTACAAGGTGGTAGGTTGTTGTTGTGTGTGATAGGGTAGTAACGGCTGTATTACTAACTCCTTACGAACTGTACTACCCCCCAGGAACGGTACTTAGGTCTTGCCACTAAGTGCGGAACCGTTACTAGTCTAGACCGTGCACTTAGTAACTGCTGCTTGTTAGATACTAACATTCACTGATAGTACAAAATTCTATGAAATATTGAACACAATAACTACAGCACTTTTTCCACTCCGAATCACGATTAAAAAGTTTTTGCAAATTTGCATGCTGAGTTGTATATGCTCCCATTTAAATACATAATTGTAAAGTTATCGCTAAAATATTTGATTCTTGCGACAAGCCCACCGTTTCTATCTGAGAGGACTTTCCGCTGCTGGCTATAAAAGCAAGAAGAGCAGATGTATGTCTAAGTTAACTAAGTTATACTTCGCTCCCTCGTGCATCTCGTTGTTTTTTTTGTTTTTTTTTTTTGCTCACTTTATTTGTTTTTTGTCTACGTGTGATATGTGCGCTTTGAATGTGTCTATGCGGTGCTGCGCGCTCAGCAGACCCACATTGTCACGCGTAGCTTTCTACTGGCCTTTGCATGACCAGTTTATAGTAAAGGCACTAAGAACCTAGTCTATACTGGGACAAGTAACTGGTTAGTGTTCTGTTAGTAAGTGCCACGACCTTTTTTTTAAGAGTGTATACGGTAATTTGAGTTCTCTAAGTTCTCATTAGAACTTCATGGGGCAGCGGTAAAATATCATCATTGGGCCCGCTCACGCTCGATGTTCCCTTCTACGCCGGTCCACGGAGGGAACTTTATATTGCTCCAAATGGAAAACTTCGATTTGGTCGTCATCCGAGAAGGCCAGCTGCTCCCCAATTTCGATGTCGTTCGAGGAGGACGAGGTATGCAAATGTGCTATTTCTATGCGGGTCGTCTGCGAGGAACAAAGCTACTTTGCCAAGAACTCCACGTGCCCAGAAAAGGCAACAAGGGGATTTAAATGCTCCGGCGGCGGCCTCATTGTTATATCGTTTGAAACGATTCCTTGCGAGCACGACGATTGCTCGATAAGCAAGAAAGTAGGGCGGATTTTGAGTGCGTAAGCGCGCGCGGCTGTCCAGTTCACGGCGCCGCCTCCTCTGTTCAGGAATAAGTGTAAAATCCCGCGTAAAGCCGGAAGTGGCATCGATGAAAAACCGGAAGTGCGTGGACTAGGGCGCAATCACGCGCCTGCCGCTACAATGCGCAAGTAAACCATGACGTCATCAGATGCATACGAAAATACTGTGGGTGTCAGAATGCATACAGCTTTGGGTATCTGCGATGCAATGTTTTTTTTTTTTTCCTGATCAACCATGAACACAATAAGGAATGAGAATTCTCCCCGACACTCGTCTTCCCGCCGAGACAATACTTGTGGGTACGGTTTGATCGTCGTAGACCCTCTTCGGCGAAGAGGTGGACCTTCGACGAATGTGCTCAGCGAATCGGCGACTGACAATACTAGTATTTAACTTTCCCTCGATGATGATCAATGAGTTCTCCTATGAATTGGGTTGACGGCATGCGCCGTCTCGCCTATGTTAGTTATTTAATTAGCCTCCAACTCGTATGTACCTTAGGTTTGCCCTACCGCTATCTCTCGCTGTGGTGTCCCTTGATCGACCTCTTCCCTGCCTTTTTCCTTGGTTCTAATCGCCCTCAACGGTGAACCCCAGGAAGCAGGACGTTCCCCTTTCGGCATTCTATTACTATGTAGTCGATTGTCTCTTTATACCTTCCACAGCCCACACACGCCTCATCCTGGGGCGAATATGTGCTCATGTAAATTCTAGTTCTCAAGCAGCTAGCCCGAGCCTCAAAGAGCAACGCACTGCTTTTATTGTTATCGTGAAGGTTCTCTCTCTCCCGATCTCTTGTGTGCCTGCTCTATAGATTCCCTATGATTCCTTTTTTTCCACCCGCCCCACCTTTGCCTCAGAGTGCCTCTGTTCCCTTCACGTTCTGTTTAAATGCTCCGGATTGGCTGTTTGCCCCGGTAATTTTGTATTTAGTCGTCAGCTTTCGCGTACTCTTCCGCCAATGAGTTCCCGTTGCTCGCGCGCCACCCGTAGGGACATTTTTTTTCGTTGCGCTTGGAGCTGCTCGAAACGATATTTGTACAGCGGAGCTGTTGTACAAGCCGTACGTTCGCCGCTGCAGGAAAAAGAATACCAAGAAGATGCGGAGTGCTCGTGAGCGCGCGCCTTGCGCCCACCGCCGAGTCCACGGCTCGCACAGTGGCTTCAGAAAAAAAAAAAGATCCATCCAGCGCTGTCGTCAAGCGCTACCGCGCATGAGGAACACGACGATATCGATGCATATGACGATGACTACCACTAGCACAGTGCAAAGGGGCGACGGAACAAACAATAAACAATTTCAAACTTGTACAAATGCGTGGTGACGTGTCTTTCAGTGCTCACGCAGAAAGAAATCCTGCAGCTTCGCTATTGTTCAAGCCTTGCGCAACTTGCTGCGAGCTTCGCCAGTTGAGCTGGTGGAAGTCTACAATGCTGAGGATGACTTTGCATCCACCACTTGCCGCGAAGAAGGCGACGACCTCTTCCATGCATATGACCACGATTACTAGCACCGCAACTACGCAAATCAAGAATGATACTGAACTCAACTGTGCGTCCGGCAATGCTCAGTTGCAACAGCTTCGCCATTCAAGGCTTGCGCGTGAGTGCAAGTTTCCCTGAATTTTTTTCTTCTCCCGAGTGTTTGCGTTTATTCAGATCGCTGTGCAGCCGTTTTCGCAGCAAATTAATACGCAACTGTCGAACAACAACAAGAAAAAAGACACTTCGCACTTATCACCGCCAACAGCCCGCCCTTCTCAACCCTTTTCACGCACGACTCACGAGCTTCACAACGACGCGGCCGCACCGCTACCAAGAATCCCGAGTGGCCAGACCACGCACACAGTGCTCGCCGCCGCCGACACACGTGTCTAGCAGGAGCCCCAGATGACTCTTGGAGCGCGAAAAGTGGGGGGGGAGGGGGGGGGGGGGTTCTTGGGACAGCTGCTGCCGGTCGTCTGCCGGGCGTCACGCCCGAGAGCGCCGGGGGCAACCGAGCAGCTAAACAAGAACCACACGCCGAATATAACACCCTCCACCACACACCAGCAGCGTGCGGGGACTGAACTGTGCCGGCCTAGCGGCCTCCTCCGTGGCTGCTTCGCGATCGAATAATAAACTGCTCGTCCGGAGGGCCGAGCAAGGCGGCTGGCTGCCAGTGAGTCAAGTGGGCGCTACACTGTGTACGTCGAGCTGACAGGATGTTGATATCCACCGGGGAAAAAATACCTTGTTCGAGCTTTCACGCCGTGAAGCAGTTGGGGTGGCTGTTTTATCAATCCCAGAATTTACACGTCATAAACTCTCTCTCTCTTTAACTTTTTTTGTGAGACTTGGACGCTTCTGTGTTATTCATCACGAAAGTACGTACAACCACCGCAAACGGGAACCTCAGCTAGAAAACAGCCCCAGTTGTGCGCTACTGCGACCATTCCTGAGGAGAACGAGGCTAGAGAAGAAACTGCTCGCATGTATTCGTAGATTTGCATTAACAATGGATAGGGGTTAAACCGGTAAAACAACGACGTCACCAGGCGCGTACAGCACGTTACATCAAGGAAGAGCACAGGACCACGCGTGCAGCGCACAACAATCGTTGCACTTCAGGCGACCGTGCATCTGCCAGCATTCCGCAGCGTCGTCGAACCAGCAGACACTTTCGCAGCGAAAGCTCCACTCGCCAAGTCTCGCAAGGTGATTCATCTCGTCGCAATGACCTTGAGTCACAGGAGCGCAAATGCGGGAAGTGTGACACCACGCCACGGGATCCGCTGCGGAGAGACGTCGCCGCTGTGGTACCACGCGAGTAGGCGAGGTTGCTGCGACGGCTGCTTCGCCGGCGCTTGCTCTTGGCCCGTCTGTGAGTGCTGAATCCAATCCAAGCCAAACAGACCTTTCGCTCCTGATTTTTGTTGCCTCCCACGGTGCTTGTGCGTCCCCACCGATAATCGAAGAACGAGCAAGGCCCGGACGCATTTACGGGTACTATACATATCCAGTGACAGCTGCATTTCGCGGCAAATTAAACGCACCACTGATAAATGCTTCTCGAAATGACCACAGGATACGTCCCCCGCAAAACCATTCACAGCCAAAGCAGAAATCACTACCCGCGCGTCATTTCGCACAACACAGACCAACGCATGGAATTTGAAGTTCATGTGGTTCCCGGGCTTATGGGACGCACTGCATGATGTCTTTTTAAGCGTGTTGTTGTGTTTCGTTTTCGTGTCAATCAGAAACATCTTCTGTCGCGGAGCCAGGAATAATCGTGCCAGTGACCTCGCACTCCGCGCTGCCGCTGCGACGGAGCGTCGTCTGCCTCATAAATTGCACTGGACGATCCGGGGCCCATTTTCTGCGCTTCGCGGCGGGTTACTATGTTTCTCTGGTCGTCTCGGATCAGCGCTTTTCGTCTTGCTCCAGTGAGAAAGCTCGGATTTGGCGGGAACCGATTGTTTCGCGGGTACATTTGTGTTTAGAGTGGCTCCTACGTTTTGCAAAAGTGACGCGCACAACATTTGCCACTGACACTCATTTGTCCACGCCCGAAAATATTTACGAAATTACGGCAAGCCAGCACATACGTAGTCCTACCACAAGCAACATGACCCGCATCACCTCGTACTGTTTTTTTGAAGGGACTACGAAACATAAACGCACAATCCGGGAAACTATTAGCCGAACTACTCAAAAGTAGAAAAGATACGCAGAGTCCGGGCTTTGACAACGTAACTGGTGGGAAAACGCAATAACCGGAAGCACACCAGTACGGTGCAACTGTTCGTGCTCACGACAGTCTGGTCCTGCTACGGCAGTCTAAAATGCACCCACGTTTTTAAGTTTCCCTCCCTCATGCTCGCGGAGGCGTTGTGTAAAAGATCGTGTCATTTGTATTCCCGTCAGCAGCCTCCCTGGCCTCGCGCTGCGCACACACACCCAGCTATAATCACGCATACTCTTGAGCAAGCAAGATTCCTAACCGCTCACTTCCTCGTTGTTTCGGATCGTGTACATGCAGGCCGCGTCCGACTCGAAATCGCAGACCAAAAACGAGTTTCGCTCCACCCAGAGTCTCGCAGCACCGGTCCGAGTCACACTACGCGGATAGCGTGGTTTCTTGGGGAGGTAAGAAACACATCCACCAACTTGCAGGTGCCCCAATCTCCGCAGGGTACCGCACCTGCAGTAAACATCCTTCGCCGATTTTTTTCCAAGCAGTGCTGAGAACACGCGAGACAGCGTTGTTTATTTGAATGATTGATGGATGGGCTGTCTTTCTGCAAGGTTCATCGGCTACTGCCCTAAAAAGTAGGCTAAAAGGACAGCGAAAATGGGTGGTTGAACGGAAGACAAGACACCCAGGACATCGCTTCCTCTATGCGCGTTGACGAATGAAACTCCGGCCGCCTGGACAGTGCGGCAGTGGAAGTAGCCGGTGTCCGCGCCGTCGACGGTCGATCAGATGCCAGGCCGGTGGACTTGCGATGTTCCGACATGCTCCCACTTCCCCTCTCAACCCCATTCCTCCCTTTTTTTCGTCTCCCGAAGGACTAAAGACCACCAGACATGGGTCAGAAACTGACCACCACATTCAAATTAAAAACGCCTGCTCTCTCTCCCGAAGCGCATGAGAGAGACAGCTGGTAGACTTGGTTCAAGCGCCCGCGCGTACGCACTTCATCGTTGCGAATGGCGCGAAATAAACACGGCAGATTAATTGCAAGGCAAAATAAAACGGAATGAGTATTCATGTTGGTGTCGTCATGGTACGTCCGAAGAAATGTGCCCATGCCGCTAGCGGCATGATCGAACATGCCCGCCACTGTCAATCACCGATAAGAAACAGCAACAGTGGAATGATCTTCCGCGCAAGTGTACACGGGTAAGGCGGGGCAAGACTGATGCGTCGGATAAGATAAGCGTTGACACTGCTCTCCCCGGCGTGACAGACTGAAAGAGAGCTTATTGTCTGACCTTTTTCGACGCGCCCCTCCGGCACCACGGCTTGTTCTTCGCTGGACTGGGCATCAGCCATGCTTCGCACGGTGCATTCCATTGTCACGCTGGTAATCACTCAGTCAGGCGCTACACACACACGGGGTGGACATGACGACACGGAAACAAAGGACGCAGCTACCTCACTCCTCCGGCCGCAACAAACACGCTGCAGCTACCGCGGCGACATCGCGCCTTCGCCCAAAGCTACTGTTCGCCTGCACCCAGCACTTTTGCATCTCTCTCTGATGTTTACAGCGGAGTGGGAGGAGTCGTCTGCCTCCCCTACTCTCGCACTCAAGTCCTCAAGTAGCCGTGCGCCTTACTGCAGTTTACAAGCTGTTCTTGCGCTAAAAAAATGCTGTTTTATTTTAAATTAAGTTTCGCTTCACTCCTGGAAGTTTTCCCGGCAGTGACAGATAATTCATTGAGCCACGGCGGAGCGCGGTAGCGCGGTCGGCGTGTTTAGCTAACCAATATGGCGGCGCCCATGGAATGAGCGCCAAGCGCAGTGGCTACTCAACGTTTTGTCGTTGTTGCATCTCCTCTTTCTGTGGTTATTGAATAGTTTTAAGGTAGCGTAGTCGGTGGCTACAAGTAGGAGGAAACAAGTTTCTTTTGCCCCACAGTGTTCCTCGGGGAAGCTTCCGATACAGTCTTTGTACTTTCTGTAACACATGCCTGTTACCACCACCACGGCCACGTTCGCTGGTTCATAGCCTCCTGTATAACCGACTGAAGAAGAGTAAAGATTGGAAAGTACAGAACGTGTCGAGCTTAAAACTGGCGTATGCTAACTAAAACCTGAAGGTCGGTTGGCCATATCCAGTCTCCTTGCCAATCTATTTACAGGACACATGGCTTTTCGTAGCCAACTCCGATTCACGTCATTTTGTAGCCAATGCAAGTACTGTGGTGCCACTTCCATTAACCACTTATAGTTTCTTAGCCAACCCTGTGCGCGCATGCGCCATGTCACGGCTAAAGCTGATGCGAGCTTGTGGCAGTGGCGGATGCCGAGGGAGGCGCCCACCCCCCAAGACACCTGTTCCACCTCCCCTTGCTTTCCCCTTTCATACCCATATCACCCATCCATTTCAGCCGCCAATGACGTCATGTTCTGTGCATGACTTCGGGCTGTTATAGGCGCATGTCAAATTTGCCCATTCCTCGTTCAGCTTTTTGCGGTGAAAAAAGAGATCACGATGACTACAGTCCTGCCTCCCGTAATCCACATGCAGCAGATGCGCAAGTAGTTAGTGTAGACCCGACAGGTTCCATTGAGTCGCCCGCACAGAACAGCAAAACAATACCGGCAATCAACTTCATGATTTCTCAAAGAAAACATTGCTACAGGAGCACTGGAAACCCCCCATAAGGCTACACGTTTCCTTTTTCTTTTCATAAAGATGAAAAAAAATGTACGACGTCATGCCACACGTTATCATTTAGGGAAGTTCGAGTGGCTGGTCCTCTCGAATATTCACAAAGGGTTTTACTGCAAGTACTGCACCCTTTTTGTGCCGGGAAACATTATTGGCAAGCGTGAAACAATGCCTCTTCAGCAGCCAGTTTTGAAGCCACTAACGCAGTTCAAGAAATTGCTGGGGCAGGATGAAGGCCCGGCTGCTCACGCAAAAAAAAAGCCATCACTTGGTTGCTGTGAGTTTGGGGCAAGTTTCTTCAGCTCTTTAGCGCGCCTGACAAGCGTATAAAACCAGCTCAACATCTATCGATTGTATCAGGTTAAAGAAAATCGACGAAAGCCGGTGCCAATCATCCTTAAATATCATTTCTCTTGGCCGAAAAAATATTTCTTTGCGGGGACACAGAGGTGATGGCCGTTCCTGAAAGATGGCTGAATGAACTTTTTTTCTTTCGCGAAAGAATGAAATTTTAGGGAACTTTTACGTTTCTGGACTGAAAGCGGAGACAAGGAGTTCACTGAACACCTTAGCCATTCATCACACTGGGAAACGTACATCAGCAAGACCATTCAGAAAGAACCTATCCAGTCGCGGTGCTAAAATCAGCTCTATCACAGAAAGGCTATAACTGCGGTTTTATACAGCATCATGTTTGATGAGACTACAGATATCTCCCATGAATTGCAACTAGCACTGGTATTGCGCAACGTGCTTAACGGTGTACTCCTCGAGGTCTCCCTTGAATTTATCTCTTTGAGAAAGCCATCTGCCGAGCACTCTGGGACACTGAATCAAAGTATCCACGAGCCAACCATTAAAGGTAAAGATCTGGGGCGCACTGTTCTCGCCATCCTACGAAGGCGTGGACTGAATTTAAAGAACTGTGTCTGAGTTGGAACAGATGGTTGTTGCACTATGGTGTCCGAAACAAAGGTAAGGGCAACAGAGATTCAAAGAAGTTGCGCCACATGCTTTAAGATGCCCATGCTGCAATCGCACACTTAAATTATTAATTTTCCATTACCTGAAATGCAATATATCTGGAATGCTGTCCGTGTGATAAAGGAAGCAACTGCATTCTTCACAGCTTCGTCTAAAAGGAATGAAGTTTTCAAATTTATGCTTGGAGGGCAACTTACAGAATTCTGTGAAACCCAATGGGTTATGTTCGCCTGAAGCGCGTACTGAAAAGACAGGCTTGCCTCCGAAATATATCCACGAGTGACATTACCACTTACTTGAGACCAACTGTCTACGTGCCTCTGTTGGACAATGTGATCGTGGACATCATCCAAAGATTTCTGTCTTAGACGCTGGACATATTCAAGCTCTTTTCTTTATTGCCTTCTAATTTAGTATATGCTAGTTGCACTTTCGGAGCTAGCCTGATTTTCAGCAGCCTTGCAATGAAGTACGGCTCAATTATTCGCATGCCACCAACTAATCCTGAACAGGCGTTCCAAGTTGAGCATGACTTGTGGGTTGCGAAGTGGCGTCGAGAAAAGGAATGTGGTGCGTGCATTCCGTCGACAGCCACTGAGGCCTTCGGCGCTTGTGACAAGGACATTCGCCCGACGGTTCACACACTCATATACAGGTCACGGTGACGCTGCCGATCAGCGCTGCGGCAGCAGAAAGGTGCTTTTCAGCTCTTCACAGGCCGAGGACAGGGATTCAGAGGCTGTTAAGACTTGCTTTACTGTCTGCGAACCGGGACGTTTTTGTTGACGTAAATAGTGTAATTGAGCGATTTGCTCATGATGGGAACCACAGATTGCTGCTATCTCTGTCATTCGCCTATAACAGAAAAACAAACGGCTGTAGATTGACTGCTGTTATCTTTGTAATCCGTCTATATGGGAAAAACGAATGGCTGTTGATTGACTTTCTTGTGTTGGGTGCATCAGTTTATGCCTCCCTTTTTATCATTCACATCAATCATTTATGTTTAGAAGCTGCAAAATTTATTTGAAATGTTTGTTTAGGCACAGTACACACCTTCATTTTATGCTGTCTGGTGCTTGAGCAATACATACCATGTTCGTCTAAAAGTATGTCACGTATCTTACTGGAATTTTTGTTTGCGCTTTTCTGGTATTGTGGTTCAGTCACCAACGCTCCTTTTGCATTGAATTATCACAACAATGCATACTGACTCCTTTTTGATTTCTGCACAACATTTCCTTCCGATACATAGCATTTATGCAGTAAATCTTTCCTTATCCAATGAGTGTCGGAAGACTGCTTAACAGCTCCGACTATTAAATCACCACGAACGTGCTGGGATTTGTCTTGCAAACATATTAGGCCACTGCGACTGTAACTGACCAGTCGCACGTGCACATAGTGTACTTCCTTTCCCTCGTTTCTCCGGCGCAAAAATATCTCGGCGTATTCTCAAAACTATTATGTAGTGCCGCAAGGTTTGTTTTCTTCTACACCTTTACAATACGCACGCCTAAAGCACACAGGTTTAGTACACGTACCAGCACAGAAAAATTGGGTATTTGCGTGTACTTCTTCAGGGGGCAACTTTTGTCTCGTTCTCCGCACCTCCCACTCTCTAGTGGGGTCCCCCCCACAATGCCACCCTCGATCCGCCCGTGGCTTGTGGCCGTTTACGACTGCGGCCACAATACTTCTGAAGGTATATCCCCAGCAAGGTGTGCCACCTTGTAGCTGTTGTGCGCACATGCACTTGATGGTGCCAGTCACCAATAAGCTTTCATTGTTGTGCAGTGGTAGTGAACAGTTTCGGGAGAGATAAGTTGCAGGTTCAAATGGAATTTAATTCTTACAGCACAGCTGTTAACACTATTTAAAACTCTCCCCTGTGCATCATCGCCTGGCCTAAAAAGTTACTACGCATCCTCCCAAACCACCTGTGCACGTCGGGCCCACCCCAAAAGTTCACTATAGGCCTCTTGCCGGATGGGGCCCCTCTGAATTTGAACCAGTGGGGCCCCCGTGGCCCCATGCTGCATCTTTTGCTCTTACCGTGCATGCCTGTCCACGTATCCCATGCAAGGGCCAACATGACTGCGGGGCCGTGGTGATCTGTTCTCGGTTTTCCCAATAAATGGGAAGCCCTGAGAAATACTAAAAAAATAAAGGCTACTTCATCCACAAAAAAAAAAAATCTAGATCCCACAACCATGTCTTCGGCATCAACGAAGAAATTCAGACCAAACAGGGCTGTCTGTAGTTTTGGAAAATGGTGTGCCTCAAATGAATAGTTTGAAATACAAGTGCGGCAGGAGGTAAGCAAAAAGTGGGAATATAAATTTTAATCGTAGCATTTTTTTCTGCCAAGTACCCAGGGCCAAACTGTGTAATGCCTGGCTTTTGCATAATAACGCAAAATGGGCGATCAAAGTTAACTATTTTAGTCATTGCAATGTTAAATGAAATAATTGTTAAAAAAAATTTAAAAAAATGACTAAAAAAGAATAAAAAAACTTGCTATATCTAAGGTCTACCCACCACCACCATGCAATTAAAAAACAAAAAAAAAAAACCTTAACCCAAAAAAAAAAAAAAATCGTAAAACCACCTAACATTAAAGCCTTGCATTTGCACAAGGGACAAATTTGCAAGCTAACACATCCGTCGTAAAAAAGCGTAAATGTAGGCTATTTGTAAAAAGGGAAAAATAAAATTAAATGAAGCTTAATAAATAATAAAAACCTCATTCACTGCACCCACTTCATTCATTTATACAAAAATAAAATCCAAAAAGGGGAACAGAAGTAGAAAAAATATCCCGAAAAGCACCCAAACTGGCTACAATTAAAAGCCTCGAAAGAACAGAAGCAGTGCAAAAATTTTACACACGACAAATTTTCAAAAAATGGAATTGAGTGATATTTCACCATATCCTTTTTTTTTTCTGTGCTTGTCGGTAAACCCAGCCTTTTTTTTTTTTTAAAAGGAAAATGCTGCAAGGCTGTCTGCAAGGGGGGCTACCACGCGGCAAAGGTGGTTGTTGAGCAGCCACGATCGCCCACCCAGTTGCCAGGTTCGTGGGATAAGCCATCCGTGCGTCCAATGCTGGACACACAACCGCGAACAAAACACTTATTTAAATGTTTAGCACGACGAGCACTTTTAAATTGTCGAACATCGAAATTGGTGCTGCACGTGCCCCATGCCAGCACCAGTAACCCACTGTGCCTGAAAAGGGTGGCTGACAAATTCGTGATGTGAAATGTGGTTTCGCTGACGTTTTTGCGTTTGAGGGCATCCACAAAAGTGTAGAGTCAACGTGTGCTTCAACAGATGCTGTTGACGAACAAATGGTCGAACCAATCATTGAGGTGATCAGATGGCTTTCTCGGATTGGCTCCACTTAATAACATTCGCATGAAAATGAACATAATTTAATCTATTCCAGCTGTGTTTTTGTAACTGTTAAGCATCCGCAAACATGGCAGTAGGTAGAACTGCTTTCTTTTTTCGCCCGTAAAGGCGCCGTTCTGCAATATCTCGGCCGTTAGTGGCGGCTGACTTCGCTGGCCCCAACAGGCAAATGTGCCGCTGTGGCTGCCTGGTGCTGGCCTGTGCGGCTCAAGTAGCAGTGCACTAGCCCTATTGCTTGTATTCACTGGCGAGGCACGCATGTAGGCAACAATGCGAGTGCGCCGTTACTGGCTGCATCGGGCTCCGCGGGATGGCGGTACTTGTCCGTGCTAAGCACGATTTGTATTGGACGCTCCATACTCTACCCCCCGAACGCAATGTAATGTCTCGATACAATGGAGTGCGATTAATAATATCTCTGTTGACACCACCGTTGATAATCGAATTCAATTGGAGCAGATGAAGCACGCCACTGTTTTTTTCTTCTTCGGCGTGCGGGCGCAGTGGCACAAGCCGCGCCATGTCCGTGGCGCAGAGGCTATGTTCGTGGCCGTTTCCAGTGTTGCCAAGTGAAGAAATTGACAGCTAAACTTTCAATGAATACCACCTATAACAAAACTACATGCAAAAAGTGATAAGCTACAATCAAACTGGAAACAGTCATGTGTGTCTTTTTGGCTGGTGATATTACGCACTCCATAGGGCATGTTACCTCAGTTGTGTTCTCACCGTGCACAGCTCCACTGGTCACCCACCTTCATAGAGTGCAATGGTGCTGATTTTATTGGTAGTCATAACGAACTGCGTGCCGGTCTAACAAGGCAGTCAGCCGTGTCATACTTGCAGTATGTGAAACACGACCTCATGTGTTCCGTGTGACCAAAGGGGACACACTCACAAGAGTTGAGGCATGGCTGTTCCGTGCGTCTGCGAGTACTCGCAGACGCACGGAACAGCCATGGGTGCCTCCATCTCAGTAACGACCGCGAATATTGTCATGGACGCTCTGGAAGAACAAGTCCTTTCAAGTTTTACACCACAACCGAAGGTATTCTACCGCTATGTGGACGATTGTTTTTGCATCTTGCGGAAAGAAGACTCATCCCGGTTTTTACAAGCTCTTATGCCGTTGAGCCGAGACTTCAGTTCACAGTCGAGTACGAAGAAGATGATCGTCTGCCATTCCTCGACGTCTCGGTGGAACGCAAGAACGGTGAGCTCTCCTTCAGTGTGTACCGCAAGCCAACACACACGGGAAGTACTGGGACTTCCAATCGAACCACCCCGGTCGCCCACAAAAGAGCCGTCGTTTCATCGCTTTTGACGCGTGCGAAGAGAATCTGCAAAGACGGGAACAACCTGGAAGCAGAACTTAAAATAGTACGCCGGAACTTTCTGGCAACGGCTACCCACAACATTTGTGGAAAGAATTGAGAAGCAGATACTACAACCTAAGGCTGTCAATCGTAAGGTCTTCACCACCACTGCCGGCATTCCGTATGTACGTGGTATCAGCGAAGCTTTGGCCCGTATTTTTGCGGATTATGACCTACGCATTGGACACGTGCCGGCCAGCAAGCTTCGGAATGAGCTGGTGAAAGTCAAGGACCCGCTGCCCGATAATCGTTTCCCCGGTGTTGTCTATCGTGTCCCCTGCGCCGATTGCAACCATGTTTACATCGGTGAAACAGGAAAATTCCCCAGAAGGATGAAAGAGCACGAACGTGACGTGAAAAACAAAAAGTGGCTTCTAATGCGATTGCCGAGCATGCGCACAAGCCCAGCACGATATTGACTGGGACAACGCTGCAATTCTATGCAAAGAACGAAACGTCAACCTCACGTCTTTTACTTGAATCATCGTTCATACAAACGCACCTCCGAACGATGAATCGAAATGAAGGGACGTTACCATTGATTTACATGCGGTAATTGCGTCACAAACTGCACCTTTAAATTCGAATCTTGTCCATTTTTGCCTCATTGTGAACAAGGAAGCCGTACGGGTTCCGAAACGTCTTTTTACTTTTTTGACTTGGTCAGTGACTGCCTTACTGTTTCTCAAACAATGCCCGACCAGATGAACTTTCGTCGAACCCTTGACTACTGCCCATCTAACTTTCTGCCACCCCCTGCAACGCTTGCCTTCTTAGAGATCCACTCTGTTACCCTTATGACCAACGGTTATTAAGCACCAACGGTTTGCATTAATACATGCCCTGCCTGAGTCCACGTCTCTTCTTATTCTCTTCTTGTCCCTTAATGTTCCACCTATCATCTTCCGTTCTATTGATCGCCGAGTCGTCCTCAATTTAAGTTGAACCTCTTAGTAAGCCTGCAAGTTTCTGCCCCGTAGGTGAGTACCGGTAAGATGCAGCTGTCACACACTTTCTTCTTGGGCAATGGTAGGCTGCCATTCATTATCTGAGAAGCCGGCCGAATACACTCCAACCCATTCTTATCCTTTTATATATATCTGTCTCATGGTTGGTATCCGGGGTCACAACTTGGCCTAAGTAGATATATTCGCTTACCACTTCCACTGCCTCGCCACCTATCTCAAACCGCTGTGCTGTCCCGAGTTATTCATCATTACTTTAGTTTTCTGCATATTAATTTTCAGGCCCACGGTTCTACTCTGTTTGTCCAGTGCGGTAAGCATGCTTTGCAATTCGTCCCCCGAGTTACTTAACAAGGCAACGTCATCAGCAAATCTGAAGTTACTGAGGTATTCTCCATTAACCCTACTCCCCCTGTTCCAATCCAATGTTCTGAATACTTCTTGTAAACATACTGTGAATAACATTGGAGAGATTGTGTCTCCTTGTCTGACGCCCTTCCTATATAGGTATTTTACTGCTCTCCTTATGGAGGATGATGGTAGCTGTAGACCCATTGTAGATATCCTCTAGTATTACATAATGCTCATTTACACCCTGTTCCATAATGCCTGAATGACTGCTGAGCTTTCAACCGAGTCAAATGTTTTCTCATAATCTATGAAGGCTATATATAGGGGTTTAGTATACTCGCGCACTTCTCTATCACCTGATTGATCGTGTGAATATGGTCCATTGTTGAATAGCCTTTATGGAACCCTGCTTGTTCTTTAGGTTGACTGAAATCTAGGCTTGCGGAAATTCTGTTAGCGATTACCTTGGTAAGTACCTTGTAGACGACTGACAGTAAGCTGATGCCTGCAATTTTTCAAGTCCTTCATGTCACCTTTCTATTGGATTAGGATGATGTTCGCGTTCTTCCAAGATTCCGGTACACTTGCGGTCATTAGGCATTGCGTATACAGGTTTGCCAGTTTTTCAAGTACAATTTCTCCGCCATCCTTTAAGAGGTCTCCCTGAATCATGCACTCCACAATGCATCCACCAACCTAACATGCCCACACTGCAGCATGTGGGCTTGCCAAAGCACACCAGCAGCCCTTGTTATTCCCACCCCCACTTGACTGATTTAACAAAACACAGAGTTGTCAAGAACGCACAGAACCTTTTCTCACAGCCCAATTTTATGCTCCGGAAAAGCGAGTGCAGAGATGGAGGGAGTTCAGCAAAACGTTGGTCGTGGCAAAGCATTTACTAACACAGAGCCCACAGAACGGGTGACGGCAGCCAAGCCCTCAGTTGTAGGTCATGTAACGAGGCGTTGCGCTGAACTTGGCGTAGGACTTGATCACTTTGTTGATGGCCTCCAGGAAGTCCTTTTCCGTGGCAATCTTCCTTCGTGCCCGGATGGCAAACATGCCCGCCTCCGTGCACACACTGCGGATTTCAGCACCTGAGCATCCAGAGGGCGGCACGGTTAAACCAACGGCAAGCATACCAACTGGCACAAGTCACTGAGCTTGCAATTTTATTTATTATCATCATCAACCATTGGTCACCCACAGGGTGCTCTTTTCTGGGAGAAACTCGACATTGCCAGATTTTGGTTCCTCGAAGACTATTTATACCAATTGGGCAAAACCGAATTTATCCAGAAAATGCTTACGGTAGCACAGCTCTGCTGTTGCCAGGAGCACAGTGCACCTGTGACAGCAGTACCATAAAAGCTCGTTAATTCGAACTCTTTGAACTGACTCTCTGGTCCCAGCACCACCGATAATTCGAATGTGTCGGTATCCAGATTCGAACTTGGATTTCCAGGTTTCCATTGCTCCTCATTGAAGAAGTCAGCCCAGATTGATAACAATATGTTGTATATCCAAACCAAAACCAAATTGAGTTTACTGGAGGTGCAAAACAACGAAACAAAAAAACAATGCGTAGCGGGCACCGTGCTGCTGGTGCTGGTTTCACAATAGTGAAATCTGAATTCGAATCTTGGACATCGTCCAATCACGTAGCACCTTGTATTGGCGTCACTGCTGTTAGCTGGTGCGGCCACCAGAAACCGCGCATGGTAGTTTTTGTTCTTTGAGGCTTTATAAAGTAAACACCGCTTTATCGCCCGGATAAACACTGAAAATTGTGCTTATTTGAGCCAGTCTACACAGTGCAAGCAAAAAACAGGAGCTTGACAAATTCACTTGAGTGTCCCTTTAAGCTTTTTTCTTTAAACCCTTTGAGGGTTTTTGCTGTACGTGTACTGCGGCGGTTTTCCGTCCCGCAAGGTCTTTGCCGTACGGGTACGATTTCGACATCCGTTTGAAATTTCGCGCCATATTAACGATGCATGCTCCCTGGGAGGTGCTGCCACCTCCTGGGACTTACAAGAAGTGTTGAAATTTGATTGTGCTACCTTCTTGCGGTGAAAAACAGAACTCTCTGGCTTCGGCGCGTTACGGCGTCTGTACGTGTCAACGCGTTTCGTGGTTTCAGTTTTCTGTAACACATGCCTGTTACCACCACCACGGCCACGTTCGCTGGTTCATAGCCTCCTGTATAACCGACTGAAGAAGAGTAAAGCAACTGTGATCACGCTAACACAGATTGGAAAGTACAGAACGTGTCGAGCTTAAAACTGGCGTATGCTAACTAAAACCTGAAGGTCGGTTGGCCATATCCAGTCTCCTTGCCAATCTATTTACAGGACACATGGCTTTTCGTAGCCAACTCCGATTCACGTCATTTTGTAGCCAATGCAAGTACTGTGGTGCCACTTCCATTAACCACTTATAGTTTCTTAGCCAACCCTGTGCGCGCATGCGCCATGTCACGGCTAAAGCTGATGCGAGCTTGTGGCAGTGGCGGATGCCGAGGGAGGCGCCCACCCCCCAAGACACCTGTTCCACCTCCCCTTGCTTTCCCCTTTCATACCCATATCCACCCATCCATTTCAGCCGCCAATGACGTCATGTTCTGTGCATGACTTCGGGCTTGTTATAGGCGCATGTAAACTTTGCCCATTCCTCGTTCAGCTTTTTCTTGCGGTGAACAAAGATCACGATGACTACAGGCCTGCCGGCCGTAATCCACATGCAGCAGATGCGCAAGTAGTTAGTGTAGACCCGACAGGTTCCATTGAGTCGCCCGCACAGAACAGCAAAACAATATCGCTAATCAACTTCGTGATTTCTCAAAGAAAACATTGCTACAGGAGCACTGGAAACCCCCATAAGGCTACACGTTTCCTTTTTCTTTTCATAAAGATGAAAAAAAATGTACGACGTCATGCCACACGTTATCATTTAGGGAAGTTCGAGTGGCTGGTCCTCTCGAATATTCACAAAGGGTTTTACTGCAAGTACTGCACCCTTTTTGTGCCGGGAAACATTATTGGCAAGCGTGAAACAATGCCTCTTCAGCAGCCAGTTTTGAAGCCACTAACGCAGTTCAAGAAATTGCTGGGGCAGGATGAAGGCCCGGCTGCTCACGCAAAAAAAAAGCCATCACTTGGTTGCTGTGAGTTTGGGGCAAGTTTCTTCAGCTCTTTAGCGCGCCTGACAAGCGTATAAAACCAGCTCAACATCTATCGATTGTATCAGGTTAAAGAAAATCGACGAAAGCCGGTGCCAATCACCCTTTAAAATATCATTTCTCTTGGCCGAAAAAATATTTCTTTGCGGGGACACAGGGGTGATGGCCGTTCCTGAAAGAGGGTTTGAATGAACTTTTTTTCTTTCGCGAAAGAATGAAATTTTAGGGAACTTTTACGTTTCTGGACTGAAAGCGGAGACAAGGAGTTCACTGAACACCTTAGCCATTCATCACACTGGGAAACGTACATCAGCAAGACCATTCAGAAAGAACCTATCCAGTCGCGGTGCTAAAATCAGCTCTATCACAGAAAGGCTAAAAACTGCGGTTTTATACAGCATCATTTTTTGATAGACTACAGATATCTCCCAGAATTGCAACTAGCACTGGTATTGCGCAACGTGCTTAACGGTGTACTCCTCGAGGTCTCCCTTGAATTTATCTCTTTGAAAACCTCGGGAGCCCCAAAATTGAATCAAAGTATCCACGAGCCAACCATTAGAGGTAAAGATCTGGGACACACTGTTCTCGCCATCCTACGAAGGCGTGGACTGAATTTAAAGAACTGTGTCTGAGTTGGGACAGATGGTTGTTGCACTATGGTGTCCGAAACGAAGGGAAGGGCAACAGAGATTCAAAGAAGTGTGCCACATGCTTTAAGATGCCCATGCTGCAATCGCACACTTAAATTATTAATTTTTCAATTACCTGAAATGCAATATATCTGGAATGCTGTCCGTGTGATAAAGGAAGCAACTGCATTCTTCACAGCTTCGTCTAAAAGGAATGAAGTTCTCAATTATGTTTGGAGGGCAACTCACAGGATTCTGTGAAACCCAATGGGTCGTACAGATGTTCACATGAAGCGCGTACTGAAAAGACAGGCTTGCCTCCGAAATATATCCACGAGTGACATTACCACTTACTTGAGACCAACTGTCTACGTGCCTCTGTTGGACAATGTGATCGTGGACATCATCCAAAGATTTCTGTCTTAGACGCTGGATATATTCAAGCTCTTTTCTTTATTGCCTTCTAATTTAGTATATGCTAGTTGCACTTTCGGAGCTAGCCTGATTTGCAGCAGCCTTGCAATGAAGTACGGCTCAATTATTCGCATGCCACCAACTAAGCCTGAAAAGGCATTCCAAGTTGCGAAGTGGTGTCGAGAAAAGAAATGTGGTGCATGCATTCCGTCGACAGCCACTGAGGCCTTCGGCGCTTGTGACAAGGACATTCGCCCGACCGTTCACACACTCATATACAGGTCACGGTGACGCTGCCGATCAGCGCTGCGGCAGCAGAAAGATGCTTTTCAGCTCTTCACAGGCTGAGGACGTGGATTCGGTCCACCCTGTGCGAGGAAACTTTTAAGACTTGCTTTACTGTCTGCGAACCAGGACGTTTTCATTGACGTAAATAGTGTAATTGAGCGATTTGCTCATGATGGGAACCACAGATTGCTGCTCTCTGTCATTCGCCTATAACAGAAAAACAAACGGCTGTAGATTGCCTGCTGTTATCTTTGTAATCCGTCTATATGGGAAAAACGAATGGCTGTTGATTGACTTTCTTGTGTTGGGTTGCATCAGTTTATGCCTCCTTTTTTATCATTCACATCAATCATTTGTGTTTAGAAGCTGCGAAATTTATTTGAAATGTTTGTTTAGGCACAGTATACACCTTCATTTTATGCTGTCTGGTGCTTGAGCAATACGTACCATTTTTTTGTCTAAAAGTATGTCACATATCTTACTAGAATTTTGTTTGCGCTTTTCTGGTATTGTGGTTCAGTCACCAACGCTCCTTTTGCATTGAATTATCACAACAATGCATACTGACTCCTTTTTGATTTCTGCACAACATTTCCTTCCGATACATAGCATTTATGCAGTAAATCTTTCCTTATCCAATGAGTGTCGGAAGACTGCTTAACAGCTCCGACTAAAATTAAACCGCCAAAAACCCCCCGGGGACTTTCCCTTTGCAAACATATTAGGCCACTGCAACTCTAACTGACCAGTCGCACGTGCACATAGTGTACTTTTTTCCCCTTTGTTTTTTCCGGCGCAAAAATATCTCGGCGCATTCTCAAAACCATTATGTAGTGCCGCAAGGTTCGTTTTCTCCTACACCTTTACAATAAGCACGCCTGGAGTACAGAGGTTTAGTACACGTACTAGCACAGAAAAACTGGGTATTTGCGTGTACTTCTTCAGGGGGCAACTTTTGTCTCGTTCTCCGCACCTCCCATTCTCTTTTGCAACTGGGGGTCCCCCCCACAATGCCACCCTCGATCCGCCCGTGGCTTGTGGCCGTTTACGACTGCGGCCACAATACTTCTGAAGGTATATCCCCAGCAAGATGTGCCACCTTGTAGCTGCAGTGCACATATGCACTTGATGGTGCCAGTCACCGATAAGCTTTCATTGTTGTGCAGTGGTAGTGAACAGTTTCGGGAAAGATAAGTTGCAGGTTCAAATGGAATTTAATTCTTACAGCACAGCTGTTAACACTATTTAAAACTCTCCACCTGTGCATCATGGGCCTGGCCTAAAAGTTACAAACGCATCCTCACCACAGACCACCTGTGCATCGTGGGGGCCCACTCCAAAGATTCACTATAGGCCTCTTGCACAGGTATGGGGCCCCTCTGAATTTGAACCAGTGGGGCCCCCCCCGTGGCCCCATGCTGCATCTTTTGCTCGTACCGTGCGATGCCTGTCCACGTATCCCATGCACAGGGCCAACATGACTGTGCGGGCTGTGCGTGATCTGTTCTGCGGTTTCCAATAAATGGGAAGCCCTGAGAAATACTACAAAAATAAAGGCTACTTCATCCACAAAAAAAGAAAAATCTAAAATGCCAGCAACCATGTCTTCGGCATCAACGAAGAAATTCAGACCAAACAGGGCTGTCTGTAGTTTTGAGAAAATGGTGTGCCTCAAATGAATAGTTTGAAATACAAGTGCGGCAGAAGGTAAGCTATAAGTGTGGAATGTAAATTTTAATGCACGAGCATTTTTTTGCCAAGTAGCCCAGGGCAGACACTGTGTAATGCCTGGCTTTTGCATATTAACGCAAAATGGGCGATCGAAGTTAACTCGTTTAGTCATTGTAATAGTGTAAATGTAGATAATTGAAAAAGGGAAAATTTAAAAAAATGACAAAAAGTAAAGAATAAAAAAACTTGCTATACCCTAAGGTCTACCCACCACCACCTTTGCAATTAAAAAACAAAATTAAAAAACCTTAACCCAAACAAAAAAAAAAAATCGTAAAACGCACCTAACATTAAAGCCTTGCATTTGCAAAAGGCACAATTAGCAAGCTAACACATCCGTCGAAAAACAGCGTAAATGTAGGCTATTTGTAAAAGGAAAACTAAAATATAAATGAAGCTTAATAAAAAAATAAAAACCTCATTCACTGCACCCACTTCATGTCATTTTTTTAACAAAAATACAAATCCAAAAAAGGTGAACAGAAGTAAAAAAAGTATCCCCGAAAAGCACCAATCTGGCTACAATTAAAAGCCTCGAAATGAACAGAAGCAGTGCAAGAATTTTACACACGAAAAATTTCTAAAAATATGGAATTGAGTGATATTTCACAAAAATAGTCCTTTTTTTTGGTTTCTGTGCTTGTCGGTAAACCCAGCGCTTTTTTTTTTTTAAAGGAAACTGCTGCAAGGCTGTCTGCAAGGGGGGCTACCACGCGGCAAAGGTGGTTGTTGAGCAGCCACGATCGCCCACCGAGTTGCCAGGTTCGTGGGATAAGCCATCCGTGCGCCCAAATGCTGGACACACAACAGCGAACAAAAACTTATTTAAATTTTAGCACGACGACCCATTTAAATTGTCGAACATCGAAATTGGTGCTGCACGCCGCCCCATGCCAGCACCAGTAACCCACTGTGCCTGGAAAGGGTGCACTGACAAATTCGAGACGTGGAATGTGGTTTCGCTGACTTTTTGCGTTTGGGGGCATCCACAAAATGTAGAGTCAACGTGTGCTTCAACAGATGCTGTTGAAAACAAATGGTCGAACCAATCATTGAGGTGATCAGAGGGCTTTTTTCGGATTGGCTCCACTTAAAACATTCGCATGAAAATGAACATAATTTAATCTATTCCAGCTGTGTTTTTGTAACTTTTTAAGCATCCGCAAACGGCAGAAAGGTAGAACGCTTTTTTTTTTTTCCCCCTAAAGGCGCCGTTCTGCAATATCTCGGCCGTTAGTGGCGGCTGACTTCGCGGGCCCCCCAACAGGCAAATGTGCCGCTGTGGCTGCCTGGTGCGGGCCCTGTGGGCTCAAGTAGCAGTGCACTAGCCCTATTGCTTGTATTCACTGGCGAGGCACGCATGAGGCAACAATGCGAGTGCGCCGTTACTGGCTGCATCGGGCTCCCGGGATGGGGTCTTGTCCGGCTAAGCACAAATTTGTATTGGACGCTCCTACTCTACCCCCCGAACGAAATGTAATTTTCTCGATACAATTGAGTGCGATTAAAAATATCCTGTTGACACCACCGTTGATAATCAAATTAAATTTGGGAGCAGATGAAGCACGCCACTGTTTTTTTCTTCTTCGGCGTGCGGGCGCAGTGGAAAAGGGCCCGCGCCATGTCCGTGGCGCAGAGGCATGTTCGTGGCCGTTTCCAGTGTTGCCAAGTGAAGAAATTGACAGCAAAATTTTTCAAGAATACCCCCTTTAAAACAAAACTACATGAAAAAAGTGATAAGCTACAAATCAAACTGGAAACAGTCATTTTGTGTCTTTTTGGCTGGTGATATTACGCACTCCATAGGGCATGTTACCTCAGTTGTTTTCTCACCGTGCACAGCTCCACTGGTCCCCCCCCTTAAAGAGTGCAATGGTGCTGATTTTATTGGTAGTCATAACGAACTGCGTGCCGGTCTAACAAGGCAGTCAGCCGTGTCATACTTCAGTATGTGAAAAACGACCTCATGTGTTCCGTGTGCCCAAAAGGGGGACACACTCACAAGAGTTGAGGCATGGCTGTTCCGTGCGTCTGCGAGTACTCGAAAGACGCACGGAACAGCCATGGGTGCCTCCATCTCAGTAACGACCGCGAATATTGTCATGGACGCCTAAGAACAAGCCCTTTTTTTAAAAAAAAGTTTTAAAACCAAAACCGAAGGTATTCTACCGCTATGGGGAACGATTGTTTTTGCATCTTGCGGAAAGAAGACTCATCCCGGTTTTTACAAGCTTTTAAATTGCCGTTGAGCCGAACTTCAGTTAAAGTCGAGTACAAAGGGAAATGATCGTCTGCCATTCCTCGACGTCTCGGTGGAACGAAAGAACGGTGAGCTCTCCTTCAGTGTGTACCGCAAGCCAACACACACCCGGGGAAATACTTGGGGCTTCCAAACGAACCACCCCCGGGCGCCCACAAAAGAGCCGTCGTTTCATCCTTTTGACGCGTGCGAAGAGAATCTGCAAAGACGGGAACAACCTGGAAGCAGAACTTAAAATAGTACCCCGGGGAAATTTCTGGCAACGGCTACCCACAACATTTTTTGGAAAGAATTGAGAAGGAAAACTACAACCTAAGGCTGCCCAAACGTAAGGTCTTCACCACCACTGCCGGCATTCCGTATGTACGTGGTATAAGGGAAACTTTGGCCCGTATTTTTGCGGATTATGACCTACGCATTGGACACGTGCCCGGGCCCGCAAGCTTCGGAATGAGCTGGTGAAAGTCAAGGACCCGCTGCCCGATAATCTTTTCCCCCGGGGTTGTCTATCGTGTCCCCCGCGCCGATTGCAACCATGTTTACATCGGTGAAACAGGAAAAAATTTCCCCCGAAGGGGTGAAAGAGCACGAAAGTGACGTGAAAAACCCAAAAAGGGGGCTTTAATGCGATTGCCGAGCATGCGCACAAGCCCAGCACGATATTGACTGGGACAACGCTGCAAATTTTTGCAAAGAACGAAACGTCAAACCCCACGTCTTTTACTTGAATCATCGTTCATACAAACGCCCCCGACACGATGAATCGAAATGAAGGGACGTTACCATTGATTTAAAATGCGGGCATTGCGTCACAAACTGCACCTTTAAAATTTGAATCTTGTCCATTTTTTTCCTCATTGTGAACAAGGAAACCCTACGGGGTTTCCCAAACGTCTTTTTCCCTTTTTTTACTTGGTCAGTGACTGCCTTACTGTTTTTAAAAATGCCCGACCAGATGAACTTTCGTCGAACCCTTGACTACTGCCCATCTAACTTTTCTGCCCCCCCCCTGCAACGCTTGCCTTTTTGGATCCACTCTGTTACCCTTAAAGACCAACGGTTATTAAGCACCAACGGTTTTTCATTTAAAACATGCCCCGCCGGGGTCCACGTCTCTTCTTATTCTCTTCTTGTCCCTTAATGTTCCACCTATCATCTTCCGTTCTATTGATCGCTGAGTCGTCCTCAATTTAAGTTGAACCCTCTTAGTAAACCTGCAAGTTTCTGCCCCGTAGGTGAGTACCGGTAAGATGCAGCTGTCACACACTTTCTTCAGGGCAATGGTAGGCTGCCATTTTATCTGAGAAGCCGGCCGAATACACCCAACCCATTCTTATCCTTTTTTATATTTCTGTCTCATGGTTGGTATCCGGGGGCACAACTTGGGCCCAAGTAGATATATTCGCTTAACCCCTTTCCCCTGCCTCGCCACCTATCTCAAACCGCTGTCTGTCCCGAGGTTTTTCATCTTACTTTATTTTCTGCATATTAAATTTTTAGGCCCACGGTTCTACTCTGTTTGTCCAGTGCGGTAAGCATGCTTTGCAATTCGTCCCCCCGGGTTTCTTAACAAGGCAACGTCATCAGCAAATCTGAAATTAATGAGGTATTCTCCATTAACCCCTTTCTCCCACCTGTTCCAAAACCAATGTTCTGAATACTTCTTGTAAACATACTGTGAATAACATTGGAGAGATTTGTCTCCTGTCTGACGCCCCCTTTATAGGTATTTTTCTGCTCTCCTTATGGAGGATGATGGTAGCTGTGGGCCCATTGTAGTATCCTCTAGTATTACATAAGCTCATTTACAAACCCTTTTTCCATAATGCCTGAATGACTGCTGAGCTTTCAACCGAGTCAAATGTTTTCTCATAATCTATGAAGGCATATATAGGGGTTTAGTATACTCGCGCATTCTCTATCACCTGATTGATGGGAATATGGTCCCTTGTTGAATAGCCTTTATGGAACCCTGCTTGTTTTTAGGTTGACTGAAATCTAGGCTTGCGGAAATTCTGTTAGCCATTACCTTGGTAAGTACCTTGTAGACGACTGACAGTAAGCTGATTGGCCTGCAATTTTTCAAGCCCCTTTATGTCACCTTTTTATGGATTAGGATTAGTTCGCGTTCTTCCAAATTCCGGTACACCCCTTTGGGATTAGGCATTTGGGAACAGGTTTGCCAGTTTTTCAAATACAATTTCTCCGCCATCCTTTAAGAGGTCTCCCTGAACATGCCCTCCACAATCATCCCCCAACCTAACATGCCCACACTGCAGCATGTGGGCTTGCCAAAGCACAAAAGCAGCCCTTGTTATCCCCCCCCCCCTTCCCCCCCCCCCCCCCTTGAATGTTTAACAAAACACAGAGTTGTCAAGAACGCACAGAACCTTTTCTCACAGCCCAATTTTATGCTCCGGAAAAGCGAGTGCAGAGATGGAGGGAGTTCAGCAAAACGTTGGTCGTGGCAAAGCATTTACTAACACAGAGCCCACAGAACGGGTGACGGCAGCCAAGCCCTCAGTTGTAGGTCATGTAACGAGGCGTTGCGCTGAACTTGGCGTAGGACTTGATCACTTTGTTGATGGCCTCCAGGAAGTCCTTCTCCGTGGCAATCTTCCTTCGTGCCCGGATGGCAAACATGCCCGCCTCCGTGCACACACTGCGGATTTCAGCACCTGAGCATCCAGAGGGCGGCACGGTTAAACCAAAGGCAAGCATACCAACTGGCACAAGCCATCGAGCTTGCAATTCAATTTGTTATCGCCATTAACCTCTGGTCACCCACAGGGTGCTCTTCTCTGGGAGAAACTCAACATTACCAGATTTTGGTTCCTCGAAGATTGTTTATACAAACTGGGAAAAACCGAATTTATCCAGAAAATGCTTACGGTAGCACAGCTCTGCTGTTGCCAGGAGCACAGTGCACCTGTGACAGCAGTACCATAAAAACTCGTTAATTCGAATTCGGTTAATTTGAACTGACTCTCTGGTCCCAGCACCACCGATAATTCGAATGTGTCGGGATCCAGAACGATTAATCCGAACTTGGGTTACCAGGTTTCCATTGCTCCTCATAGAAGAAGTCAGCCCAGATTGATAAAAATTCCAAACCAAAAACCCAAAATTTGTTTACTGGAGGTGCAAAACAACGAAACAAAAAAACAATGCAAACGGGCACCGTGCTGCTGGTGCTGGTTTCACAATAGTGAAACCTAAATTAGTCTGAATTCGAATCTTGGGACATCGTCCAATCACGTAGCACCTCGTATTGGCGTCACTGCTTCACTTCACTGGCGTCACTTTAGCGGCCACCACAAACCACGCATGGTAGTTTTTCTTCTTTGAGGCTTTTTTTAAAGTAAAAACCCCCTTTATCGCCCGGATAAAAAATGAAAAGTGTGCTTATTTGAGTCAGTCTACACAGTGCAACAAAAAAAAAGGAGCTTGACAAATTTACTTCAGTGTCCCTTTAAGCTTTTTTCTTTAAACCCTTTTTAGGGTTTTTTTTCTGTACGGGGTACTGCGGGGTTTTCCGTCCCGCAAGGTCTTTGCCGTACGGGTACGATTTCGACATCCGTTTGAAATTTCGCGCCATATTAACGATGCATGCTCCCTGGGAGGTGCTGCCACCTCCGGGGGCTTACAAGAAGTGTTTTTAAATTTGATTGTGCTACCCTTTTTGCGGTGAAAAAAAGAACTTCCCGGCTTCGGCGCGTTACGGCGTCTGTACGTGTCCAAAAGCGTTTCGTGGTTTCAGTTTTTTCCCCCGTGATCGCTCGGAGGCGCGCGAAACTTGATCGGCGCTCGCTATGGGGGGCGGCGGAAGTTGATTTCGATCTATATTGGCGCTGCTCTTTTCTTGTTTATTACCCACGCTCACTAGGTATTTTTGCCCTCCCTTTCTTGGAACTGAATTTAAACCCAATCGGAGAACCCCTTGTTTTTGGGGGGAGCGGAAGTTGATTTCTATCTTTTTGGCACGGGTATTACTTTTTATCACCGGCGCGCATGAGTTATTCCACTCTCCTCGTTTACTGGGTTTTCCTTTGAGTTCTTCAGATGCACCAAAGCGGCGATATGGCCCCAAAGAACTGCCCCCTCTGATGACACCAAACCCCGATGACTCTTCTGACTCTGAGTTTGCTCCTTTCAACCCCTCGAATCGGGAAAACACTTTCTTCGGAAGAAGACAGCTCATTTTCGGAAAATGCGCTTTATGCGTGCAGACTGCATAAGGCACTGTCCCTTGACCCGGGGTTTTAAGGAATACCACACTCTGAAATACTATTGAACATTTTTTAGTTCTAAGTGATGCTGACCCCAAATACTGTTCCTGATAATTTTTTACCATTTAACCTGACTTTAGACCCTTTTTAATTCCAAATCCCCAATAAAATAATTTGACCACCCGGGAAATTTTTTTTTTAAAAAAAAATTGACCCTCAAAGGGTTTTAAAGAATGCAAAATCAACTTTTTGGGCAAGCTGAACAATTGTTTAGTGTAGTGCGTGTAGGTTTGGAGCAGAGGGTACAAGTGATGCACTCAAAACAAACCAGCAATGCCTAATGGTGGCTGCCGGGTGTGAGATACAGTGCCCTCCACACCCAATACGACATTTCCACTTCAAATCAAGGCCACTCACCAGTGCTGTTGGGGCATAGCCTGGCCAGCAGCTCAAAACGGATGTCCCGCTCAACACTCATAGAGCGCGCGTGGATCTTGAAGATGTGTGTTCTTCCCTGAAGAGATAACAGAAAGAACATGTAATAAACTAAATTGCGCCCTCTTAATGACGAAGTAAGAAAAGCTACCGTATCTACTCGCGTAATCCTCACACTTTTTTTCTTTCGGAAAAATTGGTGTGAGGTTAGGGGGTGTGATAATTAATCAAAACTTTAACTTAAAATGACTAATTTCTCAGTGAATAAGGCATTGTTTGCTTCCGGACAAGTGCTGGGGGCACTACAAAACATGAAATCTTTCAAATAAAACAAACTTGTATTTTGTCTGCATGGCCCCTCTCTAAGGTAAAAGTCCCTTCAGAAAAAGGTGAGGAATACGAAAAGAAACCACCCACGAACCTCCAAGTCCGGCAGTCCGAATTCCACCTTGCGGTCGAGTCGGCCCGGCCTCATCAGGGCGGGGTCCAAGATGTCCGGCCGGTTGGTCGCCATGAGGACCTTGATGTTGCCGCGTGGGTCGAAGCCGTCCAGCTGGTTGATCAGCTCAAGCATGGTTCGCTGGACCTCATTGTCGCCCCCGGCACCGTCGTCAAAGCGAGCCCCTGTTGGGACAGACAAAATCTTTCGTCACGGAACCAGCACGAGACAGTGTTTGTATTTAGCAGGGAACTTGCTTCAGCCTCCAGCTCCAACACAAAACCTTCATCACGCGAATAAACTTAGTATCAGCTTCAGAACTTCCAAGAGACAGCCTACTTATGACAGTACCACCGTAGACCTTGCTACTGTGAGCCTTCCATTTAGAGGCAACACAGATGCTTCCAAAATTATGTACACTCATAGATAAAAGGCAAGAAGCGTGCAGCATCTTTCACCAGCTCACTTTGTGACTTCACACAAATGAACGGCCAATGGCAGTCGGAAATTCCTCCTTGCTCTTTAGCCATCAAAAATGCAGCCTCTGCCACTGAAACTCAAACCCGCTTTCCTCACAAAAAGTAGCGCGGTGCACCAGTGGCTGTTGGATGAGGCATCCATTCAAGCAATTCAACTTGACTGGTGTGCAGCCAAATACTTTCTCGTGCACAGACACGCACGTTTTGACTAGGTATGCTTTGAGCCAGCCAGGAAGCCTATGCTGCCCTCTACAGGTCCGAACGGAATCGAGATAACCATTAACAATTGCACCCTAACCTCCAATGGTGTCAATCTCGTCAAATACAGGTAAGAACAAAATTGAGATAACCATTAGACAGTTGCACCCTTACCTCCAATGGCGTCAATCTCGTCGAAGAATATCAGGCAAGCCTTTTTGGTGCGCGGCCATCTCAAACAGCTCTCGTACCATGCGTGCACCCTGTGAGTGGCAGGGAATGTAGGCCCACAAAACACCAGTCAGAGATGCCACAAATTGCTCGGCTAAATGTGCCACACAACTGTCTACAAGTCTGTTAGGTTTACAAGTCCCGACCCAAAGTAGCAGAATAAAAAAAGGATTATTTCATGCCAGCCACATTTTGGGTTGCTGCATAGGTTCCATTCTCTCCAGGTCCCCAGTAGTTGGGATGGTTTGTAAAGCATCATTGAAAAAGGTAAAAGCAACTGAAGAGTTTCGCATCTGTACTATGGCTTGGCACATACGCGTGGCTGTACGGCCCATGGAAACAAATTTCTTGTCCTCGATACACAGAGCCGTACGCAGAAAATGCTTCCTTCCTCTTGTGCCTATGTCTGCACACCTGATGTCACCCCTTCGAAATTCCTTCGACCTGTTTCGTCCTTTTCAGTTCCATCGCAGCCTTAGCTAAAAAGATTTGCCACAACTACAAGTATCACAGATAATTCCTGACCATGGAAGAAAAAATTTTCTACAACTATGAGTATCACAGATAATTCCTACCATAGAAGAAAATAGGAAAGAAAAATGCTTCAAGAAAAATCTTGAAAGAGTGCCAAAATATGCCTTAAAAATAATAAAGCGTGTGTTGATTCACAGAGTCATTCTAAATGAGCATGAACATGACTCAACCTGAGAATGCTTCTTTGAACAATTCGTTGACTTCATTTATTATTTACAGATACATACACCCATTCAGACCACTGAGTAGAGACAGAGGTAAATTGAAAATTCGCATAGAAAGCGAAGTTAACAAAAAATTAAAACCGTTCCACTCAATGTGAAAGCTGTCGCAAGTGCAGAGCAGAGATTCGCATAATGGGCTGTAGCTCCGTTACTCGCTCACTGCTACCACCAAATGCAATTCAAATTTCCCACCTTCGCAGTGCTCGCGCCCCCCTGCCTCAAACTGCGCCAGCGGGAGTTCTGTTCTTTTTGTGCTTGCTTTTTCTCCCGCACGTGCCGGCGTTGCACTGCCACTTCTTTTCGCTTACCATCGTAAAAACCAACCCAACGAGCGTTCCTAAGTAAATGAACACAGGCGCTGCAAGTTAATTACGTATATTTGGCTCAAATGCAGTTTTCTTTGCGCTAAACAACGGGGAGATGTATGACAAGCGCCAGCGGTTCACGAGTTTCGAACGCTTATGACTACATAAACCGCTTGGCTTTTGCAGCCTCTGTGGGACGCCGGGATGACAGCCGCTGCGACGACAAGGCGAGCCCCTAAAGTGCTCTGCACTTAAAACCAACCTCAATCAACTGGGCTCGCATTATTGGGTTGTCATAGAAACGTAGGCCCAATATGCAGGATTCAACGAGGGTAAGTGATGTGCGGCGTGGCAACAAAAACCCCGGCTCTTCTCACCTCTCCGACGTACTTCTGCACCAGCTCCGAGCCAATGACTCTGATGAAGCAGGCATCTGTCCTGTTGGCAACTGCGCGGGCACACAGGGTCTTCCCCGTGCCAGGGGGACCGAACAAGAGCACTCCCTTGGGTGGCTCGATACCCAGGTTGACAAAGCGCTCGGGCTGCAACAGAAGACACCGAAATCGCCATTAGTTCTTACTCCACAAGCAAGAACTTCATATGACCAGTGTGAACCTTATTCCCCTTACTCAGCAGCCGAGCGATTGAAAAAACGAACTAGACACATGGTTGACAAAAATTAACAAGTTAGTTAATTAATAGGAAACACCCCTTGTCGTTTGAGCTGCACTTCACGTGCTCGGCTGTGTCAGAGATGCTTTTTCACTCCCTGAGGTGCACCGTTCCCACTTACAGTGTTGGTAGATACGACAGTGTAGCTACATCATGTACAGTTGAAACTCGATTTTACGAATTTCCCGATTTAACGAGCAAATTCGGACTCCCCCGCAGTTGTCTATAGGCTTAATGCTTTTATGAACTCGGAGTAACGAAACAAACTGTGCCGGCAAACTCAATTTAACGAAGCGTTCCGGGAAAACCGTGGAGAGCAACCCGATCCTCGATATGTTTCCGGCATGCTGGCTTTCACATTTCTACTTCCGAGGCTGCGTCGGGCTCCGCAAGTCCGCAACATGAGAAGGAAAAGGCATCGCCCAGCTGTTGGGAAGAGCTTCGCGGCGTGACGGATAGCCGCAGATCAGAACAACACCGCACAGACACGGACACAACAGAAGTTCTTGACGATGAGGAGATAGTGCATAGCAACGTGAAAACTCGGGTGAGTTGGTGATGCATGTTGAACCACAGCAATAGTGTAGCTTGTTTCCAGCACACAAGAGGAGTCTGAAGATGTGAACGATCCTGATACTGTCGAAGCTCCTGTCCCCACACAAAGCCAGGTGACCGACGCCGTCCACCTTCGGAGGCGGTTTTCTGGGGGCACACCATGGTGTCGAGGACGCTTTGACTTTGCTGGCCAGCTACGAGAATGTGTGCTCCCGCTGCTTATAAAGCGCACGCAGGCGAAAATTAGAAGCTTTTTCACTCGGCAATAAATTTGTCGTTCTCTCAACTTTACGAAGTTCCTGATTTAATAGAATAATTTGCTGGTCCCAGTGACTGTTAAATTGAGACTCAACTGTATCAACCCAGCCACTCTTTCGATCCCCCTACTTCCAACTCCCCTCCATGTTTTTTTTTTTGCACGTGCACATGGGAGTACTCCATGTAGGTTGCACCAGAGGTGTTTTCTGCGTACACGGGACCACCAGATTTTCCTTTTGCTTAGCCATATAAAGCTTCACTGTAAAAAAACAAGCTACAGCTGCACTTGCTGTCAGATGCACCAATAAATAAGACCTGTTTTTCATCTTTTTGCGAGGTGGACATGGGAAGAGCTAAAGAATTCTTCATTTTTATCACAAATATTGAACAGCCCTGGTCAAGTGGCCGGTACTGTGGTGCTGCAGCGCAGCAAACAGTGGAAGCTCTTAAACAAAACGAGAAAGCGACAAGTGCAAGCACTGACTCCAAGATTTGCACACAGCTGGCAGTCGGAGACTGCAAAGCCACTTGTTCAGTCTCCTTTTTTACGTAACCGGGTGCCAATAGGTGCAGCCCACTGCTGCTGCTGCTCTCGCACAGTGGCTGTTTTAGTTTCTCAGGTGCACATTCCAAACGGGTCAGTCAGGGCAGTGGGTGGCCTACTGAAAGCAGTGGCCTGTGAAGCAGAGCAGTGGGCAGCATTTCCACTGCCAAACACTGTGGGAAGAACCCTGCACCGAGCCTAGCTCGCGCAAACTCAAGCAAAGTACGTTTATATTACCTTTCTGCTATAAGAGACAAGCCCAGCTATTTTGATGTCCATTTAGACGGTAAATGTGCCGGCTAACCTCTTTGCTTACTTGCTTCTGTGCACAATAGCACTACTGGACGGAAAGGCTTGTCGAGGAATATTCCAGTGGGAAACAATAACCATGGCAGGGAATCAATGATATGCATAAATAACTGCCTGGAGCAGCATGAGGACGTCAATTACCACGTTTACTCACACACTGCACACACCCAATGAAATTAACCAAGGTTTCACATTTTTCTATCCCTCTCTGATCAGACAAGTCATGTGGACAAAAGGTGCGGACAAAGGCCAGTACAACACTGACGGCGAAAAAGTGCCAGCAGTGTATCAAATGCAGGTTTGGTGCCTTTGACGTGTCCTCTGACTGGGATGGTGTTGTAGCAATGCACTCCCACAAGATGGGGATGTGCATTTCAAGGTCACCTGTCTGCTCCGCACATAGGTGAACCCAAGGCTATGGCAAAAAGAGGCCTCCTGTTTACTTTCCAATGAAAATGCAGTAAACGTGCTATCAGAGTAAAATTACCATCTGGCTGTCCTGAAAACGTTTGCTATGCTAGGTTCCCTTGTGTAACGTTTTAGGTAGTATTCTTGCAAACCCTTTTAGCCGCAAAGCGTCTTCTCCAGGGTGCCCCGCAAAACTGAGCCACAGCATGCATTAGCTATACACAACGCCAACATTCCACACAGAAAATGACCAGTAAGGACTTAACTGGACATCTTACCCCTCAGAAAGGCACTGATGTTTTCAAAGTAAAAAAGTATGTTCGTTACATGAGTACCTACAAAGTCTTGTTTTATAAATCTAACCTTAAAACCGGCGCATGTCTTGCTTCCTTCCATCCAAATATTGCCGCTTAAACATTCGACACCCGAAACTTCATTTTGCATAAGAGTGTGAGAAGTTTTTTATAATCTAAAAGAACTTCTGACATCACAAATATGAAGTCAGAAAACAATGCGGTTCATTAGGACGGACACTAGGACACACTGGATACTGGGAAACACCAGGCACTGGCTGCCCATATATCACTTAAAAAAGAAAGCACCTTGATCCCCACGATTTATGGCTCAAGTGAAGACAATAACATACAAGTTTGTATTGCTATCACTTGTAGCAACAACAAAATTGCACAATTCTGGTTACCTGTCCTCTCTTCTTTGATTTTTGAAGGTCCGGGATCCTTTGTCGGTCGAAAGATGGTGTTAAATGTCAAAAAAAAAAAAAAAAAAAAAAACACCCACAAAGTGTGAGAAAAAAAAATATTGAATTGTTGTTCCTGAGCAACACTGGGCATCAAAGGGTTATTCATCTCTGCAAAGCATGGAGGAAGAAAATTTTTCTTTCTTTTCTTTCTTTCCTCCATGCTGCGAAGACATCAAGGGTGAGTGACAGAGGAGAATCGTGGTTGCTCACTCACATGCAGCAGGGGCATTTCGACGACCTCGCGGAGCTTCTCGATCTGCTCCTTGCAGCCGCCGACGTCCGTGTACGTCACGTCGGGCTTCTCTTCAACTTGCATCATTGTCACGGTCGGGTCGATCTTGGGGGGCAGGGGAATGTGGATCTGGTACTTGTTGCGGTCCACCCTGCATGAGAGCCGTACCACTGAGCTCGCTGAATGCACTGCAGGAACTGTGATACCGATTACAAACAGGAGCAACTACAAAGCATACACTATTGGACAAAAATAAAAAGTCAGTGTGCAATGGCAAACTCTAGGCTGCCTTTTTCATAGCCACTGGCATCACCAAGACTGGGAACGCACACTTAACCACACTTGGACGTGCATAAAAGAGACGGGTTGAAAATAAGGCAATGTTTGATTGACTTTCCACCAATACACATACCTAATCCTGTCAATGTTGCCAGACGCTATCAAAACTAGAGGCAACATGCCGTGAACTGGCAGCTGTGTGTCCGCACAACCACGTTTAGGTATCAACCGACAGTGTGCCACAACACCAACTTCCCAGCTAGAAAATCCTCAGTGCCAAGTAATGACACGCGTTAAATTTATAGGAAAGTTGCATTACTTGGTATGTTCTTGGTAGATGCCGTACTAATGTTTGTTTTGGACTTGAGACCGTTTTTTTTTTGTGTGTGTCCGGACCAGCTGTGTTTCATACTAGTTAATGATGTGTTCACCACCTACGCTCAAATGCTGACTGTAACTTTGCGCACTAACGCTGTTTTGATTTCACTTCACCGCCACATCTGAAGCTCAGCAAAAAAACAAAACACACTAAAATGTAACATTGGTGCCCAAGGGAAGCCATATAATAAGATGCTCCATATCGGCTGCCTTATTTACAGACTCCTTTAATTTGGCTGCCCTAGCTTAGCTGCACTAGCTTGGCTGCCATCATTAGGTGGCTGAGCTAGTGTGCTGTTAAACTTGACCACTCTGGAAGGACCGTCCTAGACCAGAATTCTTACCCGACTCTCATGCCTTCTTCAATGTCCGTTGGAGCCACCGAGTCGGCCAAATCTACAACAAACTTTGCAAACTGCTTGACATTGATGATATACTTTGAGTCCTCGGTGTCGGCATTTATTATTTTTGTGCAGCGAGCAACCTGCGGGAAAAGAAAACAAAACTGAGCGTTAAGTTCATTTTCAAGAAACATGCCAAGATGAAAGCAGCATATGATGGCGCCAGAAGGGCGCTTCCGAACACACGCAAGCATGAACACTCCTGCTCAAATCGCCTCTTTGCAGATAACACGCCGTTGCTAACACACCAGCGCGCTAACCACGACTTTCATTGATGTTCCTCATAATACATACGCAGATACATGTACGAGTTTGTGCTGGTGCTATTAGCACACCCTGAGTGCGGCACTTTCCGCTTACCTGGAGTGGCTGTTCATTTTGAAGAGTCTGCTTGTCGGCAGCCAAGTCCCACAGCGCGGGCGGCGCGAGGCCCGTGTCGGACTCCTTGATACCTGCGAACGGTCGCGTCAACCCACCCACAGGCGAGATTTCCGTCACATTGGCATGAGATAATATTCATTTCATGCACGAACTAACCTGTGAGTTCGTTCACGTGCTTCAGGATGTCTTGGATGTCTTGTTCGACTTTCTTGATCGCCTTACTGTATTGCCCGGCGCCCTGGAAACGGTCAATCCTTCATGATACCAGCCCAAGCTTATCACGATTCAGCGTAAATAGGAAACGAGAGGTTTTCTTACGTATGTCTTAAGCAGAGCGATGTCGCCTTCATCGAGCACTGTAAAATCGTTTGGAAGGTGCAAAGTTAATAGCGGCAGTAACATTGCATAACAACGGGGGAAAAGCGCGGATATTTGCTGGGTGGCATGAACATGTTAAAACAACATGTCCATCGCTAAAAGTACAGTTGAAATAGCGTAGTTTATAAACGAGAACGCGACGATGACACATCAAAACTTGTTCCGTTCACAGAGCGTGACGATTGCCGTGTTTAGTTTACCTTTTATTTCTTGCTCCTTCTCCTCCTTTTCATCTTTCTTGGTTTTGCGCATGTCGTCTCCCAAATGATCGGGCATCTTTATGCAGTTTTTGGCGCTTTTACAGCTACCGCAACGATACTTCAAAGAAACGTCGACTGCACCACACAACACACAGCAACTCGCAGCACTACAGCCGAGATGCGCCGAGATGCGGCGCCAGCGGCGCTGCTCCTCTAACAACAACCAGGCCTGGCAAAAATTGAAGAAAGAACTAGCGCTGCATTCTGCCTTAAAAAAAGTTTACTGCATTGACATATTTTGTGAGGCCGGATTTTCTCAACAGGCTTATTTTGATAGCATTATTTTTATAAGATGACTACTTGAAACTTTGAAAGTGCAGCGAAATTTTTTTTTCTTCATGACTCTATCGCAGTAACTACTCTGTATTACTGCGCCAAAATAGTGCCCATTACACTAGTTTCGGTTTCGGTTTTCTTCGCATGAGCTCCGTGGTTGAGTGCGCTGAACCGCAACCACCAACCATGCAAGCATATTAGCGCCTCCTTCTCTGTGTTTCATTTGATACTAATCAAAACCCAATGCTTTCACGGAGAACTCGGACCGACTTAATACATTACATTGTGGACGATACCGTCAAACTCTGAACCGTCCAGAAACGCCGTCAGTTTTGTCAGCGCTGCAGGCACTGATATGTAAACTCTTCTTGAGCTGAAAACTGGGCAGCACAACGGGCACGTGTAGGATGCTTGCGGTTCGAGAGCTTTCCTGGTCGCCGGGAAAAAAAAAAACGCTCATGCATCGCGCATTCGATGAATCCTACAGGGGCTTCTATGAAAGGAAAGCACTCTGTGACAAATAAGCAACACGCACACACGCGCCTTAGAGCCGCCAGCGTACGGGAGGCCAGGCGAGATCCTCGAACCAGAAGTGGCGGGAGCAGACGACGTACCCATGAGCCTTTGCGCTTGGGCACGTGACTCTACAGAAGGAAAACAACCACAGTTGACGCGGGTTCTGTGGTTGAAACTCCTGGGCATGCTCTGGGCGATCGGAGAGGACAGCCCGGTGCCAAACCCCCCACCATCTGACAACGGTAGGACAGTCCGTCACTGTAAAGTAGTATGGGTGGAGTAGATCCTTCTCGAGATCTTGCAGCCGAGCGGCGAGCTAGAAGGACCGAGCTGCAGCGGAAGCGCCGTGAAAAAACGTGAGTGTGCCGATTTCAAATCAGCTGTCAAACGCCAAGTCATGGCCGGACGTGCTCGGCATTGCATTCGGGATAGACGTGCTCATGAGACATCCGAAGAACACGCAGCTCGGGATCTTGCAGCCGAACGGCGAGCCAGAAGGGCCGAGCTGCAGCGAAGGCGCCGTCTAAGAGAACGCGAGTCTACCGATCCCGAATTAGTTGCCAAGCGCCAAGCCCTGGCCGAACGTGCCCGGCAGTACATCCGGGACAGACGTGCCCAGGAGACCCCCGAAGAGCACGCAGCTCGACTAGCGGCGAGACGTGCTGTCCGTCCTGCCCAGTACCGTGCCCTAGTCAACGCGGAGACGGCGGAGCAACGAGCGCGGCGTTTGGAGGCGGCCCGAATGGCGAAGCGTGACAGTCGTCGGCGTCGAGCTCAACAAAAGGCCCTGCAGCGCGAACCTGCGGCCATGATCTTCAATGGGAAAGTTACCAACGAGCCCTTCGGCTACGCTGGCGCCGTGTGCGCCCACCCCGGCCCCGACGTGAGTAGTAACGTCATGGTTCACAACACGTGCAAGGGCTCTGTCGTATGGACTAAGGTTCCTCCCTACTCTACAGCCTGCGACCAACGTTGCCTGCGGCTACGTTTACCCGCATATGCCTATCCATTCCCGCCGAAAAAAAAAAAAAAACATTTGGTAGTCCAATTGGACCTGTCCAAAACACATTGCACCATTTGGAACCAGTTGGATCAATGGTGTTTTGGTCAGGTCAGATTGGACTTACGATGGTTTTTTTTTTTTTTTTACCTGCTGGTTTCGCCCCCATTGAATCGGGCTGCTGGGCGTGTAATTTCCCCGCGGATCCTCTTCGAAAGGCCATTCCGTGGGGTGTCGTCAGCTTCCGTTGGAGAAAGCATCGTACGAGGTTTTTCCGATCAGCTGGTGAGGTAAAGAGAGGCCCGTTTTCCAGATGACGTCATCCTCCATATAGCTGAGAAGCTAAAGCGGGTGAAAATATGCACAGGTGCCTTGCTTGCTAATCAAGTACCGGAGGAGAAGAAACCTCCCGCAGTGCTTCTGTATGTCCGTCGATCATCACACAGTTTGAAGAATGTAGCCTGCCACTGTGGCGTCAAGGGGGCTTTCTCGGCGCCCAACAGGTTCAGCAAAGCTTGTAGAACGATAAAGCTGAAAGAAGCCGTGTGTCTTATCACCAGGAAAGGCTGCTAGGATGAATCACGTCCCTTTTCGTTCCGTGCAAAGCAGGTGTTGTGTACCTATTACCTTTTCCATGTGGTCATGTATACATAGGGCAGACTAGTTGGCGCATTAATAATGGAAGCGTGCTTTACCGGGAGACGCTTACTCGCATGATTCCCAAGATTTTTCAAAGTGTGATTGCGTTTCACAACACAGAGGTATGCTCAGTGCACAGAGATCAGCTCACCAGAGGAGTCATCGAGACATATAGCGTACGGAAAAGTGGTGAGCGGTGTATTAGCATTCCTCCAATTCATTTTTATGGTACAGCACCTCCAAGCATACACCCTTGACATATTCCTCTTGTACAGTAAAAAGTGGTGTTTTGAAAACTTTCTGCGGGAATGTAAAGAAACAATTGTCATGACAACACTAAAACAGGGAAAAAATACCCCTCCTCAAGGAGTTATCGTCCCATTCAAGTTGTTTGAAAGGATGAGACAACACACATACTTTTTAGAATACCATCCATAACTGACAATCTGATAGCTGTAGAATCATGAAAAAGATGCTTTCATCCACAAACAACATAATGTTCAAATTCTGCAGCCAAGAAAAGCCCTACAACAGAGCTTCGCATTATGGCGTCCAACGCAACCTCGTCTTTCGGCATTTGTGGAAACATGCTAAGCATGCTCAAAAGCCAGCTGTTAGAGCGTCTCGTGCATCGGTTGGGGTGTATACGCAAAAAAATTGGTGTGCCCCAGGGTGGATTGCTTGCTGCACACTATGTATTGCTAAAATAGACACACTAGGAAAAACTACACAACATTCAGATCAGCGTCATGTCCTGTAGCCCCTTTATCTGTGAATAGAAAATTCTGCTAGTTGTTAAGAGTGGGCGAATGAGAATGTACGTAGGGTTAATTCCCATAAAAGCACTTGTCTTTTGTTTTATGGAGCTACCTGAGAAGGAGAACAGCTGGCTCGTGCGTCTGGTAAAGTCATAGAGTCTCATACTTACGTATGGAACTATGGGTGAGGTGGCTGATGCTGTGGTAGTATGGCCAGAAAATCCCTACCTTTGGCAGCATGTGGGTAGTCAGAAGAGGAAAACTGAAGCCCATAGTTTACAGAGCAGAGAAGGATTTTTAGCCCATGCATGACTTCACAGGCCACTTTCTTTACTTTCTCCAATAATGTCTATGTGCTGAGTTCTACACGCACACTTACGGATACACACACACATGCAGCATTTTTATTGGCTGATTTGTTCTTCGTTTTGCACAGCTTGGCCAGTTCTTCAGGTGCAGAAAGAACTAATGTAATGTTTGTACGTCCCTCGTTTTTTCTCGAGGCCGCAGTTCATGCACAAAGCAGTTATTGTTTCTTTAGTGGTGGCGTTGACATCAGGGTTTTCGTTGTGCCAGCGCGTCTTTCAAACCAAAACCTGCCACGACGTCTTCCAATGGACCTGCACGATATGTTACCTGGCATATCCGCAAATCAATCAATTTTGCCCGGTAGGCACTACGTTTAGCACCAATGCCCTGCGAAAATGAAGTTCGGTCTCCGTCGGGGAAACGGAAATGAAATGCGGGCGCGAAGCCGTCAGAACAAGAATGGCAACAGGAGAGGACAGCGGGTGAACATCGTAGTGCAAGAGATGGAGCGTGCAAGAAATCCAGAACGGATGCGATGGAAATGTGGTGTATGGTTTGCGACGAGTACCCTGCTATTCGGTTAGTACTTTTACTCACGTCGTTATGACAACAACACAACATGCGATGCTACCAATGCTGACTCGCCATGCGACCTTCCATTATTCTCTGCGGGGAACTTAGCAGCTCGCCGCATTGGGGTGTGGACAAAATACAAGTTTGTTTTATTCGAAAGATTTTGTGTTTTGTAGTGCCCGCAGTGCTTGTCCTCCAGCAAACAATGCCGTATTCACTGAGAAATTAATTTAGGTTAAAATTTTCATTCTCCCACCAAATCAAATTAAAACGAACTTCTAGTGCGTCATTAGACTCTACAGCCTTGCTTACCGTCAGTCATCCCAGATGGTGCTACCATAATCAGCCGCGGACCGTTATCTGCCGTTGCTTTGTTTTTGACCGTATTTGCATCTGGCTTGTTTTTGTTACGCTAGAAAGTAATCGTTTCGTGAAACATGGGGTAGGCTCAACAAACAGGGTCACGGAAGACAACGTCACTTACACCAATCGGCCAGTGTCGTGTAAGACAACTCCAAAGCTGCGGACTTCTGTGCAGCTTAAAGTGCGCCCTGTACTGACAGCAGTGCACATCGGTGCTTCTATGTTTACGTGTATTTTCGTAACTTTCATTGTTTACCCCACCATTCTTACTGCTGTAAAATAAATATGCGTTACATTTAAGCGCAAATGGCTCGTTCGGCAAACTTATAAGCCATACCTAATTTGCTTTTGCCAGCCTCAGCCAATCGCACAGTTGGGCACAAATGACATCATAGGTTCTGTTGCAGGAAATGGGCTAGTTGGTTGCATGGCCATTCCCTTTTTTCCTACTTATATAGCTTATTTGAGTGAAGTTTACATTAAAAGTGGTGTCAGTATGATTCTAACGGGGCAATCTTTCCAATGAGCCAAACTTGTGTTTTGTCTGCATGGGCCCTTTAAGAAAGGCTTTGGCGTGTCCGTATTTCTCTATGCTTTAGCTGTAGTTCTAGGGGCTGCCGTTTCATGCCATTTAGACATTTTTCTTGTCGCATGGCTGGCTAGGAATGCAGCGCTGATGCTGCTAACCAAATTTGGGATTTGTGTACTACCTATGTATCCTAAGGGTCGTGTTTGCAGTCCGAAGTGGTGACTCGGTCTTCGTAGGGCCGCCTAACGGGACCATGGTGCATTGTTGCGTACCATACTGTAGGTCAGAGTCAACTAGGACTCAAGGCGTTTCCTATCAACAGTTCCCAAGTGATGCTGAACGGTTCGCGAAGTGGGTGAAAAACATTGGGAGACCAATTTGGTTTTCAGCGACAAGTCGGCGTCAGCTGTCGCTTGGAGCCGGCATTTCCTCCCCAGTGACTATGTGTCCGGATGCCAACGGTATTTGAAGAGTGCCCAAGTTACTTGGTGCCACGCCGCAGAAAGTCTCGCAAGGACCCCGCGCTCACATGGTCTGGCCCTGCTACAAAACCATGTGCAACTTGTTTCGGAGAAGCTGCATCAAAACTTGAGTTACAGCTATTTTCTGCAACTGTCTCACTGTGCCAATGCTTGCATTTTTATAGCTGAAAGGCAGTGGACGTAAGTGCCCAATATGGGGCCATCTTAAACTATACTCCCCCTGTTTTGCTGTGCAGGTAGCTTTTTGTGCCTCGCCCTATGTGATCCACCTTTAAAAATCGGCTAGCGTATACAATACGCTTGTTTAAAGGGGCCACGAAGACAAAATGCAAGTTGGTACATTCAAAAGATTGCCTCGTTAGAATCATACTGACACCACTTTTAACGTAAACTTCGCTCAAATAAGCTACAGTAATTAGGAAAAAAAGGAATGGCCATGCTGACCCTCTAGCTCATTTCCCGCAACAGAACCTATGATGTCATACCAGCTAGCTCTGCGATTGGCGGAGGCCGGCAAAAGCAAACGCAAATTAGGCAGACCTTATAAGCTTGCCTAACGAGCTATTTGCGCTTAAATTTAGGGCACATTCTTTTTATAGCAGTAATAACGGTGGGACAAACAGTGGAAGTTTCGAAAGCGCGCGTAAACATAGAAGTGCCGATGCGTACTGCTGGTGGTGCTGTGCGCACTATGCTTCGTTTAGATGCACAGCACTGCGGGGCTTTGGGGTTGTCTCAGATGACACTGGACGATTGACGCAAGCGACGGTGTCTTACGTGACCATATTTGTCGAGCGAGCACCATGTTTCACGAAACGATTATTTTCTCCATGAACAAAACAAGCCAGGTTTATATACGGTCACAAACAAACCAAAGGAATAAAACAGCTTGCCGCGGTGTGGTGGCGCCATCTAGGTTGACTAACAGCAAGCAAGTCTCCACTCCACACCAAGTTTAGCTGAAAGACCTGTTCTTGTGATGTCATTGCAAACGTCGTGTTGAAACACACGTTTTGGTGCGAGAATCAAAATTTTAACTTATATTGATTAATTTAGCAGGGAATGAAGCATCGTTTGCTTTTGGACAAGTGTTTTATTCGAAATCTTTCGAATTAAACAAATTGTTATTTTGTCTTCATGGCCCCTTAAGTTTCTAATTTTTAAGCATGCGCCAACGAACACTGCATAGTGGCACGTAATGAGTGCGGGACCAGATTGACTGGCATTCGGTGTAGTTTGGCCCACCAAGCAGCAGGAACTGGTTGGCAGGCAGTGCCCTGCGTTAACTAAATGCGGGCGTTCTTTAAGGACAATAAGTTTAATTACGCCAATTATCCCAAAAGTATCTTTAAGAGAACGTAATTTGGCATATCATGCCTTTCGTTGACTATTTTGTTGCCTGTTTTGGACGGGTGATTGCAACAGCCCTCCATTTCACCAACTCTATAGTTCCGAACATTAAATGCGCGGTCTAAGAATTTTCGTGGTAGCACTGTCGTAATTCGGCAAACGTGATATCGGTTGATTGCTGCGGTGTACGTGTGGAATATGGATGGGAATATTGCTGCATGGCAGTACATGCTGCTGAATTCACTGCCGCCGCTGTGGAAACGTTTAAAAGCTATGGTTGAAATGCAAAGGCGCTTGCACCGGTGTATCGGGCCTGTAACAGCAGTACTGTCAATGCGTGCTGTTCTTGTTGTCCTGAGGCAGACGATGCAGCCTCGCAGAGTAAACACTTATGATGCCTGCTGCCGGTGTCTCCGATACAACAAGCACCAACAATATTTCCTAATGCTGCTCTCTCTCAGAAACATTGCTAGTCCATTCATATAAATGTATTTGCGGGCCTGTCTGTTTCGTGTGGGTAGGTGTCCGCATGCTGTGTTTGAGATATTGTTGATAATCGGAATGCAAAAAAAGGTTGCTAACACAGCAGTATTTGCTCAAATGGAAGATTGGGCGAGTTAGGACATTTTTTTAAAGAGCTCAAAGAAAACATACACAGTGCTATGTGTGTTTGCACTGTGTCTGTTTGTGTTCTCTTTTTGTGTGTCATCTATTTTGCGCTGTTATTAAAGCAACAGTATTTATTGGCTTGTTGCCTTTTATATTACCCTCCTATATGTAGGCCCAGTTATAAGCCTTATTTGAAGTGGACTGTAGTGGCTACCTGGAATAATTGGTTTTAATGATGGCACTACAACTTTAAGCGTTCCAGTTGGTGAGTCTAATTATAAACATGTATTTGTTGTTTAGGTGATGAATGCAAAGAAGAAAGAGCTGTTCACGGGTGCCTGGAACCCTTCCACCAATTTTCCATTCAAGCCAACGGGCCCAAGAAACCTGAAGTTCCGGCACCAGTGGTTGCAGCGATGGAACTGGCTGGTCTACTCAAAAGCTGAGAACTGGGCCTTCTGCAAGTACTGCGTGCTCTTCTCGCCAGTTAGTGTTGATGATACCACAGGTAAACTTCTGCTATTGAAATTTGACAGTTGGAAAAAGCAATTGATGTTTTTAACGAGCACAAAAACAAAACTTTTCACAAAGACAGGGTTCTTGATGCAGACCAATTTGCCAAGACATTGAGGCCGGTATGAGGCAGCAAGTTGCCAAAAAATGAAAGGCTGACTCCTGTCATCATGACGGTAGTGTGGTGCCGAAGGCAAGGAATTCCTTTGCGAGGCCATGGAGGTGGCGGGAAGATGGATTTATGGAGTGAGCCCGGAGACAACGAATGGGATTTTGAGGCACTGTTAAGATTACGTGCATGCAACGGCAACGAGTTGCTAAAGAAACATGTAGAAGAATGCAGTGGTAATGCAGCATGCATGAGCTGAAAGACCCAACATGAAATAAAATTAGCATGCAACACCATTATGTCGCGAAAGCCTTGTTTCTAAAAACCAACGGTTCGGAGTGCTTTCCTGTAATGGAGGGTAAGACAACAAATATCGGTGGTGTTGAGCAGCTTTCACTGTGTGCTCGCTATGTAGATTTGAAGCAAATTGGGATAAAAGAAGAGTTTCTGCAGTTTATTCCGGTTGCTGACACGGCAGGTAGAGGTCTGGCCAATACAATTTTAAGCAGCCTGGGTGACATAGGAGTCGCGATGGAGTACCTCAGAGCTTAAGCTTATGATGGAGCTGCTTCGATGAGTGGGGCTTATAACGACAATCAAGCGCATATTACAACAACAGTTCCCGTCTATTATGTGCACTGCAGGTCTCACAGCATGAATTTAAGCCTGTCTAGTGCATGCTCCGTACCCCAGATCAGGAACTTTATGGGAACAGTAGCCAAGGTATGCGAGTTTTACCACACTCCGAAACGTCGAGCTGCTTTCAGTGCCCAGATTGAAATCTAGTCCCAATAACTCGTGTGACACGCTTAAAATCACTTTGCCCTACCCAGTGGGTTCAGAGGCATGATGCTCTCCTTGTGTTTATTAAAGTTCTCTAACCTGTTCTGCTGACTCTCCAGGACATTGCCGTTAACTGGAATGACCGGAAATCTTCATCAAATGCTCAACTCCTTCTGGGTGTAACACAGAGAAGCGAATTTTTTGTAACTCTTATTTTTTGTGTGTGTGTGTGGAGAAGGTCTTTAGCTTGAGCTTGCCATTAAGCAAGTACTTGCAAACTATAAACATCGATCTTTCGCCTGCTGTCCATTTCGCTGAGGATGTTTTAGGAGCAATGAGATGTCTATAGTCCGGAGCTGCCGAAGCATTTCACAAGCTCTTTGAACAAATTATGACAAGTGATGATTTTGGAGGATTGGATATTCAAGTACCAAGGATTGTGGGCAGGCAAACAAAGCGCTCTAATGCGCAGTCCGGAACTACAGAAGAGTACTTCCATTGTTGTATTTTTATGCCATTCATCAATACTTTTGCAGAACAAATCAGTGATTTATTTGTGAAGCAGAAGAGCATACTTGCTAAATTTCAAGTTCTTGTTCCTTTATTGCTAGTCGATTGTCCGAGCCAAGACGACTAGAAGGCAGTGCACCACCTCTGCGAGCATTACAGTAGCGATGTTGGGGACTCCGTCTCTTCAGTTTTTGGAGAGCTGCACCTATGGTGTAAGAAAACTCCAACGGCTAGAGAAACCTCCCGAGGGCCCAATCGATGCATGAAGGCATGCCCGTCTTCTGTGTTTTTGGGTGTTCAAAAGCTGCCTCAGATAATGGCAACCCTTCCAGTTACAACTTCTACAAATGAGAGGTCTTTTTCTACATTGAGGCGCTTGAAAACATACCTCCGCAGCACAACAGGTGTACTGAGATTAAATAGATTAATGCTGTTAAACGTTCACAGAAAAGTTGCCACATGTGAGAACGAGATTTTGAATGAATTGGCAGCAAAGCTGCAGCGATTAGACTTGAAGTTGTAGTGCGTTTGCAAATTGCAATTGAAATTTGAATGCAAAGATTGCATGATCAGTGTTGCTTTTATGTGATTGGTGGCGTGACAAAGCTTGTAGGCCTCTATTGTTTAAATACAGCGCACAATCTGCACTTGTCCCTGCTATCCCTTTCACGGAAGGCAACCAAAGCCCTTTTCCATTTTTAAAATGACACCGGCTTACATGAATAAGTGCCTGACGAACGAACTATGGTTGTACGCTCCTCTCCGCTTCTATTTCCCTGTTATTCCCCCGCCCTCCCTTTTATCATTTCACCAGTTCAGGGTAGCAGACAGTGCTCCATGCCTCGTTAACTTCCCAGCCTTTCTGTTCACTTCCACCTCCTCCTCATAATTTGTGTGTTGAGTTTGTCTGGAATTGTTAGAAGCATATTAATGTTTTGCATATATTGTGCCTGTTATCTTTATGTACAATATTTTTTTTTGGTGTGTGTGTGTGTGCATGAGAAAGCAACTTTAATAAAAGCTACTTCATTTTATTTTGTTTGGTATAGCCGGCCCCACATTGGAATGTGACCAACCTCTCCGTGAAATAAATGTTTCTCTTTCTCAACCGTGTGTGGTATTTCTTGATGGTGCATGCACAAAAGTATGTTGTCTGGTTGTTAACAGCTTATTAATGTTTTGTATATATTCTGTCCATTATCTTTATGTGTGTTGTGTGCGGCTGCGTACACGTGGGGAATGAATTTTAGTTTTAGCTGCTTCATTTTACTTATTATGTATACCACATTATAAGACTTCAGTGTTTTTTGCAGTAGCCGCCTCTACAGTGAAAGTGGATGAGCCTCTATTAAATATTTCTCTTTCTCGACCCTGTGTTGCTTCTTATGCATGCAGAAAAGCATATGATGTATGCATTTTTATAGCAAAGTATGTCACCTTTTTATTGAGCCTGTTAAGAACACCACCACAATTTGTAGTCAGAATTTTAGCACCCCCACTTCAGATACAGAAACGGTAGGAAGACATGCAGCATGAACAAATAGATAGTTTGGGCAAAGACAAGAGCGTGGCAATATAGTTTTACCACCTTGTAAATGAAACTTCACTTGCTAGAAATTGAAGCAATGCGCACGCTTCTCTCTATGCAAAACAGGTTGCAACTGAGAAATGAAAAAATAAAAAAATAAAGGAAGATTCAGATAATTGGTCATTTCTTTTAAAAAACTGCCTGTGTGTGATTTTCTTGAAGTAAATGATACGATAAACTTGATAAAACAGGTCTTCTTTCGCCGCAACGTTCGCATGTATTATGAACTTGTTGTCTGCTACAGCGCAGCCGTTGTATGCGTTCCCTTGCGTACGGAGGCAACACATTCTCCGTTAAAAAAAACAACATAATAAAGCACACAATTATTGTTTATATAGTGAACATATTATTAAGCGTTACTAGCAGCAGAATTTGGTAAATAAACAAAAATTATGCCTCCTGTATGATGACCGTCTGCTTCCTCACAAAATTGACTGCGCATGCATAGTGCTAACAATCGATCATCAGTTCGCTCTATTTCCTTTACCGTCTTCAAAACTGCCGACTGTCATAGGATAACGTAAGAATCAAGCTGATTGATTGATTTTAGGGTTTAACATGCTGTCACAATGCAGGCGATGAGGCGCGCCATAGTGGAGGGCTCCGGATTAATTTTGACCACCTGGGGATCTTTAACGTGCGCTGAAATCTTGTACACAGGCGTTTTTGCTTTTCGCCTCCATCAGAAAAGCGGCCGCCGCGGCCCGGAATCGAACCCGCGACCTCGTGCTCAGCAGCACAACGCCTTAACCACTGAGCCACCGCGGCAGGTTAAGAATCAAGCTTGTTATATAATTCGACCTATATGTAAATAGAACCAAATGCCACTGTTGCGAGTTCTGAGTGCGTACGATAGCTACCTTTGGCAAACTAGCTAGAGTGGGCAGCTTGACATGTAACTTTACAGCCCTGTTCACACCTAGATCAACTTGCTAATGCGATAGAGGGGAATCAAAAACTTCGCTGTGCATTTATATGAAATTGCAAAAAGTTCCATCTGCATCTCTCCGCCGTTGTTTTATATTTCAGATGATTACTTTTACTAAAGTAAACTAGAAGTTTTTAGTTTTGCAGTGCCATATCTGGTTGTTTTTCTATTGGTATTATGGTGAACTTAAACTTTAAGTTTGATGAAGAACTAATGGAAAGCAATGGTCAGGCATATGGTTTGCCAAAAAACGACGTTCTCGTATTAAATTAAATCCTGATCTACTTATACGTAGTGTCACCTTCATTCGTAAGCGACTTGACATGAATTAAGCTTTGTGACACTGTGATAAGCTGTGTATTAAAATTGTTACATAGGCTAATGGCAATATAAAATAGTCCTTTGTTTTTTTAGTAATATGTCGCTCACCTCTGAAGACTTCGCTCATATTGCCCGCCTAACATAACTATTTGCTTATTTATTTATTGTACCTACAAATAGAGGGTTATGAGTCAAGTAATGCAGCCGAACTCGTGCATGCTGTAAGCGGGAAACAATCTGAGAGAACAGAAAACACCATCGTCATGAAAAAAATAACTGAAGAAGAGGCCGAACTCGGAATCCTACGAGGTAATATAATTCTGTGCATTGGAAAACATGCTCGCGCTCTATGTGGATGTTTCCGATGACCTGGTTAATTGGTCAGTAGGCATACTGCAATACATCGAATATGACACACATGGGAAGCCGCAATACATATGGGTGCGGTACACTGAGTTTGGCTCCAAACTAGCAAAATCCCAGCAGTTACACTAGCTCAGCAGAATCGTTCAGCAGATCTGGATACCGATTGAAAGGCGCACGTTCTCGTGCATTGTCAATAAGAAGACGAAGATACCGGTGGGGAGATGCCAGCTGCCTGTTGTGCAGGCAAGTGCAGTTACCATTCATAAATACCAGGGTGGCACGTACGATAAGGTCGTGTACAGTAGTCGACCGTTTTTTCGGACTCCGAAAATTCTGCCTTGCTGGATATTTCAGACTTTTCCGAGGAACCGCCGCTTGTCCCGTAGGAGTAATGACTCTCGGATTTTTCGGACTGCTCTTTTATTCGGACTCTCTTTCGTTCCCCTCCAGGTCAGGAAAATCGGTCGGCTACTGTACTCCTACACTAAGACTGATCCACAAAAGTTGCTATATGTGACCCTGAGTCACGCTACAGACATCAGCAAACTCTACCTCGTGAAACCCAATCAGGACTGAAAGCTAGCCAATGAGTTTCGTCAGTTGCAGTCCCACAAACTCGAAACCATCACAGCCAAGTGCTACGCCATGATTGAACTGCCGCACTACTTGTCAATCTCCACGCTGAACGTTTGTTCCCTTGTAGCACATGCCAAGGAAGTACATCACGATCATATTCTGTGGCCTGCCTCTGTACTTTGCCCTGCTGAAACCTGGATGAATCCTGAACAGCCTCTCAAAATCGTAAATTACCAGTACTGCTGTGGCGCTTCCAGACACCACAACAGTGTGAGAAAGTGGCCATCTACTGGCATATGGGTCTGTCAGCAATTCCCATCGAAATACGGTACATCTGTTGAACTTGGCGAGCTGTGTGCCGCAAAGTTGGACAGTGGGTTGCTGGTAGTGGTTGTCTACTTGCCTACTGCGCTTACCAAAGACGTAATGCACTTCCTTGCACCTCGCACTAACCGCCCATCAATCTACACCGATGTTAGTGGTCGCGGCTTTAACGTAGGACAAACAGGAATTTCCTACCACTCATGTGCAAGAACATCCCGTTCCTGTCCCTCGTAACGGCTCCCAAGGCTGTCACCACCTCGCGAATTACTTAATACAGCTCCTCCCAGAAACCGAATAATAAACAAAAAAGTTAGCAAAGTAACGTTGGAAATAGTGCAAACGAACCAACTCGATAGTACGCCTTGAATCTTAAAAAAAAAAAATTGTGAAGTAAAAGCATTTCATCACTATAATAGTATAAACTTACCTCACTGGTGAAAAGAAACGTCAAATAATAAGTGTTTTGCTACTCGTAGAGATATTTGGCTGTAAACAATTCACACTCTAAACAAGCAGCTAGCATTAGTAGACAATTATCTGAATTTCTGCATCTTTTTTTGTTGTTGTTCCCATATCATCTCCACCTTTCATTTTTCCACAACATGGCTTCCCTCGCAGTATAGGAGAGGATGTTGCCTAGAGAATTATCTTTTCTACAGACGACTGTGGTTGAAGGTCAGTCTTTAAGGTGAACTCCGAAAACTTTTATTTTAAGTTGAGCGGAAACATACAAAAAAAGAAACTGGCAATTAAACCTTCGTCGAGGAGGAAGCTGGCCCACTCTTGTAAAGGAAGGCCACCGCAGACGGGCCCACTAAGAATGGGACACCCATAGGGACACCAATGGTGCATCAACAAGAAAGTGCTCCCTGTTAGGTTCCCTTCGTCTAGGGTTTTACAACGGCCATTTTTATTACCCGTGTGTCTTCATACGTTCCTATTAAATAAACTCTATCACTTGTTTTCTGATCTAATGCTTAGTTTTATATAGTAACGGAAAAGTTGTGACATTGCTTTTCACAGTAACTAACTGTAACAAAGTTACTTTTTTGTTTTGGCTTAGGTAACTAACTAACACTATTACTTTTTACTGGTAAGTGCCCATGACTACCTGTAACCACACATATATGTCTCTCTGAAATTCTTTGCCTCAACATATTTTACACAGTCAAAACAGCCAAACAGCTGTGCAGAAATTTCGCGTTAGGGAGTATCATAATCGCCATCCATTTTTTTTTTTAATCACAAACTGGTGAGCACTCTTTTGAAATGTGGAAGTCGGTAAGGATAAGCCTCAATATGTGTATGTAACTCTGTGTTTCAGGATAGCGTGATGACTATCACTATCACGACTGGGCCTGCAGAAGAACCTGCAGAATCAGACGAAGAGGTGAGCGCACATTTCCTACGTTAATTGCCCCGTTAAAGCCAAGCATGGTATCCACATCAAGCCGTAACTTTTTTGGAAAAAAGCATTTGGCATAAATTGGAGCCTTGGAAGTGAAACTCTCAGATTCCTTACATTCTTGGAGGTTGTTGAAGTCTTACAATGTTGGTTTGCCTTTTTTGCTGTTTCTGTTGTTGCTGAGCTCTGATGGATCTACATGGGTGCTGACAGAGAGCAATTTTTCCTTATGCGTAATCTTCTGTGTGCTTTCAGTTCACGGAAATACCGGTGACCATTGAAATGGGAATTGGGGCAGAGGTAAGTTTGCCCAGCACCACTCGAGCAAGGTATGCATATACTGCACTTTCGTGGGAATCATTGGCGATTGCCCTAGTTTGCAACTACTTGAGTTGCAGTAGTGGTAGCATTAGTAAGCCCTCATTGCTCCCCAAAAGAAGGAAATCTGGGTTTAACTCTTCCTTAAAGGAATTAATGATACGGCAGAATGTGATGGTGAGGCTGTTCATCAATGCACATCCTCCTCAGTGCAGCCCTCTAGTTATGCTTGAGAGGGAGAGCGCTTTACAAGTACAGGCGGCAAATGCAACGCAATCAACGTACAGAACAGAGCTGCTGCATTATAAGGGAATGTCTTAGGAGCTGTGTGAAAGGAAATGAGGGAGGGAGCTTAGGACAGACATGCAGGCATCTTTTTCACCAAGTATTCATCACCTCTGTTATGAAAGATGTTAGCAACAAAGAAGCAGGTAGTAATTTTTTGCGACGGTCTCGTTTTGGTCATCTCTTGATCTGGCTTCCTGGCCAAGGTAGTTCGGCCAGTGAGGTGGCCGTTTCTAGACTTTACCAATGCAGTTTACAGTGTAGCACTTTGCTTTTTAGTGCAAAACGAATTTATGTGTTATACTTACACTAAATAAAAAGAGAATGTTGCAATAATTATTTCACGAAATGGTAGCACTGGCATTGAGCTGCTGGTAGCTGGCTCAGGAAGTGCTGTCCAAATCAAAGAGCACAGTAAGAGACGAAGCTCTTATTACTCTGCTGCAGTATAACCAGTTGGTGTGTAATGTAACTATTTACTCCTGAGGTGAGGGTGTAATATGCCAGTAGGTTTTATTGTCTGTGTGCTGATAAGCTTACGCTGATGTTTTCATTTCCCCCTTTTCCTCTTAGCCCTGTAACCCAGCTGTTGCCATTAAGGAAGAGCCCCTGGACATCCCAGTTGCACCAACGGAAGATGCGGGGAGGTAAGGATCATCTGTGCAGTTGAAAGCTTTTGAACTGTTAACATGGGAGCTCGTGTTGCCCGCTACGTGCAGAGCAATCTAGTCACGGTCTGGCATGCACTCATAGCTTGTACGTTTGGTGTCCAGACTCCCTGATAGTGCTTGATGGTGCGATTGTCAGCTGTGGTGGTTACATCACGATATCTGGAATTGATTGCAGGGAGGGCATTTGTTGATCAGGCACTTTTTGTCAAGAAGCATTGACCAAAGAACCCAAGTGCACGGCAGGTCACCTCACCGGTACAGGCTGTTCGCCAGTTCATGTTCCAGATGTAAACAAACATCTGGTTCCTGGTTAATGCACTACGTCAGCTGACTGCACTTCCATGATTGGCTAACCGATTTTTGATGGCATCACACGGTGAGGAAAATCGGTCTCAGAGTGACTGATCTGCGACTGTCGCAAACGTTGTCAGTGACATCTGCAATTCAAAAGCTGGAGCGCACCTTTGGAGCCTACGTGTGGCTTACCTTCTCCATTGGAAGAGACGGAGGTGTGCAATGTGTAGGCTTACCAGTGTGGAGGGGATTTAGGCAACCCATTTGCTCGGGCAAAAGCATACGTCAGACGATTCTCTGGCAATACGGCCGACCGCGGGCTGGGCCGACAGGAATGTCACCAATTCCGCTTCATGACTGTTTGCACAATCCTCCGGCAAATGCGGTGTCATTCAGTACAAAGCTATTTTAAATGCTTGTAAAAAATTAACAAGGCCATTCACGGCATTATCAATAATGTCCCAGTTGGTGGTACCTACTGCATGTTCAAAATCAATCTGGCTGAGGTGAGATCTCTGTGCAGTTGGCCTTTAGAGGAGCAAAGAACTTGTTGCTAGGTTACAGTATGTATAACCAGGTGCTATGTTACTCAGGTCTTGCCTTCGTAGATGATGTAATATTGCCAGTCTGTTGTCAGCTTGTTTGTTTTTTTGTCTATATGCAAGGACAGCATATGTATTGTTTGTATTTTCCCCCCTTTCCTTCAAAGCCCTGCAACCCACCAGTTGCTGTTAAGGTTGAACCCCCGGACATCCCAGCTGTACCAACGGAAGATGCTGGAGAGGTAAGTATCAACTGTATGTGGCATGTCTAGGAATGTAAAAGCATAGCTGTATGCATAGCTAGCTATAATGTGGCTGCACGACTTTATGTTGTTTGCTGTTTCATGGAGGCAGTGTAGTGCAACCCAATCCTCTTAAAAAATGTTAAAATTTAACCGGTCACCTGGACCCTTTGAGCAGTGCAAGTGAACCTGCGCGACATTTAGATTACACTTGTAGGAATACCTGAGCCAAATATTACATGTGCACGTGTAGCGGCGAGCGCGCAGATCGCTGTGAAAGACTCGAAAAAACCAACTGCGCTATCTTCAATTCCCCTCATTATGCACCCCTGGCATGGCCTAAATGACGTCATTGCTGCCATGGCTGTCCTATTGGCTGTCACTGGTCACCTTCGTGGCTTATTTCTCACATTTCCTGTGACGATCCACCGTCATCGGCGCGGTGTACCAACCTCTTCTATGCCTGAACCTGTACATACAGTTTTGGCGCTTCTTTCGTGTTTTGAATGAGCGCAGAGTTTGAGTGACGAACTCAATACACTCCTTCAACGAGACCACTTGACAACAAACGTTTATTGCTTCAAAAACGCCCTACCAGCCCGAACGCGTGCTTGCGAGCAGGCAGCCATGCCTGCTTTTTTCTGGCATCAGACCGAGATAGACCCTTTAACGTTGCGGAAAAAAAGGAAAAAACTCCTTGGCCTGTGATATATCGAAGGCCGCTGAATCGGAGGCCGCCGGAGGCCGCCCCCCTCTGCGGGAGAGAGTGCGCAGCTTTTGTCGTGTGGTCCTCAGTCGAGTTGAGAGGGAACATTTATGCACGATTTGTCATTGCGCATAGTTTCGGTGATAGTGAACGGATTTTCATAATTCTTGCGGGAGGAGATTGCTGGGACAATAGACTTTGCCCCTAAATACATTCCAAGTAGTCGATGGTAAGGGCTGCAGGGTCCCGTTAAAACTTTTTTTGCTTAGCATAATACTATATATGTAGTAAGTCATACATACAGCTATACGTATCTTAAGTGTAGCTTTAAAATATTTACCTGTGCTTTTCTTGGTACTATTTTCACTTTGGCATTTTTTTTTTTTTTGAGCCACTTTTGAAAAGGACACTGGAGAGCTAGAAACCTGTTCTACTTATTTTATCAGATTAAAGCCTACAATATGCGGATGGAGAGTCCCAAACCTGCGTTACTTATTTTATCAGATTAATGCCTGGAATATGTGAACCATTTCGATTTTTTTTTCAAATGCTTTACGCACCTTTTTTTTATTCTCAACACAGATGCATTTACAATTGCTGTTTCCCCTTTGTCTACCATAAAAACAGTCTTGAAAGTCTTTAGGGAGCAGTTCGATCGATAGCGAGCAAATTTCACCCTCATAAACTGTGCGTGAACAAACAAAATGTACATGAACTGAACAAGCGAAAATCTAAATTTGAATATTGAAATACAGTCGGACCTTGTTAATTCAAACTCCAAAGCTAGAAAATCTGTTCAAACAAGCGGGGGCCCCTTTGATTGGCGGTACAGCGCACGGCACTGCTTTTAGAAACGAATGCACGATAAATATGAGACAGTATTGCACGTCCGTCGGAGTACACTTTCAATAATTACTTGTTGTGAAAGTATGGCTATACGGGCATTGTTTAGGTTCGAGGCAAATTGAAGGACACTGGTGCCGAAACCTTCCGGACTATTTATCAGATTTAAGCCGAATTGGGGTTGAGAATTTCAAACCTGCCAAACAGTTGTACGGAAAAAAAAGTCTACAACGGTTACGGGGTTGGGTTTGCTGCGGAGCACGAGGACGCATTGATTCTGGCCTGCGGGCTTTTTTTAATTCATGAAAAGAACGGCCTTTGGATTTGACGTTTCAAAAAGTTTGTCTGCTGCGGGACGGGCCCCAAAAATTTTTAAATTTAACACAACTGCAGGTTACAATTGCGTTTTCCCCCCCATGAAAACAGTCAAACTTTGGGACCAATGAAGCGAGCAAATTTACCCCGTTGGTAAAAAAATTATGCGAAATTCCAAAAATTAAAGAAAGGTTTAACCTGTTTAATTTAAACCCAAAAAATTTTTCAAAAGGGAGTCCCGATTTTTCACATGCCGTATTGAACTGTTCCCATTTCCCCTATTCTTGATATGGAAATTAGTATATGCAGCCCCTTTTAAGTCCCAATAAAAATAGTGCTTTTTGTCCCCGGGTTTAAAACGGTGTAGTGAAATTTACACCTCAAACTTTGCTATGCGCTATGTTTGATATGTCAAAATAATGTTGCCACGGAGCTCGGTTCTGATCCCTAAAATGACTTTCCTCTTGCATGCAATGTCTGCCTACAGGTGAATGAAATCCTTGGCATCACCGGGATAGAAGCTTTAGTCCTTCTTCCAGAGTGCCAGGCAAAAGAAGATGCTGATGAGGCATGCAGGTGGGACAAACATACCATTATGTTGCTTGATGTGCGATGTTAGGTGAGGCTATTGTGAGAGGAAGGATGTATCACTGATATGTCTGTGAAAGCAACCAATGTGCCAAGACCAGCTACGTGTGCCTTGCTGCAGTCCACATAAATGTGCCAATTATGGGCTGCGAAGGATCTGGATCCACAGCTGTTCTTCGTAGAAAAGTGAGTGTGATGGGCAGGTTTAAGCAGAACAAGACAGATCCGGTATTTTATGCACCAAATTTACACCTGAGCTTTGAGGTGTTCGTGGTTGGTGGAGGGCTGCAAACCAGTCTAAACGCCTTGAGGATCTGTGATGTGAACTGAACTCCTGCACACGGGCATTTTGGCATTTTTGTTAAGCACACAGCCTGAAATTGAATTTGGGACATTGTGCTCGACTATCTGATTAGTCAGCAGCTACGGAATGAAGGAAACCAGTAAGCTGCATATGAGAAGTAGCTTTACACACAGGCACCTGCCGTAAAGTTCTGAGCGAACACCCACCCCGAAACATTGTCCCACCCCCTTTCATGGGTGAAATATTCAATTTACTAAAATACACCTAAAGATCACCCACCCCCTACAATCGATGGCTTTAGCGCCGATGAGTAAACAAAATAAACGCAAGTCATATGTTGATGTGTTGATGCGGTCACTTATTTGTCCTTCGCGCACTTTAGCCGAAACTTCACCCATCTGGTATTTTTGCTTGATATCTCCGCAGTTTTGGTTGGCGGTGCAGCCACTTTTGTCTAGTTTTTTGCACCTGACCCGAAAGACAGTTCACCCCTATTTTTCACTTGATATCTCTGAAATTTTGGTGGGCGTTTTTCGGGACCTTACGGTAGTGCTGCCTAGTGCTGCCCATAGGGTCGACTATAGTTGTCAGGTTGTGTGTACACTGCCCTCTGCCTGGGCAATTGGAATGCACACTGGAAAACATAAGATGCTCAGTCGGGAGTCCCATTGCATCTAACTGCAGAACTGTACATTGTCCCAGTGGAAACGATCTGACAGTTATTTATTGCACTGATTGAACCTTGCTATAAAGGGAACAGGTGGGGGGATTGCAGCAGCATCAACTGCTCGGACAAAGCAACCTGATATTAATAAGGCCACATACCTTGACGACACAGGAAAGCACTAAAGTTCATAATACTTTATGGCTGTATTAGTGTATAAAAAAAGAATACTAATACACTTTCTTTTTTTTTTTTACTTTCAGCACCTGCCTGCCTTGACACCAGGATGCACCAGAAAGCTCAGTGCAGCTCGTTGCATGAACAGCAGGGCCAGCTGCTACGTGAAAGGCTTGTTAGGGCTGTGAAACAAGAACAGTCTAGGTTTAGGGGAACGTGTCTGTGATAGAGGCTAGGTTGTGGTGCTTGGAACAAAAAGTACTTCCCGTCGTGCATCGAGACGCTCTTCTGTGGACAGAGGGAAAAGAAGGGCAGTCATACACAACAATCATGAAGAAGTCCGAAATGCTCAAGACGTGTGGCAAAAATGCGTGTGACCTGCTCCCTTCCGCAAGCACTGCCAGTTCCATTTGGGAGAAGGGGATTGCGGTGAGTGTTTTAACATGCTGTGCAGCCGTGGCCACAGCCCTAAGGGCACTTTGAATTTATCTAGTCCCCAGAAAGTGCGAGTCAGTAGCACTTAAAGCGCAGATGTCTGGTGTGGTCACACTGGATCTGTTGTGGTCACACGGGGAGGAGGGGGCTCGCTATCTTCTGAGGTGCATCAAGCAAGGGCAGTTGTGGTTATCACATGAGTGCAAACGGAACACGTGAACTAAAGGGTGCCTTTTTTTTGCGTGTGTGTGTCGAGGTTAGAGGAGAGCAGGGAGCACGTGCTGTGTCAGATGGCTGATTCCATCTTTTTTTTTGTTTTTTGTTTCTCGCAACCCTAAAACGATGCCCCAGCTGCGCTGGTTTATCATCGGGCCCGCCAAAAAACCGCACTATAAACGGTATTGTGCTTCGGCCAACCGCGTTTTAAGTGGTATGCTTATGACTTGAGCTCTACGAAGGCAAGCTGGTGGTCACAAAACCCGCGTTATATCCGGCCCCGCCCGCACTAATAAACGGTTAAGTGTAAATGGTCTACACTATATTATTATTGGATTGGATTTATGGCAGTATATTTCTACAAGGGACAAGACATTGTGTGTGCATTCCTCTGTAGCAATTCAAGCCACAACCTGACTCGCAAGGTTACCAAAATGCAGAAAAATTTGAACAGCCTTGCAGGCCAGTCAAACAGGGATGTTTGCATTGCTGAATTTACTGTCTTCAAAGTTAAGCAGTTTGTCTACACCATTTGTTCTCCATTTGTATGACTGCTCACTACACACCTCCGTTCATTTGCTATCTGATATGGTGTATACAACCTTCCCTCTGATATATTTTTGTTCTACTTTGTTCCAGATACTGATGGGCTTGCCTGCCAAGCAACTCTGAGACTGGCAATCTCTTGGATTGGGCTGTCTCAAAATGGATTTACCCATAAATCAAAACGCGCCACCACCTTGAGCCTCCTGTAAATAGAGTGTGAGCCAAACAAGACGTGCATAAGCTTTCACCAACTCTGCCTTATGTAAAGGGCTTTGAAATAATGTAGCCTACTTTTGTACCTACTCTAACGTGTGCCAAATTCGTGTGCACATTACGCGCGTTCTCAGGTTTGCACTATAAAAGATGCCCACCGTGGTCAACAGTTTCACGTGAACTTCATGCTCAGTAGTGCGACTGCCTTTGCTATTGTGTCACCGCAGTGGATTTGCGTATGTGCAGTCAGCAACCTTAGAAGATAAGGATATCACCCTTCCAATGGCCGAGGACGCGGGTTCGATTCCTGGCCACGGCGGCAACTTTTCTGATGGAGGCAGAAAGCAAAAATGCCTGTGTGTTCGAGATTTCGGCGCACGTTAAAGATCCCCAAGTGGTCAAACTTACTCTGGAGCCCTCCACTACGGCGCCCCTCATCACCTGTGTTGCGTCCCCGCGCATTAAACCCTACAATCAATCAATCCAGCCCTTCCAATGGCATGGCTGTGGTTTATATGCTTGCTTCGGTAATGAAAGCTAAGCTGATCTAACTGGAGTCAGGCTGGTTTAGCCCCAACTGAACTCTCAATGTAGCAGTGAGAAAATGGGTGCTCCGTGTTTCTGATATTAATACTGCTGATTTCGCAGCACCTTGGGCAGACTAAAGGAGTGGCTGCCTTGTATCTTTATTTTATAGAACGTTGTGAGGTACAGAATTATGTACAAAAAATCGATGGTTCAAGGAACTGCAGCACAGGCTGGGAAGTGTGCGCCAGGAAAGGGATACAGCAGCCACCAGAAGAGGCTTCTGAAAAAAAGGCGACAGAGTATGCTCTGGGAAAGGGAAACAGCAGCACCATAGGATGGTTCTGAGAAAGGGCGATGGAGTGTAAAACCTTCTGGACGTGCCTTGTATACACCGCCATGTGGGCTCGGAGCTTCACTTCACCTGGCTATGGGTGACGGCCGTAGTTGCGGGTGGGGAAGGCAGAAAGTACGCCACAAGAGGCAGAGGCTAGCATCTTCAAATACCACCGTAGCAACCATTGTTGGGAGAAAGTGGCTATGGATGAAGCTGTGGCAGCGGCCAAATGAGAGCAACATGAAAGTTTTAACAGTAAGTTAACAGAAGGTCCAGCTAGGCTTTCACCTTCACATTTCTAGAAAGTGGGAAGGATCCCCCATAATTTTTGTGTTGCTGTGTTACAAGGGCCACACGTAGTTGGCGCCACGTCTTAGCTCGGCCTCATAAATTTGCGCTTGTTCTTAGCATCCATCAGACAATCCGGCCATTGGCATTGATCAGTGAGTGCGGGAAATGCCTCGTACGTACTAGTACAATCATTGCCTTGTGGCCCTAGATAAAGTTTTATAAGTGGAACTGCTTTTTTTTTAGCTGTTTGCTTGTACTGTGTCTGCTTTCTTTTGATTTCTTTTTTTTTTGGGGGGGGGGGGGTCTGATAATATCTGCCAACTATACCCACCCTACGCAAGTTCCCTTCCTCTGGCATCATTGTAATATAACAGCAGTGGCAACTAAAGCTGGCAAAAGGTTACCTCCGCCGAGGAAAAACAGTTGTCGCAGTAGACACACAGGGACAGGCGAGGATACAAGCTTCGGGCCAATTCAGTCTAGTGTCTGAATATCTCGGTAGAGCAATATTTAATGGCTTACAGATTTTCAATTGCCTAAATTTGAGACGTGCCTTTGTGGGTGCGATTATCGATTCCTGGGATCGGTAAAAATATGTGCCGCCTATGAGCCTTAGATGGCTTAATTGCTTTGCTTTACACTAATAAAGATTAAGGGGATGCAGTGTGCGTCTTTGTCGGCAGCAGCAGTTGATGCCTCGGAAAGGAGTACGTGATGACTGTTTCAGCATTACCTATGGGATGAGCTCATGACTACGGGAGCAAAACTGGGGTGGGGTGGTATTCTCAGCTTTGCCCATTTCATGTCCATTTCAAGGTGTCCATTTTGAGAGAGCCATGATTGGCTGAACGCAGACTAGCCAGATGTGACACAGCATAAACAAGGCAGGGCAGTCAGTTTCTGTGCTCGTCATTGGTCAACTACGCCAGAGTCATTGGCGAGTGCAACTACGCCAAAATTTAAGTGGACGTGAAATGGAGATTTTTGAAACAGACACAACTCAATTCCACCCTTGTCGATTTAGGCACAGTGTTTCGGGCTATTTTTGGCCACGTTGGAATGTTCTCGTGACAGCAAACCATTGCTTCAGGCAAGAGAGGCACGCATGAGCAGTTGCCTGGAGTTTTGCTACCTACTCAGAGTTCAGCAAGAAGAGTTACATGTTGGTGCTTCGGTGGACACCAAGGTATTGCAGGAAATGAATGGAGCAGATGCAGAAGTATTGCTGCATCTGCTTCATGGATTTATTTCTCAGTGAAAAACTGCGTGAGTTGCGCCTGCTGCTTTTGCACGAGCTTAGGCACTTCACTGCGCCCTAAAGAAGCAAGGTCACTTATCCCCGTACACTTTTCGGTACCTTAATGCATTTTAAGGAGCAAACCTCTGCTGAAAGAGTGCCTTTTTTGCGAACATGCTCCTTACCGCACTCAAAATTGTTAAGAGGGTAATAGCTGGGATACTCTACCAGGCGGCAACATATTACTCTTTCTCACCGGAGTAGACGAAAATAGTGAGCCTGTCTTGAAAAGACAACTTTTCATTTTTTGGCAGCAGAACTCGTCACCGACCAATCGATGCCACAGATAGCAGTGCAGATGCGTGACTACACGCCGGCAGGGCATGCAGCCTCGAGCTTAAAGGGGCCATGAAAATAAGCATTCTCCATTCTTCTTCGACTGTGTGCGTAGCGGTTCTGTAGCGTCGGCAAGGCACGGTAGCTTCCCTCCATCTTCTGTGCTGAGGGCTGTCTTCGGGGTCACGAACTGACAGAGTCATGGCAACCGGGGTCATGACAAAGAGCCTGGAAACTGGAAGCCTCTTTTTGACCTCAGCGGCGGCTGTACATGTCTGATAAAAAGACAGACAGCGAATACGAAGGTCGCAAACCGGCACACTTCTTCAGCACAGAATTGCACCCTTCGCCCAGGTTTAAGACGATTGAAGCTTCGAAGGCGCGGCGCTGGCCGTGTGCTGAAAGCTCCTCCGCTCAAGCGCCGGACAGCTGGCGGTCCTGGCCGCCCGGACGGCACGGGAACATATGCTTGCAGCGCCGTCGGACGGCACTGCAAGGCCCCGCTAGAGAGCCGTCGGACGGCACTCTAGACACTGCGTGTCTTCAATTGTCTTCTTTGTCCGTGTTAATTTTAAATGCAGAGCATTTCTTTAACTCACATGTAGCGTCCGCCGTGCGTCCGCAACAGCTCAGCGCGCAGGCGCGCCCTCTCCCCCACTCCTCCTCTCCCGCATCACGGTATACCCTCCTCGCTCTCAACAACAGGTCCGCACCCCTCCCCCTACACTATATAAAAAAATAATACTTACCGGCGCCTGGTTTCGATCCCACGACCCTGCGGGTGGAACGCAAGGTACATGGTGCTCTACCCACTGCGCCACAAAGCCGACACAGAATGGAAGGCTACGAACGCGCCATATATCTTTGACTCATTCAAACTACGTCAAGAAGCTGCTGATACAACGCATTCACTACCTGTGGGCGGAACGCGAGGTACATGGTGCTCTTCCCACTGCGCCACAAAACCGACACAGAATCAAAGGCTACGAACGCGCCTGCTATCCTTGACTCCTTCAACCTACGTCAAGAAGCTGCTGATACAACGCATTCACTACCACCAACTCCCCAAACACTAAACGTTAACGCAATACACCCACCCCCTATGCGACGCATTTACTCGAGTCCTCCTCGCGGGGAGATGGGCCCTTTTTTGCGCTTCAATAAACCATTCTTTTTCTACTCAGGCTAGTTTTGTGACGAAAACTATTTGTCCGCGATTTCCAAATGCAAGCGAAGTGAATTCAAATGCATGCAGCAACGTGGTTGAACCAGCCGACGGCCGTAGCAGACGACGCGGGTCGTGCAGAAAAGCACGACTGCAGCGCTCTAATGCCAGCGACGTCCACTGCGGCCACGCGTGAAGCTGAGTTTGTAGCATGGAGAAAATGGCTTGTAGGTTGTCGTCTCCATGGAGTTCTCGTATCGCAGTAGTTTTATAGTGCCTTGAAAATAGTAGCAATAGTAGTTTCACAGAATGAACGGGCCGAGTACTTCGAACGATGCGGATGCGCAGCGACGCGCTCGTCGAGCGGAGCAACAGCGTAAACGACGCCAAGCGCAACGTGCGTCCGCTGATCCCGGAGTAACGGCGAAACTACAAGCGCAAGCAGCGCAGAAGCGGGAGTACATGCGCTATCGGCGCACATCAGAAACGTTCTACGAGCAGCAAACCGCGCGTAGAGCGGCAGAAACCGAGGAGCAGCGAGCTGAACGTCGACGATCTGACGCCGAAGCCGCGAGGAAACGGCGGGCCGAAGAAACGGAAGAACAGCGGCAGCGGAGATTGGACGCGGACAGGAACGCTAAGCGAGCAAAACGCATGATGCAAGTCGAGAAGCAGCTGCGAGATCACGAGGCCAGGATGTTCATTCGCGACTTTAGAAGAAACCCGTTCGGCTACTGTCATAAACGTGATCTCAGTGCAGTGAGCAAAGCCGTATCACCGACCCTCGACGCCGAGTTTCCCCGCGCTGGCGTGAGTATGCGTATGATTTGTAGCACGTGTAAAATCTCACTAAAGAGCGGGAAAATGGGAACCAAGAAAGCAACCAAACGGCGCATGTGCTGCTTGGGTGCTGACGCTGAATAGTATTTGCATACCCTTTTTCTTTGCTGTCAGTTCTTCAAAGGGCCCGCAGCCATGCATGTGAGAACATGCTTGGTGTTCGGTTTGTGCAGAACCACTAGGAAAACAAACTATATGTGCACTACACAATGCTCAAATATGGCAGGAGCTGACTATGCACGAAGCACAACGTAGCTGTTTGTTCTGTCTTGCATTTCATGCTATCCTCTAATTACCCTGTAAGAATTCATGAACTAGCCCAATGGCAGGAATTTTAAATTATGCCGCTTCTCCGACCGATGAAAATGAAGCGCAGCACAATATAGTCTCAAGAATAAAAGTTGAGGCAGGAGAGATTAGACGAGCATGTCATTCTTGTATTGGAGTTGGTATGTTCACCTGCATCAAACCACGTACAAAACAAACGAGACGACGAACCAAAGTGCTTTCCAGTGTCCACCCTGGCACAGGAGAGAGACGTCATGATTTTTTATAGTGTGTTTTGTTGTCTACAAGAGCGTTTAAGCACCCATGTAGGAATATTTGAGCAAAAGACACGAAACACGTAGTGAAATGCATAAGGGACAGTGCACAGCATCACAACTGCATTGTTGGCTGGCTGCATTATGCCCAGTGCATGTGCAAACACAGCGTAGGTATCGTAGCCTTTCGTAAAATAGCTTATTTGTTGTGTCAGAGGTAAAATCATACAGCTCAGGAAGCACAGTTTCTATTCTTTGGTCAGCTATGCACACAAAGTGTGCCCACTAGCTTTATTGTCAACTTGTACAGCCTAGCGAGCTTTCCAGGTTGTTGTTCTTTTGTGCTTCCAAGTTTACCTCAAAGCAATTTGCTCTTTGCTTCGAATATGCTTTTTACCAATACACCACTGCCTTCACAACACAGGCTACACCTCTATATTATAGTACAGCCTGTTCTCTGTCGCACTATTCTCCCTTCTGTTTCTGTTGAAATCGCAGTCATCTGTACGAAAACATTCACCTTGCCGGGCATGAAACTTAAACCTGTGCACGCATGAGAAGGCAGAAAGTTTAAATACCAGCAGTGGATTCGTAGTATTACTTGTAGCACAAGGAGAAATTGCTTATAACATCTGCAGATGCTGCCTATCAGTTTGATAGTTTGTTCACCTAGAATGATTTGTTTGCAGGCACAAGGTGGAAGCCTTCGTTAAAAGTAATCTTTATTTAATGCTGAGCCACTCTTTGGATCTCGTCATGGGCACGTATCTTGAGGTACCCATCATTGATGAGTGTGTGCGTGTACACCACCATTCCCCTCAACACCTGCCGTAGACTCCTTTGCTGTCATGCGGACCACCATGAAACGTTGTCCAATTGCCAACTGGAAGAAGTAAAATAGCTCTAAAAACATAAAACAGAGGCCTTATAAGATAGCATGCCCACTCTAAAACCAGCAGTACAAGCACACTTGCAAGTTGAGCTGGTAGATAAATTTGCATCTCTGAAAACTAAACAGCAAAAGAGCAGATCGGATGACCACTGGACAAATGGCCCATGCCTTCAGTCTCCTCCCTACATGTTTTGTTTGTCTAAGAGCTTTCTTTTCTTCTAAAATGAAATTTGTAGCTCCTGCAAGATAGAGTGGGTCTCAAAGTTCTTCCACAAGGGGGAACACCAGGTTCCGTGCCCTAACAGTTTCATTGTTTTTTGGCATTCCTGTTATCAATACGGTATTTGGCTGCGTTAGAAAACACAAACTTCTCCACTTTGTGTCGTGAAGGGCTGATGATCATACCAGGCATCGCAAGGCACACTACTTAAAGAGTGGTGACTTGTCTGGTTAAGCGAAGGGCCAGACAAAGGCGGAAATTTCTAGTGCGAGATCGGCGTTTTAGCTGTGTGCTTAGTCAATGTCTGGATGCAGCAAAAGAGAGAAGAAATTGCTTGTCACTACATGCATGTTATTTGAAAAGCATATGTACAGTCTTTTTCCTTTCTTTTTCCCGCGTGGAAATGCATTTCTTCAGCATTTGTGCTTTCCAAGTGTGTAATGTTTTTAACCGAATTGCCAAATGCAACAGGTAGACACACTTAGCTTGTAGCCCTGGCTCGTCACGTGCTGTTTTCGATGCTAATAATTTCTGTTCACAGCTCTGTAACTTTTAGACACGGGTTTGCTTTTGCAGTCCAGTGTCTTTTCAAGTGGCTGCACATGTTATGGTGAAAAGGTGACAAATTCAGACGCAGACCCTCATGATGGTCCAAAATCTGACTGACTGTACTTTTTTTTCTATGCCGGCTACGCACACCCACTTTCGGAATTTATTTTATTGTGCATTGTGCATTATGGGGCATTGATTTTATTTACGCTTTTCTCCCATTTCCCAACTTTCAAAAAAAATATTTACAGCCCCCAGGTGGGAAATGTTTGTAAAACTAGGCTCAGCAATCAACTTTATTTGTGCTATTTATTCTCTATACCTGAAGAGCACTCTGTTGATCTGGCTGCTATCTTTAGTGTGTGGGTTGTGTGTGTGCTCTTCTATTTTTAAAGCGGTCCAAACCATCTGCTGTTGCCATCAAGGAAACATCCCCATGCATTCCAATCGCATCAGCGGAAAACGGTGGAGAGGTAATAGTCAGCTACGCACTGGTTTTCTTTTAATCATTGGTTCATGTTAGCATTGGTGGAATGAGCATACCTAATAAAGGGGAGGGGTGGCAGTTTCAGACGTAGAAAAAGAAAAATGTTGAGTGTCAGTAAATACACACTGAAAATTTCCCAGAAATGTATTACCGCAGTACATGAGATAGAGGCAGCACAATATACAAACAAAGGTTGGCAGATGTTCTGTTACCACATGCCTATTGAAGTGCCAAGAAACTGTTGGAAATATGTCAGAACAGGACCTCAGCTAAGAGCACTCCCTTGTGTTCAACTCTTTCAGCTGTGTGTGCTATTATGTTCCTTTGTTGTTCTACGCTTCTATTTCAATGAATTTCATTCTGGAAAGATAAACACAAGCTCCAAACAAGACCTCTGTAACCACACTATGGTTCTTAACATTGTTCTCACCATGCCTGAATGTCAGTAGATAAAGTCAAGGTGGTCTCGCTAAAGAACAGCAAGGTTATTGCTGCATGAAATAGTATTGCTACAAGACTCCCAGGTGGTCAAAATTAATCCGGAGCTGTCCACTCCGGCGCACCTCATCGCCTGCGTTGTGTCAGCGCGTTAAACCCTGCAATCAATCAATCAATACATCACGATGCTACCGATGCTACTTTCTACAACTTGAATGATACGTCATATACATCACAAAATATACTTCACAATACTGCATCCGAGAATGTACATGCGACTAGTCGCAGCAGATACATGCAACATTACTACATATAGAGAAAAAACAAGCAAGTGTTAACGAGGATTCACGTAGAAAATATTTTGTTACATTGGTTGCAAAATGTTCTACAGTTTGAGAATCACGCATAGCATCCGGTAAATCGTTCCAGTCTTTTATGGTTCCACAGAAAAAAAGACTGCATATGCGTTCACACAAGATTGAGGGACTAGAAAATTTATGCGGTGGTCACTTCGTAGGCTGCGGACTTGTCACGGAATTAGGTACTGCTCGGCATCAAAGTTAAATGTATTTTGCGAGAGCAAAAACAAGAATTTTAGTCTGGCTATGTGACGGCATTCCAGGAAGGGGTGTAAATTTAGTTCTTCCAGCATCTCTGCTACTAAGTCAGTACTGGATTATTTTGAAAGAATAAATCTAGCCGCCCTTGTTTGCACCCACACGATTTTATAAATTAATCCTTTTTTGATAAGGATTCCATATGATGCTTGCATATTCCAGTGTAGGCCTTACTATTGTTACGTATGCTGTTAATTTTACAGGGGCTGGAGCGAGCTTTAATTTGCGGCATAAGAACCATAAATTCTTTTCAGCAGTAGAGCAAATATTAGTTGAGGTCCAGATATTGTTACTCCTAATTATTTACATTTGTTAACGGTAGCTAGTACGGTGAAACTTAGTTGATAATCGAAATTTTGGACACATACTTTACTTTGTTTGAACACGTAAAACAAGTTTTTTCTTTGTTGATTTGCATTTTCCAAGTTTCACACCATTTTTCAATGGACGCCAATGCGTTGCTGAGCATTTTTTGATCGTTATGGTTACATATTTCTTGACAAATTAAACAATTGTCAGCAAACAATTGAACAGTACTGTTTTCATTAATATCACAACAAATATCGTTAATGTAACTGAGAAATAACACGTCGGTCTGAAAATGAACTCCTGGGGGACTCCTGAAGTTACAAGTCATTAAACGATCGGACTGGTAGCCGTATATGTCCACGTACTGCGTCCTATATGTTAGATATGACCTGATCCATTCCGCTATATTGTTATTTTTGCCGAGATGCTTCAATTTCATATTCAAACCAGGAACCCTACCAAAAACTTTTGAGAAATCAAGGCATATTGCTTCAACCTGTTTTTGGTGTAACCTTGGTCTCTGTAATGCGGCTTTCCCACATTGCTTGTTGCGCAGTGAAGCAAGGCCATCTGCGGAGGGACTATGTTTACAGAAGACGGCCCTAACTTTTCTGTTATCGAGAGTATACCGAAACAAATTATATGGAAATTAGCCACTAAGACGATTTAAATATTACGTACCACAGCTTCGCTTGTCATCCTTCTTCACAGAGTGGAACGGCACAAGTGTTTTTTTTTTCACTTAGCGGGCCAGACGAGCGCAGACCGAAACGCGTGCGCTGAATTATGGATTTAAATTCAGCGCCTAAAACAGACAGTCAGACTAGAATATCTTAAGTTCCCACATAACAGCTATCATTTTTAAAGGGTTCAAGGAACCTAGTAGCGGGCAAAACTGGCTGTAAAAAAATTTCTGCGCACAGGCGGCACAGAAAAAAAAAGGGGGGGCGGGGAAGAAAGAATGATGCTTGCTACCCGACAGGGGGCGCTAGCGTTTGATGGATTCCGGATGAATTTTGTCGGTTTCGTCTCCGTTATTCGTGTATGCATTGAAAGACACGAAACTCGCACACTCGCATAATCTCAGTGGACTGAGGAAAAAGCATGGACTTGGTGGCGGAAGCGAGACGAGCTGCCGCGGCCAGCCGGGCCAGGGAACGACGCCGTCACATGGACGCAGAAGCTAAAGCACGCGAAGCGGCCAGGCAGCGGGAAAGACGCCGGCAAGCAGACTCCGAAGCGAGGGCGAAGCAGGCCGCTGCGGCCAGGGAACGTCGTCGGAGGATGGACGCCGAAGCGAGAGCCAACGCCAGGGCACGCGAAGCGGCGAGGAAACGTCAGCGGCGCCGGGAGTTGGCTCTGATGGCGGCGAACGAAAACTGCAGTGGTGGTGTCGACGCCAGTTGCTCCAGCGATGCTCTCGGAATGTGGCAGCAGCTGTGGGGAAATGTGGTGAACCGCGGAGAATTTGAGAGCAGGGTGAGAAGCGGTTCGTTTGGTTGTGCTTGAGGCGCGTGCTGTGGTTTCGGGCACAAAGTCCCGAAAGTACGAGGTGTGCGTGTCACGGAGTGCGACCGTAGAGTTTCGTAACTACGCTGTTTAGCTAGTGCAGCTGATCTCGAGATATCAAAAAAAGTGCTTTTAGCAGGAAAATGGTGACGAAAAGGATTGTTAGGTAATTTTGTTGTTTATGAACTGACTTCGTGTTTGCGATCAAAGGAGGCGCCGTCGACACCAGCGACCCCGATGTGGACGAAATCAGCGCCGGCAGCGCGCATGTAGCACGCTCGCCTCAAGGGCTCAGAGTTTAATTCCGTAGCGTTTCCCACTAAAACTTAATGCTTCATTCCACATGGGGGACACCGCCCCAGGTCCTAGCCGTGGGCGAGGAAGACCGAAAAAGTACGCCACGGCGGAAGAGGCCAGAGCAGCTCGAAACTCCGCTCGCCGTAACCGCCGCCGGGAGGAAGCGGCTACGGATGAAGCTGCGGCGGCGGCCCGACGAGAGCAACACGCGGCCCTAATGCGACGCAGGCGTTCTGAGAATGTAGAATTGGTGCGGAGAGAGGCCGCGGCAGCACGGGCGAAACGCGCCGCCTTGAGAGGGGAAGTCCAGGGGGCCGGTCAAGTGGTGGCTGGCGCGGCCAGAGCAACGGCCAAGTACAAGAAAGACTGTGTGGGCAGTCCCATTGGTGCAGTGTGTGATGTGTGTGATCGCATTTGTTTCAAGGGTGCCCTCGAAGAGGAGTTCTACCGAGCTAGGCTTTCCCCTTATTCTTAGGTATAGGTGACCTCTGGAGTCTTTTAGGGCAGGTATTTAATTCCGGTATGTCCGAATTTGCCTAGGCAACAGCAAAATGGCCAGTTCAGCTTAAAAAAATGAAAGCCCGTATTAATCCTGAATTACAGTCTAGGCACCTTTCAATTGGTGTATACGCGGTTAAAAAGTAAAAAATCGGGTGTCTTTTTGTTGACTGCATTCGCTGAACTCATTCGGGCAGTGCAGCACTAGCTTGTTCAACCTTTGAGGGCAGCTTGTGGCGCCTGCTTTTCTCTTCAATTTGTGAGCGGTGCCAAGAGTACAGGATGAGCTCACGGCTTTCTTTGCACTCCCAAAAAAGGAGGGGCAGAAGCCAATGAAAAAAAAAAAAGGGCAGCACCAGTTCTGCACTGGTGGCACCTGCGCTGCACTAATCGTAAACTGGTTCAGAAAGCTCAGGCCAAATCGAAGAGACTTATTAGTTCCTTTATTAATTCAACTCCACATCACTAGGTGTTACATTCCCAGAGAGCAGCACATACCCGCAATGGTGCATTGGATGCTTTATAAAAAAACCTGTGCCTATACATTGTAAAGGGAACATTATAATAATGAAATGAGACAAGGATGATGATGGTAGTGAGAGCACTTATTAGACCATTAGGTACTTGCACATTCACATTATAATAAGAGGGAGAGAGAGAAAACTTTATTAAAGCAAGTGTTCAGAGAAATGTGGGGCCCCTGGGCCGAAGGTGGCTGGTGGATTATGTGGGTTTTTGTTCAGGCCTTCTTGTATATTCCAGTCAGAGCTACCCAATGTCACCCCCCACTGGTGATTAGAGGGAAGGGTTCTTGGAGGCATTCCCACATGGAGTTGCTTAGTGGGGAATGCTCTCCACAGAAAGGGCGTGCTGATGAAGGGAATTCTAATGGATGAACATGATGGAGGTGGGCTCTGCTTGGAAAAGCGTCTGTTTGCAGGAGCTGCCAAATATGGAGAGCTTAGGTAGTATTTTTCTGTTTTTTTTTTCACAAAGGGTGCAAAAACTGCTTCATCATGCTGATCTACATTTAAGTCATGTTGTGCCCAGAATTAAGTCTGAGTGGAAGTTGCTTGGGTGTCTCAGGGTTGAGGCGCATGATGCGCGGCTAGGCTAGTCAGAGGCTATTTAATAAGCCATTGTTGTTGCGGGGCTGCAAGATGTCAGCTTTGTTAATTATGTTGTGGAAACCAGTGCAGTGCTTCTTTCACATGTAGTCGTACTGGAAGTCTATCTTGACGTAGAAAAATGTTGCTCCCTAGGTTTGAGCTCTGAACAAAGATTGGCGTACGTCACCTTTAATACGGAAGGCACCCAGCTGGTACCCAAGCCAGCCACAAAGAGCAAGTAGCTTTGGTTATTAGATTGGAGCACTTGGCAAACAAACTAGCCTGTACTCAACTATGCCTGCTGTATGGGGGTCATTTATGGTTCACGCAGTGCTGATTCTATTTGGTTCGCTTCTTGCGCAGATGCCCTGCTTGCGTCACAGCTGTGGGCAGCTTGCAGACCAGCTGACCTGTGTACCGGTTGGCTTGACTGAGACGATGCTGCCGTGTACTTGCGGCAAGGAATTGAATGGCACCAGCCCACCCCAGCACACGGTACGAACACAGCTTTCATACTTAGTGTTTTCTCTCTTGCATGCCGGCGGGATTGAGGAAGTTGTGGCAGGCAGCACAGCTTTTGTGTTCGCACAAGTGGTAACTTGAAATGCTAAGCAATGTGCATATTGTTTTATCTCTTACTGAGTGGGCGAACTTCACTAAGCTGCTAGCCTGAAAGTATCAACACTCTGGCCCAAGAATGCCACAAGTGCCCTATACTTCATGGTCTGCTTCAGACTGAGCTTTTTTAATTCCTGCAACCGAACCATGGAAGTACTGGTGAAATAAAAATTGAATTTAAAAAATACTTTTTTTTTTAAAGACACTAAAAAATAGCTTAGAACTTCCTCATGATGTACTAATGGGCTAGCTGGCATTTCTTGCAAGTGCTGCTAGCTTCAAACCTAGAGTCCTTAGCACTATCACAGACATAGCTCTTAAGTACTGTTTCATAACCTGAAAGGTGCCAAGCATTAAAGGCAATCGAGTTATGACTGCCATTTCTGCAAAGTTTCCTCTTAAACCTGTTGCCAACTTTTGTCTGTGTGCGAATCTGTGTTTTCAGGACAGCGAGGCAACTACAACTACCATTAAGACTGAGCCTGAAGAGAGTGCAGCGTCAGACGAAGAGGTGAGTGCACATTTTCTGCTTTATTTGGCTCATGGCAGCTAATGTGTGCTGCAAGCTTTTGAGGGAAAAGCATTTGGTGCAAATTGCAACCTTGGGAGTGAAGCTCTGAAGCTCCTTGTCTTGCATGCCTAGAGACAGTCTGTTTGCTTTTCTTCCGTGCTAAGCTCTAATACTAGCTCCACGCGGTTGCCGTCAGAAGGTAATTTATTTTGGTGCAAAAGCGCCATTAGTACATCTCGGCTGATTTCGCAGATGCCGAAAGTCGTTCACTCGATGCAGCTGCCAAAAAATTCACAAATTTATAATACACTTGCGCGAAGGTCAATAGGCAGCAGAGGGAGGGGGCAACGTGACGGCTGATGTTAGGCTGTAGCGTCACACTTGGAAGTCTAACATCATCAAACGGGAGCTGCAGCTCGACGTACCGAAAGTGTGATGTTACTTGGTAAGGCTCAACTTGAAGGTTACCTAATGGTAATCCTAAACTTTGGAGGACGTCAGGCCTGATGTCATATGCTTCGAGGGCTAACGCCATCACCCCATATACCGTATTTGGACGATTCTAATACGCACCTATTAGGGTCGAAGCTCATTAGGAGCTCGGGTCATGTAGTTGCGGTACTAAAACACTGGGACACTCGTTTTCCAATGCCTTACGCTAGAACGCAACGTGTACCAAAAAACACACCGGGACACTCGTTTTGCACACATTTTTTTAGTGGGCACGAACTCCTCCCAAAATCCAACTCAATCCAACAGAAAAAGTCCATCAACGTCACGTGATTAAATTTTGGTACAGCCATTCCTTGATGGCCACACCTTAGCCAGCTGTCTTTCTGCAATTAGCACCTCTTTTCAGTCGTTATGGCTTCGAAGAGGTAAACCGAGCAGCATCATGCACACTGGGCGTCACGGAGACATGAGTGGGCAATTGACGTAAACAAGGCAGAGCCATTACTTTATGCAAGGCTTCACCGGTCCCGAGCCTGGATGTTTTCTAAAACTTGAAGACTTCCATGTGAATTTTTTATAGAATTTATGAATTAACGGCGAATGAATCAATGGCCTGTCACAGTCAAGGCATTTGAAATAGCATCCATTTTCAATATTCCCCATTGCAGTTTTAATGCCAGCAAGGGCTAGATAGCAAGTTTATGCAGCACAAGGGATTTTGCCACCACAGGCGTGTGCTTCAAATAAAATTACTTCTGCCAGGCACGTGGTGTTGTCTTTTACATTATCGCGGTAGAATCGGTGTCCAATGATTTTTCTAATTTTTCTATCTAAATTTACCGACACACTACATTTGGGGGGGGGGGGGCATTAGAATCGTCCAAATAGGGTACTTATTGGCGAAAGTACTCTTTGTACTCTGTACGTCAAGCTACGGATACTGCTTGATGTCGTGCGACCTTAGAGTGAAACTTTAAGCCTAAGCTCTGATGCGTACCTGACAGTACCTGCTGTTACTCTAGTAAAGCGATACATACCGAGAGGGTTGCATGTGCCCACATTGGGGTATTTGAGACTCCTTTATAAGTCGTAATGCATGCTCCTGCAGTGCACTTTGCTATATACACTGCAGCCTATGGGGTATGCAGGGGCTAGGGTTGCCACCTTTCCCCGGAAAAAAAAACCGGCCCTCCGGGGGAAGGGGGGCTTGGTATATAGAATGTTTAATTTGTGTTTAAAAAAATGACATGTTTTTGACATGCAGTGCCATTTATTGTAGCGTTTTCTTAGAGAGAAATCAACATAACGTTTGTACTGAAAGTGATCGATTGAGAGGTGGTTATTTCTCTGTATGTGCTCCACTGAAAAGTAACCGCAAATGCCGACCGCGGCGGCAGCATTTCGTTCTTTTGTTCCTCCCTTAGGTCCCCCTCCATCTCGGGCAGCGCGCTCGCCCGCATATTTTCTCTGCTCGCATGTCTTTCCGCAGCTTGTCGACACATATTTATCGTCTTAGTTACTGAATTGACGCTTATAAAATGCTAAAATGCACATAATCACGGCATGAAGGCCAAAAAACCGGCCAAATGACGGCCGGTTTTAAGTATGGACCGGCAACCGGTCCGCTGTTTAAAAAACCGGTAGGGCCGGTCCAAAACCGGGCAGGTGGCAACCCTAGCAGGGGCATGCATGCTGCAATCACTAAATAAATCGATCACTTAAAAGGGGCCATGCAGACAAAACACAAATTTGGTTCATTCAAAAGATTGCCTCGTTAGAATCATACTGACACCACTTTTAATGCACACTTCGCTTTAATAAGCTGTATATGTAATTAGGAAAAAAGGGAATGGCCATGCAACCCACTAGCTCATTTCCGGCAACAGAACATATGATGTCATATGTGCCCAGCTGTGCGATTGGATGAGGCCGGTAAAAGCAAATCCAAATTAGGCAGGGCTTACAAGCTTCCGAAGGAGCTATTTTCGCTTAGGAGGTGTAATGCATATTCATTTCATAGCTGTAAGAATGGTGGGGTAAACAATGAAAGCTATGAAAATGCACATAAACATAGAAGTACGAATGCGCACTGCTGTTGGTACTGGGCGCACTGGGCTTGTTTTAGCTGCACAGCAGTCTGGCACTTTGGAGTTGTCTTACACGACACTGGTTCTGTAAGTGACGTTGCCTTACATGACCCTGTTTGTTGAGCATACCATGTTTCACAAAACGATTACTTTCTACCTTAACAAAAACAAGCCAGGTGCAAATGCGGTAAAAAAACAAAGCAACGGCCAACAACAGTCTGTGGCTGAGTATGGTAGTGCCATCTGGGAGGACTGATGGTAAGCAAGGCTGCAGAGGCTAATGATAGGACTGGAAGTTCGTTTGAATGCCCGCCCTTGTGACTTCATGGAAGGCGTAATGAAAACACACAATTTGGCAGGAGAATCAAAATTTTAACCTAAATTGATTAACCTCTCAGCGAATACGGCATTTTTTTCTGCAGGACAAGCACTGGGGGCACCAAAAAACACAAAATCTTTCGAATAAAACTTGTATTTTGTCTGCATGTCCCCTTTAAAGTGTGAGCACCACAAAAATAAATCTGTGTTTGTACTTTTAATTCTGAATGCGTACTCTGAAGCCTACCATAGTGTTGCATTGCTCACGGAATGGTACATACCTGCAGCGGGGTATAGGGCAATGCTATTTTATAGCAGGAATATGTGCTGCCTTCGCAGATTGTTCTCTGGTTGACACAGTCAAACCATCTGCCATTTCCCCATCGTGTTATCTTGCGCGTGCTTTTTCAGTTCATGGAAATGCCGCTGGCCATTGAAATGGGCATTGGTGAAGAGGTAAGTTCGTCCAACACCACTGTGGCAAGGTATGCATACTGCACTTACATCAGAATCGTTGGTAACTCCCTAGTTTCAAGTACTACTTGAACTGCAAAAGTGGTGGGGTTATTAGGCACTTGTTGTTACTTAAAGGAGGAAAATCGAGTTTCATACCCCTTTATAAGGAATTGATGAGACTACAGAGTGTGATGGCGGGGGTATATTCGTTAATCGGCACGTCCTCCGCAGCGCAGCCCTTGTGCTAGTTGTGTATGACTCGGCATTGACGCTCTTCAGTAGAGGGGCCGTGATTGTGCTTCTTATTCCCCCTCCCTGCATAACAAGCTGTGGCGTTGTGCTGCTGAGCCCAAGGATGTGGGTTCGATCCCCGGCCACAGTGGCTGCTTTTCTGATGGAGGTGAAAAGTGAAAAGGCCGTGTGTCCAGATTTCGGCGTACGTTAAGATTTCCTGCAGGTGGTTGGAATGAATCTGGAGCCCTTCACTACAACGCAGCTCATAGCGCAGGCTTAGCTTCAGCGCGTTAAACCTCGCAATCAATCAATCCAATCAATTATCCTTCGTACTAAGTGGTTGTGCAAGCAACATGTTGGAAAGGTGTGCAGCAGCATAGGGCCCCAGCACTGTTTTCTGCTTTTTAGCCTAAGCTGCTGCCCCGTAAGGGAGTGTACAAGGAGCTGGGTTAACGGGGCCATGAAGGGCAAAATACAAGTTTCGTTCATTAGGAAGTCTGCTCTGTCCCAAGACAATGACAGGCAATTTTATCACAAACTGCAAACAAATAATCGAGATCCTATGGGCAAACATGTCAGCAGTAGCAACTCGTCGGGCACTCTCTGGCGATTCCTCTACGACATCACAGAATCTTACCACTGCCATAAAACATGACTGGGCGATTGAAGGGTGGCCTCTAGTTCCGTTATATTGTATCACTTGAATACTAGCGTGCACTTAACACACTGATAGCTTAGGGCTTCTCCATATTATGTCACTTTAGCGTTAAATTTAAATTTTTTTCAATATTTTTTTTTTTCCAGTTAAAAAACATCTTCAGTGTCGTGAATAGAGCTGAGCAAGTTACCAAAGGCTAGTCCTTTCAAACTGAATGGAGTTATACTTTGTCTTTGCGGCCCCTTTGAGGCAGTGGCAGAGAGGTTTTGTATTGTACACTCGGGAAGATTTTTCACAAAGTGTTACGCACCTTTTTAACAACACTTAGGAGCAACAAAGAAGCCTGGCAGTAATTTTTGAAGGGCTGGTTGTGCTCATCCCTTTGATCTGCCCTTCTGGCCAAGGTGGTCCATCCAGTGACGCGGGCACTTCTAGAATTTACCAGCGCAGTTCATAGTGTAACACTTCTTTTCATGCTCTGCCTTGTGCAAGTGAGTGCAAAACGTGTTTTTGTCTTAACGTACACTTCATTAAAAGAAGGTGCAAGATTTATTTCTTAAAAATTGTAGCACTGGCATTGATCTGTTGGTGGCTTGCTCAGGAAACACTGTCTAAATAAAAGAAAATGGTAAGGGGCGAACCTCTTGGTACTCTTGTCATAATATAATTAGGTGGTATGTAAGTTAGTTCTAGACTTTTAGTGGAAGGGTGTAATATATCGGTTTTTGTTGTCTATGACTTTGTATGCTTACATTGAAGTTTTCATTTCCCCCCTTTTTTTCCTTCTTAGCCCTGCAACCCAGCTGTTGCCATTAAGGAAGAACCCCCAGACATCCCAGCTGCATCAGCGGGAAATGCTGGGGATGTAAGTATCAGCTGTACGTACGTGTCTATGAACCTCTACATATTGTAGCTGTACTTGTAGCTAGCTATAGCAGTAGCTACCTGTCTTTGTTTTGCTGCTTAGTAGTGGCACTGCAGACCAACTAATGCTTTAAAGAAAGCTCTGATTGTACTGAGATGAGCATGCGTAAAACTTTCACGTTGCGTAGTGTCCCTGTAGTAGGCCATACATCTTCACGGAATGTACATGCCATATTCACTCGATTCTAATGTGCCTTCAATTCTATTGCACACCTGACCCGGGAAAGCTGCTTATGGGTGCATTGATTGTCATGCTATGACGACTCTTGTCACCCTTCAGTAGCAATATACTCCATGGCAAACCATTGACGTGGCCCACCCTTCTGAACTCGAGTTGCTCAAGAGGGGGGAGACGAAAAAATCAGTGTGTCGAGTTGGAAAAAATACCGGTTCCAGTTTGGGAGAATTCATTTCGTTCCGGTTCAGTTCCAGTTTGACTAAATCATGTATTGAGCCGGTTCGCAAACTGGTTCGTGAACTGGGTCAAGCTTTTTTTTTTTATCACCTACTTGTCAAGGAATGCATGCACATAACCTAGGAAGAGGTCTGGCAAAAAATGTATAAAAGCTGTGCATACTGTGCTAGAAACTCCAGCTAGTTTGCTTGCTTGCTTGATTGTTCACTTACCTATTGCCTGCTTGCAGGCTTGTGAGGTCCGATGTTTTATTTTTGCATACTTTGTGCCAGGTGTCTTTCTCAAAAATAGACGACTGCGGGCGCCTTTTGTATTCTGCATGCCGAATAATTGTTGCGCATGGCTCATGTGATGCACAGTGAAAATACCGCTTCATCATTATGCGGTGAAATGTACACTTTAACACCTTCCTGCCCATGCCTATTAAAATCGATAGTGTACTATCAATGCATTTAAAGTTCAAATTTCGACATTTTCCTGTTTGAATTTGGCGCTTTCTGAGCGCGCTGCGAGAGCTGGAGCCATCTACTGAGCGAGACACTTACATACACCGACTCCCCCCCCCTGCCCTTGCTTTGCGATTTTTTAAAGCTGTGCCGGTGTCAAGTAATGAGCGCTCGAGTGATAGGAAGACAGTGTTGGCATCGTGCGCTGCAGTGCCATGGAAACGCCACATTTTTAGCGAATTGGACAATTCTACCCACGACTTCTTGAATTACATTAGCAGCACAGACCGCGAGGACAACGTTTTGTAATCGCATTTCAACACCGAAAGTGCAGAACCTGATACCTCTGTTCAACACAAGCACCAGAAAGTGCAAAAGTATCGAAACCGTAAATTGTGCCACGAGAGCAGAAAACCAATGTTCGCTGCGTTGTATGTGTGGCCAACCTGTGCTTTGAGAAACTGCTTTGCAGTGGCACGAAACCCACTTGTGCTAACATTGTTTTTTGTTAGTCAGGAAATTTTACAGTAAGGCATTTGATAGTTGCAGGAGTTTTGCACTGATAGTATATGTACAAGATGTGTCTTTCTGCGTGGAGCAGTATAGACGTTTTTGCTTTTTTTGTGTGTTTTTTTTCAAGACGTTTTTGCGAAGCTTCTTTTTTCCGATAAGAATTTCTGTTCGAAACAATTGCCAGTGTAAAGGAACTTTACTGTTCTACAGTTCGATACCATACACTTATGTGTTGCATTTATTTCCCGACCGGGAAAAAATTGTTTGCTAGACTACCCAAAGTCACTGCGTTTGCTGCGGGCAGGAAAGTGTTAAAGTTAGCTTGAAAATAATCTTGAAAATAACAGAGTCCTGCTGAGACCCCTCCTCCTGTTTCCCTGTGATGTTTACTTTCAGGCTAACGAAATCCTTGGTGTCACAGGGATAGAAACCTTAGTCCTTCCTTCCGAACTCCAGGCAGAGGAAGACCTTGAGGACAAGCCCAGGGTGTGCAAAGAGGAGGCACACAGGTGGGTCATAGAGTGTTGCATTGCACACTGTGCTGGGTTATGTGAGACTGCTATGAGGAGAGGATATGTGACTCATTGTGTCATGAAAAGTAACTAGTGACCTAACCTAAGCTACGTGTGGCTTGCTTTCCGGGGTGCTGTCATGAGCTGAAGTTTACGCACCACGGGAGCGGCGACCAAAACTAACCGCTGTGCCATCTGGTTGCGCGGCGCCTGCTGTCGAGGCCGCGCACAGCGCAGGCACGGACAGCCGATATTGCATGCACGCCACTATCACTTGCTCCTTTGCGACTGCTTCATTGCTTCGATAAATCAGCGCCAGGGGAACTGCGCCGCGTAGTTTGGAGAACACTGCCGTGAACCGCCCCATCTCTGAAAACGGTGAGGCTCGCCTCATATGCGGCAATGGTCCTATGCTGTCACAGTTAGCGTGCTGTGACTGTGTTGGGCTCGTAGCCTTTTACTAGTTCTTCTGTATCACAAGGTCGCAGTGGAAAACAAAAAACAAAAAAAACCGTTGCAGTAAATACATCCGAACAAAGCGACCAACCAATGTGGGTCCTTTCTTTTAGTCCACGACGGTCTACGGGCTATTTTGCTTGTTTTGCTATATTTGAACCCTCCCAAAGCCACTAACTAATCCACCCCCTCCACAGCCCTCGACACTGATTTTTCGGCACGTGTGATTTTTTAGACCACGGTGGGCCACCTTAGTGGGAGCGTGCTAATCACTTTTTCCCAGCAGCCAAATTTTCCCCTTCAAACATTATCAGCACTGCAGCGAAGAGGGAGCCCTTTTTTAAACTGGTCACATGGTTGTCTGCAATATGTTGATTAAAAAAAAGAAAAGCCCTTGGTGTCCAACTGAAAACAAACTACGACAATTTGGTTGGTTGTGCCATCCAGCCCCCTCTCCCATCAGCATTATGAAACCCCCCTCCCCAAAGTAAGCACCTGGATCTTCCCCTGCCCTTGAGTGCCTTCAAAATGTGCATAAGTCTTCGACACACAACGTATTTTAGTGTGAAAGCCCTCTTAGCTTTTGCCTGCCAGTTTTGCTTTTAACCCTTTGGGGGTCGAATTTTTTCGCCAAATGTGACCCCCCAGGGTTGATTTTTTTTAAATTAAATTCTTCGGATGAATCTATTTTGAGAAAAAATTATCGTAATTTTTTTAGGGTAACCATAAAGTCACAAAAAAATCGTTTGTGTTGTTACATATATGTGGTTTATTCATGAGTAACACAAGAAAAATTCTGAATAAAAACGAGAGTAACAAGCCGGTACCTTTTGAGTGAATCGAAATCAGATAGACATCACTTTCGCGGGCGCAAAAAGTTGGAAGCGCCCGGAGGATGATACCGAAACCAGCCACTGCGCGCGGCCAGATGCGGGAGCGATAGACGGCGCACCGCCCATAAAATACAAAAAAAGGAGAAAAGAGCCTCATCAGTTTCGCAGGCGACCTTGGTCTGTGGCAGGCGCAAGAAGCAAAAGGCACCCGGGCGCCCGGTGGGCGATACCCTGCGCGCCCCCTCGTTAGCGGATGCGCAAGCGATAGCCGGCGCGCCGCTAAAGTAAATCATAAAAAAATAAAAGAGCCATCGGCACAAGAAAAAAATTTGACGTATTTCCGAAGTGTGGCAGCACATGCCAAGCAAAAGGAGTTGGCGAAAAAGGCGCGCTTTTTAAGGATACAAGCCATGCCGTAGATGTACAGCCGTGACCCTCAAAGGGTTAAAATTCATGAAGGCTCTTTCGTTAAACCACCTGGATTTTCAGTATATGCCCTCTTGTACAAAGGTTGGTGCACCTATGCAACTATCTGACGTTACACCTAACATCATACTCGTATTTTAACTTCTAGGGAGTCCGTAATAAGAAGCTCGTTTTGGCATGTGCTGTGTGGCAAGTGATCGGAATGGTCACTTTTAAGAATGCATCCACTGACCGACGTTAGGCTGAGCTGCATTGATGCAGCGCTCGTGATTGTGTTCTTAGCCTTTTGATGAGTGGATCATCGCGCTTTGTCAGTTTTTTGTTTGCTAGGAAGCACTGGCAGTTGCTTTTGCACCCGGTGCTGGAGTGGACTAAGAAGTGGACTAAGAATGTTTGCACTCCTTCTGGTTGTGTTGTGTAACTAAATGCTCTGGTGCAAGGCCTCTCTTTTTTCTGGTTTGTGTAATGGCTGCGACAAGGCTACATACATACCTTAAAAAGAAACCACTAAGGTTCTTTTTTTATGACTGCGCTGTTGTTTTAAAGAGTAATAAAACATTGTCGGCACACACAAAATTGTAATATTCTTTTTTCTTTTCTTTTTTTGTATTTCAGCACGTGCCTACCTTGACATCAGAATTCTCCAATAAGCTCTGTGCACCTCAATGGATGGACACCAAAGCCGGCTGCTACGAGAAAGAATCGTTGGGGCTGTGAAACAAGAACTCTTTACGTTAGAGGGCTTGGTTCTGTGATAGGGGTCAAGTTGTGGTGCTTCGGGGCAGATAAGACATCCTGTCTTGAATCACAGCAGAGTAGTTGTGCACGAGAATCGAGCAGTCATCCAGAATCATCAAGAGCTCCGGGAAGAAACGGACACGACCTGCAAGCTTCTGCAAAGACTGCTCCCTTTCATCTGTGATAAGGGGTAAGGGTGGGTATTTAAACATGTTGCCACTACAAGTATATGATTTGAGCTTCCTGAATACTCAGAGTCTTCTGAGAAAATGCTACGATTTGTTGGTAATTATTTAGACTTCAAAAGCAATCATGCTGTTATGAGAGCCATTCGGGGGATGGCGCGAAGTCGCCACTTCTCACAAAACTGCTGGTAACTTTCGCCTTAGTTTCCTCCTATTTGTGTTTATTTCCCAAATGTCACTTCATGGTAGTTGTTAGTCACACTACCTCAACAAAAGCTCTATTTGAAGTGCTATGATCTCAAGCTGCAATCCGACGGCGTTTTTTTTTTTTTTTTAATAATCTGTTAGTTTGGTCAGTGTCAGCCTTTTGCACAAGTTATATGTATCGCGTCATAAATTTAGTGTGGAAGAGCAACTGGTGAGCCGTCTTCCTTCTTTTTATTTTCTTCAGTATATAATACGTTTGCTTGAAGCTTGTGTTAAAACTGGCAGGAGTTTCATTCCAAGTAGACTTTTTGTTTTTGTTATCTTTCTTTTCATATGAGCGAAGTAGCACGTTGTCTTCATGGCTCTTTTAAATGCACAAGGTTTTCATTTTTTAAGCCATTGCTCCACAAAAGATTTCACATACTATATCAAAAGTTGTTCTGGTCTGTTGAAAATTTTGCATCTGTGCAATGCATTTATATTCCTACCCAAAGCTGGAGACTTCAATGTGAGCTACTACTACATGAGCGACTTACAAATTTTCTGCGTATGGTCATAGTATGTGCATGGAAGGACTTCACTGCATTGACACCACAGAGCTGGCAGGACTGTGGAGATTGGTGCAAGAGGTTCTCAATGAGCTGAGCCCTTGCAGTGTCCATTTGCAATGCTTGTTTTTGGTTTTCCAGGCAAGGTTTAACACTTCTGGCTGTTTCGTTTGACGGCATTTTGGACATGGTTCATGATCGTGTTTTGAGTGAGGATGCCACCATCCAAAGTGTGCCTTACAGCCTGGTGGGGCGACCAGGTGTAATAGTGCCCCTCGACTAAATGAAACGCTAGCAGGTGAAATGGTATCCCTAGATTAAAATATGGTTTATGGTTTGTTTTTACAATGGACGAAACACTTCGTGTGAATTCTTCTGCAGCAGTAAACTTAACTCGCAAGATTACCAAAACTGAAAAATTTTTAAAGTATTTTTAGACTTGTTGAGCTGGCATGCTTGCACTATGCTGTTTGTGACATCTTGAATCACTAGTTGCTACCCACCCGCTTTCAGTTGCTATCATTTGTAATGCAAAACCTTTCCTCTGATATATTTTTATTCTACTCTGTTCCAGATTCTGACGTGATTACCTGCGAAGCAAACAAGTTTGGCACTCTCGCAACTCGTGCCGTCTTGGAACTGTCTTCGGCAAAAACCATAGTCACACTGTGTCATGTTCAACCTCCTGTAAATAGAGTGCGAACCATGCAAGATGTGTATAAGTGTTCGTAAACCTGCTGAAAATAAACTTGTTTTACTTGAAGTGCCGTGAATTAATATACACTACATTTGGATCTGTAAAGGGTGCATATTATCGTGCACTTGAATGCGGTCTCATTTTTGTGCCCTAAAAGTGGCCACTATGGTCAGTAGTTTCCCCCCTAACTTTTTGCCCAGTAGTGCATTGCCTTTGCTACTGGGTGACTGCAGTTCACAGTAAAACCTCGTTACAAGAGACACTGTTTCAAGAGACACTTGGTTATAAGATAAATTTGAATAAAGGCGGGTTGGTTGGTTTTTCTATGTTCGCCATGTTAGCAATATTGCATACAAGAGACCTTGGTTACAAGAGGCAAATTTTTCGGTTCCCTTGAGTGTCTCTTGTAACAAGGTTTTACTGTAGTATATGCAAATCGGCAACCTAAGACCTTCACCACGCTCCTAGCAGGGGGAGCTGGGAGTGTGGTGATGGTCCTAGGCATGGCAAAAACTGGCGTGTGACCATCGACCGATTCGTTGTAGTAACCCGCATTGTCTGCACTTTTATTGTAGAGCCTCGGACCCTTGGGCCAATTGCAGAGTCCACTAAAACCAAGGTGCTCGCTTGCATGCTTATTTTTTATGCGGGCTCATTATTCGCTTAATTCCCTTCAAGGCAAGTGGACGCTTCCCTGGTTAACCTCCCTGCCTCTCGTAATGTTTTCTTCCTTCCTCATTGTGCATCTGTGCATCTGAATTCCCAAGGTGACTAATGTCTCTGCAGCAGCTGGTACACTCGGAGTCTTCAAGGTGGTGTGTATGTGAAACCTCAAAATGTTCCCGCACTACATAGGTTCGAGTTAAGAAAAAACTCCAAAGCAGCAAAGTTCTCGCGGTGAAGCCCAAGATAATGCGTACATCTATCGGTAATTGCACAAACTCGCAATGTAGCAGTGATATAATTGGTGGCGCAAGTTTCTGAAATCTTGTGATTCACAGTCCATGGATGGTCTAAAGGGTCAGCCGTTATGTGTTGCTCTGTTTGAAGGGCCATTGCCGCACCTTTCGCTCGACTTTGTAAATTTCCTCTTAGCATCAGCAGACTACCCAATACAACATGAGGGTTGGTCACATTGGTCAGTGGACGTGTCGGAAATACCTTTAGGAACCGCCGCACTAGTTCGTAACGTGCAGTTAATGTTGAACTACGTATTTTGTGATTGCACCGTGCGCATCCTTGAACAGTCTCGTGCGCTGAAACTACAAACATGGAATACGAACTAGCGCCCGCCGGCGTTGCGTTGCTGAGCACGAGGTCGCGGGTTCGATTCCTGGCCGCGGCGGCCGCTTTTCTGATAGAGGCGAAAAGCAAAAACGCCCGTGTGTACGAGATTTCGGCGCACGTTAAACATCCCCAGGTGGTCAAAAGTTCCATGAACCATAGAGATTTGAGGCTTTCGCTCCAAAAAGTAGCTGCAGGCCGCGCGAATTCATACAGCGGCGCCAGCGGCGCCGCCGCCGGCCGCTAAGCATTTTTTGTTGTTGTTGTCGTAGCTGCTGCTGCTGCTGCTGTTTGTTTTTCATCGCAAAATGATGAGGATCCTGCTCAAATGGGACCTCGGGCCACGGAATCACAGTTCACCAATGCCTCTGTCCACTGTAAAGTGTGCAAAGAAAGCTTCGAGTTCACTGCAGCCCAGCGATGCGTTCGTGTCTCTGCGCGTGTTTGTTTAGGCGCTAGTTTCGCATTTTTTGCCTCGCGCAAAGGTGGCAAAAGCGATGAACAGTCGGTGTGCAAAACGCCCAGCAGCCGAGCATCGGATTCCATTTGTGTCCAGCAGTAGCTATGGGAAGGCCGCGGATAGTGAGGACACCGGAAGAACAGCGTGCTTACGAAGAGCAACGGCGGGAGCAGAAACGGGAATGTCAACGACGGCGGCGGGCGGCGTTCACCGACGAAGATCGCGCTCGGGAAGCGGAACGCAAGCGGCGTGCTATGCGAGACGACCAACGTCGCGATGCGCACAACGCTGCACAAAGACGCAGGTACTACCGGGCCGCTAAATTGTAGAACTTTATGAAGAAACATACGTTTTTTAAAGTTCGAAATCAGCAGGGACTGCAACGAAAGCATGTGTTCACATTCTATCTGGTAGTGTTGGGTGGGCGAAATAATACGAGCTCTAGGGTGCATCAAGCGCGTTCGTGATGTCTGCGTCCCATCAGTATTCAGGTAATTCAGGTGCGCTAGCATTTACGTATTTCAACTGGTTATCACTGTTCATTGTAACTCATTAAGGCCACTGTAAAACCGTCCGCTAGTCGGGTTATATAGCTGTCATTGTTTAATGAAGTTCAGTACAGTCGTTCTTGCACTCGACAATACTTCGAATGCAACGACGATGGCGCGATTCAAGCGTAAGTCAAATACGCGGCTCGCTTCTATTGCAGTTATTGGAGTCGTCGGCAACGCCACCACGCGTTTCCGTACCCTGTTGACATCGACGGTGAGACTCCGCCGGTGCCAGTAAGTACTCCTTGCGCAAAAAAATTAAGGGGAGGGGGGGGAGGGATTCAGAAAGTTTACTCAACTGTTGAAGTTGCTAAAAAATTCTTGTAGGTAAGCAACACATTAAAAGTGCAACGTTTGTAAACGTTGTTTTTAATGCGTTTTTTTTCTCTCCCACCAATTAGCAGTTGTACAACAATTAAACACTCGCGTAGGCTCGGCCCAGATTTGCTTGGACAGCCTACCATTGAGAACTGTGGTCTTATCAAAGCCGCCTTTACTGCCCCACCAACGTCGGACTCTCAAGTCAACATCGCTGGTCTTCTAATACCTGAAGTGATCGCGTCCTTCGGTTCATTGATGTACCATTTTATCACGATGGTTTGGGGACTGAACTTCTCACTTGCCCATTCCGAATGACAATAACCCAACTTACCTGCCTGATTCGCCGCATCTGTACGTGTTCCGAAACACGGCCTCAAGGAATACAATACATGTGAATCTGACCTAGCCATGCTACTAGTCAGATCAGCATGTGCATGCCCTTCAATGCCCCCAAGCCCAGCGAACACAGCAGGCTTGATTTGTACAAGGCAGCCCTTAGCCTACCAACATGTACCTCCAACGGAAGACATCTTCAGCACTCTGTCTAAACTTGGCGAAGCTCACCACACTTCCCACCTTCGACATCTCGCCCTAGCCCCAGCCGAGCATCTCCAAACCTGGGCAATGCTCCTCAATTTATTCCACCCAGCGTCTGGTGTTGCCTTCGACCCCCACTTATAGCAAAGGCTGCAGAGAAGCTCGGGGCTAAACTGCGGGTGGTGGCGCAGTGGTTAAGGCGTTATGTTGCTGAGCCCAAGGACTTGGGTTTGATTCCAGCTGCGGTGGCTGATTTTCGGATGGAGGTGAAAATGCTCGTGTCGAGATTTGGGCGCACGTTATAAAGATCATAAGATGGTCAAAATTAATCCAGAGCCTTCCATGCACCACAATGTAGCTTTAGTGCATTAAACGCCATAATCAATGAATGAGAATCTCAGGTCTGCCACCTCAGGACACTCTATGCACATGACCAGCATGTCTACTCCCGCAAGATGTGACCACACCTGCTGCTTCTCGTCACCCTTTGTGTGACGCAAGCGAGGCGCTTTCCATCGCTCATGCTGTGACCATGTACAAAACACAGTCGTACCTAATAGGATCACGGACTCTCTGTATGCGTGCTGCCTTTACCAAGCAGGCCGGACACTGGCAGAAGACCAAGTTCCTTAAAGGGGCCATGCAGACAAAACACAAGTTTGGTTCATTCAAAAGATTGCCTCATTAGAACCACACTGACACCACTTTTAACGCAAACTTTGCTCAATTAAGTGATATAATTAGGAAAAAAGGGAATGGCCATGTGACCCACTAGCTCATTTCCTGCAACAGAACCTATGATGTCATATATGCCCAGCTGTGCGATTGGCTTAGGCCGGTAAAAGCAAACTCAGATTAGGAAGGGCTTATAAGCTTGCCGAACAAGCTATTTGCGCTTAAATTAAGGGCATATTCTTTTTATAGCAGTAAGAATGGTGGGGTAAACAGTGGAATTTACAAAAGTATATGTGAACATACAAGTACCGATGCGTACTGCTGTTGGTACTGCGCGCACTATACCTGTTATAGCTGCATAGCAGTGCGGCGCTTTGGGGTTGTTACGGACGACACTGGCCGGTTGGCATCTTACGTGACCATATTTGTCGAGTGAACACCATGTTTCACGAAACGATTGTTTTGTACCTCAACAAAAACAAGCCAGGTAGAAACGCAGTTGAAGCTATAGGCTAACAGGTTTTCGGGGGGGGGGGGGGGGGGGGGGGGGGGGAAGAGGGGGTAGAAAAGGGCCCGAAACTGTCTGGCGTGGGGTGCCGACACCTTGTCAGGACCAACAAGGTTGAAAACAAAGCAAAGGCAGAAAACGGCCCTTCGCGGTATGGTGGCACCATCTACGTTGACAAACGGTAAACAAGGCTTCGCAATCGGCTGCAGAGCAGTTCCTTTGATGTCATTGCAGATGTGGTTAAAACACACAATTTGGCGGGAGAATAAAAATTTTAACTTATATTGATTAATTACTCAGTGAATAAAGCATTTGCTCCCGGGCAAGTGCTGGGGCACTAGAAAACACGAAATCTTTCGAATAAAACAAGCTTGTATTTTGTCTGCATGGCCCCCTTAAAGGGGCCCTAAATAGGCTTCCGAAGGTCGCCATTTAAATCGCGCAATCGCTAGAGTACCCCTTCACGACAACGTGTACCAAATATTACACCTCTGCGTAAAGCAGGGGCCGCACAAACACGAAAAAAAGATTTCACTTTCTCTCCTGGCTCACCAACCATACCTTGCCGCCACACTTGCGCGCTCTGACGCAGTTCTTTCCGGCTCTGACGCGCCTCTATGACGCACGAGACACTGCCCAGTGCGGCGCCGCGAACGCGAACCACAGCGACAGCGCTCACCGTGCAACCGGAATCAGGTGGGCGGAGCATGCGCGTCGAGGCTAAAAAAAAAAAAGCGCGCCCGGGGCTTGGCGCAGCCAATGACTGCACGTACATCAAGGAGGGTGTTGGATTGCCCTGTTTCTCTCGGTGGTCTTGCGCCGGGTCGATGACGTCGCGGCTTCCACAGTGCTTCGGAGGAGCTACTAGAGGAGGAGAGCCCCAGGCCTTATGGGTGGCCCCTTTTAATGAGCGATAACTCGGCTAATACTTAACGAATTTAAACAATTTTTGCGGGATGACGTTCCTTGGATAGTACTCCAGTGACTGCGCACGCAAAATCGTAACATTTGGCAGCCTATTTAGGGCCCCTTTAAAACAGTAACAGTGCTGCCGAGTATGTATTCCATGATGCCCACAGCACAAAAAATAGACCATGTTTAGAGGAAGGGACAACAAACAAGCGCCGGCTTCCAACCATCAAACAAAATGTGACAACAGTTTGAATAGCTACATCGTAAAAATGTGTCGTGAAAGTGAACAGAATAAAACGGCTATCAAATCAGCGGGAGAGCAGTGATAATGACAAGTAGCCGTTCAGTTTGAGATTTTCACGTTCTGGTGTGCGCTAAATAGCTTAATCATTTTGTGACTATAAAATGGAGGGCATACTTATGCACTGACCTCCTTCACATCCTATTTCGGCCTCGATAATCCCTTAGGTTAGTACATGACCACAGCGGCTAACCACAACGCATTCGTGAAACAATGGTTTGCAACCTGCCTGGTCACAGGCACGACAGTGCCAGCTGAGATGCACACCCAAACCTTGCCGCACGTCGTCATGCTCTCGCAGCCTGTCAATTAGACGACGGGCTGTTTCCTTTATGCAACTCTTACCACATGGAAGGGGAATCTCGTAGATTACCCCCTCCACACATTCAACATATCTTGTGTGATGATTAACTGAGCAAGCTGGATCTACGTTGGAACTGGGCCTGTTTATTTTGCGCAGCCTGGATAACTTCTAGGGGGCAGATAATAAGACCTGACGATTCACACGTTCGGCGAATTTCTTCAATTTGTGTGATACATCATGGGTGTAGCTGCATAACAACTATGTACTTCCAGCGAGAAGTCAACCTCCAAAATGATAATTGTTGTTATGTCATAAGATTGTGTGCTGCCAAGTGGTATTCTTACAAAAGTGCTCATCGGAGAGCTCCTTTAAGAGATTTATCATTATCTGAGCTGTACGCTGTTTAATACGGAAGTGCAAATGAAACGGTGGTTTGATGTTTTATGTTTCCAAGTAATGTAGAGCTGCATCCTTCTACCTTGATTATATTGGCATAGCAGCTAGTAAAATTGTTTGGCTCTGGAAAGAGAATTTTAAGCCAGTCGTTCAAACTTCTGTATCCAAAGTGCCATAAATGCATATAAAAACAAGTTAGAATAAATTCTAAGTACAGAACTTTGCTGCAAGAAGAAAAATTTGCTGTAAGAGCTACTGTAAAGCTCCTGTCATCAACCTCAAGTTCACGCAAAAAGCTCGGGGGAAGTAAACTTCTGATAGCCGCCCTCATTCACCACTGTGGAAGGGGTGTCCCTTCATTAAGGTGCTGTGCGGGCCATGGTGGTACATCTTGAACTTCTGGAAACGAAATATCAGGGGTCAGAGTTCATCGTGGAAGTCTGGATATGGAGGGGCCCAGGTTGTTGTGAAGCAGGGATAAGCTTGGGGAAGAAGCGAGGATGGACGAGGTGCATCTCTGTCACCCTAAAGCAGAGCAAGTACATGCTTTAGTGATTTAGATGGGTCGCATGTGCATACATCACAAAGGGTCTCTCTTCTTCTTCTTCTTCTTTTTTTTTTATTATTAGTGAGTACAATAAGGAAGGCTACTGCTGCATTCAGTTGATAATCATGTGGAAGTCTGAGTTCCCTCAAGTGCACAATTTTACATTTAGCAACCTGTCTGTGCATACCTGTACATGTAGGTAAAAAAAACGATTTGATCTAAACAACATAATTTGACTCCTGTTAGATGCAGGAAGGTCATATGCTAAATTTTTTATGAAAAGAAATGGAAGATGTATACATTAAATGGATACTTTCAATCAAACCTGGACAGAAACAGACCCAAGAACTTTAAGGCATGTGCAGCACTATGTATGTAATGGCAGGCTCTGCATGACTGCATCAAATCATGTTTGTAAGCATTTGCTTACGCACAAGCTGTTTTTTACATTTTTCAAGCACAACAGTATAGGTACCGTAAGGGCTTTTACAATTTTAGCTGTTAAAAAAAGCAGACACAGAATTTAATATATCAGGGTAATCGTACTATAGCAACACAGCAATTTTATGTGCTAGTGCAAGACAACACAGAGTGGGCACATCATACGCTATTATGCAGAGCATTTCGAAATCATATTTATCCTTTTATGAAAATGCAAGCTGGAGACATCTTGGCATATTTTTACTGTGCACACTGTACTGCGTGTGTTGTATGGGAATGAGTATAATTTATCTTGTCGCATGGCTATTAGTTATAAGTTAAGTAGAGCAATCCCCTGTTTGAGGAGTGTACCAGTTGCTGCCATTTGTGCAATCTCCGAGTAAAGGACACGTGGCGGGTTTCTTGGTCAGCCCGTAGTTCAATGACGATGGCGTAAATGCGCATGCCGCCGACTCACGTGACCGAGTCTGTCGAACCAACTTACAGCATACACGCACGCGTCTTCCTATCCTGGCATAAGAGCAATGACAGCCGTGGTTGTCCTGCACGATAAGCACGTCAGCAGCCTATCTCTACCCGGATACGACCCCTTACAAGTGGAAGAAGCGGCCATCGCTCTCTCTATAACGCAAACTGAAGCTAGTGTAATCATCACAGATTCACAGCAAGCGTGCCGTAACTTCTGATGTGGGTGAATTCACCGGACAACCCACCAAATCATCTGCTGGCGTCCACCAGACAGAACCATCATGATCATATGGGCACCCGCCCACTCTGCCATCCCGGGCAATGAAACCGCCCACCTGTTGGCCCGATAGTTATCCCGCCGGGCCCCGGGAAGCGAGCAGGAGAGGCCAACCCTGCTGATCACGTATCACGAGATAACACAGCACTATAAGTTAGGACGTAACACCTGCCCAGCACCGCATAAACATCTAACAAAAGAGGAGGAATGGAAGGCGCTCCGTGCACTCGAGACGAATACCTTTCCCCATCCCACTAAATGCCATATATTGCACCCCACCGTATATTCCCCGCTAAGCCACTTCTACGAAGCCCGTGGGATGCTCTTTCATGTGGTAGGGGGCTGCGCCCATGCCCCATTACATTCGCGAAATCCCTTCATTTCTTCTTACGAGCTTTGGGAGAGAGCTCTGTCTGACCAGCTCCGACCTCAATGACCAGCGCCTGCTGGTGTTGAGGGCTGTTGAGGCTGGAAAAGCTCAAGGGGTCTTGGACTGAAGACTCCTCCCCATTGCTTTTCGCAATAAACACGTTTACTCTTTCTCTCTCTCAGCCATCTTTGCTAAGGTCCGACCTGCTTACTCACCCCTCCAGTGCCATGCCTAATAAATAGGTGCATCATTGTACAGCCGACTGTGCCTGCGTCTACCAGTACGTAAGTGAAATACCTGGTTGACCTATAGCTAGCCGTATTAATAGCGCAACATGATTCATAGCCACTGTATGTCGACAGCTGATGCCGACATACATCTTTTTGTTGAATGGAACCTGCTGCAGTTTTGCCCTCATCAAGTCTCAAAGGAAAGTACAACAAAAGCATTATTTTACAAGATCTTGTTTATTGTATTTTGTAATTTGTATGTGAAAAAGCACTCTGAAATACTCCAGATTCACGAATGGCTATGAAAAATGCAGACAAACATTTTTTTTTTTTTTTTTTTCGTGTGCGCCTAGTAATACGTGACGTTTGTACCCTACAAAAAAGGGGAAAAGGAAAACGCTGTGCGCCTCAAACATTCGTTTGAACTTTGTCCGAGTTACTGATAAGTGACGGCGTTCTAAAGAATCAATTAAGATCATCGTGAAAAGTGGTCAGTCCTTGAAATATGTAAACCTAGGAGGCGGCATTGTCCGCTTTATTCGGAACAAACCAAATGTACAAAAAAGGAAAACTGGAGGCACACTTCGGCGGACTGCGCACTGAAACCTTTGTGCAGGGGATTGAATGCCATTGGCAACAACAACAAAAAAGTGATATTGGCGGTCAAAAAACATGGCCGTTTTTCGTGAAAAGTTTGCCTTTACTTGAGATTTTGCAACCTGCCTTCTAGCTATAACTACTGGATGATTGGATTCATCCTTTTGCTTGCACTAAAGGGTGCGTGCAGACTGCCCAGCCAGCGCATTATTGGTGGCACGATTGGAGTTCTTGCACTGGCAAGACTGAGGGACAAAGCGCCGGCGAAGCAGCCGTTAACCCTTTGCCAAGTCACGCGGTTCGCTTGCGCTGAAATGCACGCACAGCCGGCCAGCTGGCACAGAGCGATGAAGCTCAGGCAAAGCAGCCGTTTCACCTGCGCGCCAGCAGCTAGCTGAAGGTAGCGGCCTTGAAAGTGTGGCATTGCCGAGCTTTCGTCCTCAATCGCTTCTGTACAGGAGCAGTTGGGGGCGAAAGCTCGGCAGCGCTACACCTTCAAGGCCGCTACGTGACCTTCAGCCGTTGGCACGCATGCTATGCCTTTCATATGGCTTCGCTCCCTCGGAGCCTTGCTGCTGCCCCTGGTAGCAGAGAATGTTGCCCGAACATTTTTGCAACGTTTCCACTTAACGTTGCCAAAACGTGGCTAATGTCCGCTTTTTTTAACGTTAGTGCATTGTTTCCCAGAAACATTGCATCAACATGATATTAGCATTGCTCCAACATGGGGGCAACGTTTGAAGGGTGTTGTTCTAATGTTTGGATAACGTTGTTTCTGACGTTCGCCAACGTTGCTCCACTCTTGGAGCAACCTTCCAGCCACGTGCGGGACACATTTGAACAAGATTTGTGAGACGTTTTTTGATAACGTTGCAGCAACTTTTCACCTACATTTTCGCAATGTGCGTACCACATTTAAGCATATCTCTGTACCATTCATTCATTATGATAACACTGCTACAATCTTGCAGCAACTTTAGATCTACACTTTTAACATGCAGTTAGCATACAAGGAACGTTGCTTCAACGTTCAAGCAATGTTTTTATGAAGTTACAATGACTGATACAATTTTGCGGTAACTTTCGAGCTATATTTTGCCAACGTGCGGGTAACATTTAGAAAACGTCGCTTTAATGCTCAAGCGATGCTTCCTACAACGTTACCGCGACTTTATAGATACGTTTTTTCACCACGAGGGCCACATCTGTGCACTGTTGATATGGCATTGAAGCGATGTTTCTCTTGCGAAGCAATAATATTGCAGCAATTGATTAATGTACAGGTAACTTACAGTTGCAGGTGTCTAATAAACATGCAACAATAACTAGGTGAAAATAATGGAAGTTAACTACGTACGTTTGTGGACATCAATAAACGACTTGTTCCCACTTGTTGCACATTGGGGTCATGTCAGTCAAGGTCACCAGGTCACATATCACTGGGCTAGCGTGGCAGAGTAACACGTGGCCAATGCGGCTAGCATGGCTTTAGGTATTCTGCCAGCGGTGATTAGTCGTGCTGCATCTTGGGAGTCGGTTACGATGTTAAAGCTTCTTTGCTGTTTTTCTCCCAGCCGAATGGCCAAAAGTATTGCACCCACTTCGAGTTGCTTGACTGTGGTGTTTCTCTGGGAGAGGCAGTACAAAATTTCTCCCTCTTTGGTGGTTACCACTGCGACCATCGTAGTGGCATTGTAGCTTGCTGCATCGACATACACTGTACTGTCGGGATTGCTCCATTTTCTCCGGATGAAGTTCGTCCTAGCCTTCCTACTTTCCTTGTGAACCTCTGGGTGCATATTCTTAGGGAGGGGTAAGGTCTTATGTGTTTCCGCTGCTCTGGCATTAGTGCTCCTTCTCCAGGATTTCCCTTTCCGGTGGGTCTCCGACCGCCCACAGTACGGCTCGTCCTGCCTTTGTTTCTGCCAGGCGTTGTTTCTCATCTGGGAGGGTGGCTTCCCTTATTTCTGCAGCGGTGTTATAAAGGCTCAGTTTATCCATTTTCTCGGTTGTGGTAAAACGGAGAAGGTTCAGGGCTGCCTTGTAGGCATTTTGTATGATAACTTTTTTCTTGTCTGAGTTGGTAAGGTTGTGGTATGGTAGGCTGTAGGTGATTCTGCTCATGGCCATTGCCTGACCCAGGCCTAAAGTGTCCTCTTCTCTCATGCTGTTCCTCTTCTCTGTGAGCCTGCGAACAATTTTGGCGAGTTGTAGTGTCGTTTTCTTTAGTCTGGCTATAACCTCTTCAGCTGTGGCATTCATTTTTCCAGGATTGGTTCCATTCCAATTATGATCTTTATTGGTGTTTTACAGGCTGCTTTGTCGTAGCAATGTACTCTAATTACTTCCGATTTTTCAGGTGCGCATTTCAGACCATTGTTTGCTGCCAGCTTGACTACTCAGTTGATGGCGTTTTGTAGGTTTTAGGTTTTGGCTTGGCGTGATCCAACTGTTTGTTGCCCATATCGTTATGTCATCTGCCTAGATCACATGCCCAATGTCTGGGAGTTTGCGGAGCTTGTGAGTCATTTTGAGCATTGTGATGTTGAAAAGCAGCGGTGATATGATAAAACCCTGAGGGGTTCCTTTGTTTGTTTGGGTAAAAGGCTCTGATCTCAAGTCTTTTATGCCAATAGTAGCTGTTCGGTTTATGAGGAAGGCCAGGACGAAATTGTATATGCGCTTCCCACACCCTATTTGATTTAGGGCTTCCAGTATGGCCGTGTGCGAGACGTTGTTGAAAGCTCCCTTGAGGTCAAGTGTCAGAATAATGTTTTCTCCAGGAATTTTGCGATCTAGGACTGCTTTCTTGATTTGTATGAAGGCGTCCTGTGTTGAAAGGTTCCATTTGAAACCAGTCATGCTGTGTGGAAACATGTTGCTGTCTTCCATGTAGTTCGTGAAGCGATTCGTTATGATGCGCTCGCGCACCTTCCCTAGGCAAGATGTCGGGGAGATCAGTCTCAGGTTGTTTATGTTGGGAGATTTCCTTGGTTTCGGGAGAAAGATCACCCTGGAGTGTCTCCAGTTCAGGGGAACAGTTCCTTTGAGCCATAACTCCTCGTTTTTTGTTAAAGCTGTAATTTGGTTATCGCCTAGGTTTCGAAGCATTTTATATGTTGATGCCATCGTCTCCCGGTGAGCTGTTTTTCTTCATGGATGTTACTGCGTGGAAGGCTTCTCTGTCAAATAATTCATTCGGTGCTCCTTTTCACTCTGTATTCTGTGATAATTTTGCCTACTCTGCAGCTCCTTGTTTTCGTTTGAGGGGCTCGAGAAGCTCCGCATCTTGCCCTGGGAACATGGAGGTGCGATTCTGGTCTAAGGTCTTGCGAGAGTTGTGTACGGCGCCATCAAGTAGTCGTTCCTCGGTAGTTTACAACGCCGCCACTACGCTTCTCTGGCAGTACCGGCGGTACCGGCGAAGCCAACGTGACGTTGGCGACGTTGGTCACGTGGATGCAGCTCCATGTACCTCAGCGTCTTGATACACGTGCGATGGGTGGAGATGAGGTTCTTCCCGTTGTGTGGCCGTAGTACTTGTTAGTCCATGGATGCGCTGCCATGCACTACAGATACTTCCTCATGGCCGAGTACTGCGGTTGCGACAATTACGTTACCCGCTGCTCGACCGCGAGGGAGGCCCCGCAAGACGGACGCCGAGAAGGCGGTGACCAAAGCTCGGCACGCCGAGTACATGCGACGAAAGCGGCGCGAAGATGCCGAACTGCGGGCACGCGAGAACGAAGCGAAACGACTCCGGCGGGCTACGCACCCGGAAGTCAGGGCCAGGGAGGCCGAGGCGATGCGGCGTAAACGTGAAGCAGATGCGGAGCGGAGGGCCAGGGAAGCGGAATACAAACGGCTGTGGCGACAGGCGAACCCCGAGCTCAGGGCCACGGAGGCCGAGATGAAACGTCTCCGCCGCGAAATGGACCCCCAATTACGAGTGCGCGAAGCCAAGGCTGCCAAGGCGAGGCGGCAAAAAGACCCCGATTTGAGGACGCGCGAAGCCGAGGCCAGGCGACGGCTGCGGCAAGCTTGTCCGGAAATTCGAGCCAGGGAAGCCGAAGTCAAGCGGCTGAAGCGACGAGCCGAGGCAGAGCAACGAACGTGGGAGAAGTTAAACCAGCATGTGAGTGCGGGTGATGTGTTTGGCGGACGCTTCACGCAGAACCCACTGCTCTATGATCCGCTGTACATAAATGTGCGCAAAAAAAAAAAGAAAGAAAGAAACAATACGATGCCCTACTGCCGCATTCATGCAAACGTACTTCATATAGACGGGCGCTTGAGAGGCGCATCCCACAGATGCGTCAGATGGCTAGACTGGGACGGCTGATGCATGGTATGATGTGGATAATGGTTAGTGGCGCCGAGCTGGGAGTCCTTGGTCTCGCTATCACTCACTATCCACCTCACCAAATGCAGCTTCACGGAGCTGGACCAGCTGCGTTTACTACACAGCTTTCTGATCGGCCGCATACTCTACTAACTTCCCTACATTCATATCACCAACGCTCAAACACACGCCTAGGTGCCATGCTTTCCAAGGCATACTACGCGGCCCTGCTCCCTAGTGACATTAGGCATCCATTACACCACCCCTGAACCTCAGGCTCACTGTACAGCGCGACTCGCTAGACTCCAACACACCCTCGGGCCATTGCATACCCCGAATCACAGGGCATACATCCCTCGCAATGTCCACTATTCCCCAACTGATTCCTCGTAACATGCATCCCATATGCCATGACAATTGCCGAGCAGCTCGTGCTACTCACCCTGCAAAACTACACGCCCAAACCCAACACTCTCTGTACTAGAGCACTGCTAGGGCCTGATTTTAAGGCCCAGGACGAGCCCCAGCCTGCCTTAATTAAGTCAGAGTCCGCCCCGGGCCCGTAACATTTAGCCCGGGCATGGTAAATTGATTTTTATACCTAGGGAGGGCTTGCTGTGTGTGTAACCAGGCCTGGGGTTAGGCGCTGCAGAGTATTTGCATAATATATTTGGTTGAGTTTCTTCGTAGCGGTCAATCATACAGAGCATGTAGTCTGTAGAGCACATCATTAACTCAAATGCAAGAAATTATGATAAAGAAGTGCATGTACTTTTAGCTTACACCATTTTCAGTTCACGTCACATCAGTGTAATAATAGCTCGTATTCTTACATGAGAAACACCATCACCTTTGATGATCATATTCTTGGCAACTTCATGTGCTTGTCTCTGCCACGAGTTGGTATTGCTGAAATTTTTCGTTCCGCATTTCAATCCACGAGTATGTACGTGCATTGAAATGTTTTACCTGCAGTGGTTGCTTAGCGGTGGTGTTTCTCTAGCACGTGAGTTCGATTTCCGACTTCGGCAGCGGCATTTCAATGGGCGTGACATCTAAAATACACGTGTACATAGACATAGGTACAAAGCTCCAGGTTGTCTAAATTAACCCCTTCCTTGATGGAAGCATTCTTTGTAATCGTATCTTTGGTATGTTATACCCCAAAATGTTGATGCAGTACATGAAATGTCATTAAATTTACAGTATAGTGAGTATCAGACATAGCAAAGCACATTTTTAAAACAATGTGTACGACTAACATCAAGAATCGCGGGAAAATAAACTCAGAATACACATGTAACATTCTTTTCTACACTCCATGTCGGAACTGTTACCGGCCGGACCCATAAATTCAAGCCTGGGCCTGCCAGTAGTCGGCTTTGGGCCGGCTGGAGCCCAGGCCCGTGCAGTGGTCTACCCTTACGTAGATGCAACCCATACAGACCGGCCTATGCCCTTGCAGTTACCGTACCTGTCATCAACGCCCCAGCACGCATTGCCTCATCCGCAAATGTGGTGGAAGTGGCCATTGCTCTTGCGATTTCCTAGAGTCCCACCCCAATCCCCATCCTATCAGACTCGCAGCAGGCCATCCAGCGCTTTACAAAAGGTGTCGTATCCCCCATAGTCCTCAAAATTCTTCTACAGAGCATAGGAGCACCGGCAACCGGCATAGGTGCTAAACAAGGCAGCAAACGCACATGCGCGAGCCCTCACTTCCAGGGCCACTGCTTCTTGTACATCTATATACACGGGCCTCCTGAGGATGAAAATGAAACCACTCAGCCTCTCCTCACCTTCAGGAAACTTGCCCTTCATTACCACCACCACCTCCGTAGCACACTCCCACCACTACACCCACACTTATCCCCCTAAGCTGCCCACATGTGGCAGATACTATAAGCACACACACCTAGTACACAAACACCCCGCACTGCCCCAACTGCGGTTTCTGGGCACTCTGTATTACTCTCTGTGCCAGTGTCCTGCTGACCAATACTCCCGAGTCACCTCCTCATCCCTTTGGGAGCAGACTGTGGGCAGCTCCGGGGAGTCCAGACAGGTGCTGGTCGCCTCGCGAGCTGATGGTCACGGTGGACCTTTGGTCCTCTGCTAGCCCCTCCCCCCTCCCTTCCTAACCCGGTTTTCTAAATAAGGTTTGATCTTTCTCTCTCTCTCTCTACCTTTGTAGGGGGGTGTCAGTTGTGAATAACTGCCTTGCCTGTTTTGTTGAATAACAAATTTTAGCGACTTGTGCGCTCTGTTTCCTGATCTCCCACCCCCCAGCAATTCTAGTTTTCATCCTTCCCAAGCACTTTTCACTGCATTTGTACCTCCCTGCTTTTCTTCCACCATTGCTCCAGCCACCTCTTCATCACTTCGTCACCTCTACGGTTCTGAGATTCAGACTTCCCCTCATCCCGAACCCCAGAGCCTCGGTTAATGTTATACCCTTATCTTCTCCTTATCTTCACAAGCAGCGACCATTTTCGCAGCAAGAGTGGCCGGTGCATAATTCTGCCGTCGCGGTTTGAAAGGGAGGATGTGGGACACTCCGCTGCACCTGCACGGGTACCGCAGCTGAAGAGAATAAAACGTTCTTTCCACACGCCTCGTGCCATGCACCTGATGTCATGCACGTAGCACCGGGCAAGCATTCCTTCCAACATAGAAGTCTGGCCAAGAGCCAAGTGCAACACTGGCACTGATGATGATGATGTACTTCAGCGGTATTGCAACGCCATCTATGAAAGTGGGCGATGAACAAGATAACCAAACTGCCGTCTGTGAGATGGTAGCCGCCCTGGTCAGCAGACTATCAGACTATCTTTAGTTTGAAGGGACTGCTCTGAATACGTCGTCCTCAATGTCGCAAAAACACGATTTAGCGGGAGAATTGAACTTTTGGCTTAAAATGTGAATAAAGCATCGTTTATTGCCGGACAAGTGCTGAGGGAACTATAAAACACTAATTCTTTTGAATAGAACGAACTTGTATTTTATCTGCATGGCCCTTTTAAAGGAGCCATGAAGAGAAAACACAACTTTGGTTCATTCAAAAGATTGTCTCGTTAGAATCATACTGACACCACTTTTAACGTAAACTTCGTTTAAATAAGCTACATAATTAGGAAAAACGGGAATGGTCATGCGACCCACCAGCTCATTTCCCGCAACAGAACCTATGTCGTCACATGAGCTAAGCTCTGCAATTGGCGGAGGCTGGCAGAAGCAGACGCCAATTAGGTAGAACTTACAAACTAGACGAACGAGCGATTTGCGCTTAAATTTAGGGCACATTCTTTACAAAGCAATAAGAATGATGGGACAAACAGTGGAAGTTACGAAAGCACATGTAAACATAGAAGTACTGATGCGTTCTGCTGTTCGTACTGCGCACAGCATGCTTGGTTTCGCTGCACAGCACTACGGGGCTTGGGGTTGTCTCAGACGACACTGGCCGATTGACGCAAGCAACGGTGTCTTACGTGACCCCATTGTCGAGCGAGCACTGTTTCAGGGAACGAATATTTTCTCCCAGAACAAAAACAAGCCAGGTTTAAATGCGGGCAAAACAAACCAAACGCTTGCCACGGTATGGTGGCGCCATCTAGGTTACGGAACGTAAAGAAACGCGGGAACAAACCAACACCGCTGTACAGGGTGGAGACAACCTTTGAACGGTCCCGTGCCGCCGCAATTGGGCCAACGGGCTCAACGCGTTATTCTTTTCATTTCCCACGAGACCTAGCAACGCGAAACAGACAATATGATTCAAACTTTTTCAGTAAACCGCGTTGCGGCGATAATTTTAGCGCGGTTTTGACACAATGACTAGCTTCGGCGGCGAGCGAGCAACTGAAAATGGCGGCGCCAGCGTATACGTGTCTCTACCCTGTACGGCGGATGCGTGAATGAAGGTACTCTAGGCTGCAGAGCGGTCGGTTTCAGTGATGTCACTTGAGACCACGAAAACGCACGATTGAGCGGGAAAATCAAAATTTTAACCTAAATTGTTTAATTTCTCAGTGAATAAAGCACCGTTTGTATCCGGACAAGCGCTGGGGGCACTATAAAACACGAAATCTTTCGAATAAAACCAACTTGCATTTTCTCTTCATGGCTCCTTTAATTAAGAACTTGGTAATTAGCTTTATAGTGAGCCATGCCCACTATTTCTAACCCACACATTGATTCTGTTCTGTTCACCCCTTGTGCAGGTACCCTGTTTGCACCATAGCCATGGGCAGCTTGCTGACCATCTGGCGCGTGTGTCCCGCATGATGCTGCCATGTACCTGCGGCAAGGACTTGAATGGCACCAGCTCCCCCCAGCACACGGTACCAGAGCAGTCTTTGTGTGAACATGTTGTCTCTTGCGTGCACACAACAAAACTATTTTTTTTTCACACTAATTCAACATCTGTTTACTTTGATATTTTGGAATGCCAAACAGCATGCAAATTTTTAAATCTCTTGCTCAGTGGGTGAAGTTCACTTCCAACGAAATAGAATGAAATTCCAGTTGCTAGCCAGGAAGTATCAGGCACTTGTGACCAGGGGATACCACGAGTGCCTGATATTCAATGGGCCTTGTCAGGTTGACATGTTAATCGCAATCCAAGCAAATTACTGGCAAGATCGAACTGAAAAAGAGTGTGTTAAAGTTCCTAATGATACGCAGTGATGGGCTGGCTGGCATTCCGCATAAGTGATATTATTGCCTCCTACTTAAAACCTCTTGCATAGTTACGGACACACTGTTATGTGAAAAGCACATCATTATTTTTTACCACAAACTCGCAAACACTATTTTGTAATCTGAAAGGTGTTAAGGATAAGCCTCAGAGGCGAACGGAAAATGAAAGTATTTCCTATGAACTTTATGGTTAAACTTGTTACCATCTTTTCCTAAATGTACATCTGTGTTTTCAGGATAGCGAGACAACTGCTCCCGTCATCAAGACTGAGCCTGAAGAAGGTGCACCATCAGACGAAGAGGTGAGCACACATTTTCTGCTTTACTTGCTTTGGGCAGATCAGCATGGTAGCCAATGCAAACTGTAGACTTTTAAGTGAAGGCATTTAGCCGAAATTGCAGCCTTGAGAGTGAAACCTGTGGGCTTCTTATCTTATGTTCCTAAGGATAGCTTGTTTGCTTTTTTTTTTTTTTTTTTTTTTTCTGTGTTCTGCATCCGTGTTATAGTTAGAAGTGGTGGCTTTCAGAAAATGCTTTACCTTCTGCCTGCTTTCAGTTCTTCGAAATGCCGCTGACCGTTGAAATGAGGATTGGAAAAGAGGTAAGTTTGCCCAACACCACTCAAGCAAAGCGTGCACAGTGCACTCACATCAGAATCTTAATTACTCTAGCTTGCAGTTTCAATTGATTGAGTTGCAAAAGTGGTAGCTTTAAAGGAGCCATGACACAAAATAGAAGTTGGGTTTATTAGAAAGACTGCTTTGTCCCGATAACAATGATACCAATATCATCACAATTTTCGAACAAATAACAGAGATATAAAAGAAAACGTGTGAAGCAGTCGCGACCCCCTAGCCAATTTCCCGCAACTTTTCTATGACGTCACAGAACTTTGCTTGTGCGATTGGCGGCCGCCAAACTGAGCTGTCGCGACGACACATGACTGGACGTCTGTAATGGGGCCTCTAGTTCCATTTGACCGCATCACCTGAATGCTAACGTGCAGTTAACTTACTGAAAATTATGTTTTATTGTTGGCCCGTATGACGTCATTCTTGCTCATAACACGTCACTGTGGCACAAAATATGAAAGTTTTTAAATACTTCTTGCTTTTTTTTTTTTCGTTAAAAAAACATCTTTTGTGATTGTAATGGAGCTGAGTGAGATACTAAATCTTAGTTCTTTCAAATTAAACGAAGTTGTATTTCCTCTTAATGGCTCCTTTAATCGGTCCATAAGCGTCAAACAACAAAAAAATATTCCTTTTTAGGAGGTGTCTGTGACACTACAGAATATGAAGACGGGAGTAGCATTCATAAATTTGCACTGCCTTCTCTTCCTCAAAGCCGCCCTTACATTAGTGGCAAGTGTTGTATCCGACGCACGCCGAGCTACCGGTTCAATCTCTCCGCCCGGTGCCTCCTTCGACCACGAAGACGACGAGGCAGCAGGGAGAAACGGGAGCTCGTGCATCGAATCTGGCAGGGCACGGTTCGGAAGCTGGGAGCATCACCAATAATAGTTTTCTTGCGCCTTGAGTTTTGCTTTTCGGGCTCTCGTGGCTCAATGTACCGATGGAAGAGAGAGATGCACACGCCATCTCGAACCCGCAGACAAAGAGAGCCTCTATTCCTGTCACACACCATATATAACCAACCTGCACTCAATGATGATGGTGGTGGGACTAAGCCACCTTAACCTGTACGCCACCTGTGGCACGAACATAAACTAAATTACACATCACAACAGCAAGTAACCCAGCTTTGCCCCTCTTTAGGAGAGAGATCTTGACCCTGCTTCCTCCATGCAATTGGAGAGTGTGGTGACCATCACTGCTCTTTACAAGTGGTATCTCGATTGCAGTGTTCATTGCAGACCCTTCTCGTCAGTACGAAGCAGATCTTGATGATGATGGTAATGGTAATGCATCATCATGTTATGTAGGGACGGAAATATCCTTCTTTGCAGCGAACCGTTTGTCATATTCTTGGATGCGGTCACCTTTATTGGGAGCTTGCATACTAGTTGCATACTTGCATGAGGTACATAGAAGGCAGGGAAGGAAATTTATCATCATTGGTATGGCATGGCACTTAGCCTGTGGAAAGGAGGAAGAGAAGGGTAGGGAAACTAGCTTAGTCAAACCATGGCAACCTCGCAAACAAAACGCCATGAAGACAGTAGTGTTTGTTTTGGATTTGTTGAGGGCTTGGCACAGTCCTCACATGTAGACGCACCTTATACGTACATGCACATGTAGAAAATGTGTGAAGCAGTGTAGTGTTAACAGGCGTCACTGCCTTTTGGCCTGAGGTGGTGCAGCGAAAGCGATTGCACAAGGAGCTAGGTTAGGCCAGCGGTGGTCGGTCCTTGTGCCATACACGCAGGCAGGTGTTTCGCCGCATATATGTCACCTTTGTTACAAAAGGTGGGACAACAAAAGAAGCTGGTGGAAATTTTTTTTTGTGCGGGGGTGGATGTGCTTGTATCTTTACTTTTGATTCTTGGCCAGGCTGATTCAGGCAGTGAGATGGTGCCATTATAACTTGCCTGCACAGCTCACGGCATAGCACCTTGCTCTTTGGGCGTGCCTGTATGTGCAGTTGATGGCACCATCCGCAAAACTGAGTGGAGAATCTATTGGTGTAGTGTAGGGTAGAGGCGGCGAACACAGAGTGCAGTGAAGGCGATTGCGCAGGCAGAGAGTGTAAGGATGGAAGTGGAGGAAGGTACAGCAAATGCTTCAGGAAAGCAGGACAGTGCTAATTCCCTCCTCTCGGCTCGTTCAATACCTGAGCCGTCTACATTATGAGTGGATCGTGCATTACATAGGGAATCTGGGCTGGGCAGTGTGCTGTGTGAAAATAATGTGCAGTGTAAAAGTGGCCCAGTACGCTGCAAAGGAAGTGTTAGTGATGTGCTGGCACGTGAGCGTTGTGGAGTCAGTTCTTCTGGAAAAGGGGTTCAGGAATTCAACTTTTCAATGGGCCATTTCTAGAGCGATCACTGAACAGCTCCAACAGCTTCTTGTTGGGGTTGCCTTTGGCTTCACATTGATTCGAAGGCATATATCATTGCCAGTACAAAATGTAATATCATCGCAACAAAAATATCTCGACAGCTGCACTCGAAATTTGCACTACAAAGAAGTGTAATCACCATTACATTTCCTCGTCTGCCTTGTGCAAGCAAGTGCAAAATGAATTCATGGCTTTTTGCTTACTCAAAAAAAAAAGGGGGAGGGGTACGATTGATGTCACATGGTCGTAGCACTGGCATTGAAATGTTGCCAACTGGCTGAGGGTAACATTAAGAGGCAAGGTCCTTGTAGATCTGCCACCCACAGTATAACGAGGTGGTATGTAATGTAGTTTTTGCCTTCCTAGTGTGGGTATAATATCGCCAGTTTGTTTTGTTGTCTATGTGCTTAATTTCATGTTTTTGTACCCCCCTCCCCTCCCCTTTTCCTCTTAGCCCTCCAACCCAGCTGTCGCCGTTAAGGAAGAGCCCCTGGACATCCCAATTACACCAATGGAAGATGCTGGGGAGGTAAGGATCGGCTGTACGTAGCGTATCTAAGGAAGGTGTACTTATAAAGTACAGGCATGTCTGTATGGCGCTGTAGGAATAGCTATATGTACAGCCATACGTGTAGCCGTAGCCACTACAAATCCATTTAGCTGTTTCATGGCAGTAGTGTAGAGCAACCAACACTTCGAAGAAAGTTCTGATGAACACGCTTCAGACTTCTTTTACGGGACGTAATGTGTATGTAATAGGCCATGAAAATGACCGTACGTATGTTGTGAGCCTTTCTGTGTCTACTGTGGAAGGAAGGCCTCTCCCATCAACCTTCAGTCACTCCTGACCTAAGATGCCCACAGGGCTCCTTTATCGTATTCCATAAATATGTGCATGGGTTTTGTTATAACCAAGTAAAAGCAGTGTTTCATCACAGGTTGTCAACAGTGTAATGAAATTTGTGCCTCGAACATCGCTATACTTTACATTTTGCATATGAGAATAACCTTTCCCTAGAACCCTGCTGTGACACCTAAAAGTGGCTCTCCTCTTGCCATGTGATGTTTGCTTTCAGGCTAATGAAATCCTGGGCGTCACTGGGATAGAAACTCTAGTCCTTGCTGCCAAGTGCCAGGCAGAGCAAGCAGCTGAGAATGAGTCCAGGGAGCCTGAAGATGTGGCACGCAGGTGGGTCATACAGTGCTACATTATGTGATGGATGATAGCATTGTATGCTGTGCTGGGTGACTACAAATGAGCCCACTTACTACGGCCATGACACGACCGTCACACCAAGGCAATGGCATGACGTTTCAGATATAACGAAATGGCGTGAGGGTGCGAATCCTTAGCTGAATCCCAAGTTTAAAAGAAAAAAGAAATGCCTATGTTGGACCCCCCTCCCCTCTACGGCATTTGAACTAGCCACCAGCTAAGCAGCGCGCCCTACGCGACACCCGGTGCTGTCTGGCGCTATTTATAGCCTGCCAGCCCCGCGCCTTGCGCAAGCGAGATAAGGCCGACGTGGCCGAGTGAATTGAGAGGAGAAAAAGCGAGTGTGAAACTGCAAAGGCTAAGCGAAACAAACGATCGTACAAGGCGGAGATGAAAAAAAAAAAAAAAAACGGCATTGCTTACAGGGTGAAGACAGCCTTTGAACGGTCCCGTGTTGTTGGTATTGGGTCAAAGTGCTTAACGCATAGCTGTTTTCGTTTCCCATAAGACCCAGCAATGCCATATAGATACGATGATTCAAACTTCATGAGTAAAACGAGTTGCAGCGAAAATTATAGCACGGTCTTCCTACAGTGACTTGCTGCGGCGACCAGCGAGTGACCCAAAATGGCGGTCTCCACCCTTGCAGCGGACGCTGCGTGAATCGAGGCACCCTAGCAAAGAAAGGAGTGGAGTGACAATACGGCTTTGAAAGACACTGATAAGCAGAGAGCAGAGATATAGGGAGAGGGGGCGTCGTGAAAGGAACAAACTTGGTTTGAGCGGGCGGGAAAGCGGGTGTTCGGTCATCACCATGTGGTAGCATCATATGTGTTTTCGCATTCATCGGTGGCTTGATGGGAGCTTCAAATTCACGGTCCACCTGCCACCTGAACTTCGACTTCTCGCGGTTGGTGTGTTGGCGTACTGCTGCCACATGGGGAAGTTGATAGTTAACTCCCGCTCACTAGTACCCGCCTGCTTGCTTGCGTCTGTTCAGCAAGTGGTCTGGCCCGCATGCGGACCTTTGCACATCAAGCAGTGTCAAATGGGGGTTCAGAATAAAGAAAGGTCGGGACGAGGTGGCGAAGCAATGTAAGGTATGGTAAAAACGCCGGTTTATCCACACCAGGGTGCGTCGCACCCGTGCGTCATATCATCGGGGTTTTTAATGGATTGTTTCTATAGGGAGTTTGCCGGGGACGCCGTGATCCGTCGTAAGAAGCGGGTCGTCGTAAGTCCTGGGGACATATCAGCGGAGTTTCATTGTAATAAAGGTTTCTCAAAGGTTTGTCACTGTGCGATCTACGTCGGCTATGTTCACACTGCCATATCTTTGTCAGCGTTCCAAGCGCTTCTATGTCTCGTTTCCTCTGCCTCCTCATGCCATTGGTCCACTGTTGTAGAGACAAGTTGCCATCCTTTGTTCTGAATTTCACTTGTCTTCTGTTGTCATAATGTAGTTGCTGTTTATAGACTGGTCTGAAGCTTCGCTGGTCATCCACCATCCCCGGATGGAGTGGCTTATGAATTTTTTTTTAGGCTGTCCTTTTGCCAAGGGTGTTTTACAAAATGTGCCAACTGTCAGAGCAAGGAAGAGCATGGCATGCTTTGGAGTACCCTTCTCTCTGATTTTTTTTTGTGTGCTGTTCTTAAATTGGAGGTTCATGTCTCCTTCCAAAACCTGCACAGCATCCATTGATGTATGTATAGACAACTAGAATACTACATAATGGCATTACGAGCTGTTAACTGCGTACTCTTCAGTACAACCTGTATTTTCGTTTTTATTGAGCCCGTAACAAGAAAGAGGCCCTCCTTAGTATGTGCGTCTACGTGACAAGTGGTTGTAACTGTCAGCTGTAGGAGTAAACAGCATTGCACTGAGCTGCATTGATGCACTGCTACTTTTCATGAGTTCATCGTTCTACTTTGTGCGGTTTCTACCTTCTACTTTGTGTTGGCTTGTTGCCGTTGCACCAAGTGCAGGTGTGACGAGGCCTGCTTTCCAACTTCAACTTATCCGTCTCGCATTCTGGCCCATCTGAAAAGGTTCCCGCTTCCTGTGGTCTTTGTGCATAAACTCGACAGGTGCATAACTCCACAGGTGCATAACTCCACAGGTGCAAGACTTCTTTTTTTGCCACAAGGCCACATACTTCAGCGATGAAGAAAACCACTAGCGTTCACCTTACTGCATGAAAAACGAATGTTATGTACTGTTTGAAGAGCAAATGTTATCCTTTCCTTTTTATTTCAGCACATGCCTGACTTGACACTGGGATGTACCGAAGAGCTTGCATGAACACCAAGCCGGCTGCTGCGTGCAAGACTTTTTGGAGCCGTGAAACAAGAACTTGTGTCTGTGATAGAGGCCAGGTTGTGGTGCTTGGGCCTCCCGTCTTGTATCAAGACGCTCTCCTGGTGGACAAAGGCAATAGGAGGGTAGTCGTGCACGACAATTGTGCAGTCACTCGAAATCCTCAAGACCTGTCGGAAGGATGGGAGCGACCTGAAAACTTGTGCCAAGAGTGCCCCTTCCATCTGTGGTAAGAGGTAATGGTAAGGGTTTTAACAAGATGCTACTGGATAATATTAATGAGTTGAGCTCCCCTGCATCTTCAATGGGCATGATGTGTTGGTAATTATTTGGATTTCAAAAGCAATCGTGCTGTTACGAGGGCCACTCAAGAGATGGCATCGCATCACTGCTTCTTGTAAAGCTGCTGGTGACTTCCGGCTCTGCTGCCTCCAATTCACGTTTATTTCTGAGGCATTATTTCACCCGTATTTGCACTATTGTAATGTACAGTAGAATTCAGCACACAGAAACCACACAAACAAGCTTGGCGCCGATTCTACCACGGACACGAAATAATGCCGGTAACAGACTCCTCAAAATTGTGCAAACCATTCAATTGAACATTTGTCCTAGCACTCGCTGTGGGCAGCTAAAGCCCTTCCGTGAAGCTTTGCACTTAAAAATGTGGTCCGTTTGTTTTTGCCACTCGCGAACACACGACTCTGGGACGCATACACTGGACGCTGCCCGGTTCCCTTCAGTTTCCGCCAATATGATTCCTTTGCGTTTACATGGAGCACCCGACGTTCATTGAGCCGCTTCGTTTCAGTTGACTTGGCGGTTTCAGTTTTGACATTTTTGAGCTTTGAGTCCAATTGTAACGTGTACATATTTACGCCTATTCTTAAAATAGGGAGGCGAAGCTAAAGTTTGCCGGGCGAGGGAAGCGCTGCCCTCTCCCCGGAGGGGGAGTACGCCGGGCCGGCGGCCTATTCGGCACGTGCTTTTTTCGCTGCGCGCGTGCTGCATTTCTCGCGCTAGGAAGAGGGCTGGGTAAAATTTTCTTTCGATTTATGAAAGCATACACATTAGCACGTGTCCAGCAAGTTCGGTTTACACGTAGAGTAGTTACTGAGTTCATTTTTGTCGACGTTTGTCTTGTCGTCTGCTACAGACGCGCCGCCTGCTTCCCGCCGCTCGACCGGCAGACTGCCCCGACGATTTTAAGGGGGAAACGCGTTGTTGCGGCGGTCGTCGGTTGCTCTTTTCTTCTGCAAGGCGACAGCTGTTCAGCTGGTCACAGCGTACTTTTCTCTTGTTTGTTACTCCCTTCGCGTGCTCGCGCTTCTGACATCCGGACTTTCTGGACTGCAGAAACACTGACGCTTGCAAGAAATGTAAGATAAACGTGATTGATTATGGTTAATAGGTTATTTCTTACTCTTGAAACAATCAGCTGCATCTTATAAAAACGCATTAGAAAGGCACGCGCTAATTAAGGGGTGCGCTGACAGCGCCGCATTTCCATTTTACTTGTCCTTGAAGAAATTTTTATTCGCAATGTTTGTCACCCGCTTGGAGTAGGGGGTTGTGGTTCGCGACGGGAAAATGAAAGGAAATTCACTGGGGATATTTTGAGCTCGGCAGGGAGCTCACCTTCATACAACCCAGTGCAGGGGAAGGGAAGTAGAGGGGGAGTGATAGGATAAAGTAGAAAGAGAGAGAGAGAGAGAGAGAGGTATAAAGAGAGCTGTCAGTCCTAGAACGCTGTCAGTCCGGGCACACCAGTCAATCACTGCACTCCGGGCTACAGCCGCTGCGTGAGGCCGGTCGTCTTCAGGACGTGAAGCAGATAAGTGAACACTTCCCGTTGGGTTGCCGCAGGTCCCTTCGGGAACAGAAGGTCCTCCATGTCGGCGCTGGGAAGGCCTCGACGCTGGAGCGCTCGGTGGAGCTCTGCTCTCGGGCCTGCGTGGTGGGGGCAGAAGCAGAGTAGGTGCTCGAGCGTCTCCAGTTCGGAACAGTCCGCACATGTAGGGGAGTCCTTGCGCCCGTGTCGGTGCAGACGCTCCGCCACATTGCAGCAGTTCAGCCGCATGCGGAGAAGCAGGCAGCGGGCGTCCCTGCTGATGCGTGCGGGCAACGGTCTGGGCGCCAGGCCGCTCACGACCCGAGGGTCGGGGTGCATCGTCTGCACCATGCGGGCCAGGGCAGTGCGGGCCTCGTCGAACGCGGTGACGTTATGGGTTAGCGTGACAGTTCGCGGAAACAACAGAACAGCTTGTGACGTATAACTTTTAATTACTATAATATACAGAATTTGATGTATACCTCTTCTAATTACCAGTATTGCTAAATGTGGGAAAAAAGCGAACAACGCAGCAATCCCGTCCAGAACACAAGTCACAATGACAAGACGGACCAGAGCTACTACACCCAGGTAAATCGCTAGAAACTATTTTTTTTTTTCACCCATGCAAAATGTCAACCTATTGTGTTATATTTGGACGATATCGAACGGCACCAGCTAAACAACTCCGAAGTTCATTTATTGTAGCAGAAAACAATCATTGGCAGCATGCATTAAAAAAAGTGTAGAGGGGAGGACTCGTTAGAACACTAGTTTGCATTTTCAAAGCCGGGTAATGTAAACTGAAAGCACACAGATACAAACAAAAATGTGTCAACTTATTTCACCTTTCGAACCGTAGTGATCCATGCTTACCGTCTATCCTTTTGGTGCGCTTTCGCGGGGAATATGCAGAATTTAACGAATGGATCCTCTTCTTTCGCCTTGTTACTGTCGTGGCAGCTGACCATGCAACAATATGGGGGGTTTGCTTCCCTTTCATTTAATCTTTTCCTTTCGGGCGAGTGAGGAGTGTTCCCACCGCCCTTTGTACGTGCTGGCTTAAGTGGCTCGCGCAGCAGGCGGTCGCTTTCTTCGCATTCGTGAGTAGGGGGCTGGATGCCTCAGGCGGTGCGGGAGACAGCGCGAGCTGCGCGTGCACTTGCCAGACGCGGAGGAGCAAGAAAGAGGCCCTCCTTAGTATGTGCGTCTACGTGACAAGTGGTTGTAACTGTCAGCTCTAGGAGTAAACAGCGTTGCACTGAGCTGCATTGATGCACTGCTACTTTTCATGAGTTCATCGTTCTACTTTGTGCGGTTTCTACCTTCTACTTTGTGTTGGCTGTTGCCGTTGCACCAAGTGCGGTGTGGACGAGGCCTGCTTTCCAACTTCAACTTATTCGTCTCGCATTCTGGCCCATCTGAGAAGGTTCCCGTTTCTTGTGGTCTTGGTGCATAACTCCACAGGTGCATAACTCCACAGGTGCAAGACTTCTTTTTTTGCACAAGGAGCCACATACTTCAGCAATGAAGAAAACACTAGCGTTCGCCTTACTGCATGAAAAACGAATGTTATGTACTGTTTGAAGAGCAAATGTTATCCTTTCCTTTTTATTTCAGCACATGTCCTGACTGACACTGGGATGTACCGAAGAGCTTGCCATGAACACCAAGCCGGCTGTACGTGCAAAGACTTTTTGGAGCCGTGAAACAAGAACTTGTCTGTGATAGAGGCCAGGTTGTGGTGCTTGGGCCTCCCGTCTTGTATCAAGACGCTCTCCTGGTGGACAAAGGCAACAGGAGGGTAGTAGTCGTGCACGACAATTGTGCAGTCACTTGAAATCCTCACAGACCTGTCGGAAGGATGGGAGCGACCTGAAAAACTGTGCCAAGAGTGCCCCTCCATCTGTGGTAAGGGGTACTGGTAAGGGTTTTTAACAAGATGCTACTAGATATATTAATGAGTTGAGCTCCCCTGCATCTCAATGGGCATGATGTGTTGGTAATTATTTGGATTTCAAAAGCAATCGTGCTGTTGCGAGGGCCACTCAAGAGATGGCATCGCATCACTGCTGCTTGTAAAGCTGCTGGTGACTTCCGACTCTGCTGCCTCCAATTCACGTTTATTTCTGATGCATTATTTTTTCACCCGTATTTGCACTATTGTAATGTACAGTAGAATTCAGCACACAGAAACCACACAAACAACTTGGCGCCGATTCTACCACGGACACGAAATAATGCCGGTAACAGACTCCTCAAAATTGTGCAAACCATTCAATTGAACATTAGTCTGCACTCGCTGTGGGCAGCTAAAGCCCTTCCGTGAAGCTTTGCACTTAAAAATGTGGTCCGTTTGTTTTTGCCAATCGCGAACACACGACTCTGGGACGCATACACTGGACGCTGCCCGTTTCCCTTCAGTTTCCGCCAATATGATTCCCTTGTGTTTAAACGGAGCATTCATCATTCATTGAGCCGCTTCGTTTCGGTTGAGTTGGCGGTTTCAGTTTTGACATTTTTGAGCTTTGAGTCCAATTGTTACGTGCACGCATTTACGCCTATTCTTAAAATAAGGAGCACGTTAGAATCATGCAAATACGGTAGTTTGTTATATGCCTTATTGCCTCAAAATCCTTGTTTGAAATGAAATGAGCTCCAGCTGCCATTTCACAAAAAAAATTGTCAGTAGTCATTTATTTTGGTTACTTTATCACATCTTAAGTTGAGTTTGGGAAAGGAGCTGTTGGGTCGCCACCGTTCTAGTATTTTCTTCATTTTGTAACTAATTTGCTTAAGTTGGCATTAGAGCTGGGGTGGTTTTTTACTCTGACGAGTCAATTTTTGGACAGCAGTGAAATTGTATGTTGTCTTCAAAGTCCCTTTAAATGCACACAATTTAAGATTGTTGCAACTGGAGGGGGCAGTGCTCCCAAGAGATTAGGTGCAATGAAAATGTTGCACTTTTTTACTGGAGCAACACCCACAAAACCGTCGAAATTCGTTGCTGTCGAAAAATGTGCATGAATGCAACGTGTCTGTGTTTGGTCACAGCATATGCATGGTAACGACGCTAAAGAGCTTCGACGTAGTGGTGGCAGGACTGTGGAGAGATTAGGGGCAAAGGATTTTCAATGATGCGGTTCAACGAGAACACCACTATCCAAGGTGTCCGTTGCAGCCTGGCGGGGCAAGCAGGAGCTCTAGGGTATCTGTGGGCGGAACTGGATTCGTGGCAGTTTGTTTCACAATGGAGGAAAGACTCCGTGTGGATTCCTCTGCAGTACTAACACAAACCCAAACTTAAAAGGCCAACTGCACCCAAATTTTCACCATCGTAAAAGTGATGTCATCTAATATAGTACACATGAAAAGAGTGCTAACTGCAAAACACTGTGTTTCAAACAGGAACGCGGACGACGCAAATGGCTCGTGAAGATTGGCGTTTTCGGAAGCGAAACTGGAAATGAAAGCGGCCATTGCCAGCGGCCCGATATGACATAAATGATGCAACGGAAGTGGGCTCGCCAGTGCCTGCGGCCGCTCGCAACAGCCTCCAGATGCGTGTGGCAGCATCGCGTTTTTCACTGTTATTTTCACTAATATTTTACCGAGGCTCATGGATTTGGGCGCAATGCCGACTTCATGGTTCTATCGACTGAGATGACGAAGACTGTCGGCAGTTATTTTTGCTTTAGAATACCTGTAGGAGTACCAATACTTGGTATTGCGAGTAAAAAAGCAGGTTCAGGTTTACAGAGCTGCTTGCTCATATGATATCGAGAAAAGCAGCTTTGGTTAGCTGGTGCCTTGGTGATCTCTCTCTCTCTCTTTTAACTTTTTGACGGGAACGAATTGCGTACAGGCGGCAATCAATCATGAACTGTTTTATGCTGTGTATTTACGTGCAGACAGCTTTGTGAATATTTTCCCAGTAACTTTCACCTCACTGCACATCGGGCACTGAATTGTAAAATTGGCTTGGAGCCCACACCAGCAGGCGTTCCGGTGTCCACCCCTAGGTGTGACAATCTACGCCTGCTGGTGGTCTTTCCTTTCCTTTTTCTTGACAATAAATTCATTCATTCATTCATTGGAGCCGCATGTTAGCTGCGAAACTAGATGAGGCACTAAACTTGAAAAAAGTTACATCTGCGGTTTGCTACTAGTTCACCAGTTTACCACGTGCTGTTGATAGCATTTAACTTTCAGGTAAACTAAATCTAACAGTCTACAAAACTAATTACTTATTTCTTTTCACAATTGAAAATATAATGTAGTTTATCGTTCAGGAGAGAAGCAGTTTTGTTAGCTTTCAAACTTCACGAACTTGTGTGGATATATTTGTTACCATGAGCAAGGCAGGTATTGGTTCTCTTATCGAGGGAGGAAAGTATCAGAAATCTTTATATCTGAGCGTAGAACAACTCAAGTTTGGTAGTCCAACTTTTGGAAATGTGTAACAGGTGGAGGTGGCGTGGCGTTGGGCCAGCCCAGGTACAGCAAATATTGCCTGTGGGAGTGCAAGTGGTGAAGGATTTATATATATATATATACATATATATATGAAATTAGTTTTTGTGATATCGATGGCAGTAGAGCGTGGCATTGTAGCAGAGAAGCCCCAGACGAGCGCATCCGTGCACACGGCTGTGTGCCGTGCCAATCACCGGAGAAGCGTGAGCTCAGCGCGACAGGTTCCTCATCTCCGTCATAGGCCACTCAGAACTTGTTTCGGTGACTCTCCGCCAGGTGCAAACGGCTTCTGCTCGGAACTACTTTGAATGCTTGCAGTTGCGCTATTAGGGCATCGTGCTTAAAACTTTGCCATAGTGATTTTTAGAGCCTAAACAACTTATTTGGATCAGATTTGGGCAAAGAAAAATTTGAGTACAGTAGGCCTTTAGCTCGCAAGGTTACCACAATGCAGAAAAAATCTAGAGGCAGTTGCAGACCGGGTAGCATTGCAAAATTTACGCGTCTTCAAAATTAAGCAATTTGCCCCACACTGTTTGTGTTGCCTTGGATCACTACTCGCTACACAGCTGCTTTAATTTGCTATCTTATGTGGTGTACGACATTTTCTGTGACGCATTCTTGTTCCGCTTTGTTCCAGATTCAGATGGGCTAACCCGTCAAGCAAGCAAGATTGGCAATCTCACAACTTGTGATATCTCGGAACTGTTTCGACCAGTAAAAATAAACCACTTTCAGTTTCCTGTAAATAGAATTCAAATCACGCAAGATGTACATGAATGTTCATAAAGCTGCTGAAGCTACGCCTGGTTTACCTATGTAAAAGGCTATGAATTAGTATTACATCTTGATGTCTAGGGGCAACTGACTTTTTTGCGTCAGTGCCCCTGTGGTGCCCCACTGTCCACTGGGGTTTTTATGCTCAGAAGTGCAGTGCTGTTGCCACCGGGTCACCGTACAGCGGACCCACTTGTGCGCAGTGAGCAACCCCGTCCAATGGCAGAGCCATCTGTGGGCAGGGCCAGGTGCATGGCGATGATCGTAGCTTCAGCAAAAACCATCATGTGTCCATCAATGGATTCGTAGTAGTGTAGCCACCATTGTCTATGTCTATGCTTTTATTCTAGAACCTGCGGTTGATGCATCATTTGTGGAGTTCACTGGGGCTGGACGCTTGCATAGACGCACCTTTCCCATGTGAGCTTGTCTGTTGGATCCTGCCACCACATGCTTCATGTCAGCAAAAGTTTGCACAACGAATGCCAAGCCTATGTTATTCTTAGGAGATTTAGCCCAACTGAACACTCATTGTAGCATTGCAAGTACAGGCTCCCTGCATTTCTGATATTTCTGCCGATTTCTCAGTGCCCGGATAATCGAGAAACGGCTGAAAAAAAAAAAAAAAGAGAGAGAGAGAGAGAGAAAACGATTGCAGTTGTTGCTCTGGGGACAGAGGCGCCGCACTGTTTGCATGGGAATTTTCCCGAGCAAAGATGCTTGCCTCTCAAAATCACCCGAAACATGACTTTGTAAATGGGAAAACACCAGGAAAAAAGAAAAAGATGCCACCCACGCTTTTCTCTTTATTATTGGCTCAAATAAACCTAGACCACTGCGCCACTACGACAGCAGCTCGTACGAACTTTTGGAAATACCCACCTGTTACCGCTGTTACCACGGCTGCTGAACTACACACAGTAAAGTTGCCCGGAGCCCCAAATAGGTGAACGCCAGCAGCTTAGCTACGAGGCAGGAAAACAGGTCGCAAATGTGTGCTCGGCTGCAACCCGTACCTTGGTTTTACGCTCTGCGCTACAAGCTTTTGACAAGTTTTACCTCCGGGAACTCTTCTCGTGCGCATACTTGACGTAACGTTTTCTACAAGGGTTTCGCAGCCCCGACGAAGCGAAGCCTGAAGCGTCGTACATGCATGATCGTAAACCAAAACATGGATAAGTGGCAATTGTTAACAGCGCATCGGCGGGAGCGAAAAAGAGTATCTCGCAGCAGAGCGCTCGCGTAGCGAGATACTGCGCGCGTGGCCGGTGTGGCACCGATCAAGCTCGAGAGAAAACGGCGGACATGCGGCGGCGGTGCGGCCGGAGCGGCTGCACGTTACTTTGACATGGGTCGGCCACGCATCGTACGTACTCCCGAGGAGCAGGCCGCGTGCGATCAGCGACGCCGCGAGCAGGAGCGGGAACGAGCTCGTCGACGCCGTGCCGATGCTGCAGTCCGGGCACAAGAACGGGCGCGTGTAGCCGAGCGCAAGCAGCAACAGCGCACCGAGGACCCTGCAGCCTACCAAGCCGCGCTAAATCGCGACACGGAACGCAAGCGGCGATGGCGGGCCGATTCTGCCAAGAGGGAAACCGAGCTACTTCGGGAAGCGCAGCTCAAGCGACAACGGCGGGCAGAAGCCGCGGCAGTGCGGGCGGAGCAGCGTCAACACCGGCTGCACGTTACTCCGAAACGGGTAAAAATATCGGCCGCACGTTCCAGCTTCCCTGGTACCACCTGTACCGAAGTGCCGAGTGCATGAGCGCATTGTTTAATTTTAGATGCGACTGCATCACAGAACAGGGTGACTGCATCTCATTCACTCGCCTTGACCCTCCATACAGCGTTGTTGTTGTTGTCAACGTTCATAGATACTTTTAGATACGTTCATAGATACGCATACGCACACCCCCCCTCCCCCATTCTCGCCGGTCACCCCCTCTCCCCTCCCACGGCCGCTGGATGAGAGCGCCTTTCATCCAGCGGCCGTGCCTCTCCTCTCCGATAGCGAACGCTCTGGAGTTTCATGACTCTCGCCATAGAGTTTCATACAATGAAACTCTCATGAGTTCACTCTACGAGGGGCATTGGATTGGATTCGATTGGGTTGGATTGGATTGGATTAAAGTGGATTGTGTTGCGTCATAGCCGCGCCACGTTGCGTAATAGCCGCGGTCGTTCCAGCCAGTTCCAGCACCGGCGTTCCGATTTCCATCGATGCGTTGAATGGAACCTAACAATTCTGCTATCGCCCGCGCAACCGTAACAAGCAACGATCACTGTGATAACAGGAATGCTAGCACCACTGAAGACAAGGCTGCGAAGCGGCGTGAACGTGATGCTGAACGCAAACGATTGAAGCGAGCAGCCGATTCCGAACTTCGTAAACGTGATACCGAACGCAAACGGTTGAAGCGAGCAGCCGATGCTGAACTTCGTCAACGTGAAGCCGCTGCCGTACGCGAGAAGCGAGCGGCCAATGCTGAACTTCGTCAGCGTGAAGCCGCTGCCGTACGCGAGAAGCGAGCGGCCGATCCTGAACTTCGTCAGCGTGAAGCCGCTGCCGTACGCGAGAAGCGAGCGGCCGACCCTGAACTTCGTCCAACGTGAAGCCGCTGCTAAACGCCAACGCCGAGCTGCTGATCCAAGTACCGTTCGTCAGACCGAAGCCGCTGCTCAACGTAAACGGCGGGCAGCGAATCCTGATGCCGTTCGGCAGGCCGAAGCTGCGGCTAAACGCCGTCGCCGTCAACGCGACCGAACGGAAGCACCAAGTGAACCCCCAAGATGCGTCGCATCTCCACAGGGTTCCCCTCGCGGGAAGGTGAGGTAATTTACTCGTCATCGCTATTCAGATTAAGCCCATATTATACCTGTCATTCTGTCATGTAATGCAGTACCATAGCCTCCTATAGAGGAGGCTATGGCAGTACAATTGGTACAATCACAGAACAGGGAGGATTGGTACAATCGCACTTGGCGATATTTGAACACCTGGCCGACCTGGCTTGGCCGGCTTGGCGGCGCACTTTTCTATTGTCCATAGAGAAAGAAATTCTCTATGTATTGTCGTCGTCTGCAGCGCCCCCATGGCCCCCAGCGCCAGTATGCGCCGCCGCCCGTTTCGACGTACGGCCGGTATCCATTAGTGTGCTCAGGAGCCGCGCGCGCCACGCATAGCAACGAAGCGGTGAGTGTAGAAAGGCTCGGATGCTGGCGGCGGCGCTGCAGTCGCGTGGGCTGGCGGTGGCGGCGGCAGCGGCTTCCTCGGCGCGTCAACAGCTCTTCTCGGTGCGCATGGGTGTTGTTTGGGTTTTTGAAGTTTGAGCAGAAATGGCGAAGCGGAAACGGCAACGCCACTGCTTTGCCCCGGGGTGCCAGACAGGGTACAAGTGGACGAAAGGTCGGCAGCCGTCCCTGTTTTCCGTGCCAAAAGACGAAGAGAAGCGAAAACTGTGGGAGCGCAACTTGCACCGGCAAGACAAGAGCCTGGACGAAACATGTGCCGTGTGTGAGCTTCATTTTGAGCCGTCGTGTATTATCAAAGACTATGTGCACGTTGTGAATGGAGAAGAAGTGCGGATCCCACGTGGGAAACCGGAGCTCACCCCTGACGCGGTACCCACGGTATTGCCAAACGCTCCTTCCTATTTGTCAAAAAAAGCAACGCAGCCCCAACAGCTAACTTTCGTTTGCGGGGGTTAATAGTCAATTGCTTAGCGGTAGCTGGTCAGAGGTTTTTTTTTTTTTTTTTTCACCAATTACCTTTCAGTCGCTAAGCTTAGTAGTGTTTCTTCAGCAATTTTCAATCACGCGGATTAGTGGCTAATTAGAATACTATTCCTCATCACTCTTGCAATCTGCAGCTTTACGTGTGGCCCAGCAGCTAGCGTCATGCGGGAGCTAGAGTAGCTCTTCCCTGGAGCGCTTGTCTCCCTTGCCAGCATTTCTGCCTGCCGTTTTGGTAACGCCCTGCCCTTTAGAATAACCGGGAAGAGCCATTTTTAATTAAAATCAGTTGAATAGTAATTGCTATGCAAATTCGCCGCGGTTGGCATAGCAGCTCGAGTGCGGCCGCCGCCAACGCGTACAGCCGATGCAGCCGTGGCGCCACCTCGCGGCGTCGACATGAAGCGCGTCAGCCGGCGACCTTTCCTGAGCACACGAGCACACTACCCAAAGACTCCATGGCCGGTACACCTGGGTACACTTTGCCTTTGGTTTACATGCTTTACCTCTGTGTTCAAAAAAAAAAAAAAAACTAAATAAAAAGGTGATCACAAAGAAATAACTATTTTATTTGCTACAAAATAATTTTTTATATGAGCAACAAATCTTAGAATATCACAATTTGTGCAAATTATTGTATGAAACTATGGTTTTAGCATGATTTTAGCGACCGTGGTTCTGCTTCTACCACCCCCCGCCACTCCCGCCAACTAGTGGTCGTTCAAAAATTAGGCGTTCGCAAACAACGTGGTTCACGCATGGAGATGGGTTCACGCATGGAGATGGTTCACGCATAGCATAGCCATGGGGAAGGAGAGCGAAATTGCTGCTCAGCGGCGCAGAAGAGCGGAGAAGCTTAACTCATCGGATCCCGAAGTAGTTGCCTGGCAATTAGCGGTTGAGCGTAGGAAGAACGAACAGAAGAGGGCTAAACGTGCTGCGGAGACACCGGAGCAAAGGGAGGAACGTCTAGCAAAGCGGCGTCGCCAGGAGGCTGAGCGGCGTGCGCGACCTAAAGTCCCTGCCCGACCATCGCAGCAGGAACAGCAACAAGACGCCGTCGATGACGTCAAGGCTCGCCGATTGATTGACTACACGGTGAACCTTAGCTTACGTTACGTATATCCTGGCATAGCCGAGTGAAGCCACTGCTAATTTTTAAAATGGTACTCGTCATCACTATTCAGTATAACCAGTATTATGCCTCTCATTCTCTCATGTATTGCAGTACAATCGTTCGTCGCACTTGACGATATTTGAACGCCGCTTTGCGTTTTAATCAATGAGCAGATGGCGGGCGCACTTTTCTATTGTCGTCTGCAGCGCCAGTATGCGCCTCTGCCCGTTTCGACATCAACCCGCCGCTACGGCCGGTACACTTTGCCTTTGCTACTGTACCTTTGCCAACTTTACCTGTTTTACCTCAGCGTTGCAAAAAACAAAAACTAAATAAAAATGTGACCACAAAGAACTAACAACTATTTATTTTACTTGCTACAAAAATAATTTTTATACGAGTTGCAAATTTTAGAAAGTATAGCAACTTGTGCAAACTTTGGTTTTAGCAAACCCTGCTTCTACCAAACACTCCCCACCACTCCCGCCAACTAGCGGTTGTTCAAAAATTAGGCGTTCACAAACTCACAAACTTTATTGGTCACGTAAGCTCGGCCAAGATTTGCCTGCCCGAGCGCTTTTATCTTTGAAAAGCGTGTTCCTATCACAGCCCCCTTTACCCCTATTGCTGCCCTATTCCTCTCATTCTGCAGTGTCAACTCTATAAAAGCTATTTCCTATCTCTATGAGAGTGGCACGTACCGCTGCTGTGGAGTCTGCAGCTTCTAATTCGTTGGCAGCTGCAATCTCGGTAGTGCACATGATAGTGAAGCGTGGCCGACCACGTGAGTACACCGCTGACGAAAGGAAGGAGCGAAGGAATGCAGCAAAGCGAGCGAAGAGGCAAGCGGCTCAATCCCTGCTCGTCGTCAATTCTCCGAATATGGCGGAGCGAGCAACGGCGCAACACGCTGAGAGACGGAACGAAACCGTTTTCTACGATGCCAGCCAAGCAGTTTCGGAAAACTCCAAAACATTAGTCGCGGCTGCAAACTTGGCACTAATGTTGCTGAAACATGGCCGACCACCCAAGTTTACCGCTGACAAAATGACCGGAGGAACGCAGCAAAACGAGCAAAGAGGCAGGCGGCTAAATCCCTGCTCCTGGTGAACTCTCCTAATGAAGGAGAAATGGCGCGACGCGCTAGAGGACAGATGGAAGCCGCTCTCGACGATGCCGGCTGAACGATTCCGGTAGACTCGAAAACATTACCCGCAATTCCAAAATTTGTATTCTCTACACAATGAGATGTCCTCAATTCTGATGTACCCAAATTTGGCAAGGTACTTAGCAGCAGAGTGACAGATGATATTGAAAGCTGAAAGGCCGTTAATTCACACCTTAATTCGAATGTTTAGGTGGTGTAAACATGCTGCCGTAGTCTGACGACACTTTCATCAGCATTAATACATTTTCAAATAGTCTGTTATTAAACTTGTTCCTCTGTTGGTAATAAACTTGCACACGAAGTCGCGGGTTCAATTCCCGGCCTCGGCGGCCACTTTTCTGATGGAGGCGAAAAGCAAAAACACCCTCGTGTACGAGATTTCAGTGCACGTTAAAGATCCCCAGATGGTCAAAATTAATCTGGAGCCCTCCACTACGGTGCGCCTCATCGCCTGCGTTGTGTCGGCGCGTTAAACCCTTACAATCAATCAATAAACTGCACATCGCCATGCATAGGCTGCATTTCAGTGATCAATAAGCCACTTCACCTAATGTGGCAATGAAACACGGCGGTCGTTACGTGGTTGAAAAAATGTGCAATGGGAGCAAAATTAGCAGTGTTGTGGTGTCTCTACTGGAAAGCATGTTGTGCCTGCAATCGAGGCTCAATCAGTGGCCGCCTTGGGATTGAGATGTGTGGTGCACCGTTCGCACCACCATTGCTTCGGCGTTGCAAGATGTCAGCTTTGCTGATATGTCTTTGACACCAGTGCAATCAATGGTGCTTTGACATACAGACACATTATTGCCATAGTATATTTTCTTGCAGAAAGTGTCATCCACTAAGTTTCAGGGCTGCTGAAACAATGACATGCACTACCATTAATACCAAAAGCACAAAGTTGGTATCTAAGTTAGCCACAAAGAGTAAGTAATAAAAAAAAGCAAAACAGGGTTGCTTTTGGTTATTCAGAAGCACTTAGGAGGTTAACTAGCTTTTAGTGAGCTATGTCCACAGTATACATAGGGTTCGTTTTCGGGTAAAACCCAATTTTTACACCCCGAACATGTTTCAGGAGAGTCAGGTTAAACCCGATTTTTTCCCGAATGGGCGTTTTTAAAGTAGAGATCTGCACAATTGTGGGCTGACAGCCCACCATTCTCAGCCAGTATTGGCTGGAAGCAAGCCCCACAAACTAAGCTTTTGAACTTGCTATTGGCATGACTCTGCCACTCGCTTCCAAGGCTGGCAAATGCTGACGTTGTGCCTGGCTAACGGAAGCTGTGATGTTGAGTGAACTTTCTGCCAGTTAAGGTTACCATTGATCGGACAGATTTCGAATGAAGACCGACATGTTGCACATGCAGTTAATAATGTATTTAAAGGATGCCTAAAGATCGATGAGCAGGTTTTTTGCGAATAAAACATTTCAATTTGAAGTTATTAATGCTCTTTACTGTCATCATTACCAATTCATTTCCAAAGAAACAGCAAATCTCTAAGAGTATTTGCAACTGGAAAAATCTGATGTCACCCTGATTACCAGCTTGAAACAAACGCCAATGCTAATGCGTTAGAGTTAAAGAAGACCGTGATATCTTGTGATAAAACAGACTGAGTGTATTGCATAGTACATGTGTAGATTTAACCCTGAAAAACCCGAACTTCAGAATGTTTTCATAAAAAACCCGATTTCTCCTTGATTACCAGTTTGAAAAATGGAACCCGATTTTTACCTTCCGATTCTAAGAAAATATAAAACCAGGAAACGAACAACCCTAAGTATACAGGACATCTATGATCCACACAATGTTGATTCTATTCTGTTTGCCACTTTTGCAGGCCCCCTGTTTGCACCACAGCTATGGGCAGCTTGTGGACCAGCTGTCGTGCGTGACCCCGATGATGCTGCCATGCACCTGCAGCAAAGAACTGAATGGCAACAACACATCCCAGCACGTGGTACGATGACAGTTTTCGTGTCAGAGCGTGTTGTCTTTTGCATGCAGGTGGGCATGTGGAATTTGGGGCAGCAACACCACTTTTGCCTTTGCATGTGTTCAGTGACTGTTTACTTTAAAGTTTGGAATGCTACGCAACATGCATATTGTTTGATCTCTTGCTGACTGGGTGGAGTTTGCTACCAACGAAATCCCAGTCCCAGTTGCTAGCCAGAAAGTATCAGACACCCATGCCCAGAGGATATCACGAGTGCTTCGTACTTGGTGGGCTTCATTAGGCTGACCTTTTATTCCAGCAATACAACCAGAAAGTAGTGGTGAGATAAAATCTGAACTGAAAAATAGTTTGTTAAGGGTCCTAATGATAAGAGGTAATGGGCTGGCTGGCATTTTGTGCAAGTGTTGTCAGCTTCCTACCTAAAGCATTCCACACTAATCAAATACAGGTATTTTTAATCACAAGCTCGTGAGCAGTCTTATATTTTGCAAATTATTAAGGAGAATCCCCGAGGGAATTTCGGATACAAAAGTAATGTCTGCGAACTCGACGGTTAAACTTGTTGCCAACTTTGTGTGTTTTCAGGACAGCAAGGTGCTTACCACCACCACTAAGACTGAGCCTGAAGAAAGTGCAGCATCAGATGAAGAGGTGAGCACACGTTTTGTGCTTTACAGGCAGTCGAGCATGGTAGCCAATGCAAGCTTCAAGCTTTTGAGAGAAAAATATTTGGCACAAATTGTGGCCTTGGAAGTGAAACACTTGAGCTTCTTGTCTTGCGTTTGAGAGACTTTTTTTTTTTTTTTCTGTTTTGAGCTGTGATAGCTCTGTGTGTGTGTGCAGTCCAAAAGTTGTGTGCAGCCCAAAAGTAATTTTTCGTTGTGTGTGCTTTCAGTTCTTCGAAATGCCGCTGGCCGTTGAAATGGAAACTGGGGAAGGGGTAAGTCAACCCTACACTGCTTGAGGACAATATGCACACATCACTTACGTAAAAATCATTGGTTACTGCCCTAGCTTGCACTTTTGGTTACTTTAGGTGCAAAAGGGATAGCATTGTTAAGCCCTCATAGCCACAAAAAGAAATTTCATGGTTAATTTTTCTTGAGAAGGAGTGTGCAAGACCACAGACCATGACCGCTGGGGTACTGATAAATGCACGTGCTCCTCCTTAGTTTTCACATCAGTGAGCGGCAAATGATGCAGCATTGTCCTCCTTTGAGAGGGATCGTGATCCTGCTAATTGGGAGAGATTTAGTACTTCTCCTTCTCGTTCCTTCTCCGCACACGTGGAAAGCAGAGTGACTATCGCTGCCTCTTACAAGTGGTATCTCGATTGTAGTGGTTATTGCGAACCCTTTCATTAGTGTCGCACACGTCGGGATGGTGATAATGACGCATCGTCATGTTACTTGTTGGAGCCACAGCTTCGTCATATTCTATAATGCAGTGTTCTTCGTTGAGAGCTTGCACTGTAGTGGCATAAGCAAGGTTTGTAGGAAATGTGTACAGCAGCATAGCGCCTCAACAGTGTTCAGGCTGTTTTTTTGGGCCTGAGGTGGTACGCTGTAAGGGAGTGTACATCCTTCCAAAATTTTAATAATATAGCGGGAGCGACGACCGATCGGCATGTCAGCGCCTCCTTATCACGGTGTTCACCGGCAAAATAGGTGAGAGTACGAGCACGTGCATAGAACTATCTGTTGTGGGAGTGTCGTCTGTGCCGCCGTTCTTCTTAGGGCAGCACACCCCCTGTTTGTCTTGTCTTGCAAGGCCGTTTCGCTACCGCCAAAGGTAGCTAAGCAACGTGGAGCACAAGTTTTTATTTTTATTGGCTTTGTTATTTGTAGCATTATATTGCGCAGCAGCCTAAGGCCATTCCGGCCATAAAACCACCTCCTGTTCTGCTTTTAATTATCTTTTCAGTGGCATTCCTCATGCTGTGCAGGGCAAGTGATCCAGAAAAAAAAAAAATTAAACACACATTTGATATGTGCATGTGCTTCAAATAACCACGGTTCCTCGTAAACAAAGTCATTCAGATGCAGTGGCAGGGGGTGTACCACTCCAAAGGAAACAACGTAGCAGACGGCACCCATACAGCTGATAGCCCTATGCGCATGCGCGTACTGTAGCCTATTTTGCTGCTGAACACCGTGATAAGGCGCTGACATGCCAATCGGTCGTCGCTCCCACTATATTGTTAAAAATTTGGCTGTACAAGGAGTCTGGTTGAGGCAGCGCTGGGGTGAGCTTGGGACATACGTGCAGGCAGATTTTTGGCCACTTGTACGTTGCCTTTGTTATAGTTAGGGCAGTGAAGAAGCTGGTAGCAGTTTTTGTTGGAGGGAACTTGTGTTCAGCTCTTTGATTTGTATTCCTGGCCTAACTATAACTAGTTCAGGCAGTGAAGTGGGCACCTCTAGAATTTGCCTGCTCAGCCCTCAGCATTGCACCTTGCTTTTGGAGCACCGCTTTGAAATGCTCATTTGTGCATTTAGTAATGCCGTTGGTGTAACCAAATGAACGGTCCTTTGGCTTAGTGATGTATGAAGGAGAGTAAATGCCGAGTGTAGTGGAGTATGAATGAAGGTGATAGCAAGGAGTGTGTGGGGAGGAAAGTGGATACGAAAAGTGGCAAGCAAAGAAACAGCCCTGTGCATGTGGAGGTTTCCGGGCGGTGGCAAAGAGATAACGTTGGCACTCTCTTTCCTGATCGGAGCCAACCCCGAAGCCAGCCACAGTTACAACTGCAACTGAACTGCGTCACAGCCGACCACGTTACAAGGAGAGCGTGTACTGCTCTGGTAGGCTGGGTGGACTTCACCATTGTGGTATCGCAGAGCCCAGGAATTGGTGCTATGCTGGCGGCATATCGAGGTTTCATCCGAAGGGGATGCTGGGGGTGAAAGAGAAGGAGGGCAGAAATGGAGGAGGAGGACAAGGAGGGGCAAGATTGATTTATTGCAATGGCAGCACTGGCACTGAACTGTTGGCAGTTGGCTCAGGAATTAAGTCAACTGCAGTATATAACCAGTTGGTGTGTAATTTAGCTGCTGCCTTCTCAGATGAGGATGTAATATTGCTGGTTGGTTTTATTCTCTATGTGCTGGTAAGCTTGCATTGATGTTTGTATTTTCCCCACTTTTCTTCGTAGCCCTGCAACCTACCTGTTTCCATTAAGGAAGAACCCCTGGACATCCCAGCTGTGCCAACGGAAGATACTGGGGAGGTAAGCATCGGCTTATACATAGCGTATCTAGGGTGCTGTAAGAATAGCATAGCGTATAGCTACATGCCGTAAAGTTCTGAAAGTATGCCCACCCAAAGTACAGAGATATCAAGTGAAAAATACAGCATGGGCGAACTTTCGGGTCAGGTGCAAAAAAAAGAAAAACTACCAAAAAGTGGCAACCAAAACTGCGGAGATATCAAGAAAAAATACGAAATGGGCAAACTTTCAGATCAAGTGTGGAAAGGACAAAAAAGTGACCGCATCAACACATGAACTCGTCGACACTAAAGCCATCGATTCCAGGGGGTGGGCGATCTTTGGGGTATATTAGTAAATTGAATATTTTACCCTTGACCCTTTCAGGGTCACGGACGTACATGTACGTCCTCTGCAAACACCTTCAAAATGGTCAATAACGTACATGTACGTCATCGCTTGTATGTTTAAAAAGCGCACCTTTTTCGCTATGTGCTGCCACATTGCGGAAATACGTCAAAAGTATTTTCTTGCGCCTATGGCTATTCTTTTTATTTTTATTTTTTTATGATTTACTTCAGCGGCGTGCCGGCTATCGCTTGCGCATCCGGTAACGAGGGGGGGGCGCTGGGTATTGCCCACCTAAGACCTCTTACGCCCACCGGGCGCCTCTCGCTTCTTGCGCCTGCCACAGTCAAAGGACGCCTGCGAAACTGATGAGGCTCTTTTCTCCTTTTTTTGTATTTTTTAGGAGCGGTGCGCCGTCTATCGCTCGCGCATCCGGCCGCGCGCGCGCGGGGCGCAGCGGCTGGTTTTGGTATCGTCCTCCGGGCGCTTCCCGCTTTTTGCACCCGCGAAACTGATGTCTATCTGATTCCGATTCACTCAAAAGGTGCCGGCTTGTTACTCTCTCGTTTTTACTTAGAATTTTTCTTGTGTTACTCATGAATAAACCACATATATGTGACAACAGAAACGATGTTTTTGTCACTTTATGGTCACCCTAAAAAAATTACGATAATTTTTTCTCGAAATAGATTCATCCGAAGAATTTTAAATCAGCAATAAAAAAATTGACCCTGGGGGGTCGCGTTTGATGAAAAAATTCGACCCTCAAAGGGTTAAAGGGTGGTTTGCAATGTTTTGAAGGAGGGCGTTCTCTTGGAACATTACGGTATGTAGCTAGCTATAGCAGCTATACGTCTTTGCTGTTCCACAGTAGCAGCTTAGAGCAACCAACTTGAGTTTTGACTCAATGAGCATGGTTCAGTCACATTTCACATAGCATATTCTGTATGTGGTAGGCCGTATATTTGGTTTCGCGTTCATTACGTCGTCATCATCGTTCTGGGACTTTCCGTGTGTACTGCAGGAGGAAGGCCTCTCCCATAGATTTCCACTCACTCCTGTCCAAAGATACCCACATGCATCGTTCATTATTCTTTATACATAAAAGCCATGTGCATGGTTTTGTGAAGCCGAGTAAAAAATTGTTTCATCGCGGGTTGTGAACAATGTGGTGAAATTTACAACTCCAAGTTTGCAATTCCCTACGTTATGCATGCGAAAGTAATGTTGCAGAGCCCTGTTGTGACCCTTAATAACCTTGCTTGCGATGTTTGCTTTCAGGCGGATGAAATCCTTGGCGTCACGGGAATAGAAACTTTGGTTGTTGCTGCCCAGTGCCGTGCAAAGGGAGAAGCTGAGAATGGGTCCAGGGCATCTGAAGAGGAAGCATGCAGGTGGGTTGTACATTGCCACATTGGGTGACGGGTAGCATTGTATGCTACGCTGCGGGGCTACTGTGAGGGGGGGACATGTCACTGATTGTGTCTCGAAAAATAACCAGTGCCCCAAGATCAGCTACATGTGCCTTGCTTTGAGGGGCACAAAATTTTGATGTCAGTGGTAGCAGTTATTGGGCTACAAGGGTTCTGGATACTCGGCTATTCTCTCTCGAAGGGAGAGTGTGATGGATAGGTTCAAGTGGAACAAAACAAATGGTTACCTCGCATACTCTTGCGGAACAAAACAAATGGTTGTGTTGCGCCCAGGCTTGCACGTGTCGCTCGCAAAAAATTACCAAGAAAACAGTTCATCTGCATCCACGCCTCAATGGGGTAGCACACGACAGCTTGCGCTACAGGCGCCCAGTTCACGAAGCCAGTTGCCGCCAGTTCTAGCGCGTGCTGCCGCATTCCACTTTGGGAGAAATGTGAAAGCCTGTGGACAAAATAATCCGAGCCCGCCAGTCATGCATGAGGAAAATGACGGTAAACAGTCAAAACCTGATTTTAACGAAGTTGAGGGGAAGCGCGAATTATTCCGTTAAATTGAGAATTTTGGTAAATAGAGCTTGGCATTTCTTGGTCACTTAATTAATTCGGTACATTCGATTATGTACTGTAGTGGCATCCAGCAAGCTCATGCAGCATCACATTTGCGAAGCGCAAATTCCCCGAAAATAAAATTGCTGCCCGCACGTGTCGTGTGAAAAGAGACCACGAAAATTGTCGCCTGAACAAGAATGGCTGTGGGGGGACTACAAATATAATTCCCACCAAAGAAATTGGTGATCTTTGCTTGCGTGTACTTTGTAAGCAACAGCCGCACGGATTTCTCATAAATTTGTACTGCGTCCAAATGTACGTACGAATGCACGTATCCTCGTGCATTCTGGCAAACGTCCATAGCAGATCAAGGGCATCCATCTTTTGAACCAATGTCAGCAAGGACAGAGTTAAGAGCTCTGGGCCGGGAACTTCATGATCTTAAATGTCTTTGCAGCGTCTTGAGCTGCCATTTCCTCTTTCTTTTCTTGGCGGGCTTCATGTCTGACACGCTCATCACTAGGTTTAGTGGTGTGCTTGCTTGCACAGGGCAGAAACATGGGAACTCAGAACGGTGGCGAACGAACAGTGCAAAACACGCTCTCAAAAATCCGACCGCTGAAGACCGAAGTAGATGATGATGACTATTATATTAATGGCCTCCCCTTGGAATTGGGGTGACGGCATGTGCCATATCGCCTACATTAGTCAATTAGTCTTTTAATTAAATTTAGTTATCCTACTCATATGTTTGGAACAGTGCTACTAGTGCTATAGGCGAACGAAACTTCTTTTTTTTTTAACCGCTGGTGCCATGTGGTGAATTCAACCCAAAATTGTAACTCCCTGTTTTCGCCGCCACAGTTTCGTAAAAAGGGGACAAATGTGCTGTACAGTATTATCTTTGGCTCGCCACGAATCAATTTTGAGGCATTCTCTACAGAATAGACCAAAACATGAACACGTTTTGAGCTGTATTTTTGAGAAAAGGTTCGTTAAACCGGAACAGATCATGATATTGGTTTCGTTATTTCGAGTTAGTCAAAGCATTGGGTTTTATGGGCATCTGAGGGGGGATTGGGATATCTTCTTTAAATCGAGACATCTGGTAAATCGGGTTTCGTTAAATCGAGTTTTTGGCGGTAGATGGATATGACAATGACTACTACAGCCACAGTGAAAAGCAACGACGGAACACGTGAATAAACAATTTCAAACCTAATGCAATGCATGGTGGTGTGTGCTTCAGTGCTTACATAGAAAGAAATCCTCCAGCTTCGCTATGGTTCAAGCCCTGCGCGACTTAGAGCAAGTTTCACCAATTATTTTCTCTCTCCCAAAGTGTGCGACCAGGCCAGATACCTTAACGGCAAAGAAAACAAGTGAAGTTGGTGTTATGTTGCTACTGTGTGGCTGTGCGAGAGAAGCGGAAGCAAAATTGTATTTTTTTTTTTTGGCCTCCCTTCATTTCAGCTCATGACACCAGAATGTGCCAAAATGCTCAGTGCACTTCAGTGCATGAACACCAAAGCCGGCTGCTGTGAGGAAGACATGTAGGGGCTGTGAAACAAGAACACTTCACCTCAGTGAACTTATGTCTGTGATAAAGGCCAAGTTGTGGTGCTCAGGACAGAAAGGACCTCGAAGAATCTTGGGTCGAGACCCTCTTCTGGCGGACAAAGGGAACTGAATGGTGGTCGTGCACAACAATCTTGAAATCATCTGCAATCATCAAGATCTACGGGAGAAACGAGTGCTACCTGCTTCCTTCTGCAGGCACTGCCTCTTCCATTTGGGGAAGGGGATTGTGGTGAGTGTTCAAACAGCGTGCTCTGCAGCCATTGCCACAGTGCTACAGGTACTTCAAATTTCTCGTCCCCAGAAAGTCTGACTCTCGAGCGTCTGGTGTGGTTACACGGGTTGAAAGCTCCCCTAGCATGTGAGCTGCTGCCATGTCTCAAGCAGGACTGGCCATGCGATGCCTTCAAAAAAAGAGTCAATGGGACGGAAGGTCATTCAGAGAAAGTCGCATAAAGGCTCAACTGCCCTGAATTTGGCAGTTGAGCTGATATTTATCCAGAAGTGCCTTCATGAAAATTAGTCACACACCTGCTTCAATTTGCCATTGTTTACGGTGTGTGACCTTTCTTCTGACACCGTTTCGTTTTACTTTGTTCCAGATTGTGATGGGCAACTTTGCCAAGCAACTTTGCATTTGGCACTCTTGGAACTAGTGCAACCTTGGAACAGATTTGACCATAGTCCAACTGTACCACTGCCAGCCACCTGTAAATAAAGTGCAAACCACACGTAACCATGCTGAAGCCACACCCGGTTTATTGAAATACTAGCATATACGCTACCTTTGGATCTTTAATACCCACGAATTTTTGTACACGTGAGGCGCATTATCATTTTCACAGCTGCGCGTGATGTGTGTAAAGGGCTGTGAAGTAATATAGACCACCTTTGGATCTTTAACACCCCCCCCCCCAAATTCTCCTTCTCATGTTGCACATTCGTATTTTCTCAGTGTACAAAAATGGCCACTGGGATCACGAATATCACGTGGACTTTGTGCTCAGTAGTGTAGCAGTGCCCTTGCTACCAGGTCACTGCAGTGGTCACGCACTAATTTGTGGTAAATAGTGGCCTCATTCACTTGGAAAGGGCCAGATCAGTAGCTAGCCATCGGCTATGTAATAATCTGACTGGCTCATCTGAACTGATGGATTTACTTCGGCTTCAAATCTGGAATTATACGACGATGACAACTGTGGCCTATACTATTCACGCCTGAGCAAATTCACTGGGACCCACACCTACATTAATGCTGGATCAGCTCTCCCGGTCTCGCATGGACTTAGCATCACGCAGTTTCCCATAAATCAGTCCTATGCAGTCTCACCTGGGCTCAAACTCGCTTGGGATCACGCATACTCGAGATCGGTCAAGCTCAAACTCGTGGTGCCATGCTAGTTTCACACTCGGGAGGACGGGGGGGGGGGGGGGGGGGGGGGGGGGAGGAGAGAAGAGAGAGAGAGAGAGAGAAAGCTGCCTTCAATGAAAAGGAGGCAGAAGGGTGGAGTGCAATGCGACCACATTCATTTGAAATTCTCAAGACCTGCGGCCTGCTCCCTTGCGCAAAGACTGCGTCTTCCATTTGGGACAGGTGTTCATGGTGAGTATTCAAACAATACGATGTCCTGCCACGCTGCTTCAGACCTTCTGAACTTTGTCAGTCCCCACAAAGCCTGAGCAGACGCTGCTGATAACAATGGTACCAATTTTATGGCAAACTTCAAACAAATAACCAAATATTAAAGAACGAAGAAGCAGTGGCATCAACAGAATCTCGTTAGTGGATTCAGTCACCTTAAGGCACAGGGTAAGCCCTATACTTTCATGCATTTTGGTCATTTTGAGGTACATGTTTCTCGCCATCAATGAACGTATCTACATAAACATATATCATTTTCTTCAAATTTGTGCTTTTAACTGTACTAGAATTAAAAGTTCTTTAAAAATTCAGTTTTTATAATTTTTGTCCGTTAGTACCAAATTTGGCATTATTTGTATTAAAAGTTGTGTACCAAAAAAAACTTAGTGCATATTTTCAATTCTAGTACAGCAGGCGTGACAAGTTATGTAGATGACAGGGAAAAAATCAGCCGTTGTCTTGGAAGTATAGGAAATATTTGGGACCTATGTAAGAAAAACATTGTTTTGAGATAATTGAGTTTAAAGTAAAAAAGGGTGAAAAAATATTTTCGCAAAAAACCACTGGAGCCATTTATTTAAAAAGCACCAGCTTCATAATCATGTCAAAGTCATTTGCTTTAAAGGTCGTCTGCCTTCCTTAACATTTGTGCGCCATCGACAGACTTTCAAAAGTATTTTTTTTGGCAACCTCTTTAAGCCACTTGATGGTGGTTTTGCCCCAGGTTTTGGTCGGGATGATTTCAAAATGCTGGCCATGCGTTGCTTCATCATTAATAAAGAACAGCATCCAATATGTTGCAATCATTGAGTGTGAAGCCAAAAATGTTTTTTGCGAGCTTCGAAGGGCAAATGGGGAAAAAGTGGAACGGGGTCTTCGATGCCCTCGCTGAAAATCAGCAAGCAATGTTGCTAAGCAATTTCTTAATCAGCTGGTTCCAGAAAAGCATTTTGATCTGAAACTGGAAGTTTTGATGAAAAATGCATAAACCCTCAGAACATTTTAAGAGCGATGTGGGCACTTACTACTTCTTACGGGAAACTGTTTTAGCAAAAAATGACTTTTTAAGGAAAAGTTGAATATGGAAAATGTGCACAGGAATTGAACTTCCCTAATGCGAAGAAAAACAAAAAGTCATTTTTTAATTTTGCCTTACCCTGTGTTAAGCCACCACCAAGAAACGACTGGGCGATTGTAGTTGAGCCTCCAGTTCTCTTGGTTGTACCACTTGAACATTAACGTGCGGTTAACACTGATAACTATGTATTTAGTGTTTCCCTATATTGCATCACTTCTGCTGGTACTGAGTCCCTGAACTGTGTGAGCAAAATTAGTCTTTTTTTTTTTGTATTTGTGCTTTGTTTTTCGGGTAAAAAACGCCTTTCAGGCTTGCACAGAGTTGAATGAGTTACCAATGGCTAGTTGTTCTCAATTCAACAAAATCTCATTTTGTGTTCAGGGCCCCTTCAAACTGCAGACATCTTCCGCAATTACCTCTTCCAAAAAAATCCCGGGCCATCTCCACTCGCGTGAAATCTGGAGAGGGGCGAAGCATGCAGTGTATAAGTGTGTTCTTGGCGCCTTGGGGTTTTCGCCAACGGAGATGAAAGCGTTGGGGGGTGGAGGTATACAGCTTTGCTGTAAAAGGTCTCGTGTCTTTGAAGGACGCAGCTCTCTAGCGCGAGGCGTAAACGAGTGTCCCGGTGTTTTTTAGCACACAATTACGTTCCAGTGGGAGGTGTAAACGAGCTTCCCGGTGTTTTAGTACCGTGGCTACATGAGACGAATAATGATTATGACGACGACAAGAGACGCCAACAGCCCAAGCCCCTAAGGGGCTTCGCCCCTAAAAAGTGTGTTCGCTTTCAGTTGCTGCGTCGAGGATGCTTAGAGCCATCGTCTGCTATGCAAAGTGTGCATAGATGTAAAATTTATCAGTGGTAATGGAGTTTGCTGCAGTTAGGCTGAGTGCGGAAAATTAGTTCATCACAATTGGTTTGCAGAATTTGCCTCAACTAACCAGCAATGGCAAAACCTCCGTTGTACCCACCAGTGGCCTGGAGGGTGACAGCTGCTGTCAAAAAACACTATTTTGGCTTAAGCGATTAGTTTTAATGGATTCTAAGGATTTTTTTCTTTTACAGGGATTGACTGAGAATGTGCAGGTCAGTCGTTTGCTAGACATACCTAAAAGTCAGCTGGTGTTAATACATCAACACGAAACAGACATGCCCTTGCCTTTGCATCACATGTCACAACATGGATTGGAAAGCCGGCTTGCTTGGTCTTACGAATGCTCATTTTCACGTTTTGTGCATTCAATTTTCCCACCTTTTTTTTTATGCAGGCAGTTCTGTAAAGGTCTGAAGATGGTAAACCGAGCAAATGAGATGCCAAGTCGCTGAACAACAGCATTTCACGTAAACTAACAAGCCAATCAAATGCAAACATCTTGCTTTCTAGCCAGAAATCATCCACAATAAAACAGCAAGCTAACTGTTCAGTCATTTATTCAACGATATGCTTGATAAAGAAAATAGAACAAATTGGTAGAGCCTAAATGCTGCACAAAAACTAAACTGTGCTTGGGCCTGCATGAAGGTGGCAAGCAACAAAGCAGGGCCAAACCTCATGTCGCATACAACTGAAAATTGTCATCTTTACGTCAGTCACTATGTATATAACACATCATCCACTTTAGCAGCAGTCATAAACTATCAAAATTCATTACCATGGCCAGTCTAAAAACAAGCGTCAGCGCAACACATTCGTAATCCTGCACTGATGGCAACGACACTATCAGCTACTATACAAATGTCCCAGAAACTGCCTATATGTATATGAACATGGTATGTACACGGAATGACTGTGTTAGGACGACGCTGCAGAGCTTCCACTCGGTGTTGGTGGAGGGGTGGCCGGACTGGCATGATGAGAGGTGGTACTGAACCCCCCGGGTGTCCGTTTGCGGTGCTCCTCTTCGGTCTGCCAGGCCACCTTCTGCCTGTTCTGCTTCACTGCGTCTCGAACACGGTCCATGACCATGGTTTCGGTGAGAACACCATCGTCCGATGCGTATGCAGCAGCCTGGGGAAGGAAGCAGGAGTTTTAATCTTCCTTGGACTATACCTGCGGCTGTACCTTCCACTATGAGCAAAACACACCGTGCAGATTTGTGGGCACTAATCTGAGTGAGAACTATGCTCTGAAGGCTACCTGGATGCAGCAAAATCTTATGCATCTATGCATTCACTTGCATATCTGCTTTCACTGCATTCACTTGGTGTTTGAGAATTGTGACCTTTCCTCTGACATATTTCTGTCTCACTTTGTCATAGACTGTCTGGTGAGCCTTACCTGCCAAGTGACTCCGAGTTTGGCGATCTCCCGACCCGACAGTCCCTCGGTGGCTTGCGCTATCTCGGAACAGATTTGACCATAGTCAAACTGCGCCACTTTCAGTCTCCTGTAAAAAAAGGAAGTGCAAGCCACACAAGATGTACATAAGTGTTCACAACTGCGTGCTGCAGTTACACCAAGGTGTCTTGCGGAAGGGCGTGTTTTCACCACCACTAGCAAGACAGCTACTAAACATTGAACCTAAACCTTGTGCTCAGTAGTGCAAAACCTTGGCTATTGAGCCACTGCAACAGGTACATGTGTACAGCCAAGCAACAAATGAAACGCAGCTGCAGAGTTATGATCATTTGTGATGTCAGGTTCACACCTGACATCACAAATTACTTTTTAAGGCTTAGCTTAGCAGAGTAAAATGGTGCTGTAAACAGGCATTTCTGCACTTTGCAATTCATTTGTCTTGCCAATAATCATTCAAAGGCATTGCAATACTTACGTAGGTAAGTTTCAATTCATATGCCTCCCTACGTGTTTCATTTGTTGCTAGCTGTACATAAATGAATTGTTTTAAGGACAGAATATTGAGGGGCAAAAATGCACATTGCACCACTACCAAGAATAAATAAAGAACATCAAAGCATTTACAGCATAATTTCTATTTCATGCATGCACGTACACAGGTTTATAGGGGGCACCTTGATATCTATGAGTATTCACGATTTGTAGGGTTGAGCAAACATCAAACGATGATAAATATTGGTCCTTTTCTTAAACCTGTGATGTTCTTTCTTTTTGTAGGACATAAGGAATAACTACAAACTTGTCTAACTTTGCACAATGACACCCCTAAAAAGATTTCTTGACCAGATGCACTGCTGCACAGGGCAGTTTGTCAACCACGCACATTAATTACCAGACACACTTGTGAACTGCTAGCTTCTTTTCGCACCACAAGATGTCTGTGGGGAATTTGTCCACGGCCATGCGTGCATGTGGGCACACAACATTTCTGCGTTGTCATCGAACTGTCTGCCTCAACAGCAGTTCCTCCTCCTAAAAACGTTCTTGCTCCATTTGTGGAGCTCATCATGATTCGGTGGAGTAGACTAGAGCGTTCTGTTTGTTAGCTTGGCTCAGGGAGCAGTTTATTTCACTGTGTAAACCTTGAATTGCTTCAAAAGATGGACAACAAACTCCATTTACGCCCATCTTAAGAACATCTACTACTTCCCCCCCAAAGGATTTCAATACGGTTTAGTTCCTCATCTGCCCTTGTCTTATTCCATTCCACGGTTATAGACTCTGTTATAAACACTGCCAAAGTTGATTCTGTCCAAGCTTTCTCATTCGAGTTCATACTTTGCACGAAGATCACATTTCATTGGTCTATGTTAACTGAACATTCAAAATTTTACACCTATTTGAGCCCCCAGAGCAATCAGGCTTACTCCATTACCTAAAAGCGTTTTTAAGAACATAGAACGAAGAAAATTTAAAGTTTCAAAATTCCACTTCAATGTGAAAGCTGTCGGAAGTGCAGAGCAGTGATTTGCCATAATGGGCTGTAGCGCTGTTATCCACTCACAGCTACCACCCATCGCATTTCAAATTTCCCACCTTCACAGTGCTTGCGCGCGAAAGTGGGAAACAGCTGGCACCTCAAACAGTGCCAGCGGGAGTTCTGTTTTTTTTTTGTGCTTGCTTTTTCACCCACACATGCCGGTGTTGCACTGCCACTTTTTTTCCCCCGCTTACTATTGTAAAAACCAACCCTACGAGCGTTCCTAACTAAATGAACTGAAATGAAATGAAAATGCCTCAAATGTACCTACAGTTTTTTTTGTGCTAAACGACGGGGAGATGTATGACACGTGCCAGCGGTGCATGAGTTTCGACCGCTTATGACTACATAAACCGCTTGGCTTTCGAAGTCGAACGACGACAGCCACTACGACGTAATGCATGTGGCTCTACTTGGGCCCAGCAAGTTTTTGTTTTATTTATTTTAAGTTTATTTTTTTTTAGTTTAAATTTTTATTAAGTGCTCTGCACTTAATACAAATTTTCATTTATGGGGCTGGCTTCTCCATACTACAGTGTTTGACAGGTCGTGAAACAACAGCATTCTCTGCTTCACACTCCCACGAACTGGGCAAATTTAATTTGAGTGCCTACGCAGGACGCCGCTATCCCACGATGTGTAGAATATGGTAGCACAAGAGGGCTGACCACACGGGCATTTTTTTATTCCGTTTTAAATCTAATAAACAGGCAAGTGCTGTCGTCAATCTTAACATTCAACAAAGTAGGCCCACACAGGGGTGAGACAGCCCAAACAGATTTGGGAGCAGTTTTCGGAGCAGCAAAATTCGATTTTGGAGCAGAAGAATCTTGATTTGGAGCAGTTAGGGACATTTAATACATCGTCTTGTGAGCTTAAAAAATCATTATTTCAGCAATTTGCAGGGTCAAGTGCACATTTCAATCAGTTTTGAATACACAGAACACTCAAACAGCCTTACCTGAAAGACTTTTTAAGAGTATCACAAAGTACTAACTGCACTACCTTTTTCCTAATTGGTGATATTCTGTTGCGCCTGCACGCAACACTGACAACAAAACTGCAGTTAAAATTTGAGAGTTTTAGCAGTCCGTCTGTTCTGTTGGTTGCTTTGTTACCGGGTTTACCGGACCGGTCTGCGCCTGCGCGCGCGGAAGGGCGAGGAGGCGCGGGAAACTAATCCCCCTACGGCTACGAATGCCCAAGTGCCCAGACAAGTCCCGGTGATCACGGTAACTACGTACACGACGGAACAGACGAACTGCTAAAACTCTTATAAAATTTAAGGGCTCCGCAATTGTGGCGTTTTTTTTTTTTTTTTTGCTGTTTTAATGCTAAAATTATTATTTTTGTAATCCCAGGCTGTGTTGTACGAACGACTGTAGTCACGGCAACAGTTGAGCAGCTTCGAGCTAACGGTCGCATAGCCCAACCAGCCTACCCGTTTCAGTCCCCGGGGCGCAGGTTCACCCTATGGTCATTTGAGTAGCGTTAATGTTTAGCCACCTAGATTTTGGCATTAAATTTCACTTTACATACATCAAGTGTTATAGTCGCGTTCTATGGCAACCGTGTAGTCCTGCAGCTATTGGGCGCTGCCTGAACAGGTCGCGGCGCCGCAGCACAGCCCGCAACTTTCGTGTCGATCGTTCCATCCCCGAGGCTCGCGATCGCGCTTCGAAGCACAGCAACACCTCAGCATTTTACAACAGCACAACAAGCCAAAAAATTCACTTCACGAACCCGATTATAGACGCGCGCACCGCGTTTCGCACTCAAGGACAAACCACGCCGAAGTCGTAGGCCCCACATTTCAATGAACTTTTTTCGAGCCGCCCAACTTCCCGTAATCTGGCACCAATCTCAAACCGTATCCTCGCGTTAACGCCACTGTTCAGAGCCACAACAGATAGAATGAATGGACTGGAACTCAGCTGATAGCGTAAAATAAACCAGGGAAAATATCGGCGATACGCACTGAACGCGTTGGTAGCAGCCAGATCAGGCGGCGGCCATGTTTGTTGCCACAGCGATGCCTAATCGAGAAGGCCGTTTCTGCGAACCCGGACGGAAAGCGAATCGAGTTTTAGAAGCTATCGCTTGCTTCGTTTCAGTCTTTCTATTTGTGCCATTTCTGTGTTTGCGATAGACCGACGATAAAAGCGGTGACCGGCATGCGGGAGGCTTTTGTCCCCGCCAAAACTGACATGAGCATTAAAATCCGTGCCGTTGAGGCTCTTCTGAAGCAGTTTGGCGCAATTTTCGCCATTTTTGTGCTTTTGGAGCAGCTTGGCGCAGGAAAATGGAATTGTATCAGAAAGGCGCAATATGCGCAGCTGTCTCACCCCTGCCCACAAAATGCAACATTTGTGCAAAGCCCGAGTTTAAAGGCCTGGACAGAATTAATTTTTAAAGTGTTCATAAAAGCATTGCAATATTTCATAAGCAAGAAGTTGCAACTTTCCAGTATGGTCTGAGCAAAGATGTTTAACTCGTATAGCAATTAACTGCCACAACGTGCGATCTCCCATGTATATGTGCCTGTCACAGATTGGATTGAGAAGTGTGCCTCACCTCTTGCCCTCGGCTGCTGGCTGGAGGACAAACTTGTCGAAGTAGAGGCGAACCAGGCGCTCGCGCTCTTCCAGACCGGGCAGCCGGAACTCCACCATTTCGTCCACCCGGTCGCTGACAGCCCAGTCAAACTGCTCGGGCGTGTTGCTCGCCAGCACCAGCATGAACCTGCACGTCGCAAGGGGGCCGAATCAGCGTTGCTGTACTGGGTTGCCGCAGAGACCAGAGCACACCTTTCCCACCCTAGCTTCTGACAGCCTTTTACACATAAGGAAGGAAAGGAAAGGACATCTCCAGAAGCTTGCCCCACACTGCAACTAAAACTGACATTATCATCATCGTACAGCTCTATACGACATTACAGTAGCCGACCGTTTTTTCAGACTCCAAAAATTCGGACTTGCTGGATATTTCTGACTTTCCCTAGGAACCGCCAGTTGTCCCATAAAAGTAATGACTCACGGATTCTTCGGACTGTTTTTTTATTTGGACTATTTTTCATTCCCCTCCAGGTCCAGGTTTGAAAAATCGGTCGGCTACTGTATTACATTTAATCTTTTTTGGCTGGCTATGCTCTCATGCAACTGTTAAGCCTCACGCACTACAGTTCTGAACACACTGTGGCACCTCCTTTTTGCAGCTTGTTAGTAGCTACGGCATTGACGTTTTGTCTTCTGCACAGATTTCAGACCCATAAGGCACCCATGTTTGGCCCCCATTACAATGAAATCAGGGGGACGAACACAAACATTTGTTGCTGCAGAAGCTCATTATATAAGCTACACACCCTAGCAAAAGTATAAACGTCATTAAAAAAAGAAAGAAAAAGAGCCTGCTTTGTGCAAAGTCTTCACTCTTCTTTTGACTGTGGTGACATCACAGAACTGGCACTCTTTAACTCGTTAATTCAAACTCGAAGGAGACCATAAAATTGCTCGAATTAAGTGAAGTTAGAATTAGCAGGCGGGCACTAGAATGAACGGGAATTGCGCCATGCTGCGCCGGCAGAACACGAAGAAGCCACCTCTGGACTTGTTATTGCGAATTATGCACTACTACAGGTTTGTAGCTGGTGATTTCGTTGATTGATTGATTGATTGATTGTGGGGTTTAACGCGCCGACGCAACGCAGGCGATGAGGCGCGCCGTAGTGGAGGGCTCCGGATTAATTTTGACCTCCTGGGGATCTTTAATGTGCGCCGAAATCTCGTACACACGGGCGTTTTTGCTTTTCGCCTCCATGAGAAAAGCGGCCGCAGCGGCCGGGAATAGAACTCTCGACCTAGTGCTCAGCAGCACAACACCTTAGCCACTGAGCCATCGCGGCGGGTTAGTGATTTCGTAAATAATGCACTCTCTCTCTCTCTCGTAAATAATAATAACATGCACCAAAGCACTGGCGGCGGTGGCGCGGCGCCCTCTGTAGACGCGAAATAAGCTGTTGCAGGAGTGTAACGTGCGCCACACTGATGTTTTTCTGTTTCGTTGTTTTGCATCCCTATTAATTTGGTTTGGTTTGGATTTGCAAAACATTGTAATCACTCTGAGCCGACTTCTGCTAGGAGAGATAGAAACCAGGCGATCATAGTTCGAATTAATCGTTTAGGACATGGTTTCTCAAAGTGGGTTCCGCGGAATCTAGGGGTTCCGCAGGCCCCTCCTCAGGGTTCCGCGAGCCACTGATAAATTTTCCCTGGTTCCGCAGTCGCAAAGTATTATATGGTGAACTGAACTTGAGGTGCGATCGATCTAAGGAGCCTCCATTACTCACGCCCGAGTGTCAGTAAGCACATCTCGGCGCATAACAGAAACGCGCGAGCTGCGCAGTAAATCTCGCCAGTAGCTTGTAACCAGCCAGACTCCGAAAACGGCCACGTGGTTAAACTATTGCACTTGAATCTCGGCCTTATATTACCCCCATGCGCATTTCTCCTGTTTGGAGATAGGCGCCGCTAGCGTATGCATTCGCGTGAAGTCGGCCGCAAAAAAAAAAAAAAAAAAAAACGGTACTCTTGCTTGCTTTTGAATTTATTGCACGTTAATGTAGCATGAACGAAAGGAAAAATGGCGGGAAGGGGAGGGGGTTCCTTGGCACCTAACGGAACTTAGCAGGGTTCCCTGGGACCAACATGCTTGAGAACCCCTGGTTTAGGATATCGACGCGTTCAAATTATCGGGAGCTTCACCCGTTGAAATATACAGGGCGGTGCAGGGGCGAGGGCATGAATTCGAATTAACCAAAAGTTCGAATTAACAAGCTTTTACAGAAGAGTGTTTCTTTCCAGAGTGGTTATTGTAACACTTATCAAGAATTCACCACAACATAAAAACAAAGGAGCCTTCAGCACTACTAAGCACGCACGCATGTGGTTCGACTATTAAGCACGTGCCCTCTACTTACTTGTTGGACTGCTCTCCCGTACGATAGAGGAAGGCGTTGAGGGTGGCCCTGAGATCCTCACTGATCAGTTCCTGGACAGAGAGGATCAGTGGCAGTCAGCCAGTGAAAACAACTCGAAAAGAAAGCCACAAAGTCTCACGTGTCAGGGAGAAGGAAAGGGACACAGAATCCCACCTTGGTTACTCACCGAGCTGCGCTTTCTTAGGAAGGCATCCGCTTCATCAACAAACAGCAAAACCCTGCACATGAGATGCATTGAAATACAGTAAATCCTCGTTACAAAAAGTCCCAGGGTCAGGAAACGCACTCCGTAATAAGCAATAGTTTGTTAAACGCAGAAAAATTTGTTTTCAGTGCAGTGCAGTGGGAACCATGGAACACTTCGTAGATGCAAGATATCAAATAAAGCTATTTCATTACAACGAGAAGTTACTGCACTATGAAATCTGTCCTCTTAACCTCTAAAACCTTAACGGCCCCCTTACAAGGAAAGAGTCCCGTACTTCTCACAGTTAGGCCATTCAGTTTTCTACTCTAGATGCTGGCATTACTTCGCCACTAGTTAGCCTCATTGGCTAGCCGATCTCCACACTCCTGAAGATTAGTACAAAGCCACAGCCTGCCATCTGTCGCACACTGCAAGCAAAAAACGTCACTGTTCCTGTAAACTTTCCACCAGCGTGTTTGACGCTTTTGTTCCCCTTTCCTCACCCTCTCCTGCTGGTGAGGGACCAGTCGAAGACCTTGTGCACTGCAGACACTCCTTCCCTTCCCATGGGGGCCACGTCTCCGCCGCTCATGAGTGCATACTCCATGCCTGAGTGCTGAGCCAGGCGCTGCGGAAAGCAATGCGAGAGGGAAAAAAACAAATTTGTATAAAACACACCACCGTCTTCCACATGAGCTTGCTCTTTGCCTAAAATAAAGCCTGACAAAGAGTTCCCCGAACCCAACACTGCAAGCTACAAGACACACACACTGAAAGCTGCATTCTTGAAAGATCTCCAGCACACTTCAACAGTCAAATTGAACTACTGTATTTATGCTTCAAGGCTATAACTGCTAAAAGCAGCACACCACCTACCCGCACAACATCTATGCCAGAAAAATGGCAGAACAACACACTGCTAACATAAGACCGACGCAAAATTCATACCTGGACTTGCCATGTGCAGAATAACCTCAGTACATATTTGTTTCAGAAACATGCTGCACTATACTCGGTGACAACTTAAGAACAACACCGGAAGTTGTTGCCACTGTGCCTTATCACCGTAGCCGGATGTTTCTCCGCGTGGCGCAAGTAGGGCATTACTGGGAATATTTTGAACATGGCGTGAGCCGTTCCCGTGATTTTTTGGACTTAATATGCTTATAAACGACTCCAGTGACGACAAACAAAGTGCGTGAGACAAGGCAGACGATATCACGCATTCATAGCAAACCCCTTTCAAAACGCGCGCGCACTGACGTCACGGGTCCGGCGCTTTGGCGGAGTGATACACTACATGATGTGGTGCCGTTCTTGAGTTGTAACCGAGTATACAAAATTTAATTGAAAGGGGTCCTTTAAGAGTAAATGCATAGGCATTACTTTTTGAAAGGGGTGTACCAGCACGTTCAGAGAACGCAACAGCGAGTAACATGCTAAATTTGCAAGCCAAGCACAGGAGAATGCTACAAGTAGCAAGAAAACTGAGCAAACACTGGGGACACTCTGGAGAGCGAGGTGTTGAACCAAAGATGGTGAGTGAATCGGCTTGCCTTGGCGAAGAGGGTCTTGCCAGTGCCCGGGGGTCCGTACATGAGTATGTTCCTGTACATTCCCTTGTTCTTCTTGGTGTTCCTCGTGGCTATTGCAATGTCCCTTAGCCGCTCCTCAAGCTTGGGCTGAAAGTGAAGAGGGAAGAGGAGACATGAGACGACGAAAGGTTACCGCAGTGCACAATAGGCTTCCTTGAAACATTCCTGAAGAAACTCCTTTGCTGTTGTCATTTGACACTGTCACACTGGGTTGTACTGCAAAATCTACCACAGAAAAACATCGTAGCAAGGCTCTTCTGTCAACCTATGTTACATTCAACACGATACCAGCTAAACGCGAGTCAATTTAAAAAGACTTTGCAACAATCTTCGAGCAGTGCAGATAAACCTGCGCGACCTTTAGATTACAATGCCAGGAATACCTGAGCCAAATATTACACGTGTACGCGAAGCGGTAAGCTCGCAAATTGCTGTGAAAGATGCATGAAAACTAACCGCGCTCTTTTCGATTTCCATATTTTTGCAGTGTTGTAATTATGTCATTTCAGTGGTAGCTGCCCTATTAGCTGTTGCTGGTTAACACCACAGTTTCTTAAAGGTAACACAGTCACAAGTAAAACTACATAATTATTAAATTTATTTTCCACCACCCAAAGTTTTTGCTTAAAAATTATGAAAGGGCAAAAGAAATGTTTTTCTCTCGCATTTCCCGTACCATATGTCGTCGTCGGCACCGCTGTGCACCAACTTCATCTATGCCTAAACCTGAACATCCAGTTTTGGCAGTTTTGGTGTTTTGATTGCGCGAGGAGTTAGTGTGACGAACTCAGGACTTTACTTCCAACCAGACCACTCAGCACTTGATGTTTCAAAACTGCCCTACCAGCCTGAGCGAGTGCTTGCGAGTGTACAAGTTGCCCTGACTCCAGCAAGCGAAGATTTGGTGATGGCGCGTGCGTGAAAAGGCAACAACTGGAGTCGTGAACGTGGCTCCAGTGGGTTGTCACCAGCTTTTTTTAGCAACTTTATGGTATGAAGTGCCCGCATACAGGTTGAAATTCAATTCTACGCTCATTGCTCTGAGCTGTGCTCGCAGAGCTGGGTTCCTTGCATGATGAAATGCACGGAACCAACAGCAAGTACAGAAGTCGGAAAACCCAGAAACAGGCACCGATGACTGCACCGTACCCACTGCACTGAAAACAGATGACTCCCCGTTGCGAGGGGGAGAGAGAGAGAGAATAAACTTTAAATAAATCAAGAAAATGCTCCAGAAAAAAAAATGCTCAGGCTCATAATATATCAAAGACCGCCGAAAACAACGCCGTGAGCCGCCCCCACCAGTGTCCGCTCCAGGAGAGTGTGCATGCAGCCTTCGTCGCACTAGTCCAAGGTTGAGATGAGAGGGAACCGCACAAACGCGATTATGCTCATTTTTTCATCTTGCGTAGCTCCAGTGATACTGAACGGATTTTAATCATTTTGCAGGAGGAGATTCCTGGGATAGTAGACTTTACCACAAAATGTATTTTGAACAGCCGGTGGTAAGTGTTGCAGGGTCCCTTTAAAGGAGTTCCGTCTCAGCTCTAATAGCAAAGCTCAGTTAGCCAGCATTCATTTTCACCGTACGGCTTGCAGACTTCTGGCACAAACTTCACCGTCAGCGCGTTTTGGTTTAAGCAAGTTAGCTGAAAGCGCACTAGAGAAGCAAAGCACTCCACAAATGCACTTCTAACTAACTTTTTGTTTAATCAGAATCAGCAGTGATATTCAGAGTTGTCAGGAGCTGCCATGATGTGCATACAGTCAAACCCGTTTATAGCGAACTGCAATATGCACCGCGATTTGTTCGATATATCCAATAGTTCGATATAGCCGAACCCGCCTATAACGAGCTTATTGTTACGAGTTCGCATTGCGCGGTAGCCCCCGCCTCAACACCACCATCCCCGCATGCAGAAACGAACACAGTAAAGTAGCCATTAACCATACCCAAAATAAGTCATTTATTGCAATTAATAAAGCTTCTTTCCACCTTAACTGCCTACTTTGCAAAAAAAAAAAAACGGTGATTTTTGTCGGTGAAAAAACGGTGAATATAACTCTGTTGGGTTAAGTGGGTCCTCCTTAACTCTTTCATTATGGCAGAAAAATGGCCGACTTTGAGTGCTTCCACCAAACATTTCTTTTCTCTTCAGCACTGCACATATTTAGCCCTGCTATGCACGAAATTGTAGCTTATAGATTTCTCTTTCAGACACATAACAGCAGTTTTGTTAAAGGTACAAATATTTACAGTTTATTGGTCAAATAAACAGAAAAAAAATTCACAAAAGAAGTATACACACAATACATATAGGCGATTGTACTGAACCCAAAAATTATTTTAGGAATTCTAAGATATACAAATTGTTTCTCCGTTCCTAAGCTATGATTCAATATATACATCAATGCCGTACATCAAGTTTTAGATTTTTGCGGGCCCACCAACCTAGCGGCCCTGACGGCTGTGCCACTCTGCGAAGCCACTCGAGAGTAAATCGGCCTCTCTAAAATGTGCATCCAAGCATACTTGTTTGTGTCCTCACACAAAATCCTTATCACTTCAGTGGTAAAAACAAGAAAAAAATCCTGCACTCTTGAGAAGTGACGCGTGCCGCTCCACAGCAATAATCCGACATGAGCGCCAGGCTATCTTGAAGGTGATAATCCAACACGGCACGGTGCATTTGGCAAAATATCCCTGCCGCGCGTTTTCCCGACCCTACACATGAAAGTAAAACTGCAATTGTCAGATGGGAAGCATGTTTTGTTTATAAATACAGCGTGAAGTCAAAGACGTGCGTTACCCCCAGCACTTGTCTAAGTCTGAGGCCATCGAATGGGTGCGTCTTCATCAGAACTAAAATCTGATGAACCCACATCGTTGCTGGACTCACCACTGCTACTGGGGTAAGTAAAATCAGCAGCTGCAGCCGCCGAAATCCCTGCCATAGCTGTACACTTTTGCGGAGCATGCTGTGAAATGGGCGGCATTTTCGTGCAACTCGCCGCTATCGTGGGTTCTCATTTCGCTCTCGATGCCGTCGCCGCACACAAAATGTAAACACGATAATGAAATCGAAAAAGGAGTGGCCAATAAATACGCCAGATGCCGTTAGTTGTCCACAAGGCGCTGTTTTTAGCTTTCGTGGGAGGTTTAAAATTGTCGGAACTCCGTGTTTGATGGCCTGTGAAGCCGTAAGGAAAGAGTTAAAGGGGCCACAAAGGCAAAATACTAATTCATTCAATTTGAAAGAACTAGCTTTTGGCAACACACTCAGCTCCATTCCAGCCATGAAAGATGTTTTTTTAACCGAGAAAACGGAAGAAATATTGGAAAACTTTCAAACCTCGTGCCGCTGTGATGCAATCTGGGCCGGCACTCAAAACGTGGTTATAAGTGTGTTAGCTGCACTTTAGCATTCAAGTAATATGATCAAACAGAACTAGAGGCCCCACAACACTAGAGGCCCCACAACACTTTTCCAGCCAAGTGTTTTGGCAGTGGCTTGGGTCAGCAGCCACTGGTTGCACAAACAAGAATCCGCCAGAAAGTGGCTGGGAAGCCACCACTGCTTCATATGTTTTCTTTATTACTATCTCGATTACTTGTTTGAAGTTTGCGATCGAGACAAAGCAGTCTTTTTTATGAAACAAACCTGTATTCTGTCTTCATGGCCCCTTCACAGCCTGCTGAATGGTGGAGTGCTCACCTCGAGGACGACACCTTTGAGGGCATCGGTGGGCTTGCTGGTGAGCTGGCGCACGGTGCGGATCGGGTGCTTCAGGGCCTCCATGACAGTGAGCCGTGAGGTGTCGCGCACCAGCGATGGCTTGCCCAGGCGCATTTCCACGTACCGTGCCGCAACGCCCGTGCCCATCTTGGCTGAGTACACGCCAAGGGCCAGCAACGTCACGCCTGCCGCCTGGGTGGATAACAAGCAAAGCAAAACTTGAAGGGGATGGGCATGGGGGGTGCTGCGAATTTCAGCATCTGGTGATGTTATTTATTCCAATTGTGGACTGATTGACACTGTCAAATTGATTAGCCAGTTAATCAAGCTTTAGCCGATTCCTCACTGCGGGTACGTGCTCCAGTTGTACTTAGGTGGTACCAGAAGGCGGCTATGCCTCTTTACTCAATGGGGCTATGTGCTACTTCGAGGGTGTGCACCAGTTTTTTTTTTTTCCCTGCCAATCCCCTCATTTGTGAATGTGCCCCCCTGGTGAGACTTTTTTGTGACAAAGTGGTGGGAGATCTTGATAAATCCCCCCTCTGTTGGTATGGGTTCTGTGGTTACGTTTGAAATTTTTATGGAATGGTTATGGTTATTGATTGATTGATTGTAGGCTTTAACGCGCCTATGCTACACAGGCGATGAGGTGCGCCGTAGTGGAGGGCTCCGGATTAATTTTGACCACTTGGGGATCTTTAATGTGGCGAAATCTCGAACAAACGAGCGCTTTTTGCTTTTTGCCTCCATCAGAAAAGCGGCCGCCGCGGCCAAGAATCGAACCCGTGTCTTTGGGCTCAGCAGCAGCATGCCACAGCCACTGCTCCACCGTGGCGGGTGGTTACGATTACGTTTGGAGTGGCCATGTTTGGAATGCAAAGAATGCAAGGAATTTTTTTCATGAAAATCAAGTTTGCACTACACCAACAATGCCAGTGACTACGTTGCACACCACACAATCGTGCCGTAGACAGTTAATAGTGTAAATAGGTGCAATGTGCAGGTGGACCCTGAAAATGTGCTTATGTGTGACGAGGGGGCCACATTTGTGAGATGGCTTATGGGGCTTTCGCTTGCTTGAGTATAGCCTGTACTTTCGGTGGCAGAAATAAAAGAAACATTAAATTTCTTTCCCCTTTTCTGGGTATATTTACACAAGACAGGGGTGAGACAGCCCAAAGAGATTTGGGAGCAGTTTTCGGAGCAGCAAAATTTTGATTTTGGAGCAGAAAAATCTTGATTTGGAGCAGTTAGGGACATTTAATACATCGTCTTGTGAGCTTAAAAAATCATAATTTCAGCAATTTGAAGGGTCAAGTAGACATTCCAATCAGTTTTGAATACACAGAACACAAACAGCCTTACGTGAAAGAATTTTTTAAGAGTCACAAAGTTCTAACTGCACTACCTTTTTCCTAACTAGTGATATTTTGTTGCGGCTGTACGCAACACTGACAACAAAACTGCCACTAACATTATCAAATTCAAGGGCGCTGCAATTGTGGCGTGTTTTTTTACCGTTTCAATGCTAAAATTATTATTTTTGTAATTTCAGGCTGCGTTTTACGAACAAGTGCAGCCACAGCAACAGCTGAGCAACTTCGAGCTAACGGTCGCATAGCCCAACCAGCCTACCCATTTCAGTCCCCGGGACGCACGTTCATCCCATGGTCATTTGAGTGTAGCGTTACTGTTTAACCACCTAGATTTTGGCATTAAATTTCACTTCGCATACATCAAGTGTTATTAGTCGCGTGCTGTGGCAAACATGCAGTCCTGCAGCTATTGGGCACTGCCTGAACAGGTCGCGGCGCCGCAGCATAGCCCGTAACTTTTGTGTCGACCGTTCCATCACCGAGGCTCGCGATCACGCTTCGAAGCACAGCAACACCTCAGCATTTTATAACACCACAACGAGTGAAAAAGTTCACTTCACGAATCCGATTATAGACGCACGCACCGCGTTTCGCACTCAAGGAGAAACCACGCCGAAGTCGTAGGCCCCACATTTCAATGAACTTTTTTTCGAGCCGCGCAACTTCTCGTAATTTCGCACCAATCTGAAACCATATCCCCGCGTTAACGTCACTGTTCAGAGCCACAACTGATAGAATGAATAGACTGTAACCCAGCTGATAGCGTAAAATAAACCAGGGAAAATATCGGCGATGCGCACTGAGCGCATGAAGTAGGCAGTAGCAGCCGGATCAGGCGGCGGCCATGTTTGTAGCCACAGCGATGCCCAATCAGGAAGGCCGTTTCAGCAAACCCAGACGGGAAGCCAGTCATGTTTTAGAAGATATCGTTTGCTTCATTTCAGTTTTTCTATTTTTGCCATTCCTGTGTTTGCAATTGACCGACAATAAAAGCGGTGACCGGGATGCGGGAGGCTTTCGCCCCCGCCGGAACTGACATCAGAATCAAACTCCGTGCCTTTCAGACTCTTCTGGAGCAGTTTGGCGCAATTTTCGCAATTTTCATGCTTTTGGAGCAGCTTGGCGCAGGAAAATGGAACTGTATCAAAAAGGCGCAATATGCGCAGCTGTCTCACCCCTGACAAGAGCACGACACTACCCTATTCCAAAAATATGCAGTTGATACAAGCACTGCTGAAGTTTCTACATGCGGGCACTAGTCAACCAGAGCACTAGAGGGTGTCTGTCTAGCCACACAAGAAGATTCCAGCACACCCCGAGCCTAAAGATTTATTCAGTGGCTACGACACTGCTAGGCTCCCAGAATAAACACATTGACAGCTCGACGCTTAATGAATTTTGAATCGCTCCACTTGTTCAAGTTCTATAAAAACGATGACTCTTGAAGACGTCGAGCACATCATCAAACATTTCCTCAGCTGGAACCATAGAAACGTTCACCTGAGTTTTTTTTTTTTTTTAATTCAGCATTATTCAAAAGTGGCAGGTTTTCCCTATTTCTTTAGGGCTTGCCAGAACCAATGAATCAGACCAGAGACTATTTTGCAGTACTCAAAGCTATACTACAGTACAAATGGTGCACACTACGTGAACAGTAAGATCAGGAATCAACAAATGCATTAATATTAGGAATTTAAACTGAAAACAGACAGGGCAGGAAGCTTACCGTAGCTGCCACTTTGTCCCAATCCGTGATAAAACCTCGAAAGCCTTCGCCTAACACAGCCCCGGCTGTCCTGTAGGAAGAGTCACAAGAAAATGTCAACAAGTCAATGAACAAAAAGTTGCGTAATTTGAAGTGAAGTACTGCGATTTAAAGAATTTAAATTTCATGTTTACAGGCCATACCTACGCCCCAGTATAAGGCACGCCATGGTGGAAGGTCTCATTGAAGTTACATTTACAGAACTTGGAAACTTCTAACATGTCCTAGATCTAACATTCCCATGCATTTTTTGCATCCTATAGAAAATACATTCACCCCATTAGGGAAGAGGTCTTTACAACTGCATCTGCTTAAAATTCAAATGAATGACAGGTAACCTATTTAAACACAAAAAGTAAGCACAGGGAAAAAAAAAGCAATCGATTGTTTTGCCGATGCAATGCCCTACAAGTACAGTCATCCACAGGCTTAGTTGGAGCAGCACTTTACCCACCTATCGTCTCCTCCTGCTTTGGTGTAAGCTAATTTAGTCACAACTGCTGCATTTATTTCAAGGTTAAAGTAGTACTGACATGAAATATTTGTGTCACATTTTTTTTTGCGGTTACTAGGTGCCTAAGAGCCCACTAATCGTAGAATGGCAAATTAGACTGTCGAACGCAGCATAAATAATTACTTTCAGCTCCGTTTATTCGTGTCAGTTTCGGTTTCGGTGAAGCGAACACCAAGGCAGCGGCCATGATGGGAAGGCGCATTTGACGACACTGTTCTCGTCGCACCAAAACCAATGCCGGTCTGGGCGCGTGCGTGCACTCGCCAGAAGCCAACCGGCCGAAGTCGCATGTGACATCAGTCCCAAAAACTGTGGCATGATGCACAAGGCGGGAAAGCGCGCGCCAACAGCACCGCGGCCGCCTCGATATGTCCTGGAGCCCTGACGTCGGCCATTTGGGTCGAAGCGCAGATGACGTCATGAGCTTGCTCGATGACGCGGATGAGCTTTCTCGTGTGCGCAAGGATTAAAATTGATTCAAAATATGTTCTACTGAACGGCTTACGGTTTAAACTCCTGAGGGGGTATCTCCATATACAAAGGAAGCTTTTTATATAGTTATCTTAGCTTTGAAATTTCATGTCAGTACTTCTTAAGGGGGCTCTTAAGTCTCCCACATTCATTCGAACAGTTTTTGTTAGGAACTTTTGAGGACTTCCACGTTAAAGTCAAATGGCTTAGCTCCAGCTAAGCCTGTGGACGACTGTACCTTACGTATGCAGATATAGAGAAGGAACCCTGACATTCCCATCACTTGTTCAGCGAATTCTAAAACAGCAGTTCAACAGGAGTCACTATAGCGCAACACTACGCCAACAACCAATACGCGTCACACCCGACTGTTTCCGCCCCCATGCAGGTTTCATCTGAGCCGGTTGTTTCACCCCCCTCGTTCCACTCGGCCAAGAGGGGAGAAAGTGCGTGCTCACTTGATGGACTCGAGGACGGTGGCCCTGTTCTCGGCGGCCTTGACCTTGATCTGCTCAATGTACAGGTCCTGGTTCTCCCGGTCAATCTTGGCCTTGGCCCGCAGCTCCGCCTCCAGCTTCTTCATGTCGCTCTTGTGCCGCAAGTCCATCTCGTGCTCAATCGTGGCTGCATGTACCGCGGTCTCGTCAGCACTCGCCCGAGGTGGTACAGATATCGAAAGAGAGAACACACTAGCGAGTTTGGTTGCCACCGCTGAAGCTGACGTGAGCACATTGCAAAAAGGCCATCATTCAATGCCATGTCAAATGTGCTCATTTAATTTGTAACGAAGTTTCACTCCTTGTTACAGAAACGCTTTTTTGAGGTGCACTAGAACAGCCAATTTGTGTTCTTTTTTGTTTTTGCACCACAATGCTCTCTTCTATGGTGCACCCTAAAAAGTGGGTGTGTTAGACAGGGCTATATAAAAAAAAAGAATGCAGCAATACTTCTTGAGTTGCAGTACTGTTTGGTGCTTACTTTTTCCCTCCTGGATAACTACACTTTCACATGGTTCTGCAGGGAAAAATTAATTGACACAGACAACTTTAGCAATGAACTGTGATGTATTAGCCTGGTTATATGGAATGAAGATGACTTTTTATATTTGCATGTTCAGTAAAACCGAGCGCGGACTACTTTGAATTCAACTGATGGCCTAGTGGGCACAAACTTTCTTGTCCCATTGACTTCACGCAGGTACCCGCGCAAAGTCGATGTAATAAGCAAGAAATACAAAAGCTCACCTCTTCTTAGTGCCTCCTGCTTGGCGACGGACTCCTCTTGCCGCTTCAAGTTTTCCTCGTTGGCACGTTGCTACAGAAAAAAAGAAAACATAAGCTGAACATCCACACGGGTAGGAAAGTGAGTGGGGTAGCCACTGATGTGTATCTTTGAAGTCATACCTGTTGGAGCAGTTGATCATCATATCGCTTCCTCGCAAGCTGGTCTTGATACACCGCTCGCTGTGCACAAAGAAAACATGGTTCATCACCACTCAAATCGCACCAATCAAAATCTCTTTCCTCCTTTCCTAGAAGCCATTTTACACAATTACAGACTTCCAGTCCTACGCTAGGAAAATAAAATTGCCCACATTTCTGTGACGTGGTTTTTCTAGCTGACCACATGAGGTAGATTGCATCGTGACAGCAAGAACAGTTCAAGAAAATAAATTGTTGTAATTCACAACAACCTGGCAATCCCCGAGGCAGGCCTAATGATCCCCCCAGGACAACGAATTCTTCTTGCCCATTTTTTTAACGAATTTTTCTATAGAATTTTTCTTTACGGAACCATGAAGGTGACATGCAACTTCGCTTTGTTTCAAAGATCTGGTGGTTTTTAAGCCTGATTACAATTCCATTTGGTGGGAAACGACGCCTCCATTATGAAGGAATCTGCATTTAAAAAGACATTTCAAATTATTGACTCACCTACTAGCTCCTTCACGTGCTAAAATTCCCTTGTGCTGTACAGTACAGTCCACTCTTAGGAGGGAACACATGAGCGTGCTGCCAACAGTCTATGGAGCACGAACTGCCAGTGAGATTTGTAAACGCGAAGCATGCACATAAAGTCATTAAGGGCGGTGCGTACCTTACATCTTCTGCTAGCTCGCTGCCTCAATGCTCAGCAAGCACTGGCCCCTATTGTTTTTATTTTTCTTTTTTTCGATAGTGCAAAGCAACAGATACCAAGTTTGCCTCCCGTCTGTTGAATAGGCAAATATTTTATGCTTGAAAGAGCAAGCTTGGTATGCACGCTGCATCAAGGTTCAGTTGCTTTTTCTGTTACCGAAAGTGGCCAGTTGGTGCGAGCAGCATGCGACAAACATATATGTAACTTGCTAACAAAGCGCAGAGTTTTTTTTTCCTGCCTGCTGACTAACCGACGAGAAAAAGGCAGCATGGCGGCTACACAAATCGCATTTAGGAAATACAGGAGCGCTTGCCGAGCGCAAGGACGGAGAGGTAGCAGACGACGCGTGCCTTGTGCTGCCCTTACGTGACTATGCGCATGCACGGCGTTTACAAATTTTGCTGGCGGCTAGCACTCTGCGGACTGCCGACTATCGCGCTCGCATGCTCCCTCTAAAAGTGGACTATACTGTACACAGAGGAGCAGACAAAAAATTAAAAATTCAAGTTCTTGGGGTTTTATGTGCATAAGCTGCACCTGGGCTTTGAGGTGTGCCGTGGTGGAGGGCCGTGGATCAATTTGGACCACCTGGCAATCTTTAACGCGAGCCGTAATCCCTACACACGGGCACTTTCGCTTTTAAAATCGGACTACTAAAGCCTATTTAGGGGCTCTAGTAAAACCTAGTGGAGCAATTCACCTCCGCAACAGCATAGCCAGGCACACCGTGCATGTTTCACGTAATAAACCTAAACCTTGCGTTTACACCCGACTAGAAAATGACAGCTAAAATCCAACTGAACTCTTGCTGTTCCTGAGAAGATAACTAACCCAAGTTACTGATTTTTTTTACATTTTAACAGCGCACAGCCAGATAATTCTGTGTTTCTCTCTTACAACAGCCACACAGATGGCGCCACATCCTTGTCAACCTTGAGTTTTTGTCACCATCCAGCAAATCCATACAGGTGAGTGAGTGTAGTCGCCTGGTAGCACCATTCACTGAGTGTAGGATATGCCGCCAGGTGTACCATCCCTATCAAAGTTTTTCTTAATGAAACGGGTAATCTACTGAACAACAGTTTACATTAGACTTCTCATATCTGTTACTCCATATGGCAATCTTTTGATTGGAGCAAAGCTGTGTGCCATCTTCATGATCCTTCTAAGGGTCAGAATGGAAATGGTGATTGGAGCTTGCTCAGTGCCTCAGAGGTAAGCAACCACGCATATGAACAACCTGAGGCTCGGTGCGCACGCTTATATTGCGTTAAAGAAGGCCTCACCTGTTGGTGCTGCTTTGTCTCCTCGGACAGCGTCTTTCTTCGCTCCTCCTGCTGAACCCTGTGGGCGTCCAGTTTGGAGTGCTCAATGTGGGCCTCAAACTCCTTGATCTTAGCCTCGTGCTCAAGTTGCAGAGTCCTTTCCTGCATCTTCGACAGATCCAGCGCCTCCTTTGCATGGCCTTGCAAGGAAAAAAAAACACATGTGCAGGTCTTAGAAATGTCACTTTGTGGCCATGCTAAATATCGAGAGCTTTTCCGCTCCTCCATATTGTCCCTGGCACTGCTGAGAAGCAGTGCTGTTAAGTTCAACAGCAGAAGCGCAAAGCAATATGAATGACACAGCTCATAGCCTTCAATATACACTATGGCATCTGGCTGATGGTTACGAAAAGCTTTGCACATGCACTACTATTTGAAGCCATTTTGAGAGTACAGCCTACCCTTACAGCAGATAACTTGTTTAACCTATTTAGTTGGGACTTTTAGAGCGAAGCTGTATTAATCTTGATTTCCCAAAAAGGGTGCGTCAATGTAAGATGCGTCAACAAAGAATCGCACGCGCTTTCTCCAGAGCCATGCGCTCGTTCCAGAGCTCTGTACCTCTCAATGTATGGTAGGTATCTTGATTACAAATATTACAGAATTCCTGTCTGCTGCCAATACATGGCCGCCTATGGAGGCAGTAAAGTTACAGAAAATAGCTGCAACTTTTTGTTTTGTAAAAACTATCCTGAAACAAGTGATATGAAAATCGGCCACCAACATGACTCTATCACTTGCATGCATTCCCCGTCAATGCTCAGGTACACACCTTCACATGCAACTCAAGGACGCTTACACGCTTACAATGCTAGAGCCTCTGACGGTAAATTACGGGCAGTGCAGGCAGGGTCAATGACTATCTGTGCTCTATGTTGCCTCTACTCTTTGTGCCCGCACCTTTAAAAACTTCGTATTTTCTGAACGAGCGACGGCTGTCTCAGACTTAAAATCCCGACTTGAGAATGTAAATTGCGTGAACTTACTGAAAGGCACATAGTTGGCGAAAATGATGTAACAGTTCGTAAAGTGGGTGCCGCACCACAAAAATACACTTAGCAAATTAAGCAAGGTCATTGCTAACCTTTCTGGACTCCAGCCCTCATCGTGTGGAGCAGTGTACGTGTCTCGCAAGACATGCGATACTACAGAGGAATAGAAGAGTGGAAAATGGTCCCGGTACGATACCTGGTACACCTGCTCATGTGCACAACCAGTTTTTCCACCTCTGCACATGCGCAGTACCGCCGGTCGCCTACAGGGTACCATACCAAGACCGGTTTTCTGCTCTGCTAGAACTCCCTATTGGTACCTTTTTCACCTCAGCAGCTTCAAAATGATGCTTTTGTGGGTCCTAAATGACACCTAAACTTTACACGTTGCATGAGTGTTCAAATTTTACTTAACATATTTAAAGGGAAGCCGCTTATCGACCCAACTTAGCAGGGTGGGTAGGCAAAAGAGTCGTCGTCTTGTTTCATCCCTTCCAGTGATGTTAGAAAGCTCACAAACTGAAGTTTTGCAGACACAATCGATTCCTTACATGGCACAGTAATTTTTTATTTGCACGGCTACCCACATCTGCAGGTTTCAGTGCTGCTGCTGCTTAGTTCTGATCGAAGAGGCGCGGGTACTTCATGCTACAACACGAAATATGTTGGGACTAGGGAGAGTCCGACTCCCCGGAAGGATATTAGCACCGTAAAGGGCAAACAAGAGTACCAGCGGAAATTCCCCTCTTGTTGAATACAAATAAACGCGTTTGTGTGTGCGCGTGCGTGAATTCGTGTGTGAGAGTAAGAGAGAACGTTTTTTTCATGCGCAGGCACTTCTGTTTCGTGGTTTCACCAGTCGGCCGTAAATCCGCGCGGGATGATGCAAGGGCCGTTAACCTCCAGATCAAAGGCAACACAAAGCAGCAATCGCAACGCACTAATCTCCAGAGGTGGACTGCAGCATTCCGCTGGTTTCCCTCATGCTACTCACGAGATGCTTCTAGGTCCCGCGCCGCCTTGGCCGCTCTTTCGAGAGCACTCGAGTCAAAGTGGTAGCCCTCCATCCTCGATGACTTTTTCCCGTCATCGCCGCCTCCGCTGCCGCCGCCCGCAGGCGCCCCACCGCCGGGCGGCACCGTAACGCCGAGGCTCGACAGGTCCGGCATTTCCCCACCGCCAGGCTGGTCCTTCTTGATCCCAAATAACCACGACATCTTCCTTTCACTTTCGACCGCCGCGGAGGACCAAGCCGGCTCGCCAAGTTCACCGTGGAAAGCACGTGTGCGGCGCGGATACACGCTACGTATTTTTTACATTAGTTGGGAAACCTGTCTTCACAAAATCGGACCGCAACGTTTGCCTGGCAACGTGGCGCTACAATCGTACGTGGCACATCGTCTGCTAGCAAAGCTGTGCAAAAGCGGTTTTGGGATCGCGTCATGTCAGGTCTAGGGAGTTAAAAAATTATTACCAGGCTAACGCAAGTAATCTGAAGGTACTTAAAAGGAAAAAAATGCGGAATAAAGACTTCGTTTGCTCGGCTGCAATGGCGAAGGATCCATAACGGATTATGCTTTAGAGATCAGCTCCCTCAAGCTGATTAACTCTACTAAGAAGCAGCTTCTACACAATATTATTGCCCATATTTAGGCTGTTTAATGAGCAAATTATTTCGCAGGTTGACGTTGTCTATCATCAGGAAAACAACGGCATCGTAGGTTATCGTACCACTTCTATATCAAACTTTCCCAACTAAAGTTTTGTGCAAGCTGCTGAGCAGCTCAAAAGGTGATGTGACCACCGCTGAAGCGCTGGTAGAAGTCGTAGAGTTTCTCACTAGTGAGAAACTCTATGGTAGAAGTTACCGGGTCAGAATTCAGATAATGCGCACAAGCAACTTGCTATTTTTGCTAGAGCTTTCAAATATAAGCTTAATCGTGGCAGGTTAATTTTAAGATCAAAGGTCCTAAACCTTCTAAACGTTCTAAACCTTCAAAACAAAAGTTAAAGATGTAAAATACATTTACGTTTTGTTATCACTTAAAAATACAATTATTTAAATGGTTTCTGCTTTAATTAAATAGTTTTATGTAAGTCATATAATACACATAATTTTTTGTTAATGTTGATTGTTTCACGTTTTCTAAACATGATTACGCCGCGTGGTAGCTGCGAGGTAGCTGTTCGTAGCGGTGGGGCCGCAATGAGTTTGTTGCGATATTGTTGGTGTATTGATACTTGCTTTTAAATCAGTGATCACTCGAGCCAGCCCACTTTTAATACTGCCCTGATTTTGTTGGGCGTAGGCTAGCTAGCTATCAAATGGATTTGTTCAGCGATCTTCCAGAGCCAGGTATCATTTGGGGCGCACAAGTCTCTGTCAACTTCTTTGCGCGGTGGGGCCTTTCACGCTTTACTTGTTGAATTTTTATGCTTTGCATCAAGCAGAAAACGTGCCCAAGCCCATTCGGCGGGAGCCGATAGCCAGGGAGATCGGCCACAGAATCGTCGTGAGAACGGCCAGCGACGCGCTGTTCGACGACCTGCCGTCGCCTTCGTCGGTTCAAGAAACGAAACCCCCACCACCCCAGGCTGCAAAGAGGCCGCACGAAGACGAAAATGACTCGCAGAATAAAAGGCCGTCGCAAAGTATGGGTAACACGGCTGCGTCTGCGTGTCTGGGGCTTTGCTAACCGACTACGCTCTTTCTTGCAGGCGTCTTCACGCTACGTGGCTTCGTGGCTGAACGCAAGGGAGAACGGGAGGAAATGCAAGACTCCCATGTCATCCAAGACGCCTATCACGCAGAAGTCTCTAATTTGCACGGCTCCATGTTAGTAACCGCGTGGAATCTCTGTGAAAGATCCACGAATGTTCTCGCATTCGTAACTGTTTATGGTCATTTATTTTACGCAACTTTCTCGTGGGCTGTGCCTTTCCCCCCATTTTTTTTTTTTACGCTAGTAACATCAGTCGACTTTGACACTTACTATTATTGCACGTTAATTGTTGCAGACAGAACATTTAAAAAATTATAATAAATGTGCACATATTGCATGTCTAACAGAGCTGTCGGGCCCCACTTGAGAACAAGAATGTTTATGGCGAGACCAGTGCATTGGTGACAGGCAGAGTTCACCACTGTCACCTGTCAAGTCTTTCTGCCACTTTCTTCCTTGGTGTAATTAACACTCAGGTTTGTGCATGTGGCATATGAAAACACTAAGTGCGCATGACATGAGTTGTCGATATAATGCTTAAGGACTTTAAAGGTGTCCATAGCCTGGAACACATCCATGTCATCAATCAAGTAATAAAAAAATTTCACAGAGTATAATAAATCCCTTTACATGAGAAAGCGATTGGTTCAATAGACACCGCAGCAGTTCTGGAAGCATTGAAAGACCAAGGAAATAGAGGAGACCTGCATTAAGACTCCTAGGTGACATATGTGAGGGATGTACGGGCAGGCTATTCCTTCACAAGCAAAGCAAACAGTTCTCAATTCGAAAGGGATTACAACAGGAAGGTACCCTCTCGCCAAAATTATTCACAGTATGTTTGGAGGAGTATTTAGGAAGCTTGACTGGGAAAATGCAGCATTACAGGTAATTGGGAATACTTGAGCTATTTGAGGTTAGTTCTGCTCAGTGAGTGTTGAGAATACCTGTGAGAAATGCTTGGGGAACTACAATCAAAGCTTTGCCATGGGGATAAAAATAAATTTGAATACATATAAATTAATGATAAAATAAACATGCTAAAAGTACCCTCTTCAGCATAGATAATGAAACGCTAGAATAAGTAGAAGAATATGACTACCTTGGACAGGTTGTCAATACCAATCCCAACCCCGAAAAAGAAATAACAGCACAGCGGAAGAATGGGCTGGGGTGCAGTTGGCAAGCACTCTTAAATAACGGAAAGTAAGCTACCTTTATCACTCAAAAGAAGAATATACTACCAATGCATCCTCCCAGTGGTGACATACGAAGCTGAAACTTGACACCTTACTAGACAACTGGAAAGCAAACTTTGATCGGCTCAATGGGCCATGGAATGGATAATAATAGGACAGTTACAAGAAACAAGCACTTAAAGACGGGGAAAAAAAAGCTTCCTGGATCAGGGATCAAACTCGTGTACAAGGTATCATAGTTCACGTTAAGAAAAACATGGGCTTGGACTGGCCATGCAGTGAGGTGAACTGACGACCGGTGGACCACCAGGGTAGTAGAGTGGACGCCCATAGACAAGTCTAGAAGGAGTGGTAGGCCCCCAGCAAAAAGTCGACGGTACAATGAGGGGTTGACTAACGCCGTCTCCTCTTCCCTTGCAGATGCCGGCTCGCATACTATGCCGTCTTTGACGGGCACAATGGTCTCCGAGCCTCACGGCATGCTGCTCAGCAGCTGCATCGGCAACTGGCCACCCGATTTCCGAAGGGTACTTACTGCCTGCCTCCCCATTCTTGCGATGATGATGATGAGCGTGTCTCGCCTTTCCTTAAACACTTAGGGCCCAAGGTCAGTTTAGTACACCCATTCTCTTCTTGCTCTTCCCTTGGCAGCTGCACCCACACCATCCGCCCCGCAATGGCAGGGGGAAGGAAATGCAAAATTTGCCGAGGGCCCTGCGGCTAGTAGGAGGTGCCTGGTTACGAAATAGTTCAGTTAATGTCTTGTAGCTCTTACAACAGAATTGCTATTAGTATGCGATGGTAGGTACGTCCCCTTTGTGCTGTTGAGTGTAATCATTATGGTCATCATCAAAAACCAAGTAGTGAACAATTTTCTGGCTCGCTGTTTAGGGGAAAAAATTAGAATCTAGTGGTACATTCAAGAGTAGTTTTATGTTCCAGATATATTGTTGCTATTGTATGGTAGGCCACCCCAATCACTGAAAAGAATGATATTCGACCAATGATTATGGTGGGTGGTGACATGAAGGGCAGATACTTGGCGCCTTACTAAACACCTGGAAAGAAAACTTAGGTCAGATCAACGAGCCATTAAACAAAAGATCATAGGAGTAACGCTTGAAGGCAGGAAGCGAGCATCTTGGATCAGTGAGCAACCTCAGGTGGAAGATATCATAGTTAAAACCGAGGAAAACAAATTGACTTGGGCTGGACATGTTGTAGGACAAAACGACAACCGATACTGAGAGCAGAGGGAGACCATTAACTTTAAAAAAATAAAAAATAACTAAATAAAAGGAAAATTGTGTGGCCAAGATTGGTCACGGGCACCTCAGAGCAGAAGTGGTTGAAGTTGATCGGGGAGATCCTTGTCCTGCAGTGGGCATAGTCTGATGATGATGGTGAAGAATCAATAACAGCATACATAAGGCAACGTGGAGGTTGCAAAACCACAACTAGAGCTTATGATGCCGCAAAAACAATGTCTTTTTTTTTTTTTTTTTCTCCATCTTGAAACAAAATTAATTTACAGTTAGGGAATGTGCAAGGTTTGACCTGCAAAAGTCTTCTTTAGACCCGCTGCATAGATAGGGCATTACACTACTATGCTTGACAATGCATGTTCATTTCCTAAGTTCCCCAGAAGTAGCAATGCCTGTGGGTCGAGGTTTAGAAAATCTTGAGGTTGTGTAAGTTAATAGTCTTCTAAATTATGTCAGCAAAATTAATCCGTTGATCTCGTAGCTAGGGTGCCTCACAGCCCAGATGTTGCATCAGCACATAAAACCTCAACTGGATGTTTCTTCGGGCCGCCACGGGAACTTGGAAGCTGTTTCACGCTGTGGGCTTTGGCAGTGTTCCTGCTGTCACCTGCAAAGACAACTGCAATGAGCTTTAATGATGCTTACGCGGCTTTTTGTAGGGGCCATGCAGATAAAACACAAGTTTGGTTCGTTCGAAAGATTGCCTCAGTAGAATCATACCGACCCCACTTTTAACGTAAACTTTGCTCAAATAAGCTTTATAATTAGAAGAAAAAAAAGGGAATGGCCATGCGACCCAGTAGCTCCTTTCCCGCTACAGAACCTATGATATGTGCCAGCTCTGCGATTGGCGGAGTCCGGAGAAAGCAAACGCAAAATAGGCAGGGCTTATAAGCTTGCCGAACGAGCTATTTGCGCTTAAATTTAGCGCGCATTCTTTTTTATAGCAGTAAGAACAGTGGGATAAGCAGTGGAAGTTACGAAGTAGAAGTACTGAAGTGTGCTGCTGTTGGTACTGCGCGCAGTGTGCTTGTTTTAGCTGCACAGCACTGCGGCACTTTGGGGTTGTCTCAGACGACACTGGCCGATTGGCGTAAGCGACTGTGTCTTACATGACCATATTTGTTGAGCGAACACCATGTTCCACGAAACGAATATTTTCTACCTTAACAAAAACAAGCCAGGTACAAATAAGGTCAAAAACAAAGCAAAGGCAGAAAACGGCCCACTGCGGTATGGTGGCGGGCTATTTGTCAACCATCTAGGTTGACAAACAGTAAACAAGGTTTCACAGCACACAAAGCTTAGCTTGAAGGCACATTCTTGTGAGGTCCTTGAAGACTTAATGAAAACACACGATTTGATAGGTGAATCAAAATTTCAACTTAAATTGGTTATTTCTCAGTGAATAAAGCATCGTTTGCTTCTGGACAAGCGCTGGGGGCACTATAAAACACGACATCTTTCGAATAAAACAAACTGGTATTTTGTTTGCATGGTCCCTTTAAGAATATGCGTAGCATTTGAAGCAAAGCCATGTTTGGTAATACGCACTTCTGTTATTTGGTCATTTACTGCACACACTTGCATAATTTGAAAATCACTGCAGTGCAGGAAATAACAAGATCGCTGCAGTGCAGGAAATAACTACATATTGGTTATGGGCCCACTTTGTCCCGGACCATGTCGCCAGCCACAGTGCAAGTAATGAAACAGGGCCTAATAACCGTTGCTCACTGATGATGAATGTTTTTAAGTGATAGTGAAAGCGATTATAGCAACTGCTGAATTGGAAGAGACAGCGAAGGAGTTCAAAGCCAGTCAAGGAGGTGTCTAGGAACAATCTGTTCGTTAAAAAATAGTGCCATAATTTTCTTTTGCCTTAAAAATTGCAGCCTTGAATGTTCAACTTAAGTGTACTTGCTTCATAAGGTAATCCTGCTGCACTTGTGCTATTTTCCTAAAGCCAGTGCTTATCACAGTTTTCATGGGACACAAATGAAATTTTACAGATGACTTTTAGCGCAGTCACCAGGTACCTACGAGTACTTTTTCACTGTCACTTAACAAGCTCGCGATGCCAGTCTGCTTTGCCTTCAACGTGTAAACAGAATCTTGGGCATTTGTATTATTTGTACGCTGGTTTGTTATAGTAGAATTTTTTAACCTTCAAGCTCTCTCTCTACGTACAAGGGCCACTGCCTGGCTGATGTTCTGCATAGTGTTTAAAATAAAGTGTGGTTGCTGCCCACTGCTCCTCTTATACCACTGAAGCACTTGTGACAGGCCGCTGCTGTCGAATGCTGTTGGTGCAGCTGAAAAGGGAAGTTTTGCTCTTTTTCTCGTTCCTTTGAAGTGCTTGCTGTTGAGACGCTTCTATTGTGATTGTGCTTGTAAGGGCAGACTAGAATCACTGTGCATAATTATTCCTCTGAAACCAGCCAGAGTCGACGAGTAATGCCTGCTGACAGCGTTTATGTGACGAGCTGCGATAAGATGGTGCTCTCGTAAAACTTGGTTGTTCACAAGGATCAACTCGTTAAGACTTCCATAAACTTCTTGCATTGGTACAACTGTTTATTCCTGCCACTAATTGCTTGTGCAGTTGTCTTTTCGACATTCTTTATTCTGTTATTTTGTGAAATCAAGCTGCATCATTGAACTGGTGTTTGTTTTCTAAAGGAATCTGGCAAGGTTTAATTCACGATGCAGTGTTTGGAGGATGGGAGTGTGGGCAAGCTCTCGTGACGTGTTTTTCTTTGTTGCGACTGTCTTGCAGGTGACATGAGCCATGTTGAAAAGGAGATCAAGAGGAGCATTATGGAAAGTTTCAAGAAGACTGACGAGGATTTCCTGAAGAGGGCTGCGAGTTACAAGCCTTCGTGGAAAGACGGCACTACGGCTGTGGTTGTGGTTGCCATTGACAATACCCTCTACATTGCCAACCTTGGGGACAGCAAGGTGAGTGGATCTCTACACGTGTTGTAGGATCCACGCTTTGGCCAAAGATAATATCCGGGCCTTGTAAATATGCTCTCCTAAGGCTTGGGCTGCCGCTTTAGGGAAGCTTGAGCTGCCGATGAATTAACACTAAAGTCATAATGACAGCTTTCGTGCCGTGGTTCAGTGGGTAACGTATTTCTTCTTTATACTGAGCATATGGGTACAGGTTTTTATACGTGGCCAAATTCATTGCTTGTTGTGGAAAGAGAGAGAGAGAAACTTTTGTTGAGCGACTGGGGTTAGGGAAGTGTGGTGTCCGCCGGTTGGAGGTCGGCAGCTCGTTCTACCGAGGCGATCTGAACGCCCGGGTCGGAGCTACCCAGCGCGCCCTCCCATTGCTCGTCACGGGTGATTAAAGGGAAGGGATTGGTAGGACAGGCCCACATAGAGTGGGAGGCTAGGGTGGCAATATTTAGGTTTATAAAATCTTGACCTGCACAATATGATTTAGGCTTCTACGAGTCTCTGTTAACTTTGTTATGTAACTGCACGATGTTGGCCCTGAACCAAAGTGGAAGGGACGGGGAGGGGGGGGGGGGGTGCAGAAATTAAGCAACAAACGTACAATAATCTCCGTCATTGGCCACTGGGAACAGCAATTGGATACATTGTTACAATGTCAAGTCAGCTTTTCTAGTCCTGTCGCAGCATGGGAGAGAAAAATGAAAACACTTGCGGGTTGAGATTTCTGCGCATGTTGAAGGTCCTCAGGTGGTCTAAATTAATCCGTAGTCCTCCACCACACTGCACCTTATAGCCTGGGTGTAGCTTCGATGCATAAAGTGCCCCGACATTTTAGGATGTTTCAGTTGGTGACAGCCCATGGGAAAAGAGAAAATTTGAGTGGGTTGGTCTCTTGATGAATTACAGGACCACGGAGAAAGGATGATGACTTCGTGTGGCAAAAAGGGGGTGCAAAGTATAAGCTTCAATGTAATGGAAAAGTTCTAGATTCTGCTAGCAAGTAAATTGTTGGAGCATTCTCCTTGATGGCATTCCAAATTCGGTTGTTTGAATAAGGCTGAAGATAGCTCCCTTGTGTACAAAGTAACAACAATGGACGCTTAATTTTGTTATTTTTGATGAAACACGACGAGCTTCTGTTGTCTCACCGCACTCATGTTGTTTTCAACTTTCTGCGATACTGCTGCATAATAATTTCACCAAAAAAAAAATTTTTTTTTTTTTTTCTGTCTGTTTTCAACTCCTGAGAATTGCTGTGAGGCAACTTACCCCTGTTTCCATGTACATTTCTGATGTCTAAAAATGGTGAGTGCTTGTTGCTAAAGTTTGATTGGGGGCCTTTTTTTTTTTTTTTTAATGGCAAACTAAGGCTGTGCAGAAATCATAAGATTTGCTTGTCTGAGATTTGCTCATATCCTAGGAAGCTCCTTTCTGAGCATGTCGTTACCTCTGTAAATTGTTACATAGAGAAAAAAGTTCAGTGTGATGTGGCTTAGAGAAACAAATGCAGCAAGACAATTTTGGGCTGCTCTCACACTGTGAGAGTAGCTTGTGTGTAGAACACGGTAATAACTCTCATACTTATCAATGGAGCCATTTCCACGGCACTACATGCCGGTCCGAGGTATCTGACAAGGGTAGCCCCCGTTCAGTGGTTATCTACTTTTTATCGTTTCACACTTTTTCCATCCCAAGACTGTAGCCATAGAGGTCTCTGGCCCAAGATTGTCTTTCTATCATGTAGACCACTGTTGATTGCAACAGATACAGGCAGTGTGAGAGGAATGCACAGATGTTTTATCTCTAAACTCAAGCCCTGCCCTGGCTCAAGCCCTGCCCTTTGAGTCAGTGTTTTTATCTACAACCTGGCTTCAAGGGAGTATGCAGACAGATACAAGTTTTGGCTTTTCGCCTCCATCAGAAAAGCAGCCAGTGTGGCTGGGAGTGAACACCCATCTTTGGGCTCAGCCGCTTTCTCACACAGTCCTTGTGATGTCGCAGGGACTTGTCTGTCTGTATGGTAGCTTCTGACAAAAAAGCCTTTACCAAGAAATGTGACTGTACCATTGTACTGGGGCCTCTGGCTGCGTTTGATCATACCGCTGTTATGCCGACGTGGAGTTAACATTAAGACTGACCAGTTTTTTTAGTATTCCCTTTATTATGTCATTGTGACGTGCGGTGCAAAATTTGAGTTTTTCAATATTTGTGTATCTTTTTCATGTGTGTCTGTGTATGTCAAAACAACATCCTTCAAGACCAGAATCAAGTTGTGCGCGTTACCGAAGGCTAGTTCTTTCAAATAAAACAAGGTTGTATATTGTCTTTGCGGTACTTCAGTAGTAGGGCTTCATGGTGCCTTAGTAGAGCCCTGATGCAGCAAAGGACTGGAGTTTGATAATCCATCAGTGCTAATACAACGTATTGGTGCCGGCCATACTGTGGCAAAGAAGTCCAGTTCTACAGGATGCTTTTTTTTTTTTTTTTAATGCTGTTTTTTCCTGTCTGTGACGCCTGGCTTGTCTACCAATTCTTGCGTGTGAGCAAGAATCGCTTATTTTGTATAACTTTGTCCATTCTCTGTGCATGTTGTGAGAACTACAGTGCGCTGTGTGTTTCTTCTTAGGCCATCCTGTGCCGGTACCACGAGGAATCCAAGAAGCATATCTCGGTGCCCCTGAGCAAAGATCACAACCCAATAGACTATGGGGAGAGGATGCGCATACAGAAGGCGGGAGGATTTGTGAAGTGATTATTTTTCCTGTTTCTTTTCTGTAGCCGCCAAGTCTTTTGAATGCCTTTTGCTTTTGGTGCTGTTAGTTGTGACTCGGTGAAAGCATTTCAAAGCATGATCTGCTCTCACCGAGTGGCTTGAACCATTTTTGATTCGTTGAAACATTACCATGGATGACATTTGGAATTGAACAGTAACAGGTAGCCCTATCTTTAGAACACCTTAGTAGCCAAACCATGACCATGATTCCGAGTCGAAATGGAAAATTTTTATATTTCAAAATACAAGGGGAGATCCACATATCAGCCTAGTAGAGTGCCTAATGGGACTATAAATTTATAATTCAGCCATCCCTTTCTCGCTTCTGGCCAGACAAAAGCCTTGAAGGAGTCCTGTTCCTTTTTGTTTTTTAGCTTGAATGCTGCAGAACTATGTGAGGGTGGCAAGTTTATTAATTGCAATTGCTTTCTTGTCATGTCAAGTTCTCTGTTCCCTTCACAAATAGACTGGTTGGTATTCCTATCATTTTATTATTTAATGTGCATAATACCTAGCTACATTTTTTCAAAAGCATTTGCAGCTGTGTGTTTCTGCTGTTGGTTGATAAGGTTCATGTTTGGCTGCAGTCAGCATGTCTTCCCAGCAAAGCATTTTGTGCGTAGAACTGAAGCCAGGTTTAGGGGACTATGTGTAAGCTTGGACTTTGTTAGATGTCCTTCCCATATTGTTCGTTGCCGGGCAGCCTGCTTAAAAGAAAACAATTTACCACATGTTCAGTAAAACAAGTTTCACGATGTCATCATGACTGCATGGCTTTTCCTTATTGAGCATGTCCTTGCAATGAAGCGTCCTTTACAGGGAGTTTGTATAATGGACAGATGAAGTTGACTTTCCCTTAGTTTGCATCTCCTTGAAGTAAACCGTCCTTTGCAGGGAGTATTTAGAATGGACTGGTAAAGTTGGCTTTCCCTTACTGTGCATGTCCTTGCAGTGAAGTGTCCTTTACAGGGAGCTGTTAGATGGGACGGACATAAAATCTAGATAGCCATGCATGTACACGGCTGTTGCAAAGAAATACCAGCTGCAGTAATGCCAGCCGCAAACCAAGGCACCCCCTTCCTCCTCTGACCTTGCAGGGACGGCCGGGTGATGGGCCTTCTGGAAGTGTCGCGCTCGCTGGGAGACGGCCAGTACAAGCGGTGCGGGGTGAGCTGCCTGCCGGACGTGATGCGCTGCCAACTGACGCCTCACGACCGCTTCCTGGTGCTGGCCTGCGACGGCCTCTGGAAGGTCTTCACTTCCGACCAGGTGCTGGCCATCGTGCTCGCCACGCTACAGGTCTGTCCGTTTCTCTCTTTTTATTTCTGTCTGCCTTGGGGGGGGTGGAGCAACTCTCTGCTCTGACAACTGAAGAATTTCTTCGCTTGAGGTATCTGTGCTGGAAATGCTCCCGTCCGCACAAGGCTTACTTATTCCCCCTTTTTTTCATCTTAACCCCCATTCCTAGCACCGTCTTGATTAAAGTGCTCGCTTCATGAGCGACAGTTATTGACATTTCCAAGCCTTCTAGGGGACAACTTTAAGTAGGGGCAGGATAGGCTGGGTTTCAGCAAAAGCATCTGGGTGTGATCCGTGGAATAACGAGAAGTCGAATGTAGGCAAGCAGCTTAGACTGAAGCGACAAAACTGCTGAAAACGTCCAGAATAGTCACAATCTAGAAGTGAAAGCTCATTCAGGAATGCAAAAGGAACAGTTATTGTGTAAAAGGGCAGTTTCTTTTTTTCATGTGTAATGCTAGGTTCAACAAAAGCTTGCAAGGTTCTCATGCTCTTGCTGCGAATAGAACAAGGAACTAAATAACCAGAAGTGTTTCCTCAGCACATAAAAGTAAAAATGGCTGAATGAGTGACTAACAGCATAGACAGAAACTAGAGAAAATCGGTACTTTGGATACGTTCAGTAGTTCAGGGGAAAACCCACAGCGGTGACTCAGCGGCTAAGGCATTGTGCAGCTGAGTCCAAGGACGCTGGTTTGGTCTCGCCCTTTGTGGCCGCTTTTCAAATGGAGGTGAAGTGTGCGTGAACGTCCGTGTGTCGAGATTTCGGCACTCATTAACAATTCCCAGGTGGTCAAAATTAATCTGGAGCCCTCCACTACAGCACGCCTCATAGCCCAGGCGTAATTTTATAGTTCAGGGGCAGACATTAAAATACACTTCACTTGCCACAGCATCGCAAAATTTGAGAAGAGAAGCAAGTTTAATAACATTCTTACGCCAGTATAAACTATGTTATAAAGCATGCTGGGAAGTACCAACACTGATAAAAGAGCTAACGGAAACATATAAAAGGTGTACATACCGGAGTGCGCTTTTTTCCATCATTCCTTCGAGCATTACAAAGTAGTCAGCTTGCAACAACGATGATGTCCCAAAAAATTTGTAAGGTGCGACTTGGCTGCAGTAAGTCGTGCTATGATGCGCCAGAACAAGCATTTAACGTTTTAAGTTTCTCTAATTAGGTAAATATTTTAATATCTTGGTTCGTGCACTTTTTTTTGCATTGCTGGTCGTTAAAGATTGGCTGTTTTGGTTCACCCATTGAATACAATCACCGCATGAACTGTAACGCTACAATCCAATCTTCAACGAACAGGGATATTTTTAAATGCAGGGCGCAGTTTTTTTTTAAAGGAAAAAAAAAAAAAAAAACGTGCTAGAGAGAAGCAGATTGGGAGACAAACGGTAGTACTCAGGTCTTCAATGTTTGCCTGTGCTCACGATGAGAACAAATGTGGAACGCCTGAAATCCGTACAATCTGCAGCAATATTGTCTATGGTCAAATGTAATTGTGTTTAGAAGTACATTGTAGGGGCAAAGGAAGCAAAACTTAATCGCTTTCTCGCTTATTCGGGAAAGTGTGTACCGCTGCTTGAGGGCCAACAGTAGCCGTCTTCTTTTTTGGCGCAGGACGAGACGATAGGAGCTGAAGGGGACGAAAAAAGGACGTTGGATTTACGGTGCGAGGCTGCCTGCAACAAGCTCGTCAACGAGGCAGTCCGGAAGCTCAGTGGCGACAACGTCACTGTCGTTATAGTTCGCATTGCGCAGGACAAGCACTGAGGCACTGGCTGAGCGGTCGTCATCTGGTCGCTGCTTCAAGATCACATTTCTTCTGCAGCTCACTGTATCAAGAAAAGCTACTACGTTCCTTATGCTTTCTTCGTTTTTGTTTTTGCACAAGCAGCTAACAGTTTTGTTGTCCCAGACACAGGATATTTTGTTAGCCTCATTGTAGATGCCATCAGCTCGGTTTTGCTGCGTTGTGTGGCCTAGCGGCAACTTGAAACATCGGGCATTATCTCTGGAACTCAGCAGCCCACAACTTCATTCCAAACCCTCATGATGATGAAGCTGAGACAATTCAATTCTGTTGGGGACGTTAAGTGTATCGGTGAGGCTGCTTTGGTGTCGGAAATGCAGTTTTTGGATACATTAAGTTTTTTTTTTTTTTTTTAATACCTTTTTGTTTCAGCAGCAGTGTTTCTTGCAAAGCCATCACTGTATTGTCATAATTGCTATGGACAGATAGTTATATTTACAAAATCTATTTGCAGGTATATTATGAACAGCTTCATGCGAATTAATTTTAAAGATGGGGTCATGAACAAACTATGTAGGAGAAACACGAATATGGGGTCAGTTTCTCCGGGTATAATTAATCCCTAGCTCCTCTTTCGTAAAGTTTAAAAAGCCTGCTGTCCACTGTAAATGATTTTGTACAGTCTCACATAATTGTCTTGGTCATTGGGTTATTTCATTGTCGTTCTTTCCAAAATGGTTCTTGTCATTATCACATCACTACATCACTGGGGGGAAAAAACAAGTGAGCCTGCGTGTAACTAAGATACAAACACCTCTCCAGAAAGAACGATGTAGTGAATCCTGTTTTGTTTGAAGCCCTTCCTGGAAATTGCCTTATGGCTTTTTGGATGGTGTTGACACATGAAAGGTTAGCCTTTTCAAAGAAAATTTAATGTTGGTGAGAGCTTCATTACACTTTTTTTTTTTTTTTCATATGTGGGATTCAAATACTGGTAGCATCGCAAATTAGTGATTTGTTCTGTTGGTACAATAAAGGCTCAGGGATGCCTTTTCCTTGGAAAGCAGTTTAAGGGACAGGTCGGCAAATTCAAGTTCAACTGGTAACTGACTGCTCACTTATATATCAGGCCTGATTTGCTACCTGAACCCTTCTGCGCGTAATACACAAGTCCCCCTTCCCATATTGGTACTTGTGATGTAAGCAGTGCCAATGTGCTGAGCACTGTTGAAGAAGGACGTTTTCTGCACCTTGCGAGATGTGATATATAATAAAGAACGACGTGTTGCAACTGGAGTGTGGTGTCGTTATTTTTTAGTCTGAAATACTGCACACAGTTGCACAGAGGTCACTTTATGCATCTATGGTAAATGTGTAAAATATCTATTGTGTTCTAGACAGTGAGGGACAATCAATTGGTCGTCTCGTACTGAATGCGTCATTCCTAGTAGAACACTGCTGTGGCCAATTTCTGACTCGTTATTACTGTTGAGCTGCGAGTGAGCTAGCATTCATAATATTTTGGCATTGTAGGTTGCATTTGTTCCCAGTTGAAGCAGTTGAGAAGGTGCGATACCTAACAGTTATTGGCCACAGAGAAGTTCGCTTGTATACTACCAGCTGTCGACACTTTTACTCGGTGAGGGAGAACTCTGCAGCACGTCCCCGTCTCTAAAGGTACAGCCACAAATTTGTACTGGCCTGCCAGATTGTGGTGGTTCCTACTTTCTTTCTTTATCAGCATTATCTTGTTTTTCCCTGTGGTGGGTCACTGGTTCCACACGTAGGGCACACGTCTGACCGGTGTCCGGCGGTCATGCATATGTGACACACCTGTCGTGTTGGTCTGTAGAGAAAGCAGGGAATTTCCCCGCCGTAGAATACACCGCTGTTGGCACTGTGTTCCCTTCAAAGGTGGTGAGTGCTGTCTTGGAGCTGCCGAGCATGCGGGCTTGTAGTATCTTGCTGTTGGGACTGCGGACCCGTAGGCTGTTCATGAGTTCAGCCGGGCTGGTGTTTTCTGGAAAGCCGTGGGCAACTGCTCTGACTTCATCCTCCGAGAAGGCAATGTACGTGACGACTTCATATGAGGCGCCTCTCATCGTGATGCGAGTGATTTTTCGCAAGGCGTTGGCAGCTTGTATATCCGGTGTACTCATTATAATGATATTTGAGCCAAGGTGCGGGCGGACCAGGAAGTGGTGGAGATATTGTTCTCCATGTTCGCACGCTTCTATGATGGCTTTTGTGATTTCAAAGGTGGTGTAGTCCTTCAGCGGTAGGCCTGTTCGAGGTTTCATTATGATTTTGATGTCTTCTCTCGGAAGAGGTGGGAGCCGTCGACGCGGAGGACGCTATTTTTCGTTTTCCAATGTGGGGACGAACTTGCCAGGCTTCGACGTCTTCACGTTTGCTTCCAGGGTTTGCTTGGCTTTCTTCTCTTTCTTTAGTCTTTGCTTCTTGCTAGAAATCTGGACGGCAAGCACAAACTGGAAATGCCCGAGCTTCCAAGAAACAAAAAAATGCAGGTAATAGACCCCAATGCAGACGACACTGACTTCAGCTCCACTGACGATGAATAATAGAGCACCCACTGCCAACACAAAACTAGAAATCTGGCAATGGAATTGCCGAAGCCTACAGCGCAAGCAACACAGTTTAGAAAAATACATTGAAGCAGCCCCATCCCAACCAGACATAATCTGTCTACAGGAAGTTGGCAATAACCCTAGGTTACTGGGATACTACACCATAAAGGAAGATGAAGCGACGCGTATAGCCACCTTGGTCAAGAAAGACGTGACAGCGATAGAACACAAGCTTGAAACGACCGCGTCACATGCCCTTGTAGAGCTAATCCTGACAAAAAGAGGGAGAAAAAGCACCTTCGTCCTTAGCATCTACAGTCCGCCATCCAGTCGGGACGACAATTTCGAGAAGCTCTTCCGACAAACCATTACAAAATCCAAGGGCAATCAAGTCATCATTGCAGGCGATTTCAATGCCCCCCATAGAGAATGGGGCTATAAGCGCAACACGAAAAAGGGAGAGAGCATTATCTCTGTAGCCGAAGCCTGCAATTTAAGCTTCATCACTGATCCCAATCAGCTTACCAGAGCAGGCGGGGAACGAGCAGTGACACATGCCCAGACTTAACTTTAGTAAAGACGGACGAGGACGTCACATGGATGAACTTAGGAGAAAACTTGGGCAGTGACGACCACGCCATTATCAGCATTTCAGTCTCAACAGCCAAACCATGGCCAAACTCAGGAGAAATTTGGGGGTAGTCAAGATCACCGATTGGAAGAAATTCAGAGAACAACTAACCAACGATACCGACAGCTCACAGAAAATCACATCTATTAAGGATATCAAGGATTGGTGCGTTCAGCTCAAGAATAAATACCTGAGCGTTACCCAAACACTACAAAGAACGACACAAACTCCAAACATCGACTCCCATCTAGCCCATCTGTGGGAGGCAAGAAACGGCCTAACAAGGCGGTGGAAAAGGCAGAAGAAAAACCGAAAACTTAAAAAATAATCGCAGAAATCACCAAAAAGGCGAGAGAATACTTAGACATTTTTTAGCGAGACCAAAATTGGAATCATTCTGCGAGTCTCTGGCAAGGCACTTGAAAGCACCTCCAAAACAGGGGCACTGCTTCGAAGTATGCTCGACCCCCTCGCAACAAAAAACGCAAGCAATCACCTACTGAAACGAATTGCTTATACCTTTCAGGGCAGCCAATGATGCCCTTCTCGAAGAACTTAAAACAACTAACTGGAACACGAGCTCCCAATGCTTTCCACCGGAGCGTACAAAGGTAGACCAAATTGAGCTCCTAGATAAGGAGAATCTCAAGGGAAGAGGTCTACAGTGCAATGTTAGCAGCGAAAGAAGAACACGACACCAGGTTTTTGATGGCATAACAACTCATGATCCGAAATCTCGGCGATCGCCAGTTGGAGGAGCTGACTGAGTACCTCAACGAGCAATTATGGACAAAGGGCGAAGTCCCGCCGGAATGGAAACATTCGGACGTAGTCACAATTCCGAAACAAGGAAAACCACCAGGAATTGATGCTCTCAGGCCCATATCCCTTACGTCCTGCTTGGGGAAGGTGTTTGAAAGGATCGCCGCGAACAGACTAGTCAACTATATGATAACGACATGATACCGCCTAGCATGCTGGGCTTTAGGACCGAACTTTCCACACAAGGCGCCTTCCTAATACACCGAGAGGAAGTGCTGCAAACATCCCCAAGGGAGGCGAACACCTCGTTCTAGCCTTAGATCTGAAAGGTGCCTTCGATCATGTCTCACACCAGGCCATCTTGGAGGCACTGAATGAACTGCACTGTGGGGAGCGAGCATACAATTATGTAAAAGCCTTCCTATCGGATCGCACCGCGTCCATAGGAATAGGAGACATTCGATCCAATCCCTTTCCTATGCCCAACAAAGGGACGTCGCAGGGCTCCGTAATCTCCCCCCTGCTTTTTAACATTACCATGATCAAAATCACAAAAAAACTGCAAACCATTCCCGACATAGGCTTTACCCTTTACGCCGACGATATATAATCTGGGCTACTAAAGGATCACTGGCTGCAAAAGAAGAGGTACTTCAAGAGGCTACAAATTTGGTGGAAAACCTGGCTGCACAAAATGGGTTACAATGCGCACCAGAAAAATCCGAAGTTATCCGAATCCACGTACGGCACCCGCTATGTAAGCCCAGGGCCAATAAACATTAAGCTTGGAGAACCCGAAAAAGATCAAATACGAGTCCTAGGGATATGGCAAGGCAAACTTCACCATAGAAAAGATAAAGAAGTCAACTGTGCAAATTGCAAGAATAGTGAGAAGAATAACTAAAAACAGAGCCGGCCTCAAGGAAGAAGAAACTCTGCGCATTATGCAGGCCTTGATAGTCAGCTTGCCTTTCCACTGCCTTAACAGACAAGAGACTGATCAAGCCAATGTACATACTCCGCACGGCTTACAAAGCAGCCCTCGGTCTCCCAAACTATACATCAAATGAAAAGCTGATGAGCTTGGGTGTATCTAACACCTTCGAAGAAATCAGAGAGGCACGTACTCTTCATCTCGCAAGAACAACGCTTGGAAAAAACAAAAGCTGGTAGGGCTATCCTGCAAAGAGCTGGGTTCCCCCGCGTGTACGCTCGATTATTGACAAAGTGGACATGAGCAGAGAAGTACGAACACGACTGAAAGTGCTCCCCCCACCTCGAAACATGGACCCCTGCCTGCACAAAGAGAGAAGAATAGCACGAGTAGCCTTCCTAAGGAAACAACTTGAAAACAACAAAAAAAAGTCATCTACACCGACGCTGCTTTCTACAGCGGGAAAAATGCCTCCATAGTTATAATTGATCACGAAGGAGCCATCAAGGATTGCCTCACGCTAAAAGCATGCCGACGAAGCCGAAACTGGTGCTCTCCTCCTGGCAATAAGGTATGGGCAGCATAAGAACCAAAGCCTCCAAATAGTCACAGATTCCAAAAAGGCTACGCAAAACCTTATGAATGGAAGAATTCACAAGCGACTTAAAAAATTAGAGCCGAAAATGTCGAATCAAATCCACCGCGCATTGTCTGGACTCCAGGACACGAGGAGCTGGAGGGAAACGAGAGGGCCGACCAGGCTGCGCGCGATCTTACAAACCGCGCGGCTAACAGTCCTAGCCTTCTGCAGCCCCTCCCAAGTGGCTTTGGCGAACGCCTCAGCTGTCCAAAGAGGTGAACGAGCCCTTTTCCCCAACCCGGACAAGAACCTCTCTGGCGCAGAAGCTCAAACGCTGAGGCAAATCCAGACGAACACTTATCCTAAACAAATCCCGGCTATCCAAAATGTTCCCTCAAACACGTACAGACGCATGCAATAAATGCGGAAACCCTTCCAACTTATTTCACTCAACATGGGCCTGCCCTATCATCTGGCCTTCATGAAACAACCCCACAAATACGGTCGCGCTATGGGAGGCAGCGGAGGCAGCTCTGGCCAGCTCCGACTTCGGGATTCAGAAGGACTTAATTCTTCGAGCCCGGAGAGGAGCAGAAGAGTCTGGGGCCCTGGAAGGAGGGCACCACCCCTAAGACAATCGCCCCACCTCCTTTTTTCCTAATAATAAACGTTTCATCTCTCTCTCTCTCTCCCTCTGGTGGGATAAGGGGCACTGAAGATATTCTGAGGCACTTACTGAGGCAGTGAAATGGCCCACCTTTGTGCAGCATTGATTGTTGTACCTGTCGTTATTCTATTGCTTAGCCTTGCTATCAGTTAATGACTTGCTATGGAAGGGACAGCACCGCAGAAAATTGGGAACACTTATGAACAAATCTAGTTTCTGTCCAGAGTTGAAACTAAGGTACCGGCCACGCGCCTGCACACGCTTTGTGTTGTGTCGGTGCAGCCGCCTATATTTTGTGTGTTGATTTATTGTAAGTTTCATCAGAAAGAAGTTCATGAGCTGTGGATACTTTTTTTATTATGTTATGCTTCTTTTTTGCTTTTGGCCCAATTGGTGATTCAGGAAAAATCTACTGATTAGCAGTAATAGAGGAAAATTTGTGATTGCCAGACACCAATGTGGCAAATAATGTTTCTGCTTCCTCGGTGTTCGATTAAAGAAGGGGACCAATCCAGTTTTACATGAAAACCTAGAAACTGCAACTAGAGTGCTGCCTGGTAATGACGCGCATAATGGAGCCTGCAGTGCTTATGCATTGCACCGTTTAGGTCCAGCAGACCTTTCCCCTTGCTGAGGTTGAAAAAAGTTACATTTGGGATCCTTCTTGCAAACGACTAAAAGGAACCGTACCATTTGCTGCTAAGACATTAGATGGTTGGTATTTTGTAACTATTTGTAGCATTGATTTTTTTTGTTATGGATCGCTTGCCCCTTCACAACTGAGCTGTGCTCATACATTGCATTTCATAGCCGTTCTTTTTTATTTATTTTAATGTGCGATAATTCTTTAGCCACCTCACCCAGTTTTTATGATACACGTGTCTGTATGTCAGTCTGTTCTCGTAGCAAAAAGAAACTAGAATATAAGCGTTACACCGTGCACTAAACTAGGATTGCCACTTTTCGCCGAAAAAAAAAAACGGCCCTTCGGAGGAAGGGAAGAGGAGGGGGGGGGGGGGGGGGGGGGGGGGGGGGGGGGGGAGGTAGACCCAGAGGAGTTTCAGCGGGATAGCGGGATGGCGGCGAGGCAGACGAAGGGGCAGGTGCGTGTCGGTTATGCTTAGTGGTGTCGCGGCTAGAACGCGTAGAATGGACCTCTCCCTGTATGTAAACAACGTGACGTCACTAAGCGCACGTGCGCGACGGGTGGCGCCTGCTGGCGGCCGCGAAGTGAGGTGGCGGTTGGCAGAAAGCGCCTGCGCCGACGGCGCGGCCTGGCCGCTTGTCGCTCGAAAGGAACGATGTGCCGTTGGTTCGGGCCGTCACTGGCTTCCCACATTGCAGGTGGGGGTCTAGCTATCCTAGCTGTGGCCGTCGCACCTCCATGTAGCTTTCCGCATCTACAACCTCCGCAACACTTTCGTTTACCGTACGGTTAACTGAACGGCGACGCTTTCGGATAATCAGTGCGCGGCAGAACAGCCTAAACGAGTCATTCTGAAGGTTGGTGCTGTTGCGACGCATCCCAAAATGTTTTTTAAGATTCTTTGTGTTCGGACACATACCAAGGAAAACTAATTTATTGTTGCTTTCGACGTCCGCTTAAGCTAAGCGCGGTGCCTCAGGCAGCTAAACGCTCCCTGTTCTTGGTCTCTTTGCGTCGCCCGGAGACTGGCGTACACACGATTTCATGTCGAGGGGGAAAAGGAAAGGTAAAGCATGAAAGGATTAAATAGTAAAATAAGCAGCAACGAAACAAAAATATGAAGAGCAAAAGGCAAAAAATTATTCCAATAAAAATATCGCGATGATGTCGTTCTCTACGAGATTGACCGATGTTTTCTACCTTTACCCCAGTGAAAAATCTCGAAATGGTTCATCGTCATTATGAGAGTAACATAGTAGCCACATATGGTTAGTGCGTATATCTTGCGACAGTGCACTGAAATATTTTCGATAGTCATTATTTCATGATAGTTAAAGTTAGTGTCCATGTACGCCCGCTGCGTACGCCAGCGTCGGGAGGCCGCAACAAATGAATACATTCACTGAGTCTGTTCGCTAAAAGGCAAATACATTTTTCGAGTCACGTGAGTGGCCCATCTCGCCCCGAAGGCACGCGATGCTACATGAGAACGGCAAGCATCTCAGTTTTCCGGCATCCTCAAGGCAGAATATAATTGATCAAGGTAAAAATTTATTGTACTTACAAGCAATTAATTTCGTTCGTCTTGAACAGATCCCCCCATAACGAAAGACCAAACTTGTCGTTGTCGATCAGGCAGCTGCGGCTATCGCCTCGTCGAAACATTTATTTCGCGTCGCCTAAGCAGGTTAGGCATTCATTGTGTTTAAATACAGTGCTCTACCTCCTCAAACATGACAATATTTCGCAGCAAGAAATTTTCGTCTGCCCCCTCCTCCTGCTCCCCCCCTCCCCCTATTTCACTTGAGCAAATTTCTGCTGGTGCTAGCATGAAGGCAGTGGGTTGATAAACAGTATAATTTCATTGCGCGAATCAGCGCGGACTGACAATGTAGACGGTATGACTGCGCTTTGGAGAACAGCTGAAGTTCGAGAATGCGAAATGTTGCTACGAGTAAGAGCAGACTATGTCGCTGCTTTGGCTGCCAGCTTCTTCGGCACATTGCGCTCATCCACAATACACGCCGAATTTACCGCTGTGGGGACTTCGAAAAGTCTGATGCCGCTGATTTTGCTCGCAAAATTTGGGTAGCCGAGAGCACAGCAGCCCACCGGCATCAGAAAAGCCAACACGTAAACAAAAATTCCACTTTTGCGCGCGTCTAATGCAGCCTCACTGCATGCGCGCCGCGCGCTGGTCCGAATGTTTTGCCAACCACCCTCCCGGCCACACCCAGCACGTGCGATTTCCGTGACGTCACGGCCGCCGCGTGACGTACCCCGGGAGAGGTCCATTGGAGGCAGCGCTAAGTAACGAACGCGACGAGAGGAGGGCCGTGGAGGGTAAGTTAGAAGCAGCTGAGAGGAAGCTAGAAAGGAGCGTCATTTCGGCAACAAATGACGAACACCTCTGCCCATGCAGCGAAGCGGAGGCATGCGCCGAGGTGACACACGAGGTGGAATCAACGAAAGGCAACAGCTACTCCCACGCACGTGCTGCAAGATAAGCCAGCAATACCACCAGTCGATAAGCCGGGTTCCATTTCCTGCCGCAACGGTTCTATTAGAGTGAACTAGAATATTCTAGTTCACTGCAGCTGTAGTTCTATTTCATGCCGCAGCCCCGAGCTAGCTTGGCTAGGTTGCGCTGTCTCACCCTTCGAAAGATTCTCCTCGCCGTTTTCTTTCCGCCGAACTCATGGCACGGCCGCTGGATGAAAGGCTCTCATCCAGCGGCTGTGCTCATGGGCGGGCTACAGCGGCGGCGGACGCCCGGCCATGGCCGACGCTGCTGATTCGTGACGCCGCCCCGAGAATTTTAGGTAATGGCTGGCAGAATATCTTAACTAATGTATAAGCAGAGTCCTTCAATGCCTTTCTGGTCATGAAACTTCGCCGTCACGCTATGGGAGAGCTTCGTACGCTGCCCAGGGAGGCCGCGCCGCGGGCGCTGGCGTGATCGAGGGCAGCCGGGGGCGTGGTCAGAGCGCGTTTGGCAGGGAACGGACCACGGAGTAAGATAAAACAGACGCTCGCCGCCTTATCAGCAATGGGCTTACGCTTTACGTGTCGTGGGCCATAGAGTTTCAGAAACTCTATGTCGTGGGCTGCTCAAATGGACTTATCATTTTGTGAGTGGCGAAAAAATTTGGTGCGAATGGGCATGCTGCTACTGCGTTCCTGCCTGCCGGTCTGGCTACAGAGCAGCGGCGGCCACTCGATGCCCTCCGATCTGCGGTGGCGCCCCTCGCGGTAGCCTTTGTCCCCATACGAAACTTGGTCGGGAGTTTCATGACCAGAGACGCATTGAAGGACTCTGGTAATAAGCTTGGGCGTGTTGGTATAAGCATTCTCAGAACAGCACAAGAGACAAGGACGAGGCGTAGATGGGACACAGCAGACTAACAGATGTTTATTGCACAAAATTACTTAATACATCTCCCCTCTTCATCTTCCCTCTACATCATCTTCCCTCTTTATCTCATTTGTTGCAACAGAATTCTGTAGTTAAGTAATTTTGTGCAATAAACATCTGTTAGTCTGCGCTGTGTCCCGTCTACGCCTCGTCCTCATCCCTTTGCGCTGTTCCGAGAGAGAACAGAATCTCGTTTCACTCTTTGTAGAGCCACGTATGTGAATCCAAGTGACGTCGATGGGCAATTGTTGTGGGGTGTCGTTTAAGGCTTTGCTTTCCAACCACCTTCACAGCGTGGATTGGAGCCAATTGTTTTTCTTGGCAACTTGCTGACGATGAGCATCAGCACCGGCGTCACAAACGGCAGTGATATGCGACGAGGAGACAACAGGGATTGCCGGGATGAGTTTTTAAACAGCATCATCAACCATTAATAAAAAATCTGGGCATAGATGTAGATATGAAGTTTGCAATAAATCATTGGAGCAATACATTTCATGCTCCTATTTTATGTAAAGCAAGATGAGAACCGGTGACCGACAAGGTCCATTTCTTCTTTCACTTTTATTCGAACCTTGTGGACTTCTGGGGTGTGGTACGATGAATACATATGCTAAGACGGCTATAGTCCACTGTAGCGAACAATCAATCAAAAAATCACTCATTGGCTTTCCCAAAACAGCCAGATGGCCTTCTTTTAACATAGATGACGATAATAATAATAATAATAATAATAATAATAATAATAATATAATCACCATCATTATTATCATGGGGGGCGCAAAAATATATTTGCCCCGGGCGCCATCCTATCTAGTTACGCCGCTGGGGAGAGGAGGAAAAACTTGGCCAGGAGATAGCGAAGGGGACCTGCGGGCGACGGCCCCAAATGTGCTCATTGCAGTCTGCACCGTGCCGGAGGTGATTAAGCAGGGCGTGCACACCGAACGGGCAGTACTCGCTGCTAACAGCGAGATCGTGAGGCGCGGCAAGGAACTTGGGCTTGAAGTGATAGACGTGAACAGGGTAGTGGGCAGCATTGGGCATAGGCAAGCTTTCCAGTGGGACGGGATTCACTTCAGCCCCAGGCTAGGAAACAAGGTGGGGTGGCGCTTAGGTGGGAGAGCGGTAGCTTTTTTAGGGGGACCCGCGCAGCTAAGGAAGGCAAACTAGCCCACAGAACACAAAACGTCTTATAGATGTCTACCATGGACTTGCAAGGTCTTTTAGACATCTTGCGCTATGCGAGTTAGCTATAAGACGTCTATTTTTTTGTCTCAAAAATGTCTTAAAGGGGTCCTGAAATGCCTTCTGCCGATGCATGGATGTACATGTAACCAAATAAAGCAATGTATTAGCAATCTCCTCCCGCAAGAATTTTGTTAAAGCGATGAGTATTAGCAGAGAAATCGTAAATAAAAAACCGCGCATTACCGTCGCGCGGCGTTTCCTCCTCCTTTAAACTTGTTCTTCGCTGTTGACGGCGCGTGAGCCTTTCCTCCGATGATGCTGCGCTCCTCAGCGGTGACGTACTTCCGCTATTGCGCTCCTCAGACTGCCGTCTGCTACGGGCAAGCTTTGTTGACACCATGAATCCCGCACTCGGCTCAAGGCTGGAAAAGCGAACGAAAAATCTCTCTGCATTTGTGCGGCGGCCTGGCCTTTCCCTTTCGCGGTGTACGTTGCTGCAGTTGCTATCGGTGGCACGTGACTTTTTATCGGCGGCGAACTCGCAGCCGCTCGGGGAGGATCGTGCGCTCAGTCAGTTTCATGCACCGCGCACTGTTTATCCAAAAAGCGCCGTATCAGATGTGGCCCCGCTGGTGCCGGGTCTTATTTTGTGGCGGTGGCAATTCCTGCCGGCGGCATGTGAAAAAGGCATTTAAACCGATACAGAACCCGTGCACAAAACGCTTCAATCATGTGACCAGTTCAGCTTGGGGCGACGCGTGGTGGAGAGCGGCAACGTTGGCAAAACTTGCTCCGGCGCGGCTCTGAGCTTTCTAGCGCTAGAATGAGCGCCATTTCGTTGACAATCTCAAACATCGGTTGCCTTGGCAACAAGGCACAAACCGCTTCAGAAGTCAGTTACGGTTGCGTGATCCCGGATCAGCTCGGGGCCCCACCTCGCGACATGTGGGTACTGCAGACGTGGCACTCGCTCCTTTTTTGGAAGTGCGAGATGCGTTTGGCATTACAGGAGGCGATGGTGTGTGTGTTGTGGACGCCTTTGTTTCGCGATGAAACGCGACGTTGTGCTTCTGCGAGTGGATAGTGCTTCCCATGGTCTGGATTATCTTTCTCGAGCGACGTACGACTCAACCTCGCATGGGGTATGTGCAGTGTGCGTGGCTAAAAGCCATCTCGGCTTGTGCACCAGAGTTAAGTGACTTGCTGTTCGTCCCCGCAAACCGCGCGCGAGGTGAGTGCCGAATTTTCGACTGGCATAAGGAGGCAACCCATCGTCTGTAAATCGCGGTTCAGACTTGCAACGCAAGTTGTGACGTTGTGTTCGTTCGAAACGCATCTCTGGATTGTTTTGAAGTTGAATAAAATGTATGCGTCAAACCCGGGAATTCGGCTCAGGGCGTTCTCTGTGGTTGCACGAAAGAAGTGACACGGGGCTTCAACGCTTTCTTTGTGGAACGTACTCAGGTTCAGGGAAGAGAATATCCATGTCGTGTTATGGCCGTGTTGCATTCAATACAAACGGTTAAGCGTTTGTTTACACTTGTTTCGTTTGTCGTAAAATGCCCAAGCACTCCGGCACTCCGCTGGCCGATCAGCCGGCGAGCCGACGCTGAGCAGACGACTCATCTCTTTGTCGGAAGTGCGTGAAAAAGCCGCCCAATAGCAGTATGTCTAGCTTATGAAGAACATCTGGGAATCGATGATGTGGACATGTGAAGATGGCGGCGTCCAAAAACACGAAGGGAAGGGTGAGAAAAAAGCGACAAACTTCGCAACAAAAGTGTGAGCTTTCCGCTGCGCGTAAAAGAGTAATACTTGGCACAGATGACGTTGACAACCCAATCTAACGAGTGCGCTACTTCATTTAGTGTGCTCAAAACGCCTTTCAGAGCCCCTTTAAGAGCTCTACAGGACACCTGTGCAAGATCTCCGACGTCTTGAGCTCCGTGAGATGTTGATAAGTCATCTTTACTAAGATGACTAGAAGACATACGAACCTCAATGTGTACAAGACGTTCCCAAGCAGCAGAAATTGCCAAGCCCAAGCACGGCAAATCATCAGTGGCCAATGTGTCCGAGCTTGGCAATACCTCGGCCGCCATTATTGGCTGGCGCTTGGGAAAGGTGACAAGCCAACAATTGGCCAAGCTCTGGAAGGCCAATATTGGACAACGCTTGGCAAAGTATGTTGCCATGGTAATGCCTATGAGTGCACGCCTTGAATTCTCATGCACATTTTTGGCTTTGTGGCCAGTCTTTATGACCAATGCCTATTTTATGAGATGCCTCGCTGCCCGATTTCTGCTTTATACATGCCATTATACAGGAATTTATTTAACGTTACTTATTTATTTAATGCGCACTCGTTAAATAATTTCCTGTACAATGGCATCTATAAAACAGAAATCGGACCGCGAGGCACAATAAACAAACTGCATCAACTTTGCGAAGCAATTACGGGACTTGCAAAAAAATTGAGAAACAACTCACCGGGTCCCTCTGTGTAGTTTTTTTTATTATGCACATCAAATTTACAACGGGAAACCTGGCTTAACAGTGGCAAGAATACGAACACAAACACGAAAGCAAACAAACACAATAGTCGAGAAAAAATAAAAAAAGCGCAGCTCATGAAGCGCGAACCGATTATGCTTCGTTTAACTGCTTGAGATGCCTACAAAACAGAAGCATTCAGGTAAATGAAAACAAGACCCTCCTCCCCGCCGACCTGCCAATATCACAATATCTTGTTGAACAGCACTATATAGCCCAGCTTGGAAGGCTTGTCTCTGCTGCATCCGCCATTTGTCCACGGGAAACACATTTACATCGTAGCGCCTGTAATAACTAAACAAAATAGTTCACTATAATGCTAAATGCACGCTGCTTACTAAATACAGCACCTAGTACCAGCCTTAACACATGTATGTGTGAAAGTATTCAGCCTAAACTTCTAGCTTGTTAACACTCGCTATGAAACATGAAACGTACTGCACTATTCATTTTTCAATACTGCGTTTTACGGTAGCAGTTACTAAGCTCGTTCCTGAGAAAACAGTCCGGAATTTCACCGAAAATGGGCTTCACTCTCATTGCAGTCGCGCAAGATAATGAAAAAAAGTCCAATAGACAAAGCAACACACCAGCGATTCCGTGAAATTTTGTTGTGCATAATGTAGCCACATACACAATTATTCGCGACTGAAATGTCGTGCCGTCAACGTTTTATTAGCGTAAGTCTTGTTTTCTAACAACGCGGGATCAGACTACAAAGCAACGCACTACTCAACGGGTTCGGAACGCATGAACGTTTACGTTTTTTTTTTTTTTTTTTTTTTGCAAGACACCTATGCCAACTTGGAGGTAGAAAAGATTACCTTGTGGCCCTTGAATGCGTTATATTTTAAGGGGTAACCAAATAAAGCGACAATTGAAGCGACGCTACACACCTAACTGATCGGGTACTAATTAAACTGGTTACGGTATTGCTGTCGCCGTCGCTCACTTCTGCCTCGTCAGACGCGCCAGATGCGAACGGAACCGACGGAGAAGCCCAGCGGCAGTGTAATTACTTTGTCGCTCGACAATATCTTTACGTTGCTCAAGAAAATAATGAAACGAAAGCTTCATTTATAGCTAGAGTTTAATGAAGCCAGCTTAACACATCCGGAATTCTTATATATATGCTGCAGACGGGTCTTGCTTCAACGATTGCTGAACGTCGTGAACCTGCAGGGGGAGCACGGCCGCTTGTTCGGAAAACACAAAGCCGGAAAAAGGAGAGCTAGAACTGGCGTCACACAAACGGAAGCACATGTATGTGACCACTTAATTCTTCGCAAGAACCAACAACACTAAGCAGCACCCATGAGCACCAGTTGCTATAAACGACAGCTGAAGTTTTGGCGGGAACGAGTGCGAGCTCTCCCGTACCGCGCAAAAAAAATTGAAATGGTGACTTACGTTTTCAGCAGCGGCCGCAGCAGGCAAACAATGTTATTCAAACAGTCAGGTATACATCAAACACACCCACCGACACAATACGCACCTCACAGACACGTACAGGAGTACTACGGCGGTGTCAATCCACAAAAGGGACGGAGACGTGAGAGCGACGCGTACGTCCACCAGCCCCGCCGAGGAGAAAAAGAACGTGCAAAGGCACAACGCTGAAGTAGTCCTACGGACACCGTTGCGTTAGGACGCACTAATGACCCATTCCTACTGAACGTGTAACACTATCTCGCGCGCTCCTTTGAATACGCTGCACTTCAGTTTAAGTAAACTTTGTTTTATGTCACGGTGCTGTGGCTCTTTTTTTTTACTTTTTTCTGCGTTGTGGCCTGTTCACCGATCCAACCGTCTTGTTTGAACATGCTACGCGCAAGGCAAGTGCGTGGTCAAAATGCGCTTTTATGCATCAGCTGAAGCTCGGCCTCCGATGGACTTTCCGTGTGACGTTACTTCCGGTCGCCGTTTGCTTGGCGCTGAGTCAATTTTTCAGCCGCGGTACCGATGAGCGGCCAATAGCTCGGAAGCCAAAGGGGACCCACGGGGTTTCAATAATTGGCACTCGGCCTCTGCTGCTTGGGTTTGCCTTGGCTACGTGATGATGCAGCAAGTAATGCTATGCGCAAAAACGTTTTCTTTTCCTTCCCGAAACCCTTTCCCTCTAGTTGGTCAAACGATCATTCTGCAATAAATGAATTCATGAAGTAACTAACTCGACAGCATAGTTCTAGTTCAACCATCTCTACTTCAACCATCTAGGCACGAAGGTGACATGCCCTCTTTCAACCACCCCACAGTTAGAGGGCTACGCCGCAGTGCCAGCCGCAGGATGGCACGAAGGCGACATGCCCTCTTGCAACCACCCCACAGTAAGAGGGCTGCGTCGTCGTCGTCGTCGTCGTCGCCACCTGTCTTTCAACCATCCACATGGTAAGACAGCTACGCCGCAGTGCCAGCCGCAGGATGGCACGAAGGCGACAGCTGTCTTTCAACCATCCACACGGTAAGATAGCTACGCCGCAGTGCCAGCCGAAGAATGGCACGAAGGCGACAGCTGTTTTTCAACCATCCACACGGTAAGACAGCTACGCCGCAGTGCCAGCCGAAGAATGGCACGAAGGCGACAGCTGTCTTTCAACCATCCACACGGTAAGACAGCTACGCCGCAGTTCCAGCCGCAGGATGGCACGAAGGCGACAGCTATCTTTCAACCATCCACACGGTGAGACAGCTACGCCGCAGTGCCAGCCGCAGGATGGCACGAAGGCGACAGCTGTCTTTCAACCATCCACACGGTAAGACAGCTACGCCGCAGTGCCAGCCGCAGGATGACACGAAGGCGACAGCTGTCTTTCAACCATCCACACGGTAAGACAGCTACGCCGCAGTGCCAGCCGCAGGATGGCACGAAGGCGACAGCTGTCTTTCAACCATCCACACGGTAAGACAGCTACGCCACAGTGCCAGCCGCAGGATGGCACGAAGGCGACAGCTGTCTTTCAACCATCCACACGGTAAGACAGCTACGCCGCAGTGCCAGCCGCAGGATGGCACGAAGGCGACAGCTGTCTTTCAACCATCCACACGGTAAGACAGCTACGCCGCAATGCCAGCCGCAGGATGGCACGAAGGCGACAGCTGTCTTTCAACCATCCACACCGTGTTGTTGTTGTTGTTGTTGTTTCGACGTGGGCAGGATCACCTTCGACGTGCGCAGGATCAGAGCAGTTATCGTACCCGGATCAGAGCAGTTATGCCGGCGTCCACCGTCGTTCAACAGCTGCGTTGGCGACGAGGTCCTTCCGAAGCATCACCAGGGCACAGCTCACCAGCTCGACGACATGAATGTGAGGAACCCCGTTCACCGTTCTTCGCTCTCCCGGTCGCAATCCAGAGGTCTGGCGGAGCAGCAGCCACATGTGGTGGCGCTCGCACCTACCCCGCCCAGAAAACGAAGTGAGGACGGGTCCTACCACTTTTCGGACATCACGACGCCCGCATCTTTGAACCAAGATAACGTGAACCTTGGAATTCTGATGGAGCCCTGCAACAACTCCAAGGTGCTGGTGAAAGACCACATTCCGCTTACCGCGACGGGTAACGTGAACTACCCCAGGAAGAGAATCTTGTGCCGACCAGAAGGCAAAAAGACAACCGAGAACAACATCTTGGGAAACTGATCCGCAAACGTTTCTGAAGAATCCATTGAGGATTAGGACATCGTTTCGGCTATTTATATGATGAGGCCGAAGCCAGCGGCGAGGTAGCGTCAAACGCTCGAACGAAAGATGAAAAGCATGACGAACATAAGGATACACTTGCTACAGACAAGGATGCTTTTGCGACAATTACCGATACCGACAACAAAAATCTTGAAGGCAGGCACGTGGAAAAAAGACAGACTTACGCATAAATGAAAACGAGAACCAAATGACCATGACAGGGAGGAATACCTTCAAACAAACGGACTGCATTGACACCAGAACGCGCTGCTTAGAAACGCCGGAGAGGATCTTTCTGGAATACGCAGTGAAGAATTCCTCGTCAATGGAAACAAGCTTTGCTCTAGCACTAGCCAGAAAGAAAGAGAACCGAACCACGAGACATAACCAACGGGAAGAGACCTGCCACAGACTCTTCAGCCGTTCGTGGGTCAACTGTCGAGAGAGTTAGGGGCCCACGCAAACAGCTCGGTGGTGCGCCTCTTTGCAGTGTGGCCGAGTGTAGAGACGTGAAACATCAAGCAAAAGCTGAGACCAAGGTCACCGGCCAATCCACTACCAAACCGAGGAGAACGGCCGCTGACTGGAAGCGAAGGAAGAAGCGGGGATCTCGTCCTGTGGGAGAACAAACATGGTGTCTTGAGAATCGGACGTGGTGCTGTTACATACATATATATACATACATATATACATATGTATACATATACACATACATATATACATATATATATACATACATACATATATACATATATATACATACATATATACATTGTGGGATTCTACATTTCACACACTAGTTATTTCCCACCCCGCAGCCATCCGCGCTCAGCAAACATGCCTTGCGAGCGCCGGCTGCGGACGGATCCGTTGTCTGCGGAGGCAGACAAAGGCAGGAGGCGGAGAGGGCAAAACACCAATGGCAGCATTTATTGCAAAGTGCAAATCAAATATACTGCATACAGACTACTCGTAGGCCATAACGGTAACACTGGGAGCGAGGCACTAAACAACGCTAGAGATAGAGATGGTTCGACTCACCGATGGCATACCGGAGCAGCGGAGCGCTGCGCGTGCGAGCGCGGTTGCAGTCTCGCAGCTCGCCCGGACGCGTCCCATTGTGGCGCGTTTCCCAGGTCCGGACTGGTGCGCCGAAACGTCCGCGCGCTACCGCATCCCCAAGACAAGAGAGCGTCCTCTCGTCATGCGACAACCCAGCAGACCTCGCCATTTGGTGGCGCTAGTGCCGAGGAAGAACTGGTTCTCGGGTAAGGCAGAGGGGAAAAGAGTCAGCACCTCCACCCTGGCGACAACGAACCCTCCTCTGGTCGCTGGCGCCCTCCCGTATGGTTCCCGTTGCACGAGCGATCGCATTGTGCAACGCCAGCAGAGATGGGACGCCGCTAGCCAGAAAGGGGTTCGCGTGAAAGTCGCGATCACCACATCCCTTCCTCCTAAATTTCTTGCGTACGCCGGCGAGAGCTGACTACAGGACTAGAGGCGACGGAAAGTTCGTTCGTCGATTAAATCGTTAGTCACTGCATAGCGATGCCTACGCCGGCTTCCGCTTGTCCAAAGCCACCGCTGGTATAGTGTTCCAGCAGCCTTGGTCATCACCCGCGCTGATGTCTGCAGGCAGGCAGATCCGTGAAGAATCGCACCAGCCAGCCCAAGCAAGCGTTGCTCAGGTGGCGGTGCATCCGTGATGGCCCGTGGCCGCAAAGTGGCCAGAGACTGCCGACTCCCTCGGCCAGGCTGGCGGCGGCATGCTGCACCGCGCCGCTTCAGCAGGCTCGCCAGCTGCAGACGACCCGTCGTCCGGAGCAGTAGTCAGCAGCTGAAAGTGGTGCTTTTCAGCAGCATGCTGAAAAAGCGGTGCTTTTCACATTTATATTACTGCAGAGCATAACATTACACGCATAAAACTTCCCTCCAAAAGTATACACCAGCTTGTAAAACTGTGTAGTGTGAGTATTATCTTGTAGTGCGAGTGTTATCTGCTTGCATCCAGTCTTGGTACTTTCTGATGGGGGAAATAAATATTAAAGGGGCCATGCAGACACAACACAAGTTTGGTTCATTCGAAAGATTGCCACGTTAAAATCACAGTGACACCACTCTTAATGCACACTTCGCTCAAATAACCTATATAAATAGAAAAAAAGGGACTGGCCATGCAACCCACTAGCTCATTTCCCGAAACAGAACCTAGATGTCCTATGTGCCCAGCTGTGTGATTGGCTGAGGCCGGCAAAAGCAAACACAAATTAGGTACGGCTTGCAAGCTTTCTAAATGAGCTATTTGCGCATAAATGCAATGCATATTCATTTTACAGCAGTAGGAATTGTGCGAGAAACAATGAAAGTACAAAATACACATAAGCATACAAATACCAATGAGCACTGCTGTTGGTACTGGGTACACTATGCTTGTTGTAACTGCACAGCAGTCCGCCGCTTTGGAGTTGTCTTACGTGACCCTGTTTGTCGAGTATACCCCATGTTTCACAAAACGATTACTTTCTACAGTAGCAAAAACAAGCCAATTTCTGGGACTAACAGTAAGAAAGCGTTAAACACCTACTTCCTTCACAGCCAGCGCCGTAGAGGGCTCGTGCTGGTGGTGCCGCCAGGCTCGTGCTGGCGCAGCTGGATTCGGGTGCTGGTAGTTCTGAAGGGCCCGTGCTGGCAGGGAGCTGCAGGCCGTGTCCACTCTTTTCACTCCCTGGAGAGGTGCCCGAGTCACATGAAAAAGTGTTGCACTCTTAAAACAACAAGCAGCACAGGCAATCAGTTTTAATAAATTGCTCCGCTTTTAAAGGAATTTAAAGGTTGGTCAATACCATTCTCAGCACGCACAAAATCGCAAACAAGTCATTCTACATAGGTGCAGATTGTCCTTTTATGAGACTAACAAGTCACTTTTAGGGTTGGGCCTGTATGAAAAATATAGAGCAATAAGTTGTGTTGCCCACTCATAGTCACATTGTTAGCAAGTCTGCTACAAAACAAAGCAACATTGCCGTGCTCCTGCATTTTCACTAGAATTGCAGTTTTATGAATTTTTTTTTACTAGGCCTTCTCTTCCCAACAATCTCATTGTCAAAATCCTTTACAGAGAGTCAAGAACTTTCAACGGGCAATAATTTATGCAGTGCCTGCAAAAAGGCAATGGCTAGCAACTAGATAAACCAAAAGCTCAAAATCCTCATATATAAGCCACGTGACAAGGTCATGCTGCAGGGCAGTTTTGTTTTCAATCACCCACAGAAAGGACCCTGTTCAATCAGGGTGTAGGCACCTTAGATGGTAATGCCACATGTTTGATGATGTGAAACCTTCTTTGCAGCAGTTGACATTACAGCCAACTAAGAATGATAGCAACTGCAGTATGTGGTACGTTGCTTAGCTCATAATAGTGATAAGAAGCCATGCACACAGATGGAGCATTGTTTACGCACTGGTGAAAAGAACTTTCCGGCCACTCCATGTTGAGTGATCGCAGCCCCCGCATCTCGGCCTCCAATTGCACGACCCTCTTCCTCAAAACTGCTACAGAGTCTTGGTCCCTTGCGGCAGCTCGAAGAATGATGTCGACCTCCGCTGATCTTTCTCTGCCTCGCAGTTTTTTTTTTGTCTGACTGCAATGAGAGGTTGAGATAACATGCCATATTTGTTCCGAGCCTCTTCCACCAAATGACACCTATTTAGAGCAACAAGCACACTTCAGTGTCATTTACACGTGTTTTAATGATAGTTATGAGGTCAACTTTCACGCAAATATTGACTTGCCCTAATAAACATACCTGAAAGAGGTGGCTATTCTAGCGCCTTGGCGTTTATGTGCGTCATGTTCGATAAGAGCATTTACAAATAACATTACTGTAGTGGCTGCTGCCAAGACGACCTTCACAGAAAAACCACGATTTCTAAGCTCGTACAGTCCGCAAAAGGCTTGTCTATAACGCGCGAGCGGCGTGCTCTGGACTGCGCGCGAGACACTTAGTGATAACGCCTGGTTTCAGACCGGTAGAATGTGAACATGCGCGACCCGCATCAGCGCGATGGCTCTTTCCCTTGTCGCTGTGCCCGTCGCCTTGACTTCCGTACCATCTTTCGTCGCGAGGAGCGCTGCCTGCACTGCCTGGCCGGGAAACAATAGCGGCAATGAGCGATTGGTAGTAGAGCGTTGGCTGCGTTTAACTACGTGCAACGCTTTTTTAAATGCAGAGCATTTCTTAGCCTCGCCTCTTCCTGCGTCGGACGGCGTCCACAGCTCCGCGTCCGCAGCAGGTGCGCCTCTCCTCCTTCCCTCCTCTCTCTCAACAGCAGCTGGCGCGCGCATGCGTCGTAGTCAGCCCGTTCGCTCCGTCGCGGTCTCGGCGTAACAGGTGCGTGATAGCAGCGCGGTGGGGCGTGGAAGGGCGCGCGCTGCTTGCGCATGCGCGCTCTCCACCCCGTACTGCTCTCCCTCTACTGCGCGCGCTGCAAATATAAAGCGGCTAGCGGTCGCTCGTGCTTCAGTCACTGCGTTGCTCCTTCCTTCCTTGGTTGACGCTCGCTCCACCCTAACGCGACTTTACTCTCCTCTCTCTACCCCAAACCAACACCAACGCAACTGCGACCCAACTACCCACCCTAACGCGACTTTACGCGGCGTTAACGACCCCCAATGCTCTGCATTTACTCGCGTTTTCCTAGAGAGGAATCAACATTACGTTTGTACTGAAAGTTACCGAAATTTTGGTTATTGCTCTGAATATTTGCTGCACTGAAAAATAACCGCACATATTTCGTCCATTAAAAGCTCTTTTTTGCATCTCGCCCTCGCTCGCCCGCATATTTTCTCTGCTCGCGTGTCTTTGCGCAGCTTGCCGACACCTATCGCCGTAGTTGCTGAATTCACGCTTATAAAATGCCAAAAAAATAAATAATCACGGCACGATGGCCAAAAACCGGCAATTGACGGCCGGTTTTAAAGGAGCCATGAAGAGAAAATACAACTTCGTTTAATTTGAAAGAACTAGGATTCAGTATCTCACTCAGTTCCATTAGAGCCACAAAAGATGTTTTTTTAACGAAAAAAAAGCAAGAAGTATTTAAAACTTTCAAATTTTTGCGCCACAGGGACGTGTTATGAGCAAGAATGACGTCATACGGGCCAACAATAAAAAAATTTTCAGTGCGTTAACTGCACGTTAGCATTCAAGTGATGCGGTCAAATGGAACTAGAGGCCCCATTACAGACGTCCAGTCATGTGTCGTAGCGACAGGTCAGTTAGGAGGCCGCCAATCGCACAAACAAGGTTCCGTGACGTCATAGAAAAGTTGCGGGAAATTGGCTAGGGGGTCGCGACTGCTTCACACGTTTTCTTTAATATCTCCGTTATTTGTTCGAAGATTGCGATGATATTGTTATCATTGTTATCGGGACCAAGCAGTCTTTCTAATAAACCCAACTTGTATTTTGTTTTCATGGCTCCTTTAAGTACGGACCGGCAACCGGCCCGCTGTCTAAAAAACCGGTCGGGCCGTCAAAAACCGGGCAGGTGGCAACACACATACCAGGAAATGTGCGGTTCCAAGAAATTCCAACAAATCCTGCACGAATTGTTCAAATAAATGTTCCAGTGAATTGAAGGTAAATTCTAAGCAAATTACAAGTGTTTTCAAGTTAAGGTTGAAGAGCTCTATGTAGAAAAGTAAAAAAATTACCTCCAACAAATGACATCCGCTGGCATTAATTCTAACTGGTTACAAATATTTCTGTATGAATAAATCAACTCTGCGAGTAATTACCAAACTGCTTTGCGTGTAAACAGAACCATCGGAGACTAATTGTATTTTGGTTTCTCAGTGTGTGTAACTGTTTTCCGACTGTTTTCCGACCTTCAAACCGAGAAGGGTGCTGGAAGTACTGGAGGGAGGGGGGAGGGGAGGAGATTCGAAGTTAATTTTGCTTGATACAAATCTGTCGTACAACTTGGAAGACTGTTAATTGCATGAGGTGACCAGTTGTCTGGCATCGGTTCTGCCCGAATTTTTCGTAGCCCCAGTTTAGTTACGTCGCTTGACTTGTGCGTGGCAAAACATATCATATGAAAAATTTGCACACATTTTTCTCTGTGTGTGTGTGTGTCTGTTGGTTCCACGCAAATTAGTGAGTACTCGGTAATGTCATTTTGTATTTTTTATGTATGCAATTTTGTATTGTCAATCGCTGCAGCCATTACTAAAAAAAAGTACGCAGTTTTTTATGTCCTCGCACTTTCTTCTTCTTCTTTTTTTTTATAAGGAAATGAATAGTGACCTTGATCGAAATCTCTACCGATGGGGACTGATTGAATGCGTACCCTAACCAGACATATAAAAACCACCTAAAAGAATACGTTTTGGAGGAGGCCTCTTGTTGGTCAAATACTGTCGCTATGCTAGAATAAGCTGCGGTCTCCAGACCGCTCGTTGCCCAGCGCAACTGCCACAGCTGCAGTTTTCATATCGCGTTCGCGCTTCAGTGCGCTTGCTTGGGCGAGAGAAAGAAGGCGTGGAAACGAGGAAGCGGAACTGACGTAGATATGCGGTTGCGCGCTGTTTGACGCGATCCGCATGAGGAGCGAATACTACGAGGGAGGCATGTTTAAAAAACTAGCGGGAGGTCTGCCCCCCGGGGAGAGTAGCGGCTAGGGAGGAGGAGATCGAGACATCATCGAGCGGTCTGACGTCGTAGCGTCGTAGTAGCCGCCGAGAGCTTCATCTACGGGCGCCGCTCTCCTCCGCTCTCCTTGAGAGAGAAGAGAGAGAGGATGAGCTGAACGAGCGAGGAAGGAGAAAAGCGCTTGCTGCGTACGGCCGACCGCCAGTGCAGTGCGCATCTTCGGACCCCGCGGCAGCGCTTCGCCACACGCTTTCTCGGCGGCCGTGCGCGTGCGTGAGCAGACGATTAGCAGACGACAACTTCGGGCGGCTACTTCGCGGGTTTGTTTTTTTGCGAGCAGACGACTGACGTCGGCTGCTGTCGTGGGAAGTTTGTCGGTGTCGTGGTGTCAGCGAGGAAGCAAACACACAAGTCATGGCGGATGAGCTTTCCGAAAAGTTTGCTCGCCGGGAAGCGATCGAAAAAGGCGAGATCACGGACTTGAAAGTGAGCACGGGATTCAACCCGTACATCGAGTTCTCGCGCAAGGAGATCAAGGAATACGAGAAGCACTTCAAAAAGTGAGTATCGTGCATGACCCCATGCTTTTGCGCTTGTAAAGCTGAAAACAAACAACTTTAAAATATGCGAAGAGCTGTCGCTGGATTTGTATTTGACATAAAGAAGAGCCGCTGTAACAGTGTTGTTCCACGATACGAACTTCGAAGACATCTGTCAATAGCAATTCAAGCCATTATTACCTTTCCGCGGTGCGCGAACTTTACCGGTAAAGAAAAACATGCCGCTAACGTTTCTGTCGGGCATTTAAAAAAGCCAAATCTCGACAACTGCAAATATGCAATTGAGAGAATGCGATAGGCAGGGAATCACAAATTTCTTTAGCGTCGTCTGCGCTCGGCCGGCAACCGGTTCAGTTTCGTTTTTGGATAAAAGCGTCTGCTTTCGTCTAGCATGCGTTAGGACTTGAAAAGGCAGAGTGATGTCGGGAATCAGACGGGCTCCAAAAGGGGGTAGAGTGCTCTAGAAGTACAACTCGCAGAGTTTTCATGTTCTTTATGATGACAAAGCCAAGAAGATGACGTTAAGTGTAACTGTGACGCAAGCTCGTAACTTTCACTAGATTCTGCTGTAACAGAGTGCTACGTTCTGTGAAAAGAACCCTTACGTGAGCTGCCATGCATTAGAATAACAATAAATGCACACAAGAAAAGGGAGACACGACATTGCAAGCTGGCAAGGGTCTTTTTCTGCGCGTTTTTTTTTTTTTAGCTGTACGAAATCCGAGCACGTGTTTTACGTTGGTTACCAATGAACAGCGCAGGAAACTCGTACTAAAATCTCTTGACCGACACATGCGAGTTGCATGATGTCCACGACGTGCTGTGGTCCGCGTTCTGTGCCCTTTTCAGAGTTTTCGGAGTTCCATCTAGTGGTCTATGTATGAATCAGCCAGATCGGATAGACGGAGTTCGGTCGTATAATTTATGGCTAGGCCGTCGTCTCTTCGGTAAACCAGACACGATTAACTACGTCAGATATGTACCGTAAACAGTTCGTGCAATTCAAAGGAAAAAAAAAAGTGTTTTGACCTTAGTAAACTTCATCACGACACATTGGTGCGAGCTCCGGCAGGTGTACTGAAGAATTCATTATTCAAAAGTAATTTCTGTACGTGACAGACTGGGCGTGTTAGTTTAATTTTATTTTTGCCTGGCGAACAACGCATCCCCGAATCTTGGCCGTGTTTCTTTTCTCACTTTTACAGCTACAACACCGGTAGTTTTGCAAGCCCAGGTCGCGACAACCATACAGGTTAACAAAAAAAAAAGATTTCCCAGCCATCTTTCTTTTAAAAAAAACCGAGGAAACGTGTCTTCAAATTATTTGGAAAACATTAAAATCTGTCTGCCTGTCAACAGTGCAGTCGATGATGATGATAATAATAAAAATAATAATTACAACAGCAACAAAGCGCCAGCTCTCGTACATAGTTGACAATATTCGGGAAGAAACGAAACCAGCGAGAAACACGTGTATACGCTTACATCCCAAGTTCTGCTGGCTCGAGACTTCTCAAGGGTGCGCGCCCTCAAGAAGCGCGCGTTTCTCGGCCGTTCTTTCCCGGCGGCGTGAGCGGCATTTAATTATCTACCCGCGTCATGCTCTTCGTACAAGGAAAAGAAACGACGGCTCTTACTGACCGCTCCCCATTACCGATTCCGACGCGTGGGCGATCCTGCCACGATATGCGTGAGACTCGCCGGCTACTCACCGTGATGAACGAGGGAAACCAACGCGCCAACTTACGTGGTTTTACCCACCAAGCTAGGTAACACGTGGGCTATATCGGGTGTCTCGTAGTGGGTTGGGATTCGAATCATCGGCCTTGCGCTGAATGGAGCCACGCTGCACGACACTTTCATCTTAAGAACTCGATTCTCGGCGGAGATGTGAAAAATGTCAATACGTTCGTAATCACGCATAACTTGCACGTATGAGGTAGCCTCCCGGCTAGCACGAACTCGGAAAGACGGGGAAAATCCGGGCTTCCGTAGTGATTTTACCTATGTTGCGGAAACGAAGCAATCAAACGTTTCTTTCTGAGCTGCTTCGATGTACAGTCGAACCTCGTGAAAACGAAGTGATATCGGGACAGCAAATTAGTTCGTTATATCCGATATTCGTTGTAACAGTAGAGGTAAAAATCGGCTCTAACAAATCGAAAATCTGGCTCACAGAAATACTTGATACAAACTTTGCATTTTTGGGGGCTTCGAATTCACTACAAACAAGGTAACCCTTACCTTTCTCCTGGTTGCATTTCAACCTCAATTAACCAGGCCATGAGTACGCGAAATTACAACAGAACAAAGTTCACTTGACAAAACAGGCCTGCGTCGTGGTCTTCGTCTGGTGGTACTCACAGCACTGAGCAGTGTGAAGTTTTCCACAGTGTCCACGAACAAAAGGGCCTTTATACTTCTGCAATTTCGGACGACGGGTTTTCTTTTTTTTTTTTTTCCAAGTAGCTTCTGACACTCCTGGTCAAATATTTCTTCGTTATATTCGATATGGCGCGCGGCTATCATGTTTTCAGTTTCGTTATAAAAGAATACGTGTCATTGAAATAAAGCGTGACCAACCAAAGTTGTATTTAGTTCGCTCGATTATTCGCTATGTCAGTATTCGTTATAACGAGGTTCAGCTATTATTAAATTCGCAATAACGGAAACACGCTTTATTTACGTTGAACTACAATGCAAGTGCCGCGATTTAGTGCGCGGCGCCTGCACGGTGGGTTTACGACGAGGTGCTGCATGAACACGCCGTTTCACTGCTTTGTTGTTTTTATTTATTTATTTATTTATTTATTTATTTATTTATTTATTTATTTATTTATTTATTTATTTATTTATTTATGACCAAGGCGTTGCGCTGCTAGATACACAACACGAGGTCCTGGGTTAGATTTTCGGCCACAAAGGTTTACATTTCTGATTGAGATGAAATAGAAAGGACCTCCGTCTCTAGGAGATTGCGGTGCACGTCGAATACTTCCGAGTGTCTGAATTAACGTGTATAGCCCACCACCACTACGGTGCGCTTCAGGTCAAATGTATGCAGTTTCGGCGCGCCGGCTCGATTTCAACTTTTATTTTTGTTTGCTTGTTTATTTTCATTCAGGTATTTCCCCATTTATGCACGGCTAACTGTTGCACTAAATTGAGTATGATTGGTGAACTGCAGGCACTTCGTCAATCGTATTCCACAGTTATCTCACACGTCTGGTGTTATTGGCGAGTAATTTCCGCTGCCTCTTTCATACCGCTGTGAAACGTCACGGATGTGTCCGCTTTTGCGGAACTCTACGGTGATAAATCTCCATATCCCGTGCGAGTTATTCCGTGTCGTCGAATACGTGCCTTATCGTCGGGCTCGGCTCCACAATCGTTCGTTCACCGACAAACAACAACGTCGGTCGCGGCCGGCTATTCGTCATCGTTCACTGCAAACACTGGACGCGTTGAGACTCCACCGATACCTTTTTGGGATGAAAACCGTGATACAGTCCTGGCTATAGGCGTGAGTCATGGCAAAGGCTACGGCGGCACCTTTGCGGCGATGAGCTAAGGTAAAAAAAATCGGTCATTGCCTCGCACACAAAAGACCGACCTGTGATTTCCGCCGTGGTTCGGTCGCTTTTGTATCACCGCCGAGATAAAGTGTTGACATGGTTTTCCCCCAGATGTCCGTTCATGTGAGAAAACATCCCGATGCAGGTGATCTATTTCCTTCTTTACATTTCTTTTTCTGCACGGGAACATTTTTTCTACTCAAATGAAGCAGTCTTTTTTACTATTTGCGAGAACATACTTGAAGATAGCGCATACTTCTTTTTATACATTCTTGCTTCAGATTTGCTTACGTGTTGAACCTGGGTTCTTTAGGCCCCAGCGACTATATATGACTTTCAGTGTCTATACATCGATATTCAGCTGATGAGTTATTTAAGATGTGAGTTTTACATAATGTATTCCTTGAGTATAAATATTCCCTGTTATAGAGATACCGTCATAACAATATTTTTTGATGAGGTATACCTTATTCGCTTCCGCCAAATTGCAGTATTTAAAAATTCACGTACTAAGAAATGCGCAGTGTCCACCTCTCAATTTCTTTTCTCTTATGTGCTCTTATACGGGCCCTACTACAGTGTACCAACGTAAGCAAAGGTTGATGTCAAACCAAAAGCCACACCACAGGGCGCCGTCGACAGGCTTGGCACCGATATTTCTTTATTCGCGTTCATAAATCCCTGCAAACATTCCGTCTGTGCACATGTGATGATATATAGTGCTGCTATTTCATCGAATTATATTTGTGTAATCGTTGCACTGAGCAAATTTGGCAAGCCAGGATCGCCAGTAGAGTCGTACGCTTAGTTAGTGCTTAAATACGTTAACGCCACCGTGAATATTATATTTCGAGATGTAAATATTAGTGTGTATGTATTGGAGGTGACGCGGTGAGAATTCGGACAGCTCCTACACCTAAAAAGGTTTCGCATCAGAAGTGGGCCGCGCGCCTGCGCGGGCACGTATAACTATAGGAGAGCCTGTGACGACTGTATGCATAGCCACGAAGCTCTGCAGGTGCAAGCTGCTGGCGGATGTTTGCGGAACCTTCGCTTCGGAACAGCTGCTCATCGCCCGTGGAATTCTCTGACGTATACAGAGCGAAAATGCCGAAAACAGCTACTGTGTACGTGCACCTGGAAGCGTGCCTGCGATTCTTTGGTTGCTAACCCACGACAACACAATTTCGTGTCCTCGCCAGCGCCCTCAGAAGCGTCACCATAACGCAACAGGTATACATTACAGGTACTTACATGGCCCGTTCTGCGAAAATCTAGCGTCGTCGGCGTGACTGAGATGCTACCAAAAATACCATCGGTTGGGATGCCAAAATTCCATTCGCTGCGAACGCGGGTATGCTCCGGCCCGACGTTAGGCCTAACATTGCACTTCGAGGTTCGTCGTCAACGGGTACCCGCGTAGGTTGACGTAATGAGCTTTGTAGTACTTGACACATCGTTGTGCTCAACTTTGACGTACGTTGACGTACACTACCAGTGATTTGCACAACCGCAGTAACCACACCGCGACAGTGCCAGCCTCGTGTCTGAAATTAAGCAAAAAAAGCAAACGGGCGTGAGAAAAGTATTCGCGATTTTCTGTCTCCCGTCCATCCGTGTTTGCTGTTTTCGGACACAGGGAAAAACTTCTCAAAGCTACGTTTGTCAAATACAAATCTGGGCTTATGTAGGTCCAGGGGTTTATTATACCGCATGTGGAACAAAGCAGCTAAGCCTGCCATCATTGCGAATGTCGACCCCACCCCTACGCCCCTCTGAACGCTTGGGCCTCTCCCCTGAGCGCTTTAGCTATCACGGGAAGAGGGGTGGGGGTGGGGGAGATGATACGTCATCATCATCATCAGCAACCATTAAGAGCACGCGACTATAATCATAATCGACAAACGATTGCTGGAATAAGTCATTTTTCATTTCGTTTTTCCTGGCTGATGGCCCGAGCTCTGTCCGCTCTGGAGCGGCAGAAGTGAACTTCGTGCTATCTAAATCTTGTGGGCGTTTTTGCGCTCCGCCTTTATAAAAAAATGGCGCAGCTTGCACTAGTGGTGCAAGGCTGGAGAAACAGCAGAGCTGGCCGCCCCTCTCCATTTTTCGGAGGCCCGGCTGTCGCAGCTCACATGGATTTCCGAACTTTTGTTCAACATGACTAGCAGGCCCGGATAGCTTCTGCCGCAGGCTTTCACATCTCTCCAAAAGTGGACCACGTTTAGCACGCGCTAGAACCCGCGGAAACTGGCTTCGCGAACTCGGCGTCTGTACTCGCCACTTCTGGTGCGAGCGCACGTGAACTGGCGGGGAGAACAGCACGCGGGAGACCACGCCACGAACGCTGGGTTAAAGGTCCAGCTGGCCGGGCGCTCCTCGCGAGGCACACACTCACGTGTGCTCAGTATTTTTCTTTGTATTGTTTTAGCTGCTCACGTGGTGCAAACCTGGACGACGCCGGACGCTCCTCAAGAGGCGTACGCCCACGTGCGCTCGGTATTTTTTTGGCATTTTTTTCTGGTAATTAACGCTGGACGGCGGAACTAACAGCTCTAACAGCTCTGCTGTTAAAAAAAATGGCAGCCGCGGCAACCGGGAATCGACCGCCTCTTGCTCTCTAGCGCAAAGCCTTAGCCACGGAGTTCCACTGTAGATATCGATTTGTATACAATGACCTCGCTTCGCGTGATTTCCGCTGGTATATAACGAATGATGTACGCGTAATGCGCCAGATATCGATGTTCTCCCACGACAAGAACAGCAGGGTCGAGCCCCTAAAGATAGCCAGAGAACGGGGTCAAGGGAGCCTTGTGTCTCGTGTCCTTTCTTGTCTTGTGTCCTTATCTTGTGTCCTTCTCGCAACAAGTATACCCTATCGTAGTTTTTTAGTGCGCCATACAAATGGGATACAAGAGCAGAAATTTTACGCATGCAAAAAAAAGGGGGGGAATTCGATAGGGTCTGAGATCTTGAAGTGATGTATATAACCCAATCTCCCAGAAGTGTGCAGATAAGGTTAAGTCCGTGCATATAGGCAGAGTCCTTCGACTCTGATATAGGCAAGCAACCAAAAAATCTGGCCGCGCTCTATAACCTGGCTTGTTGCGTATTTTTGTGGGAAATACCACGTTAAAAGCGTACTCACTGCGCTTCACTCAATTAGCTAAATGCAAGTACTAAATTAGGAGCACGTGGTTGTTCGACTGAAAGTCACGTCTTTATATATAGAAAACTGGGGCAATACGCTATAAGGGCGCCATAGTGTGCTGAGGACCTTTTTGTAAAGCTTCTGGGGGGTCGCCTAGTAGTAGTCCTCCGTCGAACCAATCTGTGGTCATTTGGGGCTGTCTAGGCGATGCGAGAGACGGATGCCGAGTGAGGTGGAGGAGCTTTTACCACTTTCGGCAGCTCTTTACGAAAACGTACACACGGTATGTTGGGGATGGATGTTGGTTAGCACTATAACTGCTGTCGCGTCCAAACTATAGAGAGGAAGTTTGAAAAGGCGAGGATTACAAGGTTCAGTAACGGGCGCTCCGCCAACAGTCGGGCGGGAAGCGGAGACTTGGCGCAAGTAGAGGACCGTGTAACCGGAGTGATTTCCCCTCCGGAGACACAGATTAGGGCGACCTTGATTTCTTCTTAGGAGCCGGCGTATGCGCGTGGTCGCGACGGCGGGGTTCCTAGTCCCCGTTTCGCGCGCATCCACGGAATGTGCTCGTCGCGGGCGTGTATATACACGCGCAGTTGATGGAAACCGGCGCACGCTTCCCTATTATACAATTCTCGTCTTTTCTTTCTCCTTCTGTCTCTCCCTCTCTCTGTGATGCGGCCGCCTTTTCAGCGAGCGATCTGACTGCTATGATACTACAGGTCGGTTGGCAGCCCTCGTCGGCCACAGGCGCGCAATGAGCGATGCTGCCTCCTTCTCTGAATCGACACCGCCCGGGTCGCGAAGGCCTGATGACTTCTTCCTCGTCCCGGTTTCCTACCTGTCGGCGACGCCTTTTGATCCGAGTTACTCAATTAGGCGCCTTCGAGCTGCCGCACTTCCTCCCTCGTGCATCTCACTGAGCGCTCGAAGGCGTCGTTTGCTGGGCCACCGTGCTGAGGAGCGTGAGTGCGCTCGTGAGCGCGACGTCATCAGCCAGACGATGTAAAAAAGCGGCTCCCGCACTGCTGAAGTCCTCGCCACTACCACCGACACACAAGCCCGAGGGTAGCGTCGACGTGACTAGACTGATCGCGAAGGCTTCGCCCGTTTCCGCTTGGTTGGGGTCATGACACGTATAAGAGTAGGAATGATTTGACGGCCGATCAAGCAGCCGTGGGGCAGAGGTGTCACGGGAGGAGGAGGAGGAGAAAGTATTGTGACCTGGGAGGTGAGTGCGCTGCGCGGAATCGGACCACATTCCTGCCGCGGGCCGGCCATCCTCCGAGTTGAACACCGTCGCCGCCGACGTGGCCTCGATATGTGCGCGAAGACGAGGGGGAGAGGAGAGCGCCGGCAGAGGAGTCGCGCTTATTTTCAACGGCGGCTTCTATGCGGCATATAGCGCGAGCTGGCCAACTGCATAGCGCCTATTCAGAGCTGCAGGTTGCCCGCAAATCTTGCACCACTTTTCTTTCTTTTCTCTCTCCCCTGTTATTCTCGTTGTGGCGTCGTCGTCGCTTTGTTGCCGTCGTGAGGTCTCTACTTTTTGATCCAATTCTTCGTGGCCCCTTTCTGACGGGCTCTGCCCTGGATGTCGTGAATACCCGCCGCTTATGACGTAATCGATCACAATGCGCACCACACGTGGCCTGCAAAGAGCCCGCATGCAGGCTCTTTCCTTCTTTTCTGCTGCGCGATAGCTTGTCGGCCTCTCTGACCTGCCCACCTCCCTTGAGCTGTTCGCAGCAGCATTGCATACGCACTGCCCTCGGGGTATGCACCTCTTCAAGCCTGTCGTTCCAGGAATGTCACACATCAAATCGCGAAAAAGCGTTCCGTACCCTGCTGGACTCTTTCGTTCCGTGCCCTGCCGGACCGCTAAAATTTCCCTCGCGGATCCCCTGGGGTCCGCAGACCCTTATTTCAGAACCATTGCTCTATGGTATACCACAGGTCGTGCTGTCATATTGTAACGTAGTATTTTGGTTACATACTGCCGCTACTGTAGCATGAAGATCAGAAGGAAAAAGTCGAAACGTTGAAGAGAGGTTTAAGGTTAACTTGTTTACTTTACGGATGACATTGATGACATTTGGCACATACAAACTTGAAACAATTACACTTATTACATAGATGAAAAGACAGTCAAAGATTCAGAGTACTTAGCGGGACATAGTTGGCGGGCGAATGGCTCCCGGCGGGAGGGCACGACGACGAGCGGCAGAGTGAGGCTCTCCTGGTGTTGCTCCCTTCTCCCCTCGCAATCGCCAGAGGGGCCGCGTTATATTTGCTTTGGGGGGACGCATTGGGGGAAAAAGCGCATCCTAGCGTGTGCGGACCGGGTGGAAAAGGCTAAGGCACACCCGCAGCCAATCAGGAAGACGCTTCTTAGCTCCAATCAGACATGTCCCCGCCAACGTGAAAATGACCAAAAACACAGACACAAGGTTTCGACTCGAAAACGCGCGCTTGGAGAATTACGGGCGTAGAGCAAGTAGTTAGACAAAACACACTAAAGTAAACAGGGGAAAAGGAAAGGTCGTCTGAAGAACACGGAGCCCGAAGGCGAGCAGCGCACACGCCACAGGGGGAATGGAACGCCGCGGCCGCGGTAATACAAGCCGAGGCGAGGGTTCGCTTCCCCCAACAGCCGTCGTCTCCCGGTCGGCCGACGGGCAGACACACTCGGCAACACGTTTCTTAGAAAAGCGGGGCCTCGGTGGCGGAGCCGCGTCCGAAGCGCTTTTACACACAACACTTTGGAGGAAGAGCCCCGGCGGCGGCACAGAACTAAAAACAACTAGAAAACATCATCAGACCTCCGCTTCGCGACACCTTCCCCGACGGAAAAAAGAGTGCCCTCACTCTTGCACAAAGTCTAAACCATAAAAACACATTTTCACAAACTGACGGTGATACTCAAATGACATGGCATACGAACTCAAGAATAAGAAACACAGACTCAAACACAGGAGTCGACAAACTATCTCCGCTGAATCAGTCAATGCACACGCGGTCACTTAACGGAGTTCCGTTCTTCACTTCACGCGCGCAGTCTTTTTGTCCAGCACCCGCGAAAACATTTCATTTGCGTGCAACACTAAGAAAATAACAACACATCCACCGTGAATAACATAGAAATAGCACGCACACTCTAAAACTCATACACTAAAAGATCGAAAAACCAGCTCCGTTAGCCGGTCCGCATACTCAGTTCTGGGGAGCGTGACGCGAAAACAAAATGTGTCCTCGGACCACAGGTCGCATAAACATGACGCAAAGTACCCGCTATCCAACAAAAGTGATCACCAAGTAAAGAAAACGGAAGCGCAGTCTCAGCGGTCGCTACTAAACGAAATACTCAGTGCCTTACAGATAGGATTACAAACGGTTCATAAGAAGGCACTATAAAACAGAAACAAAATTATATACTAGGGCTCACTGTATCGATGTTGTATCTCACCGGCAAGTGGAAATCTACGCATACCAGCCACTGTTGGGCACTTCACTTGACACGACATATCTGTATTCGACTCTGCTCTTCCTAAAACAGCCCTACTCGCGTGATATGAAAAATGCGCACTCAAGTAAGTCGAAACGCTTGTTCAAACATTAGCGAACAACCCAAAGGAACGGCTACGAAATCGAGTTACAAGAAAACTACTGGACACCAACACAACAAAATGGGCTAAAAAAATGACTTCCGAGAAAAACGGCCAACCATCTAAACATAAAAGCTACAAAAGTCAAAACTTGATATTCGGGCGCATGATACAAGAGATGTTGGCGCGTGCTGAATCCTCTAAGCACATTTCATTCGCTTCTAGTCGGTCAAAACTAACGAACAAACAAAAAACGAGCAAACATTCATGCATACTTTACATGAACACGAGCAGAAATGATAAGGTAAAACATGATAAATTAACAAAGAAGACTTCAAAACTACATATTGGTTAGAATTTAGCGTACAACAAGAACAGAGTCTGCCGAATATCAGCAGTGGTGAGAAACCTTCGCCCACCCGACGCATTCGCAGAACTGCACGCCCGCGAGCTCTCCCCGTCCGCGGCATCCCGGGCACCCCTGTTGGTGTCTTTGTTTGTACTTCGAGTAGCGTCGTGCAGCGTAAACATCTCAACTCCTCGTTTCCCTCTCAGACCCCAAACCCCGAAGTGGCTGCCGTATTTGCTTCAAGACATAACCTAACTTCGGTGGAAAGGAGCCGAGGAAACGGATATCAGCAGTCTCTAATATAGCGAGATCTGCGAAAAAATCAGCCTTTTTATATAGGCGCGTGGGGGTCTTCTTCGGGGCTCCTTCGCCGGGAGAGCCGAACGCTTGTGCCGTTAAGATTCTGACTACAAAGCTGTCCAACTCCCGCGCGAAGAGCCCACATACCCCACGATAAAACGGCTGCACGCTCATAAATTGTTGCCTCAGCATCTACAGCGGCTAGTTACATAAGCAGGCTGGTGCTGGCAAAGAAAATGAACCAAAAACAACCAATCAGTGGGCGCCCCGGACACGCGGAGAAGAAAAGCCTACAGGCCTACAGTCATGCGGTGCGCCGAGAGGCAAAAATCTCTCACCTTACTGCGTGCGCGAGAAGCCCGCCGCCGCGATGGAGATGGGCCATCGCGGGGACGGTCGGTCGGCGTCTGGCCCGGGGGCTCCTCTTCGAAGAAGCGGGTGCCGAGCACAACGGGCCCGGCTTGCCTCGGGCTGGTGGCGCGGTGGCGGCCGTGAAGCCGGAGAGTCTTTTGCGCTGTCGCACATGTCGCTTGTTTCCGCCGCCCACGGAGTGTGGACGGATGGCGCGAACTCAGATGAGGCCTGCTCGGCAGACTGGATGGAGAGGCCGACGACGAGCAGCAGGAAGATGAACGAGGAGAGGGGGGAGCCCATGATGGCAGAGGGGGTGTTCGCTACCGCGCACCTATCACCACTTTTGTAACGTAGTATTTTGGTTACATACTGCCGCTACTGTAGCATGAAGATCAGAAGGAAAAAGTCGAAACGTTGAAGAGAGGTTTAAGGTTAACTTGTTTACTTTACGGATGACATTGATGACATTTGGCACATACAAACTTGAAACAATTACACTTATTACATAGATGAAAAGACAGTCAAAGATTCAGAGTACTTAGCGGGACATAGTTGGCGGGCGAATGGCTCCCGGCGGGAGGGCACGACGACGAGCGGCAGAGGGAGGCTCTCCTGGTGTTGCTCCCTTCTCCCCTCGCAATCGCCAGAGGGGCCGCGTTATATTTGCTTTGGGGGGACGCATTGGGGGAAAAAGCGCATCCTAGCGTGTGCGGACCGGGTGGGAAAAGGCTAAGGCACACCCGCAGCCAATCAGGAAGACGCTTCTTAGCTCCAATCAGACATGTCCCCGCCAAAGTGAAAAGGACCAAAAACACAGACACAAGGTTTCGACTCGAAAACGCGCACTTGGAGAATTACGGGCGTAGAGCAAGTAGTTAGACAAAACACACTAAAGTAAACAGGGGAAAAGGAAAGGTCGTCTGAAGAACACGGAGCCCGAAGGCGAGCAGCGCACACGCCACAGGGGGAATGGAACGCCGCGGCCGCGGTAATACAAGCCGAGGCGAGGGTTCGCTTCCCCCAAGCAGCCGTCGTCTCCCGGTCGGCCGACGGGCAGACACACTCGGCAACACGTTTCTTAGAAAAGCGGGGCCTCGGTGGCGGAGCCGCGTCCGAAGCGCTTTTACACACAACACTTTGGAGGAAGAGCCCCGGCGGCGGCACAGAACTAAAAACAACTAGAAAACATCATCAGACCTCCGCTTCGCGACAATATATACATGGGAAACTTAAGCCTTCGCGTTGCGTCTCGACACATCCGCTTGCAGTCCGGGACTGGTAATCGAGGAAGTCCCCAATGGTGGTGATAACGACAGAGACGCCGCGACATATGCGTGCATACGAGCGATAGAAGGCGCATATTCTCGCTTTTATCCACTGGCATACATCACTTTCGGTGGTGAAAAGTCGGCGCTAAATTCGTTTTCAGAGGAATCGGTAAGAACAACCCGTTGACAGGTTATGCGACGAAAGAGGGAAAGACGCAAAACCACGGGGTTTTAGTGCTGTATAAGCTTCAGAAAACAGGCTGCGCCCGAATGCTGCGTATGAATGCGGCGCCTATATTGTTAAAACAACACTTCAGCTTGTTTTTCTGCCTAGTTCTCACGTAACGAGGCAAGTAAAAAAAGAAAAGAAAACGAAACTGACTATGGGTATGCTTTCTAGCTAACATGAGAGAGAGAGAGAGAGAGAGAGAGAGAGAGAGAGAGAGAGAGAGAGAGAGAGAGAGAGAGAGAGAGAGAGAGAGAGAGAGAGAGAGAGAGAGAGAGAGAGCTTTTTATTAGAAGAGAAAGCCGAGATGTTTCCCGGAAGTTCAGCGGGGCAAGGGAGGAAAGAAAAGGCCCGCATAGATAGCATGGCAGAAGAAAGAGGAAGAACGAAAATCAATTAAAGAAGAGAGAAAAAACACAAAAAATTGAACGTCCAGTTTGTGTCAGTATTGCGATGAAGCAGTCTGAATATTCTGTTTTTGTAAATTTTAAATCACTGCAATGACTACCATGAATTAACAACATTAATATGTTTGGTATTCCGGTACGTATGCGGAGCGGCGAATGGGAAGGGTGGTGTAAGTGCTATCGCAACTGCAATTGCCACGAGCAATGAAAACTCGTTGCAATAAAAAGAATTCTCGCTTGTTAACCCATCCTTCGTGAAATACCCCCGAGGGGGTTTTAAGGAAGTAAAGCGATGGAATGATAATGTGGTTTAAAAAGGACCCTAGTGGGAGATACTTACCTAACAAATCCTTCCAGATGGACGCCCTTGTACTACCATATCAGTATTCTTACCCCACAAAACCGAAACGCGGGGCATTAATTCCGTGCAATGTTCGACACGAACAAAGCGGAGAGCACGACGACAGGAGGCAGCTCAGCAGCTCCTCGATTTCGTTTCAAGGGAGGAAGGCGTTGCTTCCTCTGATTCACGGAGGAAGCACGTGTGGCGGCTTCGGACTGCGCCAATGCTTGCGAATCGCGCCCGGAAACTATAAGACCGCGGGCAACCAAGGCGACGATAACCACCGCCGTGAAGTTGCTGAGTCCGCTCGAATTTAAGCTGGCGCGGACGAGATGTCACCATTTATTGATTGCATACTGCGACGGCCGTGTCTGACGCGGTGAGACTTCCTCATTTTTTTTGTTCTGTTCAGCCCTGCAGCGCTAGAAGAAATTGTATGTTCCGCTTCGTGGCCTCATTTTATTGTTAACTTATGGAATACCGTTGTCTCCAGCAATGACGTCCTTATCCCGCGCCTTTGTAAAGAAACGCTGACAGCTGGAGGTATCATGGGCCAGTAGTCGTGACGAAGGGAGGACTGCCTCAGGGCAAACCTTCCTTACACAGGGGCTGCACTTGTTTCAATTCTCCGAGGAAACATGGCATCCACCCCGGGAGCACCACACGTACAACTCAAAGGAGAACCGTGAAGCTTTCTCAAATTTTGGTATATTTAAACGGAAATTGTGATGGGCCAGAGCTCGATCGTGGGGTGGAAGGTTAGTCACTAATTGAGATCACAAGATGCCGACCGCTTGGCTGCAGAGTACTGCTTTGGGCTAGCTGGTACGCGTGAGCGAAGCGACCACCAGCTCAAACTAGTAGTGCTATTTTATCTTACAGGGGTCTTTTATCGCTACGCCAATTTTAACTTTACAGTACAAACTGCAGTTAGTTTCGCGCCAGTTGCCGTAACGTACAGGTGCCGTCATAAGTGATTTGAACAAGGATTTGTGAATATCACAAAAATATTTGTCTTACTGGCTTTATCACAGGCGTTACCGATTTACAGCAAGCTCTTTCTATTAAGTAAAACTCCTTTAAACGCTCATCAATGCAGCGAAGCAGTTTCCGCAAGAAGAAATTCCTGGAAATTTACGAGACCGTGTTCAGATTACTCTTGGCGGTACCTGTACGTGGTCGTATACACTGCCTAATCTAGACTTTCTATGTTTCTAATCTAGACCTAATTTAGATTTCGATCCCGCTGAACGAAGCGCGAAATTATCATGCCCATCCCCCCCCCCCCCCCCCCCCCCCTGTTTTTCTCGTGGTTTCAATTTTAAAGTAGACACATGGAAATAAAAGTTTCGCCTAGTGGCATCTATTCTGTATTTTTATACTCTCAAAACGTAGCGTGGCAGAAAAGAAGCTACAGCCCTGCTCCGACAGTCGCCCCTGGACGCGAGAGAAACTCATTACCGAGCGCGGATCGATGCGCTCTCGTCGGCAGCCCGCACGTACTGTACATACGACGTTGACGACGACCTTGTCTTTGGCTGGGTTGCTGAGGTGCGGCGAAGGACGCCTCACTGCGACCTGGTTCCCCCGGGTTTCGCCTCCGCGGCTTGGCTCGTGTGAGGCGGTCACGTGACGTGACTCACTCGCCTCGAGGGCCCCACGAGTTCGCTTTAAAGCGCCACGCCTCGCCGACCGAAGAATCCGTTTAGTACCCGGGGCAATTAGCACCGATGATTGGGTTCGATTTCAACTGCGTCGCAGTTTGCGGGCGCCGATGTCGCCTCAGTTTGTGGCGCGGCGCAACAGTGGAGCGAGGCCGTAAAAGAGGCGTACACTTCACGACTCCTACATGTGTACAACGAAGCCCCATTTGAGCGAATTCGGTTTTAGGTGCGAAGCACCTTAGGACCTCGCTTTGTCCGTGCCTTGGCGTCCGTGTACACAGTGTGCTGCGCATGCGCGAGGAGCATCGGAATGGATTGGATTGAAATGGATTGGATTTGGATTGGATTGGATTGGATTGGATTGGATTGGATTGGATTGGATTGGATTGGATTGAATAGAATTGTATTGTATTGGAATTGTATATGCTGTACAAACGCGTTGTCACTCATTTACACGCGCGAGTGGGCAATGCCACGAGTGATTTACGGTAAGAACGATCCCCAGTGCTTCATCCACTCGTCATGAGTCACTTCGTGGAGATGCGTGAACTATTCCCCCGTAATGTCAGTTACCCTCCCCACGAATGCGTTCTATAGTTAGTGGAGCCAAATATGCAGCAGTACCACCATGTTACGCACATGACTCACGGTTATCTAAAATTCCTGAAACATTGATGGCGATAAGTCCTCTTCCCGTATTTTCTCCTTTCCTTTACGAGCAACACTCAGTGCAAGCCACGCGGTTGATATTGAGTGCTCTGTCGCCATTGGACTGCCACGGTTGGATTCACTGGACGTAGCAACTTCAGTACTGATGGACCTACATTGAATTATCTGGGTGTGCAAGAACTGCCAGTTGATTAAAACTCCTTCCCTCCCTCCCTCTTTGAACCATACGTACACGCACCACAATGTTTCGCACCTAAAGACTCATTGAGTTGGTTTCGTTTTCATCTAGGTTGTCTTTATCGCGTTAGTGTATACAAACGACACTTGGGAAACAATGGAACGCAAAAGGTCAACAAATGTCGACGGCAATTGGCCGTGTTGTCGAAACGGACAAAGCACTCTGTAGTGCGGGTCATCAGATATCGCCAGCTATATTGCAAGCGATGGAGAAACAAACGGTGCGTTGCAAGTAAAAAAAAGCAAAAATAAATACGCAAGGGTGGTAGGAAAGTGAGTAACTTTTGTTTCCCAGCTTTCAAGTGTTCCTTTGTTTCAATGGAGTGGACACTTGCGATACTGCGTGTTTGTTTGTTTGTTTTGAGTCGTCCTATATATTGCAACAGCCCAGGACACTGCCGGATGTTTGGCAAGAAGGAAACACGTCTGAAAACACAGGAATATAACGCGCATTCTCGCCGGATGTTTGCATCACTCTTTTTTTGGCATGCAACGCCGCCCTGTGAGCGCTGTTGTTTTGTTGCGTTGCCTCATTTAAAGGCCTCGTATCTACGCTACAGCTGCTATCCGTTAGCGGTTCGGCGCGTGTGTATACAAACATCAGATTTCCCAATCTCCAGCACTTCGTCGTTTCATCGTCATCAATATAGGAAGCTGCTGTTGGTGATTTTTGAGAAGTGCTCCTGTACTTCCCTGATTCTTGTCGGATCGTTTTTGTTTTGGTCCAATCAATCAATCAATCAATCAATCAATCAATCAATCAATCAATCAATCAATCAATCAATCAATCAATCAATCAATCAATCAATATCTGAAAATTGTTATTCTTTGTTCTTGTCCCCAAAATAGTGAATGTTGCGCCGAAGAGAATATTCTTTTTCAGCCGACTCGCAAATTATAGGTCCCGAGCAACTAACAAAAAAGTTTGTTGCTCGGAACTTGTTTCTTTGAAGTACGTACACATACTTGTTAACGGTGAACAACACCGAAATGCTTGGATATTGTAGTTGTCATATTTTGTAGATGTTCGGACTGGTACCACGTTTTGCCTTCCAGAAGTTCTAAAGCCGTGTCGGCAACAGTTTGTTCGGGAAACATGGAGGAAATTTAAAACTTTAGGGTGTGTGTGTGTGTGTGGGGGGGGGGGGGTGCATACTGATTGATTTTCACCTCCTGGGGATACCTAACGTCCGCTAAAGGAACGTCCTCCTCATAATAACAAAAAGCTTTAAGTTGAAACTGTTCTCTTGTTCGTTCAAATCAACCCGCTGGAACCGTGAATCTCACCCCACCAGTATCTCAAGGGAAGCTCCTGTCACACAGCACACGCATGCCTATGGGCGGTGCAGTGAACCGTTTCGCCTTATCAGAGAGCCCTTACACTTTACCCTTCGTCAAGCCCTGGCGAAGGCAACTTTTCTTGCCGAAACGTTGACACCGGACTGAGGCCGCGACCTCGTTCAATGTTTTGCCTCTTATATTCTTTTCTCTTACTCTCTCCACATTTTTCGACGTGGAAGGACCATGGTAATCGAAAATCGGTGGGCTCTCATAAATAGAGACAAGTGTCATTGCGCGCACGCGCTCAACGGAGGAGCACGCGCGCGGTTAACACCACTGAGGTCAGAATGCCCGATGGCTTGCTCTTCTCGCCGGTTTTTCTCGTAAACTCTCAACCTGCGCACGCCACACGTTAATTTGCGAACATATCATTCAGTTTCGCTGAACAAAGATTGCTGAACGATAAGTTGCGCGGAGCGTAGTGGTGCGTATACGGCCTCGTCGTCTGGGTGACGGTAGCGCACGATACACGACCAGGGACTTTCACCTCCGCCAGAAAGCTGCGGGTCGCGAGCCTTTCGCAGCAGAAGCAATCTTGGCCAGTCTCCGCTTCCGGCTTCCTCCGCACGCAGCCGGTGGCTTCGGAGAAAGCATCCGGACACGCCGCTGCTGTCTCGGCGAAACAAGAAACCACCCCCAGCGGGGAGCAACCGCGTGAGGTAGAAAGGGACCCGGCATGCACGCGGTATAAATACCTACACACGCTTTGCCGGTCACTACCTATTTGTGCTACAAACAGCTGCTGTTCCCCTTGTGTCACAAGCCGGTCACGATCGGCACTTTCCGTTCTTGTTCGGTCGCGACTGGTACGCCACTGTGCACTTTGTTTATCGCGCGCCGTGTGTACGACGCCGCGAGTGTCCATAAGGGGCTGTCATCCAGAGTATCGGTCGGCAGGAAGCGATTGGAAGCATTCGGCCGAGTCGCACTACAGGCTCGACTTTCTATGCACGACTCACTCTTACAGCCGCGAAAACAGCCGCGAAAGCGTCCATCGGAAACGAAACTGACCAGCCGTTCAGTACCGGTATCCTATATACTGCTGATCAAACCGACGGACCTATAGTAGTTTAATTTACAATACACGTAGGTCTGTTCTTCCCCGCTGTCACATGCAAAGCAGTGACGGCACGGGCGAGAGAGTGAATCACTGTCGCGCTACAAAAGAATGGGTAGGGTTTATGGCGGCAGCAACTTACAAAGGTTAATTTGTTCTAATTGGCTCCCGCTCGTCAAAACAAGTAGCGCTCGTATATTTTCCTCGCCTCGTATAGCGTCCGCTGTTAGCGGGGCGTGCCGTCAACTGAGGTTCGCCGGTTTATAATTCACACCGTCTAGACAGCCGCTGAAGGATGACATCCAGCTCAGAGACCTCGAGTGACGAAAGAATGCTTTTATAGCTGGCGTCGCCAAACAAAGGGTCGCTTAATTTGTGCCTCTAGCCTTGACAGCTGATCTGTCCCAGCGCGTGCACACGTATACCTGCAACGTATTTGCTGACGTACAATACGCAGTAAACCCTTGCTAAAACGAACTCATAGGGGCAGGAAGCTGACTTGTTTATAAGCGTCACTTCGTTTAAAGCGGAGATGACTTGCTTTCAATGCACGCAGTGGGGACCATGAACCGCTTCGAATAAAGCCAGCTTTTTAATAAAGCGATTTTGTTATAACGGGGGTTCGTTATAACGAAGTCCTCGGTACATAAAACCGGCTTCGTTATAAGCGATACTTCGTTAAAAGCGAAGGTGATTTGCTTTCAATGCACGCAGTGGGGACCATGAACCTTTTCGAATAAAGCTAGCTTTTTAATAAAGCGATGTCATTGTATTAAGGGGTTCGTTATAACGAAGTCCTCGGTACTGAAAACAGGCTTCGTTATAAACGATACTTCGTTAAAAGCGGATATGACTGGTTCAATTCACTGCAGAGAAGACCATGAAACCGTTTGAACAAAGCGAGAGTTCGGATGAAGTGATTTCGTTATAACGAGAAACCCAGTAAGCGCGTTCGTTATAACAAAGTCCTAGGTACAGGAGACTGGAACGTCAAAAACCTATTTTTTTTATTTCGTTCTCAATAGACAGCAGGCGGTGGTGACCCCTCCCCCGGGTCGTCCCTTTGCAGACTTTCAGTCACGACTGGGCGAGTTCGCCGCGGCCCGTCGAAGCAGGAACTGGGCTGTCCCCAGCAGCGGGACGGGCGTCCGCTGCTACTCCCACGCGCACTTCCGACTGTTTCCGACGCTTTCTTCACTTCCTGCTCGTTTCCTTCAGACACAGCCGGCGATTTCCGGCGGCACGACAGCGGCTGGCCCCTTTGTTCTTCACCACGCTGCGCCCTGTTCGCGTGAGGGCATTGTTGCGCCCTCCTCAAACTCTGCAGGGAGCGACGCACGCGTGAGACAGTCCGCGCAATCCACTCGGGGACAAGATACGGAGAAAGAAAAAAAAAAGAAATCGCGTGTTACGTGCGAAGAGGAGCGCGCTGAGAGGAACGGCGTCACACTATCGTTGCTTGTGCATGGCTGTATCGGCTTACTGTCTTGAGGAACTGTGTTTTTCGCGACGAGGTCCGGACCTTTCCGAGTCCTTCCTTATCCAAACTTACGTTTACGTAAACAAACACAAGGCCTGCAGAGCTGGCGTCGTGTGCTAAGACAGGTGATCCTGGCATAAAAAAAAAAAAAACCTGAACGAACTGAGGCGCCGCCAGGGAACTACGGTACAATATGAGCTGGAAGTTTGCTTTAACGAAAGGTAGTGGGGGAGTATGCTTTCCAAAAACGCTTCGTACATATCTGACCGCTAAACATTGCCATCGGTTGAATCAAATGCAGCAACTGTGGCACGGTAATTTTAGTTGCAACGGCGTGTTTTCTTTCTTTTTTCTTCTGGAAGGCAGGGGAAAGCTCAACCTGTCGACAATCGGTAGCAACAGTCCAGGGATAAAGATTGCTGCCTACACGGAAAACGTAATTACGCTTCCAGCTAGATAACTAATTTCCTCATTTTTTTTCGGAGCCCTGCACCTGACAACTGCAGTGCTGGAACTTGTATGCCATGGGCGGGGCAGGAGACTCTAGCTCGGACAGCCATTCATAGTGGCAGTATAATGACGTGTTGGAGGCTGAAGTTTGCGGTCAGTGAGCCTTAATATTAAGACATCGTATGGGAATTGTGGGCTGCTTGCAAGGCTCCGGACAAGGTTATCCACCACAAAAAAAGCTGGAGGGTCTCATCCAGTAACGTCATTTTCGCGTAATTTTTTTTTTTACGCTTTCGTTTATCTTCCGTTTTGGTCATAAACGAGTTGTATTTTAGGACATGGCACAGTAACCGGTCGGTTTTTATATAATTTTTTTTTCCGCCCTGAGCCCATAAAAACACTCGCCGCAAGAAGACGTCGATCTTTATAGGCTATATATCTTGCCTATGTATCGGCGGCTTGGATGCATCTTCGCGAAATGGCCGCGCTGAGTCCGGGTTGCCTTCCGCGAAGTAGGCATTGTGTCCGCACCATCGTTACGCCGTTAGAAGAGCAGCAGCAGTATAGCATTGCGCATACGTGGCCCAGATGCCGTCGGCAACGTGCCTTTTCGACAGCGCCGGCAATAATATATGTAGGCGTGGCTCGCGTATCGGGAAACTCCGAAGTCCGCGGCATGCAGTCGAGCGGTAGCTTGCTTTGTTTGCGAGGGTTGCATGCGAAAAAGTGGCTACGTTTCGTCAGGTTCCTTGTCCCACTTGCAGATGCTCGTCTGCTCTTTCCCCTGAGGCTATGGAATATTCGGTATTCACCAATACCGTGAATGGGGAAAAGCAGCCACGTTGAAGTTGGTGTTTATCATCGTAAAAAACAAAAAACACCAGCGCGAAGATATATGGCAGTTGTAGGAAATGAGGAAGGGTCGACTGTGAATTAAAAAGATTAGGAATGGTTAGTAAAATACAAAAGTAGAGCAAAATATCCTCACCCTCGTACGATACTACCAAACATAACATCCGGACTCCAGCGTCAAGTGCCTAAACCCGTGGGTGTGGATAGAGCTCAATCAAATATTAAATGAACTTTAAACATCGATCTCCTCACAAAGACGTCCGTCACAGGAGTGGCCCACCGTGTGTAGTCATTTGACCGGCCCTCTGGTTCAGCACGCACACACTGGATGCAGACACGTCAGCGCGACTCGGCTGAATTTCGCTTCGCCTTTCAGTGAGTGGGCAGCTGAGTCCGCGGGTGCTCGGGGTCACGGCGAATCGACCACCCCGGCTGCTGCCGCCCTTGTGTACGCTTTTCCTCGTGCATCGCTTACGAACACTGCTGCGTTTTACTCCCACCCCCTCTCTCTCCCTCCTTATTCCGATTTGCTTGCTCCTGCGTGAGGCGCGCATTACCAAGCGTCTTGACGCCCGGCACTACTTTAATGCCCGAACCGGTCCCGCATTCCCGTCAATCTTGGTCGATCGAGTAGGCGTTCCAACACAGCGGCCGAGGCTATGCGAATGACTGTTTGGCGGCCTTCAGTGGGCGCCCTGCGACTCCGGCGACTGCGATTACCTCGCTCACTCTTTCATTCATTCGCTATTTCTTCATTCTATGGCTTTAGAGGAGCGAGCGCTGCAGCTCCTGCCACCGCGATTCATTCGCTATCCTTTAAAGGCGCTCAGATGAATTCAGGCTCCGTTGTAGCATGCACTCTAGACGGCTCAATTAGCCTTTTCATCGTTTACGGTGACAAATCGGTAATTTCAAAGCGCAAAAAAAACTACGCGCGGTTTGCGGCGGCCCAACTAGCTGTGACGTAGGAGCGACCGTGATTGACGATGCCCAAGGTGACACATTTCGGTTTCGGTTCTGAAAACCTGTGCGTTGGGCATTCTCATACTCGTAATCATGTACCGCGCTTCTGCCATGTTGTCAGCTGTAAACTGATAAGCCCAGGACGGCTTGGAATCTGCATTCACTAGCCGAGGCCTACGCATGCATGGACGCTCCGCGTGCCGCAGACTGTCATCGCTCTTGGAGCTGCTCATCATGCTGTACCGTAAAAGCGTGTTCGCACCAGGCCAAAGGTCGTTCATCTGTGCATGCCCGCAAGCAGTCGGTGCTTATGGCAGCACGCCAACGAGAACTCAGCGCAGTGCAGCCTGCGCGTCGAACTAGTTCTGAGCATGAACGTTGCGGCCCAAAGGTGACTCAATGTAGAATCGGCAGAAAACAAAAAAGTTACTTCAAAAAAAAAAATCACGTACCGCGGGAACTCGAACTCGTGACTTGCAAACACTGCGGCGACATACTGCCTTTGACAACTCGGCTACAAAATGGCTGCGCCGAACATGGTAATATAATGTACAACAGTTTACTATTTAGTCATTTCAAGCAGCTTAGGTGACTATTTTGTACTCGTGCAGTAAGCGTATTTCGCAATAGCTCACGTCTAGCAATTGCATTCGTAGACGGAAAAGCGTTCGCAGATGCGTAGTCGTGCTGCTGACCGCTTGCTTGCCAGCGCAAAAAGTGCTTCGCACCCATTTTACGCTGTACGGTAAAATATCAGATTTCCCTTTGTACCATATTGCTTCGCTGACTCCTCGCCTTCAAGAGGCCTTATATTTTCCTACGGCGTACCAGTCAGCGAAGCGTCGCATGTGCGTCAGCGCTTGTGTGAAGCGACCTTGACTTGGAGCTAGATACAGTGTACAAATTAACCAGTAAAGAAAGGCCCATTCTTCCATTCACAAACGTGTCCTGGCTTCGTTTCAACTGAGCGAACGAATTGCGACGACCCGTGGCGCACGAAACGCTGGCCGACTGATTCTGTCTGAGGCCGGACCGTGCAGATAGCGCAGCAATGCGAGCTCGGCTCCTCTCGACGTCACACGCCGCAAAATGGGCGAGCGTGAGACAGCATTTTCGAATTAGTTCTACTAAAAGCGCGTAAACGCGCCCAGTGGTCGTAACATGGCCTGGGGACCCCGGACTACAATTTGCGCAAGTAATCCCGCAATGTTTACATATCACTTCAGTGTCCCTTTAAAGGCGCTCCAGATGGAGACATCATCAGGCCCCGCATTGTAGCATGGGCTCTAAGGGGCCAAAGCCAGAGCGGCTCAATCGTTGCGAAGAGAAAATTTCTGCTTTGGTGAGGTTAATCGAAATAAAAGATAATCTTGCCCAGCAATTTCGACAGCTGGTCGAATGAGCACACTAACCGGGCGATTCATACAACACCGATGTGCCTGTTTCGAGTACGGTTACTTTAAGGCGAGCGCGACATTCCGCATGATACTGATCCATGCGCACAAATGACTAATCTGCGGTAGAACCAGCGCAGTTCTCGCACACGTGGATATTCTTTCCGAATGCGCCCGCTGGGCTCTTTTGTTTCGGCCACATAGATTGTGCCGTTTAAGGAGGTGAAACATCCATCGTTCAAAACGCCTCGTAAACTGGCGTGAACGAATGCAAGCTTGGTGTTTACGCAGTTTGCCGACATCCTCTTCGAACTGAGCGCGCTGAAAAGCCGTCTTCCAGGTGTTCTTCCGTAGCAGCCAAACCTCAATCAACGTATACAGCGCTGTAAGATAAGAGTTTTTTAACTCATATTATGCACGACAACTTATATGTGCGGATAAGCCAAACCCATCAGTAAACATGTGGAGGTGCCCTGCAGCAGCGGTATATATAGCTTTACAGACAGGTGTTTACACAGAAGGTGTAGCTATAAATTGTGAGAGCACACCAAACACAGGACAGAAAATGAAAAGAAAAGTGTGGCGAAATAAAGCATTGCTGGGTACCTCACCTCAGCCACTCCCGAAAGAAAGTTTTACCACTCTCAGCTTGCCTCTTGAACTTGGTAAAAAAAAATACAGTCAATCTGGTAGCTGGTATTTCATTAAAAATTGCTGGAGCATACCATGGTCGTGCATGGTTCTCTCGTATAGAGTGTTTGAGACAGCTTCTGGTACAGCATAGAAAGAACTTTTGTGTTACAAAATTTCTAATCACTTCTAAAAAAATTACGACGTCCTTTATAAATACGCTTGGCAGAACTAAGAGATCGTGCATATTTAAGTACTTACCGTTTCGCACTCTATAGATATCACAAGTACGAAAAACTGGGCTAGTTGGATTAGACTAATGGTTCACAGCTCCAGATGGACAAAACACACCTGCATAGAAGTATACACAAAAAGACAAAACACACCTGCACTAGAAAGACAAAACACAACCTATATACACCTGTTACACACCCATTTGCCCTGTATGGATGACACCAATTTATGTTAGCTGGGTGCGTTTCTCGAAGGTCAAAGCCCCCCTCATCGCGTGCGCAATCCCACGGCTATCGTTCGAGTGCGTCCGCACGAGCCCCGGATATCAGCTAAAGCTGGGTCGTGGCAAGGGCAAGAGATCGCAGGTAGCACGCGCGGGTATACGCCTCCCCCGAAGGTCAAGCGTCCTCGCGCGAGGACGAGATGCTTCCGATGCCGACGGCGCCGTCGTTGTACGCGCAACTCGGGCATCACGAAGATTGCCTCACAGAGGTCCTTGGGGCCAACGATAGCTCGCCCAGAAAACCGGCAGCGGATAATGGACGTCGACGACTCGCTGGATCTCATCCCGTGGCTTCTTTCCGACTGCCGCCTTTCCGCGACCTCCTTTCTCGTAAAGTCAGGAACGACAATCGGCTCTGAGATGCCTCGCCGCCAGTCGGCCGGCTCTCTTGCCTCGGGCAGTATTCCAAGTCCTTTCCTTCGGCTTCTGCGACGCGTAACTGAGCTGTTTACGAGAGATAGTTCGCTCTCACGTGCGTGACCCTTTGTCTTTCCGCCGGCTTCACTGCAAGATGCGGTCACGAATGGAATGCTGATGCAGTAAGCTAAAGTGGGCGATGCGTATCTTATCCCCGTTCTTTGTGCCCTTGCACTTCTCTTTCTGCTTACTACAAGCTCTCGCTTCCTCTCTCTCTGTCCAGCGGTCGTTTTCGTTTTTGCTTGCTGATTGCTTGTCGCTGTTTAACGCAACCGACGCGACGCAGGGCAGAATGAAGCGCGGCCGTGCGGTAGGGCTCCCGGATTAAATTTGACCACCTTGGGATCTTTAACGCGCGCCAAAATCTCGTACACACGGGCGTTCTTGCTTTTCGCCTCCGTCAGAAAAGCGGCCGCCGCGGCCGGGAATCGAACCCGCGTCCTCGTGCTCAGCAGCGCAACGGACGTTATCGTTAAATTTTGGCGCTTTTCAAGCTACAGCTGGGATATAAGGCGTGCCGTAGAGGGGGGCTGCGGAACACATGGGTATTTGTGACGTGCGCCGAAATATCGACACACGGGCGTCTTCGTTTCTCGCCTCCATCAGAAAAACGGCCGCCACGGCCGGGATCGATCACGCGTCCTTGGGCGCAGCGGCACAACGCCTTAACCACTGAGCCACAACATTTTAGCTGAAGCTGAGAGAACTTGAAATCCGTGTTCGAAGCGGGCGTTTAGGTAGTTGTGTACAGGGGAAAACGCCCTTATGTTCGAGATTTCGGCGTACGTTAAAGGTCCCCAGGTGGTCAAAATTAATCCGGAGTCATCCACCACTACGGCGCGCCACATCGCCTGTGTAGCGTCGGCGCGTTAAACCTCGCAATCAATCAAATCAGTTGTGGACGAGGGCGCCTCGAGATCCCTTCTCGAAAGTGGACCGCTACGGCGAGTCGTGTCACGGTCATGGACACAGTTTGCGAAAGCAGTTTGCGTTCAAACAGGGGCGAAACTGCGAGTTTTTGTCCGTTTCAAGTAGCGTCTGTTTTGGTTGACGGAAGCTGTTGCACGCAAGGGATGAAACGGAAGCCGCAAGTGACTGGGTCTTGCCACGCCACGCTGTTTCTGTTACAGCCGCCCAGAACGGGAAGAATTTTGCACAACTCGAAGTTGCGGCCCAGGTTACTCCTTTCAGCTGAATCATGGTGGTTTATTTTACAGGCTTCGGGTTTCCAAGTTCCGACGCTAGCTGGATCTGACATCTAGAGATGCCCCGCAAATGCAATTGGATACCGTAAAGAACCTCCTGCCTTATTCATATCCTCTTCCATTTCATCAGCACAATTAGATACTGCAAAGAACCCCGTGCCTTCCTTGCTTATTCACCTCTTCTTCCATTTCATGCGACGCCACGTGTCTCAAGAAATGCGCTGATGCCGAAAAACAAGGCGGAGAGAAAGAACAACGTGGGCAAACTTTCAGTCCTTTGCAGTCCTGCTACGTCGCAATCTGCAGATGACAGAGCGATGGTCGGCACAGATTACGCGACGCAGAAGATGAACCGCTTTCTTCGCCAGCTTCCTCCCCGCCCCCTTTCTTTTGTATCCGCATGCGATTCGGCTTAAGACGGCCGGCATATCTATCGAGAGCCCGTTTCCCAGGGCTGGTGTGTTCTTCCCCTGAGGGCCCCGGGATGCTGCAATCGAGTTACCGCGCGCCCGGCGAAATTGCGCGAGTAGGTACCGGAGAGCACTCTGGGAAAACGCGGATCACGGAATGCTTTGATATCTGGACCAAGGTGACCCATAAGAAAGCGACCGCTTTAATTTCCTTGGTCTCTTAATGCACCGACGTTTTTGACTCACTTTGTTTCCTCGATTGCATTTGTCGTTCAGCTCGATCTGCCATTTGTACTCTTTAAAAAAAAAAAAATATATATCTCAGAACGTCGCGTTCACGCCTGGTACCAACGAAAAACTTGTTTGTCCGCAAATGCCTCCGTCGGAACTTGCGTAGGTCACGATGTCCTCCAGCTCGAAATTTGGTGATGTCGTGCCGCTTACTCACTATGGGGGTAACACTCCAGAGTAAGCCTGTGGCGTTGCGTACCGCGCTTCACTTAACGTGCGAAGCCGGTATAGAAGCTACTTAATGAAGCACCCAGACAACAAGGTGGCCTGTAGCACCTCACTGCACGAAACCCTTTCTATTTACCCTGAATACCCGTGCTTGCTTTATATGAGTACATTCCAGGTTGAGCTGACTGCCTGGACAGCCTGTTGAATAACGGGATAAAGCGTAACCTGAGTATAATCGGCAACAGTGTCGTCTTAACTGTAAGCGGTTGGCAGACAGAGCCGAGCATTTCAACTTCAGAGCACCGTATATTCGGATCTCAGAATGCTGAGCCCAAGGACGCGGGTTCGACTCCCGGCGGCTGCGGCCGATTTTCTGATGGAGGCGAATAGCGAACACGTCAGTGTGCTCGAGATTTCGGCGCGAGTTAAAGATCTCCAGGTGGTTAAAATTAATCCGGAGCCTTCCTCCAGGGCGCGCCTCATCGCCTTTGCAGCGTCGGCGCTTTAAATATCGTATTCAATGGTCAATCGGATTTGCAGAAGCAGTGGCAATTTTCTTGATTGACAAAAAATAGAAAAGCCCGTCCGCGTGTTATAGAAGCTCGTGGTGGTCTGCATTAATCCGCGGCCCATGGGGACAGTCACCGTTCACCGCGGGGAGCGGGAAAGCGTCCATGCAAACTGGGGATGAAAAAAAAAAAAAAAAAAACCGTTCGTTGCGTGATGCGGAATGCGACAACACGCTCCCCTCGTGTCTGTCTTCGCTGAGTGAGCAGTGGGATGAAACGCTGCCGTCCTGTGCCTAAATAGCTCATCACTACGATCCTTGCATTAGGAATTGAACTAGGACGGAATGTCGCCGCCTTCCGCACTCCGGGACGTTATTTCTATTGCTGCATTGTACTTCTCTTGTAAACAGTGTAAACATTTACGCCATTTACAGTACTTGCACTGACGACTTCGAAGGCTGATGATGATGACGATTCCCTCGATGTTTTTGGCTCGTACCCACAAAGGGGGATTGGCCAGGGACTATGGGGCACAGCAACATCTTCTTCTTCTTCTCCATTAATGTAATAGCGCGTACCCACTCAGGGGGATTGACTAGAGCTTGAGATTTGTGAGTAGTAGTAGTAGTAAACTTTATTCGCAACAAAGGTGGAGGGGAGGGGTAGGAGTTAATTAAGGGTGGAATCCCATTTCCAGGGCTTCAGTGGCGAAAGCCCCTAATGGCTCTTTCCAGCAGTTCTCGCTGACTAGAGAGGTTCGAGCTGGACAGTGCCGCTTCCCAGGACTATATTGATGTGTTGTAGTTCTGTTGCCTTATGGTCGGGCAGTTTCATATAGTGTGGAAGACGTCTGCCTTCTGATGGCATTTACGGCAGTCTTCGCTGTACTTATCCGGAAAACATAAGTGCTGATCTGGACTTATGCAGGTAGTTATTGGTCTGGATTTTCCTAAGATTTCTGAACGCTGTCGAGCTTTTTCTTCTTCTCCGAGCGTTCTCGTCTTCATCGTAACTGTCTCCGTGACACCATTTCTTACTCACCAACTCAGGTATTGCTTCCAGTATTTGCGTATTCGTATTGCTCGTAGAGATTCGGAAGTCTGCCACCCTCTTTTTTACATATCTAGCTCAAAAAACAAACAAAAGAAAAAAAATAAGCTATGTGGCTTCCAGTACGCACACTGTCACGGCGTCTCTCTATTCTCCGGAAGTTCTTTTTTTTTTTGTTTTTTTTAGGCAGCTCGCGGCAATTTCCTCGGACCGCGCTCTCGCGCCGCGTCGTGCTCCGTCGTTGACCGCAACGCGCGTCGTCCGGCACATCCAAAATTGCGCGCTCTAACCGCTAGGCCCCGGCGCTGGCTGAAACGGCCCAGAAATCTATTTTCGCCCGCATACACAGAGAAGCCGGGCCATATACGACGTCGCGCCGGCTCGAGCAATAAACAAGGCACAGCTGTCGACAGCACTGCACGTGCGTCCCTGCGTGAGGTCGCGCCGCTCGAGAGGGAAAGGGGGAGGGAGAGGCAGTTTTGCTCTCCACGGCCCCTTGGTTTGTGTACGCGTAAAGGACGCTGTTTGCTTTGCGAACGACCATTTTGGGGCAACCCGCCCCCTGCGTAGAAAAGAATGTCGCGAGCGTTTTGAAATTCCCGCTGAAATGACGTAAACGGTAAAGATCAGCCGCCATATAGAGACTTGCCAACCTTCTCGCCATGGAGCAGCGAATTTCATTATCGGGCCCGGGCTTAGCGCTAGTGTGATTAGCGACTCGCGGCGCAGATTGATCTTGATATACTGCGATTGCCAGCACAACCGAGCACGGGTCAAGGCGTTATCAGTGTTTCAAGAATGGTTCATTGCCCGCGTGGGCGTATGACCACTGAAATTCGTGTTTCTCAGAGCATATTTTGGTAAATAGCGTTTATTTAAGACAGCTCGGGGCGTAAAAGGCGCGGAAAAACGAGGCAACGTGCAAGGGAACAGGACAATGCTCTTGCCCGCGTTACCTCGTTTTTCCTCCGATTTTTTTCTCCGTGAGTTACACCTAATTAGCTCAATTTTTCGATTTTTATTTTCAAAATAACATTCCATCACTTGGTGGCGAGGTTAGAAAGCACGAGGATTACAGGGCGTTATAAAAGAATCCCGGGCCATCTCCACTAGCGTGAAACCTGGGGAGGGGCGAAGCATGCGCTGTATAAGTGTATTCCTGGCGCCTCGGCGCTTTTTCTCACTGAGGTGAAACCGTTAGGGGGTAGAGGTATACAGCTACGCTGTAAAAGTGTCCTGTCTTTGAAGCACGAAGCGTTTCTAGCGCGAGGCGTTAGCGCGAGGAGTAAACGAGTGTCCCGGTGTTTTAGTACCGTGACTACATGCGACGACGCTTACGACGACGACACGGGACGCCAACACTCCGAGCCCCTAAGGGGCTTCGCCCCTAAAAAGCGGATGGCTATAGGGGACAGACCAGCTGGGTGGAGTAAGTTGGAGCGGAAGCCATATAGCGTTCCCAGCCATTCGACAGCTACTGGCACAAAGCCTTTCGAGTCGCGACAGAGGGCTAAAACAGTCCCCTTCACAACGCAAGCTGCCCTGGTTACCACCCTTCCTCGCTCAGGCCGCATCAGCGAACGCGCACCGCCCGGCTTTCACTGTACCGGTGCCTGATGTCGCTATACCGACGTTCGTTCGAGCGCACTATAGCCCCACACAGCAGGGGAATACAGCTGACTTGATGAAAGCCCGCCTCTACGCCCTGGATCCCTATACTTCAACGGCATCCTCCGTCTGGTTCTTCTAGCCAGCAGTGCTCGCTGAGATGCCTGAAGAGCTGAAGAGTGCTGATAAAGTACCTTGTCGTTGCCCCCAATGCATACTTGAGAGATGCGTGTTTTTCACGGTGTTCAGTAGACAGGACCGTATCGTCCATTCACGGTGGAGACAGCCTTAGGTCATTTGTCCCAACTGTCGCTTACAAAGAAGGCGTCTTAAGCTTTCTTCCGTTCACTCAAAAGCGAAATATCGACACAAACGTTTGTAGAGCCGTTCATAAGGACTATGAATTCACACTGGCCTCCATTCGGTTCGCCCTTTTCCTGTGCCTCGTATTTCTTCTTTTTTTTTCAATTCTCTTCCCCGTAGTTCACGGAAGCAAACCGGGCTCTACGTTTTGTTAGTCCCACTGCCTTTATATATGTATTCGCTTTGTACTCTTTCGCCTCCTTCATGTTCTCACCTAAACAGTAGAGAAACCGCTTCCCTGTTCTTAATTTACTATATATATATATATATATATATATATATATATATATATATATATAATATAATATAATATATTATAATATTATATGATAGATAGATGATAGATAGATAGTATACGGACAATACTCAAGACAATATATAGGCTATCCACTTACCGGTACGTCAGTAAACGTCGTTGTTATTGCTCTCCATGTGCACGTGTTTCCGACTTTTCAGGCATCTCTATTTCTACGCGCTCGTTGCGAGTTTTCTTTGTTCCTATATTATAAACATAGAAGGCCGAACTCTCGGCCGAAACGGCGAAGAAATCCTTCTGTTGTATATATATATATATATATATAATATATATATATAAAATATATATTATATATTATATTATACTTTTTTCGCTTTTATCTGATCAGTGCATCTCGCGAAACCCGCATTCTTATGGTTCAGCACGCCCTACTACATATATAATTCTGGCAGATCGCCAAGTCTAATATCAGACGTCTTTGCGCTTTGCTCTGATCAGGGGCATCTCGCAACGCACGCCACCGGCGGGGAATTCGTCGGCGCCAAGGCGCGGTGACGCACGTCTTGCGTCCGGTACAATGCGGAGAAGGTGCACCGTCTGCACGCACGCTTCGCACTCGGGCGCGGCGCGCGAGAATCGTCAGGCGCGGCCCACGATGCAATCGCTAGGCACAGACTATATGCGAGCCATATGTTTTGCACCGTCTCTGAGATCGATGCTCGTAGCACGGCCGTGGCAGGCGGGCGCATTCTCAGCGGAAGAGAACGTCGGGGGCTGCGGCCCCGTGCTTCGCGTCCGTGAAAAACTATATGCGGAGCCATTGTTTTTCCCTCTCGAGATCGATGCGCCCTCGTGAGTCACGCGCCGTAGGAACCAAGGCGGTGGACCTTCTCAGATGGAAAAACAATTGCAGGCTAGGCGCGGGTCAGGATCAGTTGTCCGAGGCCATATGTTATTCGCGAACATCGCGTACACTTGAGATATGGATGCATATAGAACGGCCTGCACGCAGCCGGGCGGGCCGCAAATTTCAAAAGTAAAGCTTCGACAGCCTCCTTCGCTACTTCGATTCAATTCAATTCAATTCAATTCAATTATTTTATTTGTACGGAGGAAACATTGGTAGTCAAGAACATCTGGGCCCTTAGCAAGGCTGCTGGTAGTGGGCCCATGCAATACGTTTACACAAATTAAAACATCGACTCAGGTTATAGGACATAAACCAAGTGTACAGGATTGAGAATAATGTATGCGTACAAGGTGGAAACCAATTTTGTCCTCACAAAATTTCAGTAATGTATGGGAATTACCAAAACGACACAGACAGAATCCGGCTGAAATATTTACAGGTGATGAATATAGAGTACACAAGAGGTAAAGCTTCATTTTTTTCCGGTAGGCTTTGTAACGCAAGACAGAAATTAGTGCTCTGCTTTACATTCATGGGGAGGCTATTCCATATTTTTGTTCTAATGTAGTTTATTGGGCGTTTACTCGCTGCTTACACCATGAGGCACCCGGACAATATTATCTACATGTTAAAGATCCCCAGGTGGTCAAAATTAATCCGGAGCCCTCCACTACGGCGCGCCTCATCGCCTGCCTGGCGCATGCGTGGATGTCGGTATGGGCCCGAGGAAGGACATCCTATGGCAAGGAAGGGACTTGGTTCGCCATTTATATAGCCAATCCCCCATGCAGTGTGTGTGTGTAAACACAATAGAAAAAAGGACAAAGATGTGCAAGTCGATGAACGTCAAAAACATGCCATTACAACTGTGGTAAGTATGTGGGTATATAATCAAAAGCAAACAAAGCCATAAAAGACACAATAAGCCCGCATGTGGGGTTAAAAGATAGCGCGTATCACCAAACGACAAAAAAAGATCAGAAATAACAAGTGAATAAAAAGTGAAGTTGAGCGAAAGATTACGGTGCATAATAGTTAGACGCGAGGCGCAGAGAAGTTGTAACAGATGCGATGTAACAGATGCGATGTCGTCGGGTATGTCATTCCACAGGCGTATGGCATGTGGGAGGGCAGATGACTTGAAAGAATGAGTGGAACCACAAACGCTTGAGAAGCTGTGCCGGTTGTACAGTCTACGTGACGTGGTAAATGGGTGTCAAAGATTAAACGGGGATAAAATTTGAATCACGTGCACATCTTCTCGTGGGCATCGCGCCCGGGGCGCCTATACTAAAGCTTTCGGCACGATAAATATAGCTTTCAAGTACCGGATAACTCATGCTAGGAGTGTCTCGGTGCTTGCAAAATGTTATTGCATTGATGTCAGTTCATTGGATGGACATTCCCAACCACGTGCATGTTCCAGTGCCGCTTTGTTCGTGCGAATTGGACACGGACTCGCTGCGACACTTCAACGGTGCTAACACCGTAGCCTTCGTCGTTTCTAGCGCGGGGTGTTCACCGCAGCCCTTCGTCGAACGCTATAGCCGCGAGCAAGCACTCGCTGCAGGATCAATCCGTCGCCGGCGATGCGATATTCTGATCGTCGTCGATATGGCTGGGCTGGCAGCCTCAAGCCACAACGCTTACTTTCGATAGGACGACAAAGGGGACTAATTGCTTTTGCACCTCTTAATCGCACTGTTTAATACGAGGACACGTACGCATATGAAACAGAGTAAACAGAGCGAAGCACAATTCGTCCCGTCCACGCCGTTTATTTATTTTGTCCTCGCAATGCACAGCGCTACTAACACAAATCGTTTCTGAATCGCTTGAATATTGTCATTTCCATTTCGCAGTAGTTGCGATATACTATCTTCCATTGGAGGCAGCGCTTTGCGACGTACTTTCATGCACGTTGCAATTTGCCTTCGTTCTGACGGAGGCAAGATCTTCGCCGAAACGCTGGCAACCACGCGGAGGCCGCTACCTTGTTCACTTTCTCTCTCTCTCTCTAAGATATATATATATATATATATATATATATATAATATTATTCCTGAGGAAGACCTGTCTCAGTCGAAACGTTGAAATAAAGTCTCCGAGAGCGTACTTCTACTTTGTCGTATTCCTGCAGCAACTAAGGACTCCACTTCACGACTATATATATATATATATATATATATATATTATATATATCATATATTCCAAATTTTTTTTCTGTTTCAATGACCTACCACATCCTCTCCTTTGCTTTCCGAGGTTTTCTTGACTGCCAACTCTTATTTCTGTGTTATTTTCAACGAGCCCCTCATTTCCCATTTTGATTCGCTACATGCATAGCGAGGGCCTCTGTTCTGGCAGTCTTGGTGCCATAGGAAGCTTAAGAGGGCTCAACGCTGGTCGACCACTCTTGACATGTCGTAGACACTCGAGTCACGGCCCGGGGGTTAAAAAGAAGGTCCCCTTCACCCCGAGTAGTCCGAGTGGCGCTGGCTACCAACCCCAACTACAGGAAACAAAAATACCTTACCATAAATACCCTAGAAAGTGGAGGGGAAAGTCGCCCCCGCCGGTAGCGTAGTGGTTATCGCACCAGACCAGTATTCTGGAGGTCGTGGGTTCGGATCCCACCTGGCGGGCATTTTTTCTCCACTTTCGTTTTTTCCAAATTCTTTATCTGTTTCAATGACCTATCACATCCTCTCCTTTGCTTTCCGAGGTTTTCTTGACTGCCAACTCTTATTTCTATATATATATAAATACATTTATATATATATATATATATAATATAATATATATATATATATATATATATATATATATATATGCGAACACACAGAAATAGGGGACAGCAGTAAATAACGCCAATGGAGGCAAAGGGGAAAATAATTAAAAAAATGATTCGTCATTTATTCTTCTTGAAACAGATATAGTTCTTGTAATATTTAAAAATAGAAAGAAAGTGGAGAAAAATATGCTCCCCTGGAAGGAATCGAACCCACGACCTCCACAACAGCGGTCTGGTGCGGTACCAAGTATACTTTACCTGGGAGGCTGTGCTCCCTCCACTTGTTTATTTATGTTGAGGTAGTTGTTTCCTGCGCTTGGGGGTGGTAGCCATAGCCCGCTCTCCGACATGTCGGGGTGAAGGGGACTTTATTTTGATATACAGTAGGCTCCGGTTAAGACGAATTTCTGATAATACGAACAGATTTGCACGGTCCATACGAGTTTGTCTTAACAGACGTCTAGTCTATATATATATATATATTAAAGAGTGCAATCCCGGTGAAAATACCGTAGAGCGAACAGACGAACGTAACAAACAAACTTTATTGACGTTTCGGCCTAATGTAATTAAAAATATATATATATATATATATATATATATATATATATATATATATATTCTACGTTCGATTTTCTATATTACCTATACGCTCTACCGCAGTTGCCACACCCAGCTTGGCCGCTAGTCAAAGCGGATTCCATTGCGCGCAAGGCGATGAAGGGAGTTCAAAACCGCTGCGATGTGACAGGTATGGGCCAGAGCAGAGAACAGGTGCGTTGAGGCGATCTATGGGATATATAAATAGATTGTCAGGACAGACCCAGCGGTCGAAGCGCAGAAGTGGTAAAAAAAGTATACGATTGGAAAATGGGACAAGGGAATCACTGGGCGTAGCCGCACCTCGGGCGCCATCTTCGCTGTAGATGTATATATTTTATACAGATGGGGACTTCGTTTCGAGCTCTCATACTCTCTCCGTCGCACGCTTTGCGCTTGGCTGCAACCCCACGGCATAAAACGCAATCCGCAACCACACTTTATAAATACGAAAATTTCAGCTCTTAAAACAATGAATGTCAAATAGTACGAAAAAAATTACAGGCAAAATACATACAGCTAGAACGGGCAACTTTTTTGTTCTTATAACGTTCAACGAGTCTGCTTTATACTTTTAAAATTGTAATGCGGATTTAGTGCTGCTGCCACTATATGGCTTGGGAATTATTCAGTGCTATGCTGCCAGGGGCCGGCCGCAATTCGCCAAAGCCCGAGGATTATATTAGGTTCATAAAACTGCGCCCGCCTGCCTTCTTTTTCTTGCAACAGCCAAGCGCGTTTTAGCTTTACAAACACATTCATTCTCGTCGGGGCCATTCGTGAAATCCTCATTTATGTATATCCACAATATCCTCAATTATGTGTAATCCACAATATTTATTGTAACGTTTCGACCAGGGGCCGGTCTTTTTCAAAGATGAAAGAACCTTTCAAAGAACCTTTTTCAAAGGTTCTTTGAAAAAGACCGGCCCCTGGTCGAAACGTTAGAATAAATATTGTTATGTTTTTCAATGTGACTTCTCTATCGTATATATATATATATATATATATATATATATATATATATATATTATAAGTCTGAAAACAAGAAACTAGCAAAGAGAGCGAGAAAATAACAGCAAGTAAGGACAGGGACAAACGAGGAAAACATTAAAAAAAGAAGTTTACTGACGGTTCAGGAAGGGGAGGAAGTCCTCTTCCTCAACCACCAGTAAACTTTTATTTTTTGACGTATGCTGACTCCAAGTGACAAGTCGCCCGTACCTAAGGATTTAGTTTACTGTTTATCGCCATCGTCACGGCACTGATAGGCAACAATTAATCGTCTAACACAATTCAGTACCCCGAATAACGGCATAAGCAGTCTGCTTCGAGGCTGCGTATACACGCCCCTCAAATCGGGACCATAACATCTGTATTGCGGTTAAACCTCGTTCGGCCTGCTCAGGCGAGATCTCGGGAGATCCGAGCGTCTTCGTTTTCTCGGCGCGGCGGCCTACATTCGAAGCGCGATATACCATATATGCCTGACAGCGCTCCCTCAGGCTCCTCCGCGTTTATATTCGTCACTGCCTGCTCCGTCACAGGCGGCACACACGTGGCGGAATCGACTAGTACGCGAATCGTTAGGCGGTGCGTTGACACGAGCAGAAATAATGCCCGACGCGTCCGCATTCTCGACGCTTCTTGTGTCCCCACGGCTGTTGGCGCCTTGTTTCCATCGTCGGCGGCGAAGCAAGGAGCGTATCCTCCTTATAGTCGTGCCGCAACCTTCGTGTCGAGAGGTGAAATACACAATGAGAAAACGGGGAGGAAATGAGGGCGGGGTGGCGACACATTTATTTTTAATCCCGTCTGCCGATAAGTGCGAATCTCCGAAGCGATCGCGTTTTCTCGACCGCCAATTACTTGAGAAAGTGACCCTCCTTGCAAGTTTTTTTTTTTCTTGCAGAATTTCGCTGCGGAATAAACGAGGCAATCTGTCTGTCCGCCTGTAACGCTTGCTAACTCACGTTTCCGCCGCACAAGGAAATGTTAATAAAAAAGCCCGCCCTAGGGCCTTCATATTTTTCTACACGACGCGTCTTTATTGCCCCCAAAAATGTCTTCTCAGCTAAACATCTGTGTGTAGTACTGAAGCTGGCTTTAAAGGGGGCCGTTATTTACTCGTTCTTTCGTAAGCATACTATGGAGGTATTTATAATCAGCTACCCCTCTGTCGAAACGACCACGATGGGGGAACGCGAAGTTCTCCAGAATCAAGTCCAACGCCAAACGAACCAACCCAGAAGCCAGATGCGAATGGACTTGTCTAATTTTGCACGTCCGTGCACCCCTCTCCAAACCCAAACTGCTTCGACCGCACCGGAGTGGCGCGATCGGATGGACGGCGGCTTCACGACGCGAGGGACCCAGGTTCGATTCCGACCACGGGACGCGTTTTAATTTTTCTTCCCTTCACTCACGATCATCATCATCATCGTCAGAGTAAGGTGGCTTTCCTGCAGTGCGTTTTTGGGTAGACTGCAGACGACATCAGTGATAGGCTGAAAGCTTCGCGTTAAAATAAGGCCCTAGGGCCTTACTCGTCTCCAGGACTGAGACACAATGGCCGAACTTTTATGGTCTTCATAGTCAACGGATTATGTTGTGTTCGAAAAGATGTCTTTCCAGCTATGCACGTGTGCAGTAGTGAAGGCGACTTTAAACGTGCTCGAGGGGGAGGGGGAGGGAAAGGGGGGTTGAGTGTCAGCATTTTTTAAAAGCGAAAGCTTTCTTGGTGGGACCGATGGCGTCCTGCCAAAAAGCTAACGCATTTCCCCATAGACCGGTCGGTCTACCGAAAAGTTCTGATAATATCTCTGTACACACGGCGCGTGCGTGAAAGCGGGTTTCTATTGTGTCAAAACGGTTACCTGAAAATCGCGAAAGAGTAACGGTTCTAGATATAACAATGCACGCATCGATCATGAAGAAGGAGTACAATAGTATACGTCTATCTCATACACCACGTATCGGTATGCATTCAGATCGCTCGTAGACGAGCTTACATAGTGCGCGAGAAATCGTCGCATGGGCTCGTTCTTAGTTTGCGACTTGGGTCTTGAGATTGACGATCGAGTGGAAGCACTTTCAGGAAGGTTGGACGCACTTTCAGCTTTCATTCTTCTCTCAATATTATTTAGGAAGGGGTAGATTTTTTTTTCTAGCTTCGAGGAGTGTTTGTCGTTCAGTATGCGCCGCTTTTCCGCTGCGCTGTATTGACGGCGCGGGCTGTTGCGCCGTCGAATGTATCGTCGCGATTCCGGGAACGCGATAAGCGCGCTTGCTGCGGGTTTCCTTCGCGGGAAATAACTGTTCCGTTAAACGACTTTTCAGGCGCATTTGAAGACGTGACTGGGTAAACCGAGAGCGCATTATTGGGTTGGCGGGGCGGCCGCTGCTCCTCCCGCAAGGCGCACGTGCTGCAACGGGAATTCGAACGGGCAGAACTTCTCTGCCCCTCAATAACACGATACACCTGTCTTGTTTTCCCGCGTGCCACCTTTCTGACGCATTGTAAAGGAGGCAACAGCAAACTCTGCCATGAGGAATGTGCGATGCGTAATGGGCATGACTGATTGAAAAGGAATGCAACTTTTTCGCTGAAATGGTGTTGGGTTTCGGTGCAATCATATTTGAAGTGCCTTTTCGGCTACGACGTGTTGCTGGAGCCTGGATCAACCGGTGAACACGAGAGTAATTAAATAATAATAATAAGTTTTTTACTCATAGTGGGCAGCAAAGTGCCTTGGTATTAGTGCATGAACTCAGATACACGCGGGAATAAAATGGCACAAAACGCTCAGCGCGTTGAAGCTGCCTGTGGGTAATGAGGCTATAGGCATGCGGTGGGGGGGTCATTAATTTAGGCCGCCTTGATAGCCTGCCGTAATGAGCACTAAACATGCTGCACGCCTGTAATTGTACATAAAAGTCGGGACCAAAGTAAACGCTGTCAATCGACGGCTTGCCAAAAGCGCTGACCTGTTGTTCGGCTATTGCAAGTAACACGAATAAAAAAAAATACAAAAAAACTTTTTACGCATTTCTACATTGTTTTCGTATGTTCAGGACAGGAATAATGGCCGATGATTGATTTTAGCTGTGACCGTCGAATGTATGCGTTTCGCCGGGAAAGTAATCAGCATATGCAAGTCGGCGTCCAATCCAAAGCTCGTTTATTTAAATCTGAAGAAATGGTGGCATAAAAAAGGGCGCATTCGACATGCGACGACAGCATTTCTGGAGTCGTTCTTCACCTGCGTTAGACAAGATTGTCTGTTGGAACCTTTAATTGTTGGAGCGTCGACTAGACGTCTGAAGAAAATACGAGCACGATCGATGAGGCGAACGTATAGTCTGGGAACTGTATATATTTTGCCGAGAGCTGAGGACGCAGTCACAGGCCGCATCTCCGGGTGACTGCCAGGAGTGCCCACGTTTTTACGTGACCAATTCGAGAAACAAATGGAAAGTACGTTTGTCGTTGTAAAAAATAGATCCACCGACTCAAATTCCTCATACAGCCGCGCAACGCTCGGTTCACGCGTTATCAGACCACCTGTACCAGTGGGGCAGCCAGAAATATTTTAACAGCGGAGCTGTTTTACTGGCCGTAAGTTCGGGGTTCGTGCGCGCCGAAAACTCCCCGCAAGGAACGCTATCAAGTAGGAGTCGCGCAGCTGTCGCAATACCCACTCTATAACGGAAATACACGTGATATTTCGGGGGGTGCACGTTATACGCTGCCGGTAAAAAAGCAAGAGTAAAGAAAGATCCTACGCCCCAACAAAACTTTAGTAATTTCTCGGCTTTGATAAACCAACCCCCTTCGTATTTTTATTTTCACATAATGGTATATCGATTCGGTGTGTAAATAGCATAGGCGAAAAAAAGGGCGAACGGAAGGGAGATGGAGAAAATTTCTGGGGGTGTTCTGACACCGAAACACCCCCCTGGCTACTCCCCTGGTCTGTACGCATTGTATATACCCGCTCATTACAGTGGCGGCAGCTACTGAAAATCCGGCGCTGTCGTGATTAAATTAACGGCCCACACTTTCGCAACGCTTTGTCAGCCAAGGCAGTTTCCCTCCCACCCCCGTAATTAACGGTCGCCCGCCTAACATCCCACCAGCAGCATGCATATACATACGCGGCTAGTTGGCTGGCGCACAGCGGCACGAGCGTCTCATTAGTAGAGAATGATAAGCAGGATGCGGGAGCAGGGAGCTGGCTGCAGCGCACGTGTTTACACCCGGCAGCTAACATGTGCACTCGATAAACAGCCCACGAGCGGGGGAGACGTCTTGGCCTCTGGTCTGGGTGCACGCCGCCGGCTTTTCCTCACAAGATCGGCGGGGGCATTGCTTGTTGCTGTTCGACTCCCGCCGCCAGCGCGTTGCATGGCTGCGCGCGTGTTTATTATGCGGACTCGACATCGTTCCCGGAACGTTCGGTGAACTTGAGGCCGGGGTTTTCCTCCTCGTGCGCTGGTCTCGTATTTGCATGAGGGGGTGACGAGGCTAATCAAAGGTCGCCGCTCCTGTTCTGAATCCTTGTGCAATCCCTAGCCTAGTGATTCAGCCTATCACCCATGCTTTTGTTTTCGATGCGGGCTTCGCTTCGGCGTACTGCTTGCTCTCATATTGCGCCGTCGAGTAGTCATCATTTCTGACTAATTAAAACTTTTGCGCATGTGTGGAATAAGTGCCTCCCGTGATTTATTCCTTAAACTTAAATCCGGCTGCAGTTTCTTAACTGATTACCCAACGGAAATATGCTTTCTGAGCATTACTCTGCCTTCAAAGCGAACACATTTATCAAATCATTATGCCTGTTCTTCTACTATCCCTAGAGGTACGTGTATCCGGAAGTGTTCCCATAATGCTTATAAACGAACCGGTTACCGTTTCAACGGTGGCTGTCAAAATCAGTTTTTCATTGCAGTACGAAACTCGCAAGTGGCACCAACTGTTGCGTAATTTTGGCGCCGTAAAATACTGAGTGTTATTCTCAGTGTTAGTGGATATAATAGAGTGCCATGTTGCGCTAGTTAGTGCATAGATCCTGATGCGGGAACAGCGGACATTTGTACGAAGGGCGAAGGAAGGACGCATACAACACAATTGCGGTGGCTGAATGGAGAGAAGGCAGCAAACGGCAGTAGTGATTACGATGATGGCGATCGCGTTGTTCAAGTTTATTTTAATTAATTTGTTTGCCCGTTACACATGCAGGTTCGACATTAACGGCGACCACGTGCTGGACTTCGAGGAGCTGAAGCGCATGATGGAGATCCTGGGGGCGCCGCAGACCCACTTGGCGCTCAAGGAGATGATCCGTCAAGTGGACGAAGACTTCGATGGAACCATCAACTTCAGAGAGGTCCGTTGTCGTTCGTTACCATCCGTAGTCCTCCAGCGAATTCCAACGGAAAAGGGGGTTCCGTCGCTCCGCGACCGAACTGAGCCTCTCTTCCGTAGAACCGGTTTTTGGGAGAACGGAGCGCCGTCTCGGCACGAGAGAGAAGAGAACAGTCGTTACGCAACGCCCACGCGTTTTGTTCGCACACACGCGCAAAATAGTGTAGTAGTTCTTGCGTGCATTTGAGTCGTTCATATGAGTCGTTCATTCGTCCCCTAAATTCTCCGGAATTAGAATTTCGTGTTGATAGATTAGTGACGGATTCACAAGCTGCGTATACGAATATGTTCTGCTCAATTGCATTTTACTTCCCACTGAGCAGATCGGCTGAGTATTTTCGGAACAAGGCAACGTCTATGCAGCCATTGGCTCTGCTCAGCGGTTCGTCCGGATTTTTATGTTTAGCAGCCGGCGCGCATGCTCCGCCTACTACTGGCTGCTGGCACTGCTTTTTGCGTCGGCCGTGCTAACAATGGCACGTCAGTTCTATCATAGGGGAAACTAGCGTTTTAAGGCCAGATGGAGGGCTCACGACAATAATTTAAGATTTCCACCTACGACTAGCGGCCCGCTTGCGTTTCCTGCATGCGGCGCTGTTGAGGCGAACAGGTCTCGGAGCCGGGTAGCGCAAAAAAGACACCATAGCCGCAGTTATTCAGTCACCTCTTTATAAAGCCGCGCCGACGGCGATCCCCAGCACTATCTTTCACCGCACTATTTTCACTCGCACCCCTTTCACACATATTAGACTGATTTTCAGCACTGGCAGGCGGCGAAGAGGTCTAGCTGCTGGGGTGTGGGGCGATTCGTGCGCAATCCATGCCCAACAAGAAGGCAGATGGTTTCCGCGGTCGCGTGCGTAGCATTTCCGCCTGTAGAAGGCGCTCCGTGCTTGTCAGCATTATTCATATCTTGCAAGCGACGCGCTATATCAGCAAATTCAACTAAGCTCGTGGACGGATGGCGACGATCGACATTCGTCCCTACAAAGTTACGCCGTGCCGCAGTGTCGCTCTCGTAGCCGCCGCCCGAGCCGCTGAAACCACCTGCGGCTACCCCCCAGAGCCGGAAACGCTGATCGGCTGCACCATTTGATGGGACCCGCCAATACCAGCGCCGTAGCCTTCAGCGCCAGCTGCGTCATAGAGGATACGTCACAGGCAAAAAAAATTTCCGTCAGAGCTCCGTTGAATGGTGGCGAGACTTCACATTTAAACAAGGAAAGGAAAAGAACGCTTATCTAGCGATAGCGCGCTTGAAATCGAGAAGGGCTCCTTTAAAACGTGAGAACACAAAGCTGAGACATTTGTGAACACACGAAATGTCGTTATCTCCGCTTGAAGTGCTGTCTGGAGGTTGGCTGTGCCACATACGAATTTATATGCCTGGCACAGAAAAACCACTGCTTTTATGGCGACCGTCCGGCGTAAGTGTCCTCTTGCTGTGCACAAGTAAAAAAAAAAGGGGGGGGGGAGGCCATATTCACTAAAGTGAAACCTGGGGAGGGGCGAAGCAGGCATGCAGTGTATAAGTGCATGACGCGGTTTCGGTATATGATGCGGTTTCGAAGTTATGAATAAGTGAATAATGCGGTTTCGATGCTGGACGCTCGGTGACTTAGGCCTTGGCGCCTTGGCTTTTTTGCCCACGGAGATGAAACGGTTGGGGTGTAGAGGTATACAGCCTTGCTATAAAACTCTCGTGTCTTTGAAGCACGAAGCGTCCTAGCTCGAGGCATTGGAAAACGAGTGTCCCGTGTTTTAGTACCGCGACTACATGAGACGCCGACAGCCCGAGCACTTAAGGTGCTTCGCCCCTAAAACTAAAGAAGAATGCAGGGCACACGAGCTCTTTGATGGTTCCGGAAGCTATTGACTAGCGAGGGGCCCTCGCTAATAATCTCACATGTGCGCAGCAGTCTTCGAGCAAACATTCGATCTGTACTCCGAAAACCGCGCAAGGAAAGATGAATGGGGGAAGGGAAGGAGGGTTTGCTCTCCAGGGAATGCCAAAGATAGCGGGACTGCGTATTCCCGGGAAGTGCTGACGCATGTCCGCCGTCCGAGATAGAGTTCCTTCCCCGTCAGGTCCCATCGCAGCAGTGTGCTTTCCTGGCGGATAAGGCTGCATCGGGCAGCGCACGCCTTGCAGTGAAACACCTCCAAACCTACGAGGCATGCACTATTCGTCGGAAGTGTGTCACTGGCTACACCCGGCTACTAAGTTGCGAAGCCACACAAAAGGACACTACCGTCGTAGCCTTAAGCCGACCAAAGGGTCTGCGAGAGGAACACGGGGAAGGTGTTCAACAGGAAGTCCTTTCGTTCGCCTGGACGTTGTTGGCACGCGCCACACGTATACACACACACGCACTACACACGCCGGGCACGGCCTCTTGCGAATCGGTCAATTGAATTAGTCACGCGGCGACGCTGATTCACGCGGCTGATTCGCGTATCCTGCGTCGGTGCAAGCATGCAGGCTCGCTATGTCCGCGCGAGCTCTTTCTTTTTCCTCTCTTGCGCGCTCTTATTAAGCACCCTCGACCGACTCGACAAGTGCTGTCTGCGATTGTTCCGCGCATGCTCTGCACACTGTACGCGGCGCGAGTTCGTTGACTTGAAGAAGGCGAATGTGCTGACGCATTCGGCCGTCTGCGGCCCTCCTGCGCGAAGTTTGTCACGTGTAGGCGTTTTATTCTGTGTTGCCAAGTGAGAAGGGCAGGAAGGGATGACATGGTGGGCTCGAGGCGAAGTGTCAGCACATTTCTCGCCCTCAACGTTTAGGGCTGGTTGAGGAGCCTCGGTAGAGATTAATACACAGCTTCCCACTCCGACGCACGAAACGGGCACAAGCTACGTTTCTCTTCGAAGATAGGGAGAAAAACAGAAACAAAATTGCAGTGTCAATTATTGGGTGTGCCTTGCTCCGAGAAAAATTTGTCCATTTCGTACTACGTCATGGCATCCTGAGCATCATCATCGTTAGTATGACTATTATTATTATCATCATCATCATCTCCGCCGCACCATCTTCGTCGTCAGGAGCATCCTCATCATCATCATTAGCATCACAAGTCCGCCACTATGACAGTACCGACAATCCCGATCTTCGTGACAGGCAGATGCAAACGAGTCCCTCTCGAGAAGAAGCATCATTATTACTCATAAAGCCAATTCATTCATTCATATTCACAATAGGGACAATGGATGACGCCCAGAGGAGCGAATAATCAAGGAAGTTTGAGCCTGTGTGTGCCTGTTTGCCCATGAATACGGTACGTGTCGTTGTACTCTGTGCTTATATATTAACGCAGTAGCGTTATCAGGATCATTTTTTTTATTTTGCCGTGGCTGCTAGCCGTCTGCTATCAGCCGTGCTTATCAAGCGCCTGCGGAAGCACGTCATGAATGCTAACAGGAAACTAAAACTGACGCAGCCAGATACGAGGTCTTGCCGTGAGTACAGGAGCAGCGGCAGATAGTGGAGACAAGGACAATGATACCACGGCCGAGGCAAAAAAATGTATGCGATTTCAACAGGCACCGCGCTTGCGCAGTGTTGTTGTTTCTACGAGCCGTGTGCAGTCTCATGTTCAGCAGACATAGACGCCAGCCGTGCACGCAACTTACGCTACCACCAACGCGCCTCTCCAATGACGGAAAATGAGGCAAGCGCCAACATTGTGTCACTTAGCTAAAAAAAGAGGGGAGGAAGAATAACACAAGGGTCTCAAAAGCCAAGGAAATCCTTGATTATATTCAGGAACAAACCAAAATGCTGTCCCAATAAGAAATAAAGCCCAGTATATGACGTCTCATTACGCAAATTTTAAACTCTCTTTTTCGAATTTTTCGCGGCCCTGCCAACGGTGCAAGTTCTATCTGGCAAACTATGAATGGCCCCCCGCGGCCAATCAAGAAGCACCCCTAAAGATAGGTCAGCACGTCTGGATGCCATGATGGATTTGTAACCGATCCAGCGGCTGTCCATAAAAGCCCTCATACTAGCCAAAAACATGCACCTACACGTACATCAGGAGCGTGTATTAAATTCCGTCGATGAAAGCCCCAAAACTATGAAAACACCGTCTACGTCGACTCCGGGACGTTCGAAAGGACGAAGGCAACAATTTTCGTAAAGGATACCTTGAAAATCGCTGTGACATCACTACCCTCCTACACACAGGAACAGAAAAGCGTATATCTCCTTGGCAATCCGCCTAGCCTAACTACCGCATAGATGCTTAAACATCATTACCCACACTCAAAAGGTCATTAGTCTCTTGGCTGCAGTCGTGGCGCCTAAACGCTTGATGAGCATTTTTAAATCCACAATGATAAAAGTTCACAGCACATCAACTTCCGGATCAAAGGGTCTGGGAAGGAAGGTCGCGCCGACGAAGATCCACGCAAACTCGCATACCGTCGTGCTCCCTCTTGACAACGACTGCCACACATCCCTCCCCGAATAATATTTAGAACGTCTCCTCATCCTGCGCCTGTAGGAACTCCCTGCTTCCCTGTGCCACACGGGGATCTCAACGCCGAAGAATAGCAAACTCTGCGCGCGATACAAGCCAGCCCATATATGCACAAGTGTACGTCGGTGAATATGTTAAATAGGAAACGCGCGACACTAACCTTAAGCTGTGCTAAACACGGGGAACCACCCACTATTTTTACGCAACCTGCTCATTGAAGGATATGCTCAGGGGTGAACAACACAAACATTGCATATTACATTCGACGTATACGAGGCTGTCCTGGCCAGCAAGCTGGGGCCCTGGAGTTTGAGTTCCACCCTTCGGGTCTACCTTCTCTTTAGCCCTCATTTTCCTAAACTGCCCTTAAACGTTTCTCAATAAAGGTATCTCTCTCTAAATGTGGTGTGTTATAAAAAAAGCGAAACGTTCAGCCAGGCCATAACGCTCCAGAATAAACACTTTGAGGCACTAACACTGTCACCTTCTTGCTCAAACTGAAAAACACACCGCAGCCTCCATTTTCCACGCCCACATCCTAAGCCATGAAACATAAATGGACCTCTGCCTTCGCTGTACCGCAGTGGTCAAAAAAATCGTTTCTGCTACTCTAGCTCTCCGTCGCTGGAAAGCATAAATGGTATACATGCACGAACTCCAATCCAAAGCGCTCCCTGCACGCCGAAATGACGTTATCGCGTCATACATCATAAGACCTAAACGTGGATGTCACCCGCAACTTTTTTTCTGGCTTTTCCTTCGAAAGAGCCAACAAACTTTGCATTTTCATATCAGGCGGCCAAAATAATTCAAATTTATTTTAACACAGCTACAGGACTCCTTAATTCGGCAGTCTTATTGCTGGATATTTTAAGCGCCATTTACAGTCGATGACGCGCGCATCGCGCGTTATCTTTCACTTCATTGTTGGCAAACAATGTTAGATTTCCTCTGAACCTGTCGCTTCAAACACACCATGTCCAGAAGAAAGCGCCGAATCGGTCTAAACGAAGGCACCACGCATATCGTCGGGATATAAACGGCATCTTCACAGCACAGTAGGGAGTCTCGGGTTGTTACCGTATTTTCGCGATTCTAAGCACCCCCCGATTCTAAGCATCCCCCTACTTTCAGAAAAAAAAAATGGAAAAAGGAAAGATTTGCATGCGAATCTAAGCGCCCCCTTTTCGGCGAGGAACCGCGCCATGCCTAGGCTTTAGATTTATACGGTCCAGGCCGCCAACCGCGCATTCTCGCTCTGTTTTTAGGCCTTTCACTGCACTTGAGTCATTTAAAAGAAATGTTTGACTGAACAAAAGACAACACGCCGTAGGATATTGCATGGAGCAGCGGCTCAAGCGGTGCTACTCACTCGAGTGGTATTGCAAGTGATGAGTATCACACGTAAATGGTGAGATCACTGTCTGTGCCTATTTTTTTTTAATGTTTGCTGTATAAAACATTATTCCTTGAGCCTGTCTCCTCTAGCTACAGCCGGGAAGAGTGTGTATGTATGGGGGGTGGGGGGGTTCAGTTTTAGGTTTTTACAAATCTGAGCACCCACCCTGACTTTAAGCATTGCTATCTTGTAAAAAAAGGGGGTGCTTAGAATCAAGTAAATACGTTATAGTGCGATAGCCACAAGCGATAAACCAGGCTTCTATAGACCGGTCCCGGTCGAAGAATTTCGGCTTTATCATTGGTGCGAGAGCCTCTTAGGCTGCTGTAGTAAGACGCACGGACATTTCGGCATGCATATAGTGATTAGTTTGCTAATATATTACCAATGCTACGCAGTAAGGGCGCCGGTGGCTTATATATAGTCGGTGCCAAGGGGTCATTTCGGCGACGCCTCGCGAGTTTGCGCTGGACCGGCCGCATGGAGAGTGACACGTGTTCATAATTCCCGCGCAGTTCCTGCTCATCTTCAAGAAGGCCCGGGACGGCGAGCTGAGCACAGACGGAGGCCTGTGCGCGCTGGCGCGGCTCACCAGCATCGACGTCGAGAAGGCGGGCGTCGGAGGCGCCAAGAACTTCTTCGAGGCCAAGGTAAACACGCCCCAACCGCACCTCCCGTGTGTGCGCACTTCACGCGCGATCTTTTACTGCCGGTGAGATAAGCGCAAGAACACGCGGTGTCGCGTTGTATCAGCAAAAATGCGCTGTCCAAATGCTTTCAGGCTCGGGCACGGCGGCTATCGGACGCTGACTATTCTGTAACCTTAAGCGTCGTATACGTCATCAAAATCTTCCTGCACAGTGCTGGAAGGTAGCCTGGGCCGGGCATTTTATTGTGAGAGTTCTGCTCAGGTGTCTGGGGACATACGTTACTAACGGTTAACCCAATCGAATGCGAAAGCATTTATAGGGAAAGCCTCAGCGCTTCCGTGTCCGTTCTTACAGTATACACCTATGGTTGTTCGTTTTCGTGTATAAACCGATTTTACCCTATTTTTACACCCAGAGCACGTTTGAGGAGAATCGAATTAAACCCGATTTCTCCCGAATGGACCTTTCCAAATAAGCGATCTACACAACCGTGCGCAGACGGTCCTCCGCTCTCAAAACACTTTCGAACTCATTGAGTATTGGCATGACTAGCGCTCGCTACCCCAGGCTAGCAGATGCTGCACTGACATGGTTGTGCCTAGCAAATGGATGCCGTGATGTCGAGAAAACTTCCTTCCAGCTGAGATACTTTGAAGCAACGATCGGACAGGTCTCGAACGGAGACCAACATGTCGCGCATGCAGACGAGGATGTGTGTAAACAAAGATGTGTAAAAAATCGATGACTAGCTTTTCGTAAGTAATATGTTTCAATTCTTAGAAGTTATCAATGTTCTTCACTGTCATCATTGCTGATAAATTTCCAAACACGCCAAATATCGGAGAGTATTTGCTAGGAAATATCCTGATGTCTCCTCAATTACGAGCTTGAAACGAACACCTATTTTAACACGTCAGATTTATGAAGCTCGTCATATACGAGTACCTTCCGATAAAATAAACTGAGTGTATTATTTAGTACTATCGTGATGTGTGAAACCCCATCGTGAAACGCCATCGTTCGATGTGTGAGCGTTTTGGTTTGCTTTCCCGTCGCGTTCGGCGCCCGCTCATGCGAGCGTTATCTAACTTTGTTGCTGCGCCGAGTGAAAACGCCGCACGCAGCTATATTCCTATTATTTTTTTTTATTTCGTGCTGAACGCCCAACAGACGATGGAAAAAACGGATGGTCTTTCCATATCAAGGTTGGTCACGAACTCTCGTAATCTGTTCGCACTGCGCATACGAGGACCCGTCGCCCCAGGATGCTGCAGCATGCACTGAAAGCCACGCGCTCCGTTGTTCGTATTTCAATTTATCACGATAGTACAGCCTCCCAAATTTTTAATAATATAGCGGAGCGACGACCGATCGGCATGTCAGCGCCTTATCACGGAGTTCACCGGCAAAATAGGCGAGGGTACACACGCGCGCATAGAACTATCTGTTGTGGGAGAGTTGTCTGCTCCGCTGTTCTTCTCAGGGCAGCACACCCCCTGTTCTTCTTATCGTGCAAGGCCGTTTCGCTACCGCCAAAGGTAGCTAAGCAGAGTGGGGCACAAAGTCATTCAGGTGCAGTGGCAGGGGGTGTGCCACTCTCAAGGAAACAGCGTAGCAGACGACACTCACACAGCAGATGGCCCTATGCGCGTGCGCGTATACTCTCGCCTGTTTCGCTGCCGTTGAACACCGTGATAAGGCGCTGACGTGCCGGCCGGTCGGTCGTCGCTCCCGCTATATTATTAAAAATTTGGGAGGCGGTACATCTGTAGATTTAACCCGAAAAAAAAAAAACTCGAATTTCAGACTGGTTTCACAAAGAAAATTCCGATTTCTCCCCGAATATCAGTTTGAAAAATAGCGCCCGATTTTTACCCCCCCCCCCCACCCCTCCGATTAAAAAAAATATAAAAACCGAAAACGAACAAGTATACCTAATGGCTTTGCATGTGCGAATAAAAGCGTAAAGGGTATACTTTACGCGTGCGAACTTGCTTGGTGCGCTTTCTGCACCCAACGACGGGATATATTTATCACCGTCTCGTCAGGCCATTAGAGATGTCGGGACTCGTGTGATTTTCGCCGGACGGGGAAATTGCCTGGATACGAGTACACGCGTTGGAAAAATAGGAAGACGGAAGTTTGGCTGGGCGTGTGTTTCCTGTTTAAGAAGGGTATTGTTTTGTTGCACGGCTAGACCCCTCTCATTCTAAGAAAGATAAATTACGATAAAAAGTAAGTTGGCAGACATAAGGGGAAATCCCTCACTAAGATCGCTGGCCCGTGCTGGCCGGAAACCGAACCGGAAAGCACGCGGATGGAAATAAAGCCACCGAATGAGTTCCCACAGCAGAATCCCGCTACCCATGCAGAAGCTGGAATGCGCGCTTCGATTTATACTAGAATTCAGAAAGGAATTCGATACACTCTCAAGGGCAGACCACCGCATAGCCAAACTGTGGCCAGCTTTCGTCTCGGTCGGGGTATGCGTATACGTAGTATGTATCGAGGCTGCCGCCACGCAGATTTTCAGTTCAGCTCCAGAAACCGCAAGATGCATTTTTAAGCTGTTTGTTTCTCTTCCTTCCTCGTAAGGCCTCGCGAACCACCCCCGTGGAAAGCGGCCATGCGCTACGCGGGATTACGTAAAAAAACGCGGAATAAGGAAACGCCGCCCCGGTTGTAAAAACACACAAAAAACGGGGAAGTAACCCCCGCAAGTCGAGGTTAATACGAGGGGGAAAAAAAGAAAAGAACGCGATGTACGTTTACGCTCCAGTATTGCGCGTTACAATTGGTGTGCGATAGGGAGCAAATTGGTACGAACGGCAATATTTTGAGGTGTGTACGTATACCCAGAAGCCTTCGTCATGCACTAGACATTGAAAGGATTATTGTTATTAGTCACGTGACGTAACACGAGTCTCTGCGAGACGGCCTCGAAATTTCCTTGTCGTATGTACACGACACGGAAAGTACGATAGAGTGGTTTCAGTGTCACGCTACTCAGCGGGATTTCGAATCGAATGGAGGATGCTGCGGAGGTCTATTCCTTGTGCCCGCTGCAATGCCTCGCAGTGCTCGCACAACATCCAATCACAGGTTTAGACTCACAGATCACACGTTTGTACAGGGATTTATACACACCCCTAACACCCCCCCCCCCCCCCCCCAACACCCTTCCAGAAGAACATCGACACTCCCCAAAAAGATTCCACAACCACAAGCACCCTGCCTAGGAATTTATACCCCCCCCCCCCCAACATCCCACCGACACCCCCCAAAATCGAAATTCTGCATAAACCCCTGCGTTTGTATGTCACCGTTCCGTGCAGCTTAGTTTCGTCGTAACGTATACATTCCAAAAAGCACTTCCGTTTCTAGCAACAGGTACCGCCATTTTCCTAGCTCCTGGACATTCTAAGGCCATCTTTGGTTTTACTCTTCAAGTCAGTGAGGTGGCTAATTGCGTGATCTTCTTAAAAAAAAAAGAATTCCTTAAAGGGGTCTAGCAACACTTTTTTCAACTTTTTTTCGAGAGCCTAAATGCTTGCGGAACTATATAGTCAACCGCAAAGTACATCAGCCAAAAATTACTGCTGTGTGCCCATCAGATAACTTAGAAAGTTGCTCAATAGATTTTTCTCTCTTTCCCGGCCTTGGGGTTCTTCGACCGCTGGAATTACGCATATACGTTAGCTGTATTGGTCCGCTTTCTTAGCTGCAGCAGTGAACGCATTCGATAGCACTTTAAAGAAAGCACAAAAACCAAAGCAGAAAAGCAGAGCGATCTGCTGCCACGCAGCAACTCATCGCTTTGGTACCACAGGTGCGGTTTAAAAAATAATTTAGGATGTTCCATTACTGGTCTGCACTTTTATTAGCGGACCTACCTTGACACTCATGCTGGAAAAGGACGAGTCGCTCCAGACCACCCCGATGTTGTCTTTAATAAAACAAGCGTTTTCATAAAACATCCTTCTCAACAGTCCAATCATCACGACTCAACTCTGTTCCTCAATCAATCAATGCATTTTAAAAACAAAATCAAGGTCATCAATTCAACTCAATCAACAATCTCAAGTCAATCAATCAATCTAATCAATCAATCAATCAATCAATGTTATTATGTGCCCAGGAACAGCGGAGGCCTTCTGTCTGGACACTCAGGGTGGAAAATGCAGCACTGTAGTACATACACATTTGCTAATATCACGTCGTAGCAAAAAAAAAGAGAGAAGATAGAAAGATCTACAAAAGACGCAAAAGAAGTTAGAAATAAAGTAGTGCATCCAACCGACTTTACCAATCAAGTCGTGCTGGCGCAAGTCCAGTATAAGACAGCAAGAAATGCATCAACAGCTTTGGCAAAAGAACAGTGATGTGAGCCAAAAAATAGAAAACTCCCTTCAAAGAAGAATAAAAATACCATGTGTAATTTTAGGCAACATTACACAATCAATAGAAACTGTAATGCTGGTCAGTTGCAAGAAAGACATCTTACAATAAGCGTAACTATACGGAAGGGTGAGTGATAAAGAAGAAAGTTTTTACAAGATTCGGAAGCGTACATTTTCAGTTCAAATGGCGCTGAGTGAATATGGCAACTTTTAATGATAAAACGCAGAAAAAGAAAATTCTACGATAATTACAGTCGCAGTATCAGCACAATACACGAATAACCAGGAACAAGAACAAGCTCGGTGAGTCAATGCACACGTCAGGACGATAAGTGAAGAAAAAGAGCACTGCCAAGATGAACCTAGTGTGTCAGAGCTGACAACCCGGCCAAAAACTCCCGAAGAGGACGCTGAAAGATATCGAGCTTCTCGGAGTGAACATTATGCAGATGCTGCATCCTTTGAAGAGGAGAACGTGTGCTGAGAGCTCCAGCTGCTTTAAAAGGGTGGCGAAGCCTTGTAACTTTTTGTGGAACGCGAAAAACTGATTGATTCAAGTAGTTCCGGGCATAAAATAATACCATGACCAATTTGTACATGAAAAGAAGGTCTGAGTGGGTCCGCCGGGAACTTAGAGAAACAGTTATAGGGATAGGCTCCCGAAGGAAAACGATGGCCTGAATATTGATGAAAATTCGGTTTGTACACGCTGTATACGTTGACAGTTGGAACTACAGGTTCCATTCCAAACGACAGAAGCATATTCCTAGTTGCGGAATACAAGCGTTCTGAATAGGTTTTAGGAATGAAGAAGGAAACCGGAATTCTCGAGAAAACCTGCATACAGCCCCAAGAGAGCGTAGCGCCCGCCTAGTAAGTTGATTGACATGAGGTGAGAAAGTTACGGGCACTGTCGAAAAGCACGCCGAGGTCTCTGATCTCTTCAACTCTAGACAAGTAACCGCCGTTAATACTGTAATATAATATACTAATAATAAGTATATATAATAATAATATAATAATAATAATAATCTAATAATATGAATAATATAATAATCATATAATAATAATGAATGATGATGATTATGATGATGATGATGATGATGTGCGCGAGGGAGGCAAGGTATCTTGTTTTTCAACAACTTCAACAGAAATGTGACTATGGCTTTGTTTCAATTGCCAGATTCGGCGCGCAACGAAACTCACTTGTTTTGAATGCTACTCAGTCACCAACTATAACAGTCACATGTTATTTTATTCCGTAGAATCAAAGCATATGTGAAGGCGAACATGCGGGCTGCTGCCTACGTAGCAATAGTAGGGCGCGAAATTCATCTGCGTGCTTGAGCAAAGGGTGCTAATGTGCAAGTGCACTTTCGCACGTACTCCCGCGCTTTTCCGGCCGTACAAAAGGCCAAAAAAGGCCGTACTCCCCCCATGCGGACATTAAATGTTAATAAATGAATAAAAAAAAAACACAGTTTAAATACACCCTGACCGGCTTTAATATATTCAACTGCATGTCTCCTAAACGCGAACGCACTTCATCTCGACTCAGTTTCCGGGTTCCTTTTCAAACTCACTCGCAAATAAATATGGCTTCCGATTATATATTCTGTTAGTAGCGATATGGTTCCTAGGCACCATAGTAGCGAGTTTTAGCTGACCGTTTTTCACGGTCCGCTCCGCTCGGATAGCAAGGAGGAACGCCATTGCGCATGCGTGGCGCTCTTGGCCGCGAACGGCATTTGGTTGCGCTGAGTGGGCCTGAGCGGACCGTCGAAGACGGTCAGCTAAAACCCTCTAGTAACTCCTCGTCTACCGAACAGCTGCGATCGCTGCGTCGTCTTTAAGCTACCCGAAAAGTGTAAACTGCAGCTTAATTAGCTTTTATTTTTCTCCACCGTGCTGTACCAAGCAGGCTGGCAGTTCTGCTGTTCCGATCATCTGTTGTGAATGATAAAGCGATTACGCGTAAAGCGCGTGCACTAACGAGACCTCCCCGTGCAGGCCATGGAGCTGAACCGGGGCAACAAGTTCGAGGAGGAGATCAAGCAGGAGCAGATGGAGAAGAAGATCGAGGAGGAGGAGCGCAAGAAGCGCCAGGCGGCCTTCAGGGAGAAGGCCAACTTCTTCAAGAACGCCACGACAACCTCGTAGGCAGCAGGGAAGACGTTACACGTGTGCAAGGTACGTGCGTATAAACACCACCGTCGCTCGTTGTGGAAAAGGCGCTTGGCCGGCCTCGAATGAAGACCCTCGAAGCCGGCCAAGAAGCAACTGTCGCGACCAGTCCCTTTCCACTGACCCACCTCCCCGCCGACCTCTATATGTGCTCTCAGACTGCGCTTGCGCCTCTCTGGTTATTATAAGCTGGCCACGACGTAATCGGGCGAGTGAGATTAGAGATCGATCGAGATGACACGCGCCCGTTCGGCTTACACCCACTTACGCGCCACACGCCCGTGCCCTGCGGTGGTGCACGGACGGGCGAAGGTTGTCCGCACCTTCAGTGCGAACGACCGCCAACGGTGCTATCACTTGAACAGCTCGTTCGTCGGGGCGCGAAATGGAGGCCGTTATACTTTCCTCGAGGACGCCTTTTGCCAGACTGGTCATCGACTGCCCAGTGCCCCTCCCAGCGAGAGTGGCCGATCCATCCTCGTAACCGTCGCGGAGGCTGAGCGTTTGTCCCGGTCGTGTAGGTCGTAAACACGGTCACAAAGTCTGCTATGGGTTCTTTCTTTCCCATAGGCATTCGCATTTTGTACCCGAAAAGGAGTCGATAGCTTCGGAGTCGTAGAAATAAGGTAAACAAAGAAGAGAAAGGCGTGTTCGCACACTTTCGGGCTCTATTTAGTCCCAAGGACGAACGCAGTCGACTGCGTGGAAGCAACGGAGCATAGCCGAAGTTTGCACGCGATAGTAATTTACCCAGTGGGTAAAAAAGATGAAAAAGAAAGAAAAACCTCCTCCGTCGCCGACGCCGTTTCGCGAGGAAAGAAAATGAGTGAACCGCGCAGAGAAAGCCCGCCTCGGGAACTGGAAAGCGTGTGAGCCCTTTTGTGCGTCGTGGGGCAAAAAATGCGCTGCTGGGTTTGAAAGACAGCTATTTTTCGGGGAGCCGATGAAAAACGACCAGGGCTGCTGGATGAGAGCGCAGCGGCCGGCGAATAGAGGCGCTCTCCTCCTCCTCCTCCTCCTCCTCCTCATCATCATCATCACATCATCATCATCAGCCTATCTACGTCCACTGCAGCACGCATAGACCGCTCCTCTGTTCCTCCAGTCGTTTCTGTATGATGGTGCCCTAGTCCATAAGGGGAATGGAGCCTTCGTGAAGCGTTCGGGAAGGCTGTCGATGTTCCTAAACTAATGCAAGTGGATTTAAATGGATGGCTAAAAGTTGTTCCTTCTGGACCAACAGCGGCGACGGATTTCGGAGGAAAAAACACGTAACAACGGCAAGTGTGATTGCGAGTTTGAAAAAAATTGGATAACCGAAATTGTAATAACGGGTGTAATAATATCGATACACAAAAGACGTATTCCGTGTGGGCTGAGTGGAAAATATTTCCGAAGTGGTTTTTTTGAAAGGACATCCCAAAGGAACACTGCGGCCCAACAATGAAGAAAGACATGCTCCAGAGTTTCGGGTTGTTTACAAACGGGGCAGTCGGTTCCCCATGGCCCTGAGAGCCCCATTTCCTCCATCCAGGTTGCGACTGAAAGTGTACCAGTGTGCAATTTAAAGAAGAAAGACTTTGCCCCAGGTGACACCTCCATTCGCTTAACCCGCTTTAACACATCTTGTCCTGGACCATTACTGTATAGAGCACGTCTGTACAGTGGCACCACGGGGAAGACTGCGTCACATACATCCTTATATAATTTTTTTCTTGGTTACATTGGCCAGATATTGCATTGAAAAATGGGTTGCCAAAAATCGGAATGAGAAAACAATTTCTTTAAAATATCCATAAACACCACCTGGCATGCTACTTGAAGAAACCACATATTCTGGCAAAGCACGCATTAATCGAACTTGCATTACAGTACGCAGAAAAGAGTCCTGTACATAGCGCGCAAAAAAAAAAAAAAAATCGATTTACAAGCTGCCGTACAAACAGTTGAGTCAGCCCTAAACCGCCGTCAAGGATACGCCGATACATATTCGTCCTACTGCTCCTTTCCCGCGTGGACCCCCACACAAAAACAGCAAATACGCGATTGTAGCTTCTGCACATTCACACGTGAACAATGCAGTACTTACATCACAAACCAAAGCTTTGCCACAAAGAAAAGATTACAAGTCGTGACTCTCGCGAACACTGACAGCCCAGTTGCTTTCAGTTTTTCCGCCATTCTCCCTCAGTGCTCGCACCTGCCCCGCCAGTAGGGTTCACTGTCGCAGCGGGGTTCCCAAGTACTTTAATACAGAAGCTGGCGTCTCGCTCCTACTCTTCGCGCTCCACACAGGACCGGCTTCGGAAGGAATGGGGCGACGCCGGCGATGTTTCTTCCGTAGCGCGCCATCCAAAACTATACTTTAACACACGCCTTGAGCTAGTGTCTGCGATTTGAAGTCTATTATTGCGATGAAAAGTTATGCACACGCAAAATCTGGTGCGGACAAGCGGACAAGCTACATTAGCAAAGGTCGGTGACGTTGACAGCCATTCACCGTGCCAAAACCCAAGGCATAAGATGGGCAGACCTAACAGCATCTCCGCTGTTTCGCTGTCCCAATTGCGAAGGCGTGGCCGAATTTTTTTCATTTCTTTCGTTAAGGAAGGCGGGACATTGCGGGAAACATGTGGTTCTACGAAGAAGTAATTTAGTGTAGTCTCTCTTATTTATGTCTGTCGCGAATTCTCTTCTCAAGGAATACAGGGACATGATGTACGATCGGGCCCACACCTTGCACTGCCGCCGCGTCAGCGTGAAACGGCTCGCGGCACTGTAAAACACCATTTCCCACAGTGCAGTTCGACTCATTAATGTGCTTTGGAGACCAATCAATACACACTGTGGCAGCAAGACATTGAAAGGGGGGAAATTAAGACACGGAGGTAATATTTGATTATTGATTTCTGAATTCTTTAAATGCAGGGGTCTCAAACATGCGGACCGGCCCGCCCGCTCATGAGTGTCTTCGTTCATATATATTATTGTTTTTTTTTTTTTTTGTTCTTCAAAGAACGAATGCGTGAGTGCGCGCCTTGCTCGCCTAGCCAAGGGCTCAAATGGCCACAGATTGCTCGCGAACGCGTTGAAAATCGTCTTTCACGGCTTCACGTTACCAGTGTGGACACCCCTCATTCGAGATCGGAGCTCTAGGTCACTCAACTCAGGCGCCGTTAAGTCGCCAGCAACTGTGATTTGTGAATCGAACACAGCACAGTGCGCAAGGGACTGGGCGAGCACGCGGCGTTTTATGATTCTGCGGACGGCGCTGCACGTCCATAATGAAATGACAACGCCTTTACTGGAGTTTTCCAGGCTTCCACGAAAGTGCAAAGGTTTCAGTGCGTTGTGCGGTGTTGGCGAAGTTTGTTTTCCTATTCGCCTTAGTGCCAGACACTTTTACTGCGCTCCGGATGGGGCGAAAATGGCCAAGCCGTGCGTCAAACTCTAGCTTCTGGCGCCAACATGTGTCCACATGTGTTTAGGGGCGTGTCGAAGCGTTATTTATGGCCTGGGCGAAAGCAACATCGCGCTGCTGAGGAAGAGACTGCACCTTGCGCTTTATTTCCACCCTGCAACTGGCGATTAATAACGGCTTGTTCTGGTAAGCTACCAGACGTGACTGGCCTCAAGCATTTTTTTTTTCGTGAGGTACCAACGCGGTCACCACATGTGTTGAAGCACCACCAAGAAAACAATTTGCGTCCAGGTTTTAGTCATCTTGAAAATCGGTAGTGATATGTTTCTCGAATCCTGATGCCAAATGGCATTCAGAGATGACCCGGCATATTAGCAAGACATCGGAAAGGACTTGTTTCCTTCAAATGGCAGCGTATCTTATTACCCCCACTCCTTCCCATTTCGTTTCAACTTTTTTCGCCGTTCCGGACTTTGCGGGACTAAATTTCTTGACTGCGGCCCACTTACTGATGCGAGTTTGAGACTCCTGGTTTAATGGATCCCTAATAGACCTAGCCGATACCCGTCTCTACGGATACTCAAATATTTTTTTCTATTCCTGCGCTACTAGGTCGTGTGATGCTGATTCAGTCAGGCAACGTGGTGTTTAGTATTAGACGTGCTAAACCTTTTTTAAGAATTCGCAATGTGTACGTATAAATATTTTCGTAGTTTGCATACCTCAATACGTTTCCATAACGTTGTGCTCTACTTACTGGGCCAGTCACATTACAGCAGTGAAAACTGTATATGGCAAGGTGTCTGGTATCTTGCTGAGAGCGTGATGTCACGTCACTAATGTATTGCAGGGAAACCAACTTTGCAGAGAAAGCTAACTTTCAAGTAAAGTGAGCAATGTACACTGGTGCAAATGGTGGTTGGTTGTACATTCCTGTTCATGCAATCGCAGCCCGCATGTCGTGACCCTATAGAGATTCGCAAGTTTTGCTGCTGTAAAACTAAGACCAGCACAAAGACGCTGAAAGGGTGGCTCATAAGGTTTCTATTACCGGCAAGCAGGGCTGGTACAAACCTTCAACAGCAGACGTGAAACACACCCGGAAGCGACGTCATCAGAAGTGGCGTAAGCAGAAGTTGACGTCAATGGGGCGTGGTGAAGCAGCAGTGGGGGCAGAACTACATAGTTGATCCTGTGGCCAAAGACGGCAGGACGGAGTGTACAAGGCCCAGCTCTGGTGTTTTCACTGCAGCTTTTGGCGAACTTTACTCCCTTTCGAACTTTCACTCTTTTGTATTTTACTCCCGTTTAACTTTACTCTTTTGTACTTTACTCTCTGGTGAAGAAATTGAGAACTTGCTGCAAAACAAGAACACTGTTAGTAATTTCCAAACTTGCTTCGTTTGGACTCGAAAGAGCGTGCACTGACTAACGATTGAAAATTCGTGCAAACCAGTTGAATTTCTTCCTTCTCCCCCCTTTCCAGTATTATGCGCCTGCTGCCCCAACGGACCAGTGCGAGATCCAGTTACGAGCCAAGCCCCGGCTACAAGTCACTCCTTGCCGTTTGTTGCACCTTGTCAGCTTATATATTTAATACAGCCATACCGATATTTTTATAATTGTTCTACAAAATGCAGTTTGTGCCTTTCATTGTAAATCTAAGAAAACACCGCCAAGAGACGCAAAATGTGTGTTCACAAAGAGAGCAATTTACTTTGTTGGCGAAATTTGATTTTGATAGCTATTTTGATGAGGGCACAACCGCAGAAGATTTAACAACCTGTTGCGTGTGTAAATACATGTGTAAATAAAGAGAGGACCAAAAATTTTCGTACGTCTGTTGTTACTTTATTGAACAGGACTTCTAAATGTACACTGAAGGCATGGTGGGTTGTTGTACAGACAATAAAGCAAAGAAAGACCCGAAACATCTTTTTTCCGGCCAGCTTGTCCTGGTCCCAAGTTTTGAAATTTTTTCCCTTACAAATCATTAAGGCACTGTCCAGGAACATTTCTCTAACGAGCGTCTAACTCTTACCATTGCATCTAGCATGGTGTCTTTGTCATGTTGAAAAGAATTAAGAAGGAAAAAAGCCTTTGCACTTGTACAAAATGAGGTCCTCAGAGTAGCAGATTGGTGCACCACACATAATGCAGTTGTACACCTGTTTAGGACTCCGAGATGCGACCAGGATGTTCGACAAGCACACAGAAGTTTACCTCAACCAGGCCCGTGCGCTTGTTTGGCTGGCACAAAACGCAAACCTCAAACAATCCACTTTCTAAAAATACTGTTTAATGAGCATCAGTTGCCACACTTGATTTTGTACTCGCCATTTTGCTTTAAAAAACTGAAAAATAAGCTCTCACAGTACAGTAAAACCACCTGTTTGCAATACGAGCACCACACCCGCTTTGTACACCGGTTTAAGATTGTAGTGTATAATAATTTATCACGAAAAAAACTCCTAGCAATTCTCAATGCCAAAACTAAAGGAACAAAATTCAATTTTACACAACTGAACACAAACGTCATGTCATTGACTCCTCCTGTTGAGAAAACATTTATCGGCCACTTCAAGTGTACAATCCTGCTTTGGTTAGCCAATGATTGCCTGCCATTTCTGGATTCTCTCTAGAAGCAGTAGTACAGCAAGTAATACCACTATGAATACAACAGTGTACAAATAACATTAGAATCATAGCAAACAATATATGTACAAGGAGCACCACATTTCGCTCTCTCCACACTCTCTTATACTATTTACAACAAAAACAACGGGCTGCCTTGTACTGCTGCAGCTTGAAGCATCGCACTCGGCGTGTGCCGTAAGTTTGTACCAGCAGTCGCCCGTCGTCACAATCACACATGCACGCACACACGCTCAGGTAAGGGTTGTTCACAACATCGAAGCATCCCCAACTTCGACATTCTTAAGCAACATGACAACAGACAGGCCAAATGTGGGCAGAACAGTACCAACATCGGAAAGCTGTGTTCATCATGGATGCCAACTTTTGGTTTGGGCACGTCACTTGGCCAGAGAGAACATAAGCCCAAGAAGGTTAACCGGAGACAGCACTACAATTTTCTCAACACAAGGCAAGGTCTGAAGAATGATGCTGTTGATCTAAAAAGTATCGAATAAAAACACTCGTGCGACGTTTTAGTTTCGCCCCTTGCAGATTTAACTAAACGAAGCCCGCCCACATTGGCATCACAAATGGCGATGCGAGAAGTTCCTTGGTGGTAGGAAGGAAAGCTACCGGGGGCAGTTCTGGATGGAAAGACGTCCTCTGATGAACGAGATCTGCGGACAATGCATCAATTTTGTTTTTCTTCTACGGGGCAGTTTCACGGTGCCTACGTGGCTCGCTGGAACGCTTGCGCAGTTCCACCAGCAACGCCCGAGGCAGCGATGGCAACAGAAAAAGCAGCAGGTAGGTGCTGCTTCCTTCCAAGCGGGCTGACGTGCGCGAGGAACTCTGGGTGTCCTGAAGGAAGGTGTTGTACCACGGATGGCCTCAGTCGTCGTCCAGATCGGCGGCCGAGGCGCTGTACACGGCCGGCGACAGCATATACACGACGGCTTCGTAGGTGGCCATCATGATGGCAGTGTTGGGAATCTGCCGCACCAGCTGTGTGGCCAGGCCGCGGTACAGGCCCTGGTAGCCCTCCTCGCGCCACACGAGCAGCAGCGTCTGGAAGAAGGACCGGTACTTCTCGCCTTCCTGCCGTAGCCGCGTCCTCGCCACTTCTGCATGGACGGTAAAGAACGAGGAGGGAGTAAGACCTCGCGTGAAAAACTCAATGATCGCAATACCAGAAAACCAAATGACCAGTTTCCTTTACCCTTCCTGCCAGAGCGCTCACAGATTCAACTGTCGGCAACCAGTTGCATCAATACAGGCTTGCTGTGTCTTAACTAGCATTCAAGCTAAGATGATGTGGTACCCACGGTAACAATGGCAAGCTCTGCGTGTCAGCAAGAAAGAACTACTTTCAGTGAGCCCGATATGGCTGGACTACCAAGCTTTTTTTTGACAGGCACCACCATCATTGCTAACTTCGCTAGCATAGCACATGCTACACCAATAAAAATCAGGCATGACAGACCATTGGAAGCCAAAAGGACCACAGGTGAGAAATCGGCCACCAATAGTCAACTGAAAAGCGACATTCCATGCATTCGTTAGAACTGAATTTACGTGAGCATGTGGTAGCAAGGTTCTTAAATGATGATGCTAAGCTATTCCTGCAAACTTCATTCTGAAGGGAGGAGTCATGTTTAGTAGTAGTGGTAGTAAAGGCTTTTTATTCGGACGAAACTACAGGCAGAGCATGTCAACCGCCTCGGCGACCAGTTTGCGCTGTTGAAATTTGTATAACATGTCAGGAATTTTAATGCTAATAAAAAAAAGGTGTGCTGGGCTGGAAGCAAACAGCCAGGCTATTCCCAAATGACTCTAGATGCAAAACATTATTGAGGCCCCTTTAACCATTCTGTGTTGCCTGGCTAACTATTTGACCCCTTGTGCCGAATTACCTTTCACAACTGCCGTTAGCATAAAAAGTGCTACACGCCAGGCATGCAAGCATGTGCAAACTGCTGGATAACTTTCCTGTAAGCACCCAGGAGTTCTTACAATACTTCGCAATTTAAGATAATAGTCAGATTTATCCGTCCTGCAATGTTTTTTTCCCCCCCTCAATAATGTTACATTCCAATCACGTATGAGCTCTCCCCCCCGACCCCCCGCCACACACACGTCACAACGAAATCCCCAACCATAGAGTACACTATACATAGAGGGTACCTCCGACCGCACAGCACCCGCCACCTGGGGTCAGGAAGCCAAGCCGCAGCACAGATAATTTAACCCCAGAAGAAATAAAAAAAAAAAAAAAAGAAATCCGACGAATCCAAAAGCTAAGTGAAGCGCTAAAAACCTCCACGCGCCCAACGCACCTCAGGCCACCTGACGGCAGAGGCGAAGAAAACCTTTCACGCGCAGTGGCAGTGGCTGAGCGCCAGCCACCTAGCGGCACAGAGCCGCAAATACCAAGCCAGATCAGACTGCCGCTGTGAGCACGAGATGGCGCAGCTGCTCGACGCGGCGCCACAACAACGCGAGCACCTCTGCCCCCCCTCCCCTTCCTCCATGCCCTTATCCCCGTCCTTTCCACCGCCACGGAAAACACGTCGCATGGACGCAACAAAAGCGCAGCTGCCCCGCGCGCACGACGGACGAAGGCAGGCGCCTCGTTCACCTCTACCGACGGAGTAAAAGCGTAGCAAGGTGTCCGCCACGGGGCTTGGCCTTCGCGCCCACCTCGACTACGTCGCCGCCGCTGCTCCTAACTGCGCCGCACTTTCAAGTGGGCACCGGAACCATTTCGCACGCGCATATTTTGCCAGACAGGTTGCCGTAAACAACGTTTCAGGGCGCGAAACGTTGTTTTTAAGGTCCTTGCGGAAGCTCTTCGCTCAGATTTGGTGGTAACTCACGTTTTTTTTTTTTTCTTGCTGTGTGCCCAGAAGCATCATTAATAATAAAAATACCAGTGCAAAATACATACCGTTCCCACTTAAGCTTATTGCGAATCATAGTATATATATATATTGGGCAAAAACTTAGGTCGGCTAAACGAGCAACTGAGCTTGGATTTGGGACTCGGGGGTCCAGCTCAAATTAAGAAAACGAAGTAAGTTGCGAAGGACACGTAAATCGTCCAAATGAAAATACATTAATGCTAACACTGAATTAAAACACCGACGCGCGCAGCAGTGGAGGGCTCCTGATTACTTTAAACCACCTGGAGATCTTTAACGTGCGATGAAATCTCGACAAAAGGGCGTTTTCGCTCCTCGCCTCTATCTGAAAAATTAATCCTATCATGGCACTGCTTACGTTAAGTTGGGGAATTTCGCACTGTTTCTTATCTGTTTTCTTCGGCGAAAACAACGTCTTTGGGGGCCGCAATGAGTAAGTTACCAAAGGCTGTATGTAGTTCGCGTTCATGATCCTCTCAAACACAAGCATAACGAGGCACCGCCACGGTCGCGGAAAGTAAATGCTAGAAGTAGCTTCACAGGACACGGAAAAAGGCACACCGCGAACGCGGCAAAGGAAATAAATGTTTTAAATTGAAATTCCAAACCAGACTCGCAACCACGAGAACAAAAGCAACTGCCTACAATGAGCGGTATTTAAAAACTTACGCTTAAAAAAAAAGCCTTAAAACGCAACGCTTCAACGAATAAAGAAAAAGAACACAAGCTGAGCCACCGCGGCGACCTCGGATGAAAACAAGGCGCCGCGGAAAGCGAGCGGCTACCCGATAAAAACACGAGTCAAGGCCTCGCACGGCGGCACTTATCTAATGCTCGTCCAGAAACGTGTATTTTTCGCTCTTTCGGTTACGCGTACCACTCTCGGAGACCTCTTCAATGTCCGCCGTTATCTCCCAAAACTGTTTACAACTTTTCTTCTTTCATCTAAACTGGTCACGTGTTGCACCCGACCCGGAGCCACGCTAATCTTCGCTACAACCGCGCGGGCAAAACGTGACGCTAGCCCGACCAACGAGCGCTCTGCACGCGCAGCGCGCGTGTGCCGATTTGCGACTGCGGCAGCGTCACGACTCAGCGGCTTTCGGAGCAATGAAATTTATCTTTTCTCCAACGCGGCGGCTGTCAGCGTTTGGCACCTGCGGAGTCCAAGACAGACGCAAAGAAGAGCGAGGAGTGGGCCTGGGGTGTAGGGCAGGAGTCGAACAATACGGCGGTCGTGAAGCTCGCTTCTCCGCACTCCCCCGAAGCGAACTAAGAAACCCGCTTTACAGGAGGCCCGAACAGAGGCACCCCGAAACAACCAACGAGAACCGTAAGGTCAATCCGCTGGGAGCGATATTGCCGTGCGTTGAATTATACTTTAACTGCACAAATTGCGACGTATTAACTGATTCATTAATGCATGGATTCAAGCTCACATGAAGTCGCATGCCTTCAGCGACTCGTACATCTGCGACCTCAAACTTTACTATAAAACCAATGCCGTGGTGTGCGGTCAGGCCGGACCTTCGCCCCCACACGTTAAACCATGCGAAGAAGGATTCCCCACACCGTTTTAGTATGATGATGATGGTGACGATAACGATGACGATGGGAATGCAGCGTCACACGTACGATTGTACAAATGTCTATTCGGAAGCCAGGTATATCATATCATACAGCAGGAGAAAAAGCTGTATTTACGTGGCGCTTAAAACACCAAGAATGATACCTCGCGAAAGACAACGTAGAGAGGTGCCAATATCTCTTCCGCTCATACAACTTGTTACGAGAGAAACGTCACGCGGAGATACCTGCGCTCACTGGCTGCCTATTACTGAGAAAGCAAGGCATCCTTCGCCGCCTAACGAGCAACAAAACGGCTTCAAATGGCTCGACCTATCGCGGCCCAAGCAAACGTGCCATAGCTGTTTTCGCTGCGGCTTAGAAAGAACACACGACGCTCACAACCTCAGCTTTTTCGTGCCCTCGCGTGCTTCCCCACCCGACTATTTTTTTTGTTCTGTATTCAGTGCAGCCTGCGCGAGCACAGCCTTTTTTAAACAAGACTTGACGCTGACTTTCGTATTTGACGACGCTTCGAACAGTATTTGCGCAACCGTAGGGAATGTCGCGCAAGCTTCGCTTTAGGGGGACGGATTCCCGCGACAGACGAGCTATTTATTGGCGACAGCGCGCGGTATTGGCCGAGGTCCATAATAACCAGACCTGAGGGCGGCGCGAGGAGCTTTTTTCATGCTAAGCACACGCAGAAAACCAAAAAACAAACACACAGCGTTTGTGGGGGGTCCTAGGGTAAATATTTATAGACGCCTCGGGCAGATTGTGTTTACAAGATTCGCTACTCAATGTCTGCCGCGACAACGCAGAAAGCTAGGCGGAAATAGAAGCAAACAGGGGCGGTACACGGGGCACGAAAACTTGGGCGCTAATAGTAAATTGCTGCGTCAGTGCCCCTCCTTGCATTGGTGAGGGGGTTCATTTTTATAGGCATCCGGCCAGCTGATGCTATAACAATTGGGGCGATATTCTCGTGTTTTGTCCCTTTTTGTGCCCGCTTCAAAAGTGTCCGTTTTCAGCAAGCCCTGACTGGCTAGAAACGAACACCCGGATGTGACGCCTAGCAAGCACGGTGGAGCTCTAGTACACTCTAGCGGAGCTATGAGCCGCAGCTTCTCGGAGCAGACGATTTTGAGCAGACGATTTGTCGTCGCGTTGTTGTTGGTTCACTGGCGGAACAATAAACACATAAAAGACAGTTTAAAATAGGTCTCGTGGTTTAAAATGTGTTTAAATGAACAGTTTCGCAAAAGTCAACCCAAAGCCCGACCTACAACTGGAAGTACGTCACAATAGAAAAAGGACGTAAAACGGACATTTACAAACACGAGAATACCGCCCCTGATGTTATTACGAGCGATACGCCTTCGGCAGATCTCCTTATTAAAGGGGCCACGAACACAAATACCAACTTTGTTTCGTTTGAAAGGACTAGGATACCCTAACCATGTTAACGCCAGCTATTATAAAATGGCGTAAGTACTGGGGCCTTATAGATTTATATGAAGAGAGCGAGACAGGGGAACAAGCACCATGCAGTAAACCGCGCAAAGAAAGGAACAACGAAGGTCAGTAACTCCCACTCAACGCGGCGCCGTTTCACAAACACCCTTAAAATAGCCTATCGAGTTGCTTCCGCTCATCGTATCGCAACGTTGTTAAATTACTGTTATATAAAAAAACGCATCGACATTTATTGATGCGCCTCGTCCTCGACCCCGGCGGAAAATTCCACCGTCGCCGAGGCTAGAGTGAAGAAGATTCGGGACTTCGATCGGCGAAACAAAGTCCGTATACGTAGCCTTTGTTTTGTTTACGCGCACAATGCGGACAAATTTTCGGCACGCGCGAGCTTACAACACTCCCTATGCGATCGCCAGATTAGCCTACGCAAAGAGGGGGCGGCGGTAAAAGCGCATGCGCTGGGCAAGGCCGTTACATGCAGGAGTATAGGCGCAAAGTCACCGACGGCCACCAAAGAGCGCCAAAAACAATTGCTTGGCCATTCTATGATTAAAAGGAGGACTAAAATGTTCTGGGTACGTTTGCGATGTGGTTAAAATTGGCTAGTCTGTTCTGTGGGTGGGTGTAACTGCAGGAGGCGCACGGGGAACATACGGTATACGGTGATTGATTGACTGATTGTGGGGTTTAACGCGCCGACGCAGCGCAGGCGATGAGGCGCGCCGTAGTGGAGGGCTCCGGATTAATTTTGACCACCTGGGGATCTCTAACGTGCGCCGAAATCTCGCACACACGGGCTTATTGCTTTTCGCCTCCATCAGAAAAGCGGCCGCCGCGGCCGGGAATCGGACCCACGACCTCGTGCTCAGCAGCGCAACGCTTTAGCCACTGAGCAACCGCGGTGGGTCGGTTTACGGTGTTGTCATCTTTTCAAACCTCTGACCTTATTCAACAAAGTAGTCAACAGTTAATTCCAAAACCAGAGTTTCGAAAACTTGGCAATGATATTCCCTGGTCTTCGCAGAACATTTTCGGCATACGGTATGCAGTGAACACTCCCAAACGAGAAACCAGCCTAGCCAACGTAAAATTACGCGCAATTCCTAATCACTAGGTCCGGTGCACGTAATAGATAAGCACAATAAATACCTGGATGTAAATCCTCGCTACTACAGGCGGCAAAAAAGGAACTATCACTCGACTATTCTCAGGAAGAATCAGCCATGAGCGGTTCTTCAGAAGCACTAGAAGGGATATGTGAGAGCTTATACGGGGCTTGTTTGGACATAAAAGGAATCTAAAGCGACGTAGAGCTTTCCAAGCACTGCTTAGCGGCCTACCCAACGCAACATCTCCCTATCAGAAATGCGGTTCACTGGGAGTCTGCTGCACACCCACCACAAGCCCCGACTAACCGCGAGCTATTTACAGAGTTAATGCGTGCCCGAGCCTTAATTGCGGGCAAACAGCGGCCCGCGCTACTTCAACTGGCACACGGCACCGCGCTGGCGGCGAGCTCGCTATAAAGAGGAGCGGCAGTACGACGCTTATGCGACGAAACGTGAATACGCTGGAAGCTAGCACACGCAATTGGAGCGGCCTAAAAGTCGCATTTCGTGAGCACCACACGCAAAAAAAATAAAATAGAAAGCAAATAAAAAAAAAAGAAACGCGTATACCATCGAGAAGAGCCAAGAACATTCGGCTTCTGTTCGGTCAGCGGCAGTTTCTTCTTTTTCTTCTTTTTTTTTTGAAAACATGCATTAAAAAAAAAAACTGCGACAATCTCGAAATACCGGGGTGGGGAAAGTGTCGGCTAGCTGGCCTGTCATTCGCGAACACACACGTTTTGCTTCCTTTTTGAAACCAAAAAATTTAAAGGGGCACTGACACAAAATTTGAAGGCGAGATAACGTCGGAGATAGATTGGTGGGAACACATACATCATCTGCAAAATATCAGCGGCGAATACAGCCTAGAACATATTTAAAATCAATTTTGAAGTGTGCGAAACGCAACCGAGCAGCCAGCAGAGGACCACGCGCAATTAATAAATAAACAACATCCAAACACGTCACGAGTTTGTGTTTGCCGCTTCCGCACTACCGGCGTTTTACGCGGGCTCGCCCGGCTCGCCGCTCCAATCGGAGGGCCGGAGGGCGGAGCTTCTGCTCTCGAGAACGAACGACCCGATCGTTGGCGGCGGAGGCGCCGTGATTTCGTCAGCTAATCGGGTAGCTGGCCGCGACCAAGTTCTACAGCGATTCCAGGCACTCTGTTTCTATTACTGTTTATTACCATTGGATGCGAAAACGCGCCGGAGGCACGAAAAGCCCACTGAGCTAGCCGCACGGTCGCTGTGCAGGCGGCGGCCACGGCCGCGAAGTGGCCCAGGCCGGCGCAGGTAGCTCGAGTGATAGCTTGTTACCGCTTGCACGAAATTGTCCCCAAGTCCCGACCATAGTGGCTTAAATGAGAAAGGAGTTAATGATGCGATGGCGGGTTGCATTAAAAATTGTCATCTGCACCGCTTACGAGAGCGGCACTCGAATATCCGCCGCAGTGCTGAGCCGAACACATCTGTAGGCGGACCTGTAGGCAGACCGGCCGGCTGCTCCCAGCGCGCGTCTTGCCACCCACCGCCTCGAGCGTCGCGCGTCGTTCTTTAGCCGCGGTAGCATTTGCACTCGCAGCGCCTGCGTCACATCCACGGTCGCTTTTTAATTAAGCGCCTCACGAGATCAGTACGTGGGGGCATTCGCAGAAACTGCCGTCGATGCGGATTCGACAGTGCTACGGCGGCTCTGCTCTGTGATATCCCTCCGACGGTCACGTGGTCAGCTTTGTTCACACAAAATCCACAAAATCCATCGTTTCGCGGCACTCGCTGAAACCGAAACTGCGACTGGCCGCATTTAAAATGCCTCTAATTAAACAACCGTCGCACGCTGAAGCAAATGAGGTTTCTACAGGTTATAAGTAGGTCACTAGCTACTTATCGCAACGAAAAAAACAAGATGCTAAATTTTTGTGTCAGTGCCCCTTTAAATCGGACAGGATGGTTTGCAGCGTGCACTACTAATTGCGGCGGTATCTGCTAAAGATGAACCAAAATTCACCCCCCTCGAACTGAACAGGCACTTGAACGGCTCGAAAGAAGGCCCAATCAGCTCACCGGTTCAGATACTACTAATAGAAAAAAAAAAAGTATCGCGCCTCCAATTCCGGGCTGCGTGCACGCACACACGCACACACACACACGCACACCTGACAATGTCCCTGCTATGCATAGTCCCGACCTACGTTTTCGAGTGTTATGTGCAGCTCTCCCACTCGACTACATTGGCCGATGCGCTGGAGCGTTAAAACGGCGTTTACCACCTTGCTCTTGCAGTTTACACTGGAGCACCCAGCGGCGTGATAGCACTGCTAAACTCCTACGCCACGCGAACGTAAAATGTAAGCGCGGTGGGTCCACAACGTTGCGTAAGTCACAGCCATGTCAGTCACGAGGCGCCGAGTGTTTTCGTACTAAAAGGCGAAAAGCGGGAAGAAGAGAGGAAAAAATCGGGGAAGGGGAGTTTGAAGACAGATAAGAAAAGCGGCGCAGAAATAGCCGCCAAACAAGGGGAAAAAAAAACCCCAGAACGCGCGTTCCGGGGACAACGGAGGAGCTATGACGGAAAGGCGGAAATCCGACCACAAGAGGAGACGACCGCGTGCGACGAAACAAGATACGGAGAGGGAACGACGGGCTGGCTGCGTACGAGAACCCGATCACGCGATGCGCGGAATATCTCGCTCGTACAGCTGCGCACCTCCGCTGTACCGGGCGCAGCTCCACGGTCGAGCGCGCGCGCGAAAGCCTGCGCGAGCAACCGACAGGCTTCCGCGGATCGCTCGCAGGTAGAGAAGAGACCACGGGCGTAGCCGGAAGGGAGTGTTCGGTGTCAGAACAACCCCCGAAATTATCTGGCCGCTGCCTCCCCCTCCTCCTTTCGGCACTCTTTCTGCCCACGCTATTTACACACTACTTCGATATATTAAAATGTGAAAACAAATAAAAATGACTTCAATTATGAGTCCAAATGACTCCAATTAGTGATCGTCCTGTCTGCTGCTTCTTGGTCCCTGTCTTCTTTTTGCTGGCAGTATGTTTCAAAGTCAACACCAACTAGCCAACTTTCGGCCTTAACTAAACATGACTAAAATGAAAACACAATGCCTGCTTGGACGCAGGCATGCTTCCTTTCTAAGCTTTTACTGGCGGTTTTGAACACCCGCCGAAAAATATTTCTGGCTAAGCCACTGGTAGAGACGGTCCGTCTCTCTCTCTCTCTCTCTCTCTCTCGTCTCCTCTCTCTCTCTCTCTCTTCTCTCTCTCTCTCTCTCTCTCTCTCTCTCTCTCTCTCATGAATACTGAAGAGGTCAGCCCCACTAACAGGTAAAGCTGGCTACTTCAGACGACAGACAGACCGCATGAGTGGACGGTATACGACACTGAGCGCGAGACCGGCAAAGGCCGCAGACATTCCGTTATTGCGGCCACCCGCCGACGGGGAGGGGACTATAATCACGCTCGGCTCAGCCAAATGCGTCTTAAAAAAGGTACGCACGCCCGATAGGTCACCCGTGTACGTTGAAAAGCGCGTCGTTGTTTTTCACGGATCAAACACACTCGCAAACAATTCTCCGGTCGCCGACAGCGAGCTTCTCCGATGTCAACAAGGAAAATGCTGCGCGACGGAAGGGGTCTCGAATCAGCGAAGATTTCCCCCATTCAATCTCCCGAGCGGGATATAACCAGTGGGCGGCTGGTTGCGCGAGCGATAACAGCGCGGCAAATGCGCAGAAACGATGACGGCGCATTCCGTGCGCGCGCGCAACGGGTGACCCAGATAGGACGCGTGGCGGTGTCTTTTACGAAACCGGCGCTCTTCACGGGCGGCGTGTTTACCAAGCGCGGCCGAACCACGTGGCTCGGGGCCTGCGCGTGCCGAAAGGGCGCCGTGGCGAGCGAGGCTGCCTTTTCTCAAAGCTCAGCCGGCGAGAACGAGCAATGTTTTCGCGTCGTAGCGGGCGGCGGGTAAACATCAATGTTTACTTCTACTTTCGGAGCGCTACTCTGCGTGGCATCTGAGAACTCCCAAGCCGTTCGTCCATCGGCCTCCTCGAAACTCGGAAAGGATACGTGGCTTGGACAGCGTTCAATGCAACGTGGCCGGCTGGAGTCATTTCTACGCGCCTCATTACGGCCATGAAACTTTCATGGAGTCTCTCATCCGCGAGCGTGCATTTCCGCCGCGCTAGACCGCACGACGTTGGTAGAATGTGTTCGATCTCAGTGCGCACACGGTGTACTGAGAAAAACGGCTTGTTCCGCCAATGATCTCCAACAAGAAGGATACGCTGGATATTCCCTATTGCTGCCCTGCGGCCCTGTTGGCTTTGGCATCTTCCCATCTAGCGCCAACACACGCATAGGGAGGGGGAGAGTGTCGATTAGCACGCCGAAACGAAACTATAATCACGATACTTGCGCCCTCCGTGGGGCAAAGTACCGCCGCCGAACAGCTCACGCTAACTCGGCCTTTTTCGAGACGTAGGAGCAAAAAGAGACTTGGTGACAGAGGCAGGCAGAGGGAACGAAACCATGCAGTGCAGAGAAGACAGCCTGAGCAGGCCTTGGAGGAAAAATGGCCGCGGTCGTAAAGACTCAGAGACGGGGATGGACCACTGCGGTGAGCCTGAGGATGCTAATTTACAGTCACGCGAAATACCATACCACCGCGCTCACTGGAAACCAAAGCCGGTCCCGCGTGATAGGGGATCCAGCACCGTATGCGGACTTTCGATCGTTAGGTCAATACGGCATCCGCCAACGTCGCCCGCAATACGCCGAAAGGTGTCCACCCAAAACGACTCGCACACAGTTCAACGCGAAACGCTTGAACAATAAGCACGCACACGGCTGGACTCTCAATCAGTGTCGAGCGCGAATGAGTCATACGGACGTACAGGACTATAAATGGCACCGTATAGCTGTCTCAAAAAAGTGTGTCGTTGGACGAAGTGGTTCACAATAGTTAAGAAAGGCGCTTTGTTTTGAAATTACTTTTTACATTTTGTACCGCACTGTCTCTTTGTGACTTGGCGAGCGCTTGTGAGTCCGATTCGTATGACTCACGAATCCCAAAATAGGAGCGGAAACGACCTTCGTAGAGCGGATGGTGCCGACACAGGGAGCAGTGTATTGCGTGAAAGCCATCGATCAGTGAAACTGGCACGGACGGGCAGATTGACATACACATAACCACACGGTAGCAGTATAGAATGCGGAATCAACTGCTTCCGGTGCGCTACGGACCAGCTGGCCGTACATGCCCAAGTTAAGCAGCCCAAGCAAGTGTATTAGTCAAACACAAGCTAACTAAAGACACTGAAGCACGACTAACAATTATCCAGTAAGCGTCCTAAAGCAGACGGATGAAAAGGTGAGGCCAACAACAGCTCCGCGGTTAAAAGATGCGCATAAGCGTGGCCCGTCGAATAACAATATGTTGCGTGTCCACATCCCTTCTCGCATTCGTAGTGGGTTCGCCTTTCCCCACACCAAGGAAAACACATTATCCTCGGAAATATATATGTACGTGTGTGTGTAAGAGAGAAAGAGAGAGAGATTAGCCGCCGCTGCGGGAGTATCAACAATCCGGTGTTGTGTCTGGGTCTCGCTCGTTCCCAATAGCAGTTATCGCGCGCCCCCGAAGACACGGCGTGCGCGACGGCACGTAGTACACGTAGTCACGCACGCACACCGAGACGAAACCTAAATGGCCCCCTGCTTCTATCTGGACACCCGGCACCTGATGACGGACACGCAGCAGCGACAGCGACGGCTCGCCGCCGCTATCGCAGTGCGGCGGCGACAATGCCGTAAACAGCGCCGCACTAAGGTCGGTGCCGCAAACGTCAGCGGCGGCGGCGGCTTTCTCAGAATGCAAACACCGCCAGTCCTCTCTACAAACAACTGACCCACTATTTGTGTCCTCAGCCAGACCATTGTGTGCGCCCATTATCGCAATTAGTCACAGCCGGTGCGCACAGAACCCCGTCAGGTGTCCAGCTTCTGTGAGCGAGTGTAGCCTCAAAGTGATGGATCATCTTTACCAACTTAATCGGCCTCATTTCTGTTGACAAAACGGCAGATGAGAGCACTGCACAGCCAGCGCAGCAAAGCAGGGAGGCCTCACTGCACAACATTGCGTTGCTCAGGAACCCGTTTAACACAAGAACGTTTTAAAGGCATTCCTTAACACCCTGTGCTTTCAACGGTCGCATCCATCCTTAATTCTTGCGGCTACGCCAGAGAAAAATTGCACCACTAGAATGACAAAAAAAAAAAAAAAAGAACGTAGAAGAGGTGCGTTTTCTCCCTGGTCTATCCACTCACGTTGTGCGCTTAGCCAGGCGTCAAGGCAAACGACGTTGGCTCTGCTGATCCCCTTCTATTAAGCACCCATTGGGACGCGATGGGTAGCTTTTGGCCACTCCGATAATCCGACGCGACAAATCTTCGCACGGCTCCCCCTTTTCCACTGCAAATGCGAACCAGTGATCTCCTTACGGGCTCCGGCTTCTGCTACATAAGGGCACGAGTAGATTTAAAGGGCCTTACAACACTTTTTTCAACTTTCTTCGAAAATGTCCAGAACGTAGTCAACCAACACATCCTGTACTTAGATTAGGGGGACGCAAGGTACCTCAGCCAAGAATAACTGCTCCCTACCCATCAGTGCAACTTAGAAACTTGCTCAAAAGATTTATCTCTCCTACCCGGCCTCTGCGTTCTTCGACCGCTGGAATTACGTCATCCCAGCGGTGTGTCGGCTATTGGTCGGTTTTCCTTCAGTTGCAGGAATGAACGCATTGGACAGTCGTTTTAGAAAAAAGAAAAAGCGGTCACAAAGCAAGGCAGAAACGGAAGCCATATCTGCTGCGACGAGCAAATCACGCAGTGCTTCCAGGCGCGAAGTAAAGAGTGAAAGCGTTTATCGGGAGTGTTGAAGAGTCCCTGTAAGCTCGCGTCTTTGTACGAGCTCACTAAAAGTTCATCTTTTGCGTGCTTCACACAGCGGTGTCAAGACAACGAGCAGAGAACATGAGCCGATGATGATGACAATGGTTAGGATATGTGTCGCCCTGTTAACCGAGCCAGGCGTCCGCTGCTCAATGCCAGGACGACTCTCCACCTCGACGCTCGTATACACTGCGCACCGCATGCACAGCGCGTGCGACGCAGCTCACTTGGCAACCAACGGCGCCAGCAAGGATGGCACCGTAAATTCGGGTCTAGGCAACAGACAGGCGCCAACCACCGGGAAGGCAAGACAGCCTGTTGCCAGGACGGGAATACGCGCAGTGCTAGGCTAGCAGCGGAATTGGCTTGCGGTTAACTGAACCAGGCTAGGCTCGGCCCGGCAGGGCTGATGCAAGTGGTGATGTCGCCGTTGTTACTGCTTAACCTGCGCTAAAGGGCACCATTTTATGCTACGTTATATATAAAGAAAACTGGCAGCCTAGCACGCTAACGAAAGCATAGGGCAAGTAGTTAAGTACTTTCGCAATGCAGATAAACATGCTTTGAAATGTTGGGAAAGTGGAGAAAAACGCGCGCCCACGGTGGGGCCCGCACCCAGGCTACCTTGGCGGCTGTTGCATTGAATGTAGCCTGGAATACAGGCTGCATTCTCCACCACTTTCCGGAGGTATTTATGTCTATGTAACTGTACCCGGTAGCCAGCGCTGCTACGGCAACTCGGTTTGGAGGGGCGTTTTTTAACCCCGAACCATGACTCGAACATCTACGTGGTGATGAATCACGAAGGCGCGCTCTGAATTTTCATAGCGACAAAACAGCAATAAAAAAACACTGTCGTTGAGGGCCAATACGCGCCTCGAGCGAGCATTAGATTTTATGTTGCAAAGCGCGTCCCCCCCCCCCCCCCCCCTTTTTTTTGCGATGAATGTCCACCGCGAGATTGCATTCCGCAAAGTAATGCCGTGCGACGTGTCATCGTCGCCAGGCACCGCGATGGCGTGACGGAGATAACCAAGATGAGAAGATTGCTGTGATGCAACTACTATAGCACAGGCGAAGATGATTATGCCTTCCTACAGAAAAAAACAACAAAACTCTGCTGTGTCTTTGCTCACCTTGCAGCAAACTGCGCTGATAAGAGACAGAATATCAGGGCACCTCTTGCGTTTACTTATACCGCCATATACCCTCTGGACCTTCGGCTAGCCGTATCGGCCGCTATAAAGCATTGCGGCTACAGCTTAGGAAATGCTACCTTACGAACGGGATACGCTAAAAACTTTTGTATATGCGGCTAAAGAAGTTTCCAGCACGAGTTGAGTTAGACAAGATATCTAGACAGATAAGACGACAGAGTCAGACATGCTATACATAGTTCTGCCATTTTCTTGCAATAGAGAAAGTATTGCGGTTGCAGGAGTTTTATCAAGCTTAACTCCAGTTTGGAGGAAACACAGCCGATGAACTACGCGTTATGTAACAAGGTTTGCTGCATAAAGTAAGTTCTCGCGCTCCTTGGGCCATGCACCTCTAGCGCACAATAAAGAAATATGCAATTAATAAGTACAATAACCGAAGTGGACGCAGTGCACGTAGCCACTGATGGTTGGTGCGTAACGGAAGGAACAAACGTATCTGAACTACATATAGTACATATAGTAGAAACGCTCTAGCCGTGCGCGCAGTCCCCAATAAAAACAACTGATCTGCGGTGTTTCGCAAAAGGATGACCGGTTGAAGCCGGCCGGTCGTAGCCGATAAGGACAGAATGATAATGTCCGACGCTCGCGATCCCTCACTACGCGATGCGTATATCGTAGCTTGTGTAAAAAGGTTTCGAGAGGAAATTTCGCAAGGTGTGGCAGATAAAAGGGCTCCCAAGAGAAGCCACAAACGCGGCCGCGATATAGTCGCAGTAGAGTAGTAGTATCTGGGCAGCTCCTAGAGTGATAGGGGGGACACGCAAGAAATAGTGGACACCACGCATGCACACACGAAGCTTCCATGACGAAATCGCACGCAGAGAAAGGCGTGAGAGGGTGAAAAAAAAAGGCAACGGGGCCAAGGGCAGGGGTTATCACCGCTTGACGGAACAGCGGGCATTGCGCCAGGGAAACCCCAAAGGCTGAAGCAGCCCTCGCTATTACGTCGTTGCCCAAGACGGACGATAACCAGTGAGGTTCCGAGCGTGGAATTTTCCGTTTTGGGGGGAATTTTCGGCTGCAATCTCGGCCAAATGGGAATCTTTAATAGACGCAGGGAATTTTAGAAGTCGCGGAGTAAAAATGAAAATTAATGCCAATAAACCGAACCTCGCGTCAGTTATTAATCTGTTTTCTCTAAAAACAGTTCTCTAAACACTTCGTCAGATTTATGTTCAAATATCCGCAGTCGTGTTTCCGCAAGCCACAAGCATCCAAGACCGCTTCCAATCCAGTTCAAACAGGAAAGACCACATAGGAAAGAATACTCCACGAGAGCGAGCTAGTAAAGCGAGAAGTGGCGGTGGCTGAAGGGCTGAAGTCTATATTCGCATGTGTTCCTGCGAAATATACAGGGTGGTGCGACGATAATTGGAACACTTTAAAAAATTTTCCTGAGCGAACCGCCACTCTGTTCGCGCCCAAACTTCACGTGGTCTATTTTGTTTGACACCGGGAACAACGACGGTACTTACCTGTTTATTCTGAAAATAAATAAGCATTTTCGCCTATGGGAAAATGGCGGCCGATCTGGACGTGCGAGCCAGCACAAATTGATCATGGGACTACGGCGCCACCTGGGCCATGCAGAGCGAAACGCACGTTTGAGATTCACACTAGGAAGGAGCCAAATAGAGCAGCAGACTATCAGAAATGCACCTAGGAAGGAGCCAAATGAGCTAGCAGACGATCAGAAAACCAGCTTTCACATTTTCTGAACGTCTGCTACACCATTTGGCTCCCTACCGTGAATCCCAAACGTGCGTTTCGCTCTGAATACTCCAGGTGGCGCCGTCGTTCCAAGATCAACTTGCGCTGGCTCGCACGTCCAAATCAGCCGCCATTTTCCCATAGGCAAAAATCGTTTTTATTTACTTTCAGAATAACCAGGTGAGTACCGTCGTTGTTAGACCACAAAATGCGTCCTTCGTGTGAAGTTTGAGCGCGAAAAGAGCGGCGGGTCGTTTAGGAAAAAAATCTAAAGTGTTCCAATTATCGTCGCACCACCCTGTACAAAAAAAAAATTATTTTGGGTACGCCTTAGTCGGCGTGCTGTAAACAAGATATTGCTACAGCGGTTCCGCAGCTGAGCTAAAATTACCTCAATTACCCAACAATGTCGTTTACTCATACGGGCAGTTTTAAATTAAAGCTGTAACATCCAAAGTAAGCATGTTGTGTAGTAGAAATTGTGAAATGCATAGTCGAATTCTACTGAGCGGCAGATATTAAGGAATTTAATTCACGCTTACACTCTGATCCTCTAAACGGCGTCTACGTCAGGAAGGCTACGTAAAGTAGGCATCAGTGGCGCTGGCAAACGCCCAAAACAGAACAGAAAACCACGTAATGATCTATATGCTGCAAAAAGAGAATGCAGGGAAATTTGCAGGAAATTTTGGAGAAACCTGCGGGAGACAATGCTAAAAATAGGGAATTTCTGAACCTAGAAGTGGGAATTTTTCTCCCAAGTACGGAACATCACTGACGATAACCACACGTGTGAACAGCCATGGAGATGTAAAAAGACCCTAAGACTGGCATCCAATCAGCGGGTTATTTCTAGAATGAGAAGAAAAAGCATCCCCTGGCTATCTTAAAAAAGTATTGGTCGCCTATCTGCTCACCTCGCTGCAAACGTCGAAAGATGATAATCTTCTGCCGACCCTGCAACCGGACACGCCCTCATCTCTCCCTCCCACACCCTCAGGCTCTTACCCTCCCCTCTTACTCCTCCCGTGCCCACTGTCAAATACAATTCGCTTTTCCCGCGCTTGCACTGCTCGCGCGCCACCTGATGGGAGAGGGCGCAACTTGCCCTCCAATTATTTAGTGTTTTTTTTTTCTTTTCGATCGTTATCGGTTATGTACTGACACTGTGCCGTTGTGGGGTGGAGTGCATCCGGCAGGCATTCCCAGATAATGAATGGCAGCCTACCATTGTCCCTGAAGAAGAAAGTGTAAGACAGCTGCATCTTACCGGTACTCACCTACGGGGCAGAAACTTGGAGGCTCACTAAGAGGGTTCAACTTAAATTGAGGACGACTCAGCGAGCAATGGAAAGGAAGATGATATGTGTAACATTAAGGAACAAGAAGAGTGGGTCATAGAACAAACGCGTGTGAAGGACATAGTTGAAATTCACAAGAAGAAATGGCCGTGGGCGGGTATGTAATGCGAAAGCAAGATAACCGTTTGTCAATAACGGTTAACAGAGTGGATCCCTAGAGAAGGCAAGCGTGGCAGGCGGCGGCAGAAGGTTAGATGGTGAGATGAGATCAAGAAGTTTACGGGGATAAATTGGTCGCAGTTAGCACAGGACCGGTGTAATTGGAGATCTATGGGAGAGGCCTTAGCCCTGAAATGGGCGTAGATAGGCTGATGATGATGATGCCTGTACCGCGAACCCACCTGAGATTACTTTGGCGCTGCATAAATCAACATGTATGACCTATGCCACTCGGTTTGGTAGTTGAAATGGTCTTGCCTACATATACTTCCTACTTATTGTTAAAGAATTGCTTCAGCTTTCCGCCGGGCAGCTGGATCGAGTGACAGGCACACAGACCGACCAACATTCTGGCGTTTGGCCAGCCCAAGAAAGACTATCGTCCGTAAAAAGTTTCCCGCCTTGGCCGCAGCCGACAACGCGTACAGTACTCAATCAAGAAGTGGAAAAACGAAAGCCAGCGGTCATTAAGCGATAGGAATCCGTAAGATAAAAAGGGCACAGAACAAAAACACACGCGACAAGGTGACACGATGAACTCGAGATATGAAGGCCATTTAGCTGCTTCTCAATGACAGAATGAAACGCGCACGTCGAGTGCCTCTGTGAATCCTTTTTTTTTTTTTTTTTTGATCGAGCTGATTGTAGGGTTTAACGCGCCGACGCAGCGCAGGCGATGAGGCGCGCCGAAGTTTGGGGCTCCGGATTTATTTTGACCACCTGGGGATCTTTAACGTGCGCCGAAATCTCGTACACACGACCGTTTTTGCTTTTCGCCTCCACCAGAAAAGCGGCCGGGAATCGAACTCGCGTCCTCGTGCTCAGCACCACAACGCACTTTTTTTAGGCGGCTAAAGCTAACAAAAAAGCCTGGAACACTATCTGCTACCGCCGAACTCGCAACAAATCAGATGAGATCAGGTAAAGGCGAAGCTTGACGTCACTATAACGAAACGGGCAACGAAGAATCATCGGATGTAACAAAGTAATCGTGATTTTCGTTCGTATCACAGGCAGCGCAAGTCGACAACGGTTAAAACGAAGCAATTCCGGCTCCCATTTCAACATCGTTATAGGGAGGCGAAGCTAAAGTTTGCCGGGCGCTGGGAGGAAAAAGAAGGAAGGCGCTGCCCTCTCCCCGGAGGGGAGTACGCCGGGGCAGCGGCCTATTCGGCACGTTGCTTTTTTCGCTGCGCGCGTGCTGCATTTCTCGCGTTAGGAAGAGGGCTGGGTAAAATTTTCTTTCGACTTATGAAAGCATACACATTAGCACGTGTCCAGCAAGTTCGGTTTAAACGTAGAGTAGTTACTGAGTTCATTTTTGTCGACGTTTGTCTTGTCGTCTGCTACAGACGCGCCGCCTGCTTCCCGCCGCTCGACCGGCAGACTGCCCCACGATTTTAAGGGGGGAAACGCGTTGTTCGGCGGTCGTCGGTTTGGCTCTTTCTTCTGCAAGGCGACAGCTGTTTCAGCTGGTCCACAGCGTACTTTTCTCTTGTTGTTACTCTCCCTTCGCGTGCTCGCGCTTCTGACATCCGGACTTTCTGACTGCAGAAACATTGACGCGTGCAAGAAATGTAAGATAAACGTGATTGATTATGGTTAATAGGTTATTTCTTACTCTTGAACAATCAGCTTGCATCTTAATAAAAACGCATTAGAAAGGCACACGCTAATTAAGGGGTGCGCTGACAGCGCCGCATTTCCATTTTACTTGTACTTGAAGAAATTTTTGTTCGCAATGTTAGTCACCCGCTTGGAGTACAAGTATGGGTTAGCGTGACAGTTGGCGGGAACAACAGAACAGCTTGTGGCGTATAACTTTTAATTACTATTAATATACAGAATTTGGTGTATACCTCTTTTAATTACCAGTATTTCTAAATGTGGGAAAAAAGCGAACAACGCAGCAATCCCGTCCAGAACACAAGTCACAATGACAAGACGGACCAGAGCTACTACAGCCAGGTAAATCGCTAGAAACTATTTTTTTTTTTACCCATGCAAAATGTCAACCTATTGTGTTATATATGGACGGTATCGAACGGCACCAGCTAAACAACTCCGAAGTTCATTTATTATAGCGGAAAACAATCATTGGCAGCATGCATTAAAAAAAGTGTAGAGGGGAGGATCGTTAGAACACTAGTTCGCATTTTCAAAGCCGGGTAATGTAAACTGAAAGCACACAGATACAAACAAAAATGTGTCAACTTATTTCACCTTTCGAACTGCAGGGATCCATGCTTACGTAAGTCGATCCTTTTGGTGCGCTTTCGCGGGGATATGCAGAATTTAACGAATGGATCATCTTCGTCTTTCGCCTTGTTACTGTCGTGGCAGCTGACCATGCAAACAATATGGGGGTTTTTTTTTTTTCGCTTTCAGTTTTCATCTTTTCGTTTCGGGCTAGTGAGGAGTGTTCCCTCCCCGCCGCTCTTTGTACATACGTGCTGGCTTAAGTGGCTCGCGCAGCCGGCGGTCGCCTTTTGTTCGCATTCGTGAGTAGAGGCTGATGCCTCAGGCGGTGCGGGAGACAGCGCGATCTGCGCGTGCCACTTGCCAGACTCGGAGGGAGCGTGGCCGGGAGGCGTCCTGCTTCACAAGAGCACATCTTTAGTCCCGTGAAACCGCCGGGGCGCTCGGCGCGTTCGACTGGCGCGTAGCAGACGACGCGTCTCTAGCAGACGACAGACAAGCACCGGCAAAAAATGCCCCCAGTAGCTACTCTACGTGTAAACCGAACTTGCTGGACACGTGCTAATGTGTATGCTTTCATAAGTCGAAAGAAAATTTTACCCAGCCCTCTTCCTAGCGCGAGAAATGCAGCACGCGCGCATCGAAAAAAGCACGTGCCGAATAGGCCGCCGGCCCGGCGTACTCCCCCTCCGCGGAGAGTGCAGCGCCACCCGGCGATCGTTCCGGAGCCTATAAAGGTTTAGTATCATCGAAAGTATGCAAACGAAGATCAAGCATCTCCACCGAGCACGTGGCTTTCTGCCGACCGTTTTCATTCGTTCATTGCCGGTGTGAACGTACGCGCGAGGAAGACGGCCGATACGGACCGTCTCGGCGGAAGGAAATTCTAAATGCCGACTCCAATGCACCGCCGACATACCGGCAGTGTAACGTGACACTGTCGATCGACAGCGCGTGATCGCACAGATCATGCACGGTCCGGAAGATGCCGGGCGCGCACGGCAGCTCACGTGTTGCGTGCGCGTCCGCCGTATCGAATGCCTGGTGCCGCCGCCGCCCGCACTTGTGCCCCAGACGTGGCGTGTTTACGTCTGCGACGGGGAACGTCGAGAAATCGGGGACGCCGACGGGCGGTGGCGGCCGTCACGTAGCGCGCGGCACACGTGGGCGCGATATGGATGCGCGGCGCGGTTTGGCAATTTCACTGTGCCGCAACTGCGCATTAAAAGCAGCTACCACCGATTATCTGAATACGCATCTAAGGGCCCCATTTTGATGACACTTCCCGGGGTGCAGCGAGCTCTGTCCCCCTTCCCCTTACCCCGATTCGTTTACAAATATGCAAACACGTTTACGCGTCGACGAGAGTCAAGGTTCTCGTCACTCCTTGAACACTTCGCCCTCCGCCGATCCTTTTCCCACATACGCGGATATCCTTGTTTTTCACCTCATTCAAGGAAATCAAGAGCAATGATCCAACGCCTGAGCGATGTATCATGCCAGCACTCTCCTCTGCGCGCCCTAGCAGGCTCGACTTATCATTCAGGTATAGAATAACGAAGTAATCAAATAAACTGCTTATACGATGCCGCCGGCCTTCCCAACAGGCCGCGTGCGACGAAACTCGCGCAGACAAGCGAATGCCCCAGAAACTGCCCACAGGACAGTGATGGATGGCGGTTGTGGCCTTTGTACACCGCAGCGCCGAAAAAGGCTTAGCGCCGAGCCACGGGCGGCGGCGGCGGCCGTGGCCAGTGTTGCCGGAGGCCGCGCGGAGGACATGCTCAAGTTACTCCGTAGGCGCCCGTCGTGGTTCCGCGTTCGAGCGATCGATGCGACAGCCACCACTACACTGACCGGGAACGAATTGGATTGGATTGACCCCGTCGCAAAGCGCGCGCGCGTGCGTGGGCAGGAGGAGAGACAATACATCCGGGGGCCGCACCCACTCCTTCTTGCTGCGTTCGCTGCGCAGTGCCCGATTACTGGAATTAGGCTGCGAAGATGATGCTAGGGGCAGAAAACGGTCGGACCCTTTCTACTCGAGAAAAACTCCAATAACCTGAAGCGATTCAACGCAACAATTTCGAAACGCTAGTTAGGCCCATGCGCTTCTTTAGTAGACCCACGCGTATTCAGAACAAGAACAATAAAGGTTTTATATTCCGCCCCCATTCGCCAAAGCGAAGAAAATACAACACGAAAAAATGGGGTTTCAATACGGACTACACTTTTCAATGCTAGGCTTTTCGGTAACCGGCACGTTAACTATAGCAACACTAAACCCTGGTATGGTTTCAACACCATTGAAACTGAATGTTCCACCCGTCACGTGCGTGATCGATGCTTGTTTTATTTTTATTTTATGGTTTGCGTTTTTTTTCTTTTGCTTCGCAGCTGTGGACGGTGGGTCACGTGGGTGAATTTCAGCAAGCTAGTTACTAAGCGATTTTCTGAGAGCTGCAAGAACAGCACATGCACTTGAACGCAACGCACAACAGCCTCACAAGGGCATTTGGGGGACGTCGCGCGCTGCGCATTTCCTGGCGGCGCGATGCGAATGACAGACAACCCGAATTGATCGACAGACAAAGAAACAAACAAATCAGACCGTTACTTCAACTTTTTGCGTACAGAAAAAAAAAAAAAAAAGAGAAGCCGAGGGTAGCGAGAAAAAAAAAAAAGCGGTGTTACACCCCTGCTGCACTGGTCTCGTTATCGTAGTGCACGATGATCAGACCAGAACAGGAGTCATCGCAGATGTAGTGACGGGGAAAAATTACAGCGAAATTTCCGGTTCGACGACGGCGCCATCCCACTACGCAGTCGTATACCCACTGCCACGAATTTTCAGGATAACTTAGTCTTTCCGCACGAGCACACGCGCTTTACGTTGGACTAAAAAGAAAGGCTCCGAAGTTTTCTTGCGCATGAAGTTGGCACTGAAGGTGAAACTACGAGTTAGTATTAACTCTAGAGATTAAAAAGCCACGAGGCGCGAGTCTATGGGCACCATCTTATGAAGACTAACGCCCAAGGTACTTCGACAAAGATCGTATTCGCAGTAATATCTCGCTGTATACGAAGAACCACTTCTATTAAACGGTTCTGTAGGGTTCTTGCGAAGGTCAACAGATGTTGGGCTAGCGCCTCACGAGAGAATAATTTTCAGGTGCTTCTCTGTTTATCCTTCTTGTTTACGCACACATCCCGTGCCAATGAGTAATGAAAGTAGTTCGGCACTTAAGGCCAACATTAGCCGTCGGATCAGGAGCGGACACCCAGTTTAGGAGCACGGCGTCAAAACAGAGCGAGAGGCAATCTACGCTCAGGGGGGAGGGCACACAACCACCGGCGACCAACGCCGCGCTGCCATCGGGCCAACACCAGTCAGCCAAACGTCGCCGACCCATGGACCGAGGCGCCCCAGGCAGCGACGGGGCAAGGCTATGTTTAGCAACGCGCCCTCAGAATCGCGCCGCTCTGCGCATCGGGCAACGTCGCCAAGATCGCAGGGGACACCTCGATGGCTTTATTTCCGCGCTCCTAGAGCTCTTTGCTTTTTTTCTTTTCGCCAATCTGTGAGCTACTTCCGGCCTCCACATGCGACGCCAACAAGGTGGATCCTGGCGTTCACACACGCGTGCGATCGTACGACGCACCGCGAACTTCGTTGTTGCGTAGGTGGCGTTACCACTTGCGACGAGGATGCGTCCGCTAAACCGGACCCGAACGCCCAAGTACGCGAGTTTGCCAAGCCAGACAGCACACCTCCCGTCTTCCGCCCGGTTTCTTTATTCTTTCCGCGTCGTTCGCATTTTGACGACCGTTATGTAAGACTACTAAAAAAATACAGCAAAAACGGAGTCTGCGGGTGACTAAAAGACAGCTGTATACTCGCTCCAAAAGTTGACTAACAACCACGAAGACCGTTGCTGCGAAAGTAGACTTTTTTTTTTCCTTTCCGAATTATCGTTTAATTCAAACTTTTTTTTTTTGTGTGTGGTCGTGATGGTAACATCGGCGTGAGACAAGTTTCCCACTTTGCGCCGTCATCATTTGACGGACACGCCTTTTTTGACAGCGTTCTTGGATGCTTCGTCTGCTTCGTTACAACGAAAAGGCTTACTGCAAGCGTACGTACAATGTATTCGGACGTCTGCGTGGCTTAGACGCGGCTGAGAACGGACCCATTCAGGGTGCCAAGGCTTTTTATAAAAAAAACCCAAACAACGGCCACACTGCCATTCTATATCGCGCACCCGCAAAGCCAGTAACGCAAGCCGAAGAGCAAAGGTTCGGCGACACATTAAGCGGCAGGATGTAATAAAATGACATGCGGCAGAAAGAACAGGTCCCGTAATTTGTTTCGGTGTTGTGTTTCCCCTGCACGAAGAGACATCACCACGACTTCAAAAATTCACGACGCATAAACGCTCCTTCGTCCGCGTTGTCATACTGTTACTATCGGGGTGCCAAACAAACATTAAAAACCCAACTAGCACCCGTTTCCCAGACGCACTTCTGCATTCGAGAAGCATCGGCAAGTCTCTCGAATAGCGCAAATGAAACGTAATCCCCACTACGATTTCACCAAGCAAGAACTTTCAAAACAGGCAAGCGACACTGCACGCGTTGCGCCACGAACCTATATATTTCCGGTGACGTCGCACTCTTTCACCCAGACAACCGCAAAGCACCTCCAGCAATCACCCCACCACGGAGATTGCATCAGCGATGATTGCATCAGCCATCTAACGAAAGCGAATCGTCTCGCGAGGCGACCATTCCAAGCTCTTTCATACACCTTCTGTTCGCGAACGCAGCAGCCGGAGAGAGCACCAAGCGCTGCCAACCCGCTGAAAAACCTTTTGAAATCGTTACTCCGGAATTATGCGCGCCGCAGTGCACCGCGGCTAACGCAACCAAAAAACGTAGGGCTGCAGTAGGGCTATTACAACATGCGTTCCGATTTAAAACTACGGCGCTAGTCGCGAAGTTACGTTTACATGAGAAACATCTAGCCGCGGCCTGGCGTAGATAAGTAAGTCGCTCGCATCGTGAGCTACCCCGATAGCTCACATGATTGACGTACGCTAGCTACCCTTACGGAAGTCGTGAAACAAATTCGAAGCCGGTTTCACTCAACGTATGCGATGAAACCTATGACGTCACAAATTTAAGCAGGACAAACGTTGTTTGGCTTGGCCAGCCTTTAATTTTCGAATCTTAAAGTAGTACGGGACCCGAGTAGCCAAGAGCTGTGCAAATAATGAATTTCCTTTCGTCATACGTCGAGAGGATAAAAACGCAAAAGCGGGAAGGGGAGTGCGTCCCAACCCCAGTGGCAAGAAAAAAAAACACAGACGTTTCTCTCTTTCTTCTGACGTCACACATTCCCATCACATCGACCGCAGGTGACGCGAAAGGTCGCGGATACAGATGGCAATGCGTGGTGATGACCGACGTGAGAGCATGACTAAGGAATGATTAGCTACACTGCCACCTGTACGTTCGAACTAAATTTTATTTGAGCGTTGAACTCTCACCCGACGTGTGCTGTCCCGAGTGACGTGCGACATTTTTCTATCACGGACATCCCAGATCGTGCAACAGAGCGCGTGCTCACCTATGTTTGAAGAACCGCGATGGAGAGCCGCCCCGCATGCTTCCCTCCCCCTCCCTCTCGCACCCGACTATCAAAAACCGAAGCCCAGTGACATACACACCTAATTCGTGCACACGTCGGTCGCGTGTTCTCAGTGCAACTACAGAACTACAAAAGCGAGGCGAAACTACTAGTTCGTCGAACCGCTACGTGAAGCCAGAACAAAATGTCACAAGCTGCTAACTCACCCCCGTCAAACCATAATTGCACAGGCACTCTCTGAAAGCAGCTGCGAATCAGCGCAACAGTTCAGATTCGAAAACTGACTGTTCCTTTTTTTTTTCGTCAACACCTGAACCATCACGTACAACGTAAAGGACGTTGCAAAGGCTGCCGACCTTTTGATATCAAGCTAGACAAATCCAATTAGACGGACCGCTTAGTCCACACGTTTGTGCTGTCACTTAATTCACGCATTTATTCCGAAACAATTAAAGTGGTTTAGGAAACTGCAGTTTTACTTCTACCATTCCTACTCCATGATCTACTTATACTTCGCTGTGCACGGCCACACACGCTCGCACAATTAATCGCACATAACATCGCGAGAGCCTGTAGCCGGTCTAAATCGTGCCTTGTGTAAAACAGTCGGGAAACGTAGGCTAACAGTCGAATTTTATCAAGAACATTGAGATACAACACGACTAGCCTGCCGCATCTCTTTCCGCGGCGCGTGCGTCATAAGAGGAACAGCCAAAATCAGCATGTACGCCACCAAGTGTCCATCGGAGGCGCCGTGATCTAACTAAATTTCGTCCAAACAACATTCAACGTCTACAAGCACTGCCTATGCGCAACAGCTCGAGCCTCCGCGCCGTCCCCAAGCGCTCAATCACGATTCCGCCATGGCAGACACGTGCACAGTAGCGGGCACGTACTATCGGCGTCAAATGAAACGCGAACACGAAAATACGAACCAGAACGTGCAAAATTGAAAAAATACTGTTCGTAAAGTTCATATAATGGCATGCTATTGGCATGTTTGAAAATCCACTTTTCCCAACTTTGTTTTTGTAACTAATTCACGCGTCAATTTGGCTTGCATGGAAATAAATCGCGCTATTTGTGTGTTCAGGTTCATATTTTCGAGTTCGCGTTTCATTTGACGCCGATAGTACGTACTTCGCAACCCCCTCCTCCTCTCTCTTTACATCTCTCTCTGGGGGGGGGGCAGCGGGGAAACCGTAAGGATTGATAAGCTGTCAACACCTATTTCACAGGAAGTTTCTCAATCACGCACGCACGCACGCACGCGCACGCGCACACGCACACACACACACACACACACACACACACACACACACACACACACACACAGGGAGAGTCAAATGATGAATGAAACCATTCGCGTTGCATTAACATCCACAAAAGACGTTTTTTTTTTCTTGCTTTCTTTTTACCGTTGTGCTCGGAAGCAGCGACAGCGTAAACCGCAGCAGCAGGCAGGACGCGCACGTGCCAAGAAGCAAGCCGGCATCTGGGCGCGACGGCCTGATGCAGCGACAGAGAGAAATGCCACCCGTTGCTTTCAACCGCTGTACCGTTGTATGTACGCTCACTGTGCGAACATACGTCACAGCACGCACTCGTTACACATGTACATCGGACCCTCCTCCAGTCCCGGGAAGGGGGCAACTGTCAATAACGCGCCGGGCGACGTTCTGCCGCGCGTGACGATGTGACGAGACGTCGACGGGAGCGCAAATAGAAAGCGCAGCGCGTTAAAAATAGGCCGCGGGCGTGGCACGCGGGGAATAGCGCGACGGCGCGGCGACTTGGAAATAAATCGGGCATGACAAACGCCTTCGGCCCTCTCGTTCTCTCCGACTGTACCGTTTAGAGCCGGCCAACGATAAAAGAAACTACAAGATAACGAAGATAGACTTTTTTCCTTCCAAGCATTCAGCATCGCGGGTGCTACAAGACGGTTTAGAAATACATAAACAAAGAGGCGAAAAAAAAAAAAAAAGCGGGAAACGAGATCCTGTACGAGCTGCATCCTGTACAATTAATTTCTTCTCGGCTCGCCTTTCAATACGGCCTCCCAAAACGTTGGCACGGCGCGCCGGGCACTGGTTGTGGTCAAAAAATTGCCACTCCGCTTTTTGAAGACCTAGCGTGCACTGCGGGTAGATAAAACAAACAGAAATTGGTGCTCCCACAACGGCCTCTGTGCAGTGCAGGATGCCAACACCGCCAGGTTTGCAAACAGGAGTGCTCCAAATTCCAATCGCACTGTAACGCTGACAGACGGCGTACCGTGCAAAGCCCCAGCACTTCCCACACTTCTGCGAGGTAACGCGCTGATTCCTCAGCTCCATCGCATCCTACTTTCAACAATGCAACGAGAAGGGGAAAAAAAAAGAAGAAAAAGAAAAGTTCTAGAGTAAACTGCTTGGGGCGCGTTGGGCCTTCCAGACGGCGGAATGACGGCCCCCTGCTGTGCTCCGGAGAGCTCAGTTTCGCAAAACCACGAAATACAGCGAGAGTGCGGTGCACTTGGGAAAGACTGCGGATGCAACCAGCGGGGGAGGAGAGGGCGCCGAGTGATTGACGCCTACCTATAAGTGGCGACCAGGGAAGGCGCCTGGTCGCACTACGCGGAGATGCCCAGGGTATAGTGCCTCTGGGCACTATACCCAGGGCACGCGCCCTGCTGATTAGTCAGCCGAAAGAAACGGGAGGATGAGAGCGAGAGGGAAAGACCCGAGGAAGAGCTGCGCATGCAAGCCAAGTCCAACGTCCTCGAGGACGGAAACAGAAACACAACACAGGAGGAGGGGCACTCCTTTTTGTTGTGGGCTGTCCAAACGTCAAGACCTCTCTGTATGGGTGTCAGAAAAAAGCTTCTAGAGGAAGAAAGCACGGGTGAATAAAGCAAAGTACATCCGGCCAGTGTGCAGTACGAATAACGCCACCCGCGGCACAATGGTCTTTAAATGGGAGCATTTACGCAGCGACGCGGGAAAGCTGGAGGCGACAAGAGAACTTCAGAAGGCTCACTGATCTCAATTGCAGACACCCTGGACACTTGGCGCGAAGTTACCGATGGAAAAATAATCCGCAACGACTCCTTGCAAGTCAAACGTGGGAAAACATGAAAACTTTTGGCAGACCGCCTTCGTAAAACGAACGTACGTGGCATAAAAAAAAAAATGCAACACGCCAAAACTTTTTTTTTTTTGCGTCATTGTCGGTTGAAACGAGCCTCATCTATAACTGCCTCCCGTCTGTATTACAATGATAAAGTTTCCACCTACCGCCAGGAAGACGTCAACTACTTCGCGACGACCGGCGGTACGAATTGGCCAAGCATACAGTTATTCTTGTAGCGCGCACTTAGCAACTGCGACACTGGCCTACGTGAGAACTACACCTGCCAACAAGAGATCTCCACCGGCATACATGAAAACTACATCAGCCAACACGAGATCTACAAGGGCATCGTGCTGCCGCAACGAATCTAAGAAATGACCGAAGAGGAAGAGCTGCGCCAACACCGGCGACGGGGCAGCAGAACGCCGACATCGTAATACACGCGCGATTACGGGACCCTCCTGGCCACAATTGCGACGCGTGTGCTGCACCACCGAGCAACAACAGCGCGAACGGTCACGCGCACCATTGTTCGCTTTTTTTCCGTTCGGCGTCAACAACATTTTCAATTGCACAGCCGTCGACACATGTTTAGGTTCCGCTTGAACGAACCCGCACTCTCACAACCAGGAAACGACACCTCGCAATTGAATCCACTCGAGTTTTAAATGCGTCCAACAAAATCACGGGTTACGACGTGTACCACCCGCACGTAGTGGTCGGCGACGGACTAATCTAGGCCACCGGGTGTCTCTAAAGGGACCCTGAAACAATTTTTACAGCTCTACCGCTATACTACTGCCCGACAAACATCAGATAACTGATTGTAGGGTTTAACGCACCGACACAACGCAGGCGATGAGGCGCGCCGTAGTCTAGGGCTCCGGATTAATTTTGACCACCTGGGGATCTTTAACGTGCGCCGAAATCTCGTACACAGGGGCGTTTTTGCTTTTCGCCTCCACCAGAAAAGCGTCCGCGTGAAATATTTTGACGAAGTATCTAAGTCACCTGATGAGCATAGAGCACTAATTTTTGTCTGAGGTACTTTGCAACACCCCAATCTAAGTACTGGATGCGTTGGTTGGCTACGCCCTCCAAACATCAGATTTCGACAAAAGTTGAAAAAAAAAAATTGTTAGGGCCCCTTTAAAGGGAGCCTGCAACACTTTGTTCAACTTTTTTTGAAATCTTAAATGCTCGCAAACCTTAGTCACACAACCCAGCCTTGTACTTAAATTAGGGGCTCGCAAAGTACCTCAGCTAAAAATTACTGCTTCTCATCAGATAACTTGGAAACTCGCTCAAAAGATTTTTCTCTCTTTCCCGGTCTTGAGGTTCTTCGACGGCCCGAATTAAGTCACTGAGACCATGTAGCAGCTGTTGGCCGGTTTTCCTTCAGTTGCAGCAATGAACTCTTTTCGATAGCAACTTTAAAAATAAAGCGACAAATGCAAAGCAGAAACGGAAGGCGTATCTGGTGCGACGAGCCAATCACGCAGTGCCGCTCCGTGCTGGCGATAAGTGTAGCTTTCGCAGTGCTTCCAGACGCGAAGGAAAGAGTGAAAGCGTTTATCGGAAGTGTTGCAGGGCCCCTTTAAGAGTCTGTAACACAAAAGGCCAGGAACTGAACCCGCGTAACATTTCGCCTACCTAGCTTGGCGCCGCTACAAACGGCAACTGTTGCTGCTCGATCGTGCCCATATTGGGCGCTTACCGCACAGCGCAGGATGGCCGTGCCCAATACCGTTCGCTCACCCCGCCGCGCCGGCGACGCTCTCAAGGGCGTACGGGAAAGGAAACAGCTTTCCCCGAGCACGCAGGCAGGCAGGCGGGCCGAACGCGTGCGCGCCGCGTACACCGACCCAGTCCCTGCGAAGGACGACGCCAAGGGCGGAAAAACAAACGCCCGGCGCGGCCGACACAAACACCAGGAGACCGCGTGATAGGCAAACGGTATGCGCCTCGATGATCCCCTTCCGCTTTCTGGCTCGTTCAAAAACGGAAATAGATGAGAATTGAAACGATCAAGCGTCAAGCGCACCTGTTTAACGTCCTCCTCGTCCACTTTCGCGCCCTTGAATCACGCAACAAAGACCTACACCCCCCCCCCCCCCCCCCCCACACACACACACACATTGCAGTAGAATTATTAAACCGTACCCGCATAAGCCGTAGTTTTTTTATTTAAGCGTAATCCCCAACTCGTCTCCTTTTAACCTAATGCATTCGGGTAAACCGTAGTGCCGGTTAGTACGTACTTTCTTAGCGTCCGCGTCAGGTTCAGTTTAACGAAGTTTCACAATATATATATATATAGATTGCCAGAAGGGCTGTCCGACCGAAACGTCGACCAATAAACAGTTTTGTTAGAAGCTATACCCATTTTTTACTATTTTTTACGGCAGCCTAAGACAGCCCTTCTCGCGACATTATAATAGCACTCACTGGCAATACGGACTGCATCTTTGACACATATATCAAAGATGCAGTCCGTATTGCCAGTGCTATTCGGCTACTTGAAGGTGCTTTATAGCGCCGAGTGAGGTGATTGTCATTATTTTTTTTATGATACAGGAATAAAGAAATCAAAGTCGAGAAACAATCCGTCGCGATGGGAAGCGATAATCGAACCCACGACCTTCGCATAACGCGTGCGGTGCGCTACCAGCCACCAGCCACACGCACACACACACATATTATATATATAATATATATATATATATATATATATATATATATATAATATATATATATATCGGACACAGGAGAGGAAGGAGAGCAATCCTGCTCCGTCAACGTCCAATTCGCTACAACTCCAGCTGCGCGCAACACCTGCTGCGGTAAAAAAAAAGAGCAAGAGGTCATCATAAGCTTCCACTAAAGGGGGACCCAAAACGTGAAAGCTGTTGGTGCTGTTAACGAGCTTCCCGACCACTCGTTGTAACGGAGCTCCGTTACAATTTAAGCCATTCAAAGCACGTTTCAGCTGCCGCCTAACCGTCTGGGCGGAATGGGAGGCCCGCAGAAACGACTAGACTACCGAAGGGCGGCGAAGTGATACTGTGTACACAAAACGGCAGCGAACACCGCTTTATTAAAATGCGAGAGCTCTCGGAATTGTATGAAGCCCTGACTAAACTACAGATCTATTCTTTGTGATAAATTTTTTTAAACCGCCGTCTTCTTACGAAAACAACACGCACGTTGAATTTCTTGCACTGGGAGTTGGTTGGCATATTTAGGTATTACAGCTTTCTTTTTTCTTTTGTAACTGACGAAGTTCTGTTCCCGAACAATCAATAAGCGCATTTCCTCGGTCTAACGTCGCAAAAATACACCGTGAATTGCTCTCGACTGTTCGTGGTGGCGCTCCGAGTACTGTACAAGGCTAGCCTTCTCGTTGTCAAAACAGACTTCGGGAATATCAATCTGAATAATCCCCCAAATCCAGTTGAATGGAGTGAAAAAAAAAAGTGCACAGAAATCCCGAGGACTATCTACTAATGCGTAAGAATTCTTACGCCGCTCCTCCGGTTCACAAACCTCGCGTGCCCTTGCTGGCACTAAAGGTGCGTATCTAGACTCAACTGACTTTTCAAAGAAATCTTATTAACTTGGGATTTTGCGCAGACGCAACTGTTTTTTTTTTCCACTCTCCCCCCCCCCCCCCCCCCCCCCCCCCCCCCCCTGTCCCAACCCTGACGCGGCGATGTCACCAACCGCATAATGTTACTAATATACAACTATTGCATCAACCAGTAAGACGTCGACTTTTAACCCAGCAGCCCCACAGATGGTTCTCTCTGCAGAGACACCCGTAAGGCTAAAAAAGTATGCACTAACTTTTCATGCGGACCTGACGAGAAGGGTTCTCTCTCGGATCATCTATTGTTTAAACTGTTCCTTGCAGACTGTAAAGCCACCAATCATCAACATTTACAATATTACAACGATTAAATGTGTTAACTTCGCCAATTGCGCATTTTTGTGCCAGCGCAAGGCGCTGCACCTTACGGGTTACAGACAGCTGTTGCTGCTCTTGTGCGAGGATTCGAAAACGTAAGTGTGCCGCGCGGTGTTAGATTCGAATGCAGCTTGATCAAACACGTTCGGTTGCAGCAGCCGCCGCAACCAGCAGTGGACGTCGAAGGAGCCATGGAACGTGGAAAATACGCAGAAGCGGCCGTTGATACAACGTGCCCTTTTACCCCCTGAGAGTTACGTTAGGCGTTACGCTAGGCCTAACGTCGGGCCGACGACACATACCCGCGTCTCTTCCCCCGATGCGACGCTAGCAGTTCGGCTGGGCCCTTAGCGAAAATAAAGCCGTCGCGCGCTTCTTTTCCTTTGCTTTACATTTACTTCCGAGGCATGACGCGTGCTTGAAGCCACATGACGCGTCGCAGACAATAGAAATTTTCTCGCCGCCAACGCCGTTTCTTCCACTCCATGGGCCACTAGGCTACCGCAAAAAGACCGTTCCGATATATGAACGAAAGTGCGACCGAGACTGCTGCCAACGGCACGCACAAATAGGGAGAGAAGGGAGGGGCCTCCAGCCAGCCGGGAGACCTTGCTATCGCTACAATGTGTCGGCGCAGCCCTGGTGGCGGAAGCTCAGGACCGGAAGGCAAACGACCAAGAGAAGTACTTCGCAGCCTCGGGCATTCGGAGACGCGGCGGAAGCGGCACTCAGTTTGCGGAACCAAACCACGTACGCAGTTTGCCCAACAACAACGCGTCGAACAGCTTCTCGAAAGAGTAGGAAAAATAGACGAATACTACTAGAGTTACGTCACTGAAATTTGAATGCTGGACAATTCGGTGGTTCCCTTCAAGCGTTATTGGGGCGGTAGCATCTCCGCTACAGCAAAAACGCCTTCAACTAAAATCTAGGTTAGAAAGCGACGCACATAAAAACTTGCCGGTGTTCGACAAATAATACGCCCCGACTAGACCCGCACATAATATGTAAGCGCTGGGCTCCCATTACATGAAAAAAGTCTTATTATAAGTACCTCACACGGTCCGTTATACCCATGGAGCGCATAATGTCACGCGTAACTGACCGACAAATTTAGGGGTGGAAGAGCGGCTAAAACACGCTTACGCATTTTGAAAAGCCCGCGTGACTGCTCTCATCGATCCGACGCTGGGAGCGGAGGTGGTAAACACCCGCGACGTGCACGTCGTCAGCGAACTGCCCACGAACAGAGCACAACAAAGCGAGCTCCGTCCTTCGCCCTCTCCATCCAATGACACGCCACGGCGCGCTGCCAAGCCTCGCTTATTACACGGCGCACATATTCACAGAACGGTGGACGCCGCGCCGCGATCACAACAAAAGTGGGTCAACGAACCAAACAGCAACGGACGGGGAAGGACGAAGGAGGAGGGCCTACGTGACGGGGAGCACGCATGCGCACGCGCCGCCATCGTGTCACGCACGCATGCGCAAGGAGCGCGAGAGCAAGCTATCAGGCACGAAGGTGACCAGTGGGCGGGAGAAAGTGGCGGGGGGGGGCATCCCGACCTCGACGGTCACCGGTTCCCGCCAGACCCGAAGGTAAAACAGGCAATGAGGCGTTTTTTCGAAGGCGTCCTCTTCGTCCCACGTTGCCCGCGCTGCCTCAGTGGCTGGTGAACGTTTCCGATGACCGCGCGATAATATACTTCGACACACAGAACTCGACCACTGCAATCAGTTCATTGCAAACGGTACAAAAGAAAGCGCCGCAAATTAACGTTTGAAGCGTCATCAACGCTAACCGCGTCGGCGCGCTTCCGAGAAACTGGTGCCAGTGTCCTATTTCTGCAAATCCGACTATAGTACGGGATGAAAGCTCGGTCCAGCCACTTGACGCGAGGACGACATATGTCACTGCGGAAGGATTGTGGCCATTTTCTCTCCCCCCCCCCCACCCCTCTCTCTCATTGTGGTGCATTACGTAACTTGGGGCAGGATGAAATGCAGAACGTTTCCGCATTTTTTTTTTTATGGTCACACCCTGGTTACTGCTGAGTCCCAAGGGATCCCGAACCGACAGCTACGGGCGGCAAGGGAGGACCTTGCTGTCGTGAATGGACAGGTGGACGAATTATTATTATTATTCTTTATTCAGAAGGGGTTACCGCCTTCCCCGTCTCGTGAGGGACGGGGAAGGCGGTAAAAGAGGTAAGGGCGTCTACATCCTCTTACACATACCACCGTATGTGTATTTTTTGGATAGCTGGACAGTAATGAGCAAAGATACACTGAATCAAAACGGTGGATATCGTCCCACTGCGACATTGTAAGGTGCCTAATAAAACCGCCGAGTGCTGCCGTTTGGTAAAAATTAGTTCAAAAATTTTTAAACACTAACGGACTAATTCTGGCCGCCTGGGGATCTTTAACGTGCGCCGAAATTTCGAACACACGGACGTTTTTGATTTTCGCCTCCATCAGAAAATAGGCCGCCGCGGCCGGGAATCGAACCCGCGTCCTTGGGCTCAGCAGCACAACGCCATAGTCACTGAGACACTGCGGCGGGTAACGCCCAGTACAGAGCGAATGTAGGAGGCAACAGGAATAAGAAGGGGAGGGGGAGGGCAGTAACATTCAAAGCAGCGCGCAACGACCGACAGAGTTGAATAATCTAAATTAAGAGATGAGCCCCCGGAGAAGAGAGAAATTGACGTTGAAAGTCGAAACCATGTCCCATCAACTTTTGACCTCTGGTGTAATACGAGCGAGATACGGGATAGATTTCCAGGCAGAGCAAGAAGCCCCCACTCATGAGGGCGAGATAAGTGAAGGGTCAGAGATTTGCATAGCGCGAGTGTAGATAACGGCGGAAGGAGGGAGATCACGCGCATCAAACTGTTACCGAGAGCTCTTTCTTTCGCCGCGATTGTGGCCGGAAAAATAGCCCTCGAGATAAAGAGGGAGAGGAGTGTCGACCGGTCACGAAACACACGGCGCCGTTCACGTCGAGAGGGCGAGGTCGGATACCTCTGCGTGAAAGAGGAGCGAATCCGGAAAAGACGCGCGTGGTGGAGAGAACGAACGCGCCGGCTTGGCGCCACGAAACCGGAGCTAGCGAGAGCGTCCGAAGAGAGTAGTCATCCTCCTACGCTTATCGCGCGGGCCTACATCAATGCAATTATCACGTGCGCGCGCGCGTTTGCGGAACTGCGCCGCCTCGCATCCCCCTTTATCTCTCGGCCCTTAAATAAAAAGCGGAGGGGGTGTTGACAGTTGGGTGAGCGCGCGCTCGCATGCACACAGACCTCGAGCATTGCGCGATAGCGCGCGATGAACGCAACCCCCGCTCGCTTGCTTGACCACAGCCCTTTTTATCAGCGCCACAAGTTGCGTTTGTTGGCGCCAGCGTGGGACGCGTCGCGGCGTGCCGACTTTTCCAAACGCGCCCCGGCCACGGGCTCCTGCAGCTCCATTCATGCAAACTTTACCGCCGCCTTGGTGGTAGGCATTCAACTTATAATCAGCAGATGACTCGTACCCTGACGCGACGACCTTAGAGAACGCCGGGACAGAGTACAACTCGAATGAGATGAGCGCGCACGGTTGTAAATATTATTGTTATTGATAAAAACAATAGAAGAACAAGAGAGATGAAGTGGCAACGAGCGAGGCGAAATTTCGACATAATTTGCTTTCCCTGGAGTCAAATGCGGGCTCCTAGCCGGCAGGAGGGACACTGGCGGCACGTGAGTGAGTCCTAAAGCCCTTTCCTTCTCTCCCAGTGCTGCAAAAACAGACTCCAACGGGACGGGTTCCGTAAGGTAAACCAGTTTTCAGAATAACGGAAACCCCTCCCGATGGGGCACGTTCTTTTGTTTCGTACGGCGAGAAAATAGAACGGGCCAAGCCACCGGTTAGGCCGCCTCTGTCCATGATACAAAAACGGACCCCGACGTAAGGTGTTCAGTTAAACTCGTACTGAAAATCCGTTTTCCTACACCACAGAACTCGCTCCAGGAACGACTTTTCACGGAAACCGTTCCATTGAGATCCGTTTTTGCAGCACGGGGAAAGAAGAACGCGGGCTCTGACGAGTAATTAAGCTTAGGCAACGTTATCTCAGTTTCTGTGCCAACGATACCTTAGAGCCCCAGAGTGCACTGGACGCTGGCAATCCCGGAATAACACACCCGGGCGTCTTATCTCGCGAAACGACAACATGCGGTCACGAGGGTTGGGGAAAACGACAACATGCGGTCACGAGGGTTGGGGGCAGCTAATAGGCATCGCACCATGACGAGTGAAAATAAAAACGGTCGGCGGCGATATCGCGAGCGCGCAAATGACGCCTCCTAAACGGTGTCACGCCAGTACCCGCCTTCCACGTGCACCTTCGGGACGCCGTCACGACGAAAACAAAAGCACGCGCTCTCGCAGCCCCGCAGCCCTGGGCGTGCTCTTCTTATCGGCGCCGCGATAACCGCTGCAGCCTCCTTCAATCCTCCTCACAGTTTGTTTGCCTGGCGTTTTTTTCCTCCTCGACAAATACGAGCCCGCACGGCGGAGAGCGCGACGACCGCGATTGAACGCTGCAACATCGTTTGTGGCGGCGCAATGATACCGTAAAGCTAGAGCAGGGCCGACGTTGTATCGGCGAAGAGGGCTGCAAACAGGGCGGCTTAACTAAGTCCAACTCTCAAAGCGGGCGCTGCTGTAACGCGATAAGGCCGACAAGGGCCTGTCCGAGATACGGACCCCTTGTAGGGCATTGTAGGCCTGCGAAATGTATTCCTGGCACTTCCCGATATATACGCGCCGCTGTCTAACAAAAAAGGGACAGAAAAGGCCCCCGCTCCTATCGTCGCTGATACTTCTAGCGCCACTTGCGTGAAGAAACCAATGCAGGCACGTGGCGTGCATGCATACTGGCGCCGCAAATCAGGCCAGACAGTGGGACCGGCCAGCTGCCCTATCCGTGCCGAGATTGTGCCCTAATCTAGGCGATTCTGTTTACCGGCCGTGCAGTTTGCGCAGAGGAGCATTGCTCCACACAGTGAACGAGGCACTCAAGGAGGCAAGGACCGACGCAAGTGGTGCTGAAGTCCGGCTTATGCAAAGCTGAAAGAAGGGACAGGCATGGCAACGACAACAGCTCTAGGGAATCTGCGATCTAGCTTCCATTCTGTAATGCCCTTACTGCGCATGAAAATGAAGACTGGCTGCTCCTTAACAGTGTTATTAAATAATGCACTGAATGCATCTGCCAGGAGAAATCTTCAGCTTGTTTAAACTAAACACCCTGAGGAACTGCTCTAAGCTAAACTTGGCAGTTTTTGAATTAGGCAAAGTTTCTAGTTTCGATCTAGTGACAACATTAAATTGAGCAAGGGCTAACGCAATGAGTTTTAACAGCAGCCCCCAATTTTTTTTTCGTATACGTCTCCAATAGATAGAAAAAAGGTTCCTTAGGAAGCAGGCTAGCAAGTCTGCATCAATAAAGACAAGTGTTGGGCCCACAGGAAAGCCCTGGGGTACACACCGAGTCAAATGGCGCACAGCCATAACTGTGCCATAACCAAAACTGGGTAAGTTAGCAATGGCTTTCATCTATGCAAGCCTGGGAAAGACCGCACATCCTTGCTAGTACTGTTTGGAAACTGGCAATGCATTGCGCCAAACAGGCACGGCAGGCTCACCATGAGGGTAGGCGAGGGTGGAGGCACAGGTCTTGGAGACGGCACCGGCCGCCATGAACTGTACAAAGTCCCGGGTGGACTTGACGTCGGGGTTGTACGAGTCCCTCGAGGACTCCTTGCGCTGTCGCAGTTGAGCCTTGATGAACTCGTAGATGACAAAATGAATGATGGTCTCCGAGATGCCAAAGTAGGACGCCGTGATGCCCTTGTAGAAGCCCACCAGGCCGTGCCTCTGGTAGATGTCGCGAATGCACTGCAGGGCAGAGATGCTGCCATACATCCTGCACAAAACAAAAAAGTGGGGGAAGGGGGGAAAAACAACGTGAGTGCATTGCTTACTGGGCACAGGAGGGAATCTGCAAGTCTCCAAGCAACCAAATCGTTAAATGAAGCCTTGCTAGCGGCAGCCACTTCATTTCATGCTTAGTGAACTATGCACACCAATATCCAGAAGCTGTCTTTAAAGCTCTATGAAGACCAGAACTACAAACGGGCTGCCGTGATGTATATGATGCCTTTGTAGGTGCGCTTAGTAGCTAGACAGTGTAATTGTGCAAAAATTGGCAGGAAAGGAAAAAAAAAGGAAGAACCAGACACTTTCACAACAAAAAAGTAGGGAGCGAATATTTCCGTGGCACTGAAGCTACGAACACACTAGGACTGGACCACAAAGTCTTGCTTAAAGAGTGCAGAAATAGTTTCTGGCGCCCCAGAACCTGCAGGATGCGTTGAATGCCTCACCTTTGATCAAGTTGGAGCCTCGTCTTCACGAACCAAATGGGATTGGTGGCCGTGCAGGACATGAAGCCTGAAACGACAGCAGACACAGACACACCTCATGGAGCTATGCGCCCTTCCACAGCAGCAAGTGCACAAACGGTGATACGGCCAGCATCAAGCTGCCGGCCGGCCCCCGCCCAAAACAAGCGCCAAGCACTCGCACGCACAAGTCCTTCGCTGCACGGGGCCACATTGGCGAAGAACAAACACAGGCAGGCCACAGCAGTGGTGCGGGGCGAGACGGGGACAAAAAGGGGAAGGAATAAACGTCAATAATGGTAAAGGAGGAACCAAAAAAAAACAAGAGCTACTAAACTATGCAACACCCAAATCTGGCGGGGTGGGGTCTTACCAGCGCTGGCTGCAGAACAGATATGTACAATGGGAGTATCCGAAGGGAGAAGCTCGTTGAAGATGCTCTTGGAGTTGGAGTATGTACAGAAGTAGATGGCCCTGGTGTGGCAAAACATGGAAGAACCGTGTGAGTCGGAGTCCGCTGGAAGACGGAGTACGGGGGGGAGGAAAGAAATGGAAGAGAGAAAAAGCGGGAGGAGGAGGAAGGAAGGAGCGCCGCGCCCTCGCGCATGCCCCGGTCAGCGGCCGAGCAGCGGCGGCTGTCAGAAGAAAAAATGATGTACCTCGATGGCGCCACCCCGACCAGGTTAGGCCCGAGACCCTTGAAAAGAGCTTTGGTGCCTTCCATCTCGACTATTTGCCTGGGTTGAGTTGGGGATGAGACAGAGAGAGAAAGAGAGAGAGAGGGGGAGAAAAAAAAGTGTTAGACTTTTCGTGAAGCAGCCGTCACACCTGCGCGCAGGGTGCGCGTGCGAGTGCGTGGCCGGTGGCAAAGCAAGTGACACACAGGTCAGTTCCACAGTCACACAAAAAATGACTCAGAAAGGCTGCCAACATGGTGGCAAAAAGGTCTCCGGCGAAGTTAAAAGTGTCCACATGTGTCAAGTAGAAACCAATGCTTTGGACGTTAATTTTTTGAAAACTACTTTAATTTGAATCACTCATAGCCTCCATCACAGTGGGGGCAATGATCTTCACACGGCACACAGTTGGTACCCTACAAAAGTGTTCGCAAAAAACGCTGGCATTATTGATTACAGAGATGCATTTGTACTTAGAGTACAACACCCTCTGCGGTGGCTCACTGGCTAAGGCGTTGCGCTGTTGAGCCCAAGGACGCCGGTTCATTTACAGGTGCAGCGGCCACTTTTCTGGTGAGGTGGAAACCAAAACTGCCCGCGTGTTTGGGATTTCGGTGCACGCTAATGATCCACAGATGGTCAATACTGTTCCGGAGTCCTCCACTATGCCGCGCCTCATCACCTGTGTAGCATTGGTTGCCATATGACTCAATAATAAACAAAATGAGTTTCACTTTGCTTTGTTAGAATAACACTGACATCACTTGTAACGCAAGCTTCCCTCAGCCAAGCTGTATAATGACGAAAACATATTGCATGCGACTCACTAACTACCTTCCGCACTAAAGTTACGTCATATTATGCGCAGCTCGCTGATATGGCAGTGGCCAAAAAAACTGACACAAATTAAACCGGGACCATAAGTTCGCAGAAAGAGCTATTTGTGCTTGAATTTAGTACACACTCTTTTTAAAGCAGTAAGGGTGGTAGGGTAAACAACGACAGTTCGTAACAAGCGCGTTAACATAGAAGCAATTAGTGTGGCCCTTTGCCAGGTGACACAGCCCAACACAGCTGAAGATGCAGACTCGCAGCACAAACAAATTGCGCAGCTTCTGCAAGAATACAATTACACAACCATGCTGAAACGAGGTCAGACAACTCTGTATGTACCCTGCATTCTGCAGGTAAGTACAGACAATTCAGCACCTTTAAAAAAGTCCGGGTGTTCCCAGCTTCAAAACGACTAAAAGAAAAACAACGATCTCGCCTAAAAACGCAAAGGCAAAGGCTGTCTCTAGAACTGCAAAAATCTGTACTCTCATTAAGCGGCTCCAATGACAGGAAATAAGTTTCTCCAGTCGAACCTCCACAGTGACACTGCTGGAATTTTTGACAGCGTGCAGTGATGTGCGGCGTGTTCCTGTGGCCCCGGAACCCCTTATTCCCCCCCTCGTTGGGAGTAAAAACAACATGTGGAACTCACTTGAGGCAGCGCCATATTCCTATGGAGGGTGCCCGTGCGGTGGTGCTGTTGGTGTTGATCACAGAGGTGGAGAAGCCCCCGCTGCCCCCCGTTGGAGTAGGGTCGCATGCGCACGCATTGAGGCCCAGGCGGTCAGCGATGGCCTGGACGGTTGCCGGCGAGTTGCCGGGTCCTGACACAAAGTGGAAGTTGGCGACGGACGACTGGAGGCGTGTCTTCACGACTTCCAACGGACAGGTCGCAATGGCACCAGCTGTTCCACCCAGCCTGCACAACAAAGAAGAAATGTTTCTTGCAGCGAGCACACAGGATTCCAGGTCAAAATTGGCCAATAGCCCTACCCTGTATCAAATGCATGGCCAGTAAACAAATTAGCAGGACAAATGTGCAACGCATCTGGATGTTTTTGAATACAGGTGCAGGTGTTTATAGAAAATTCAGGCACCAAGCGTTTGTGGACTTAGTAATTTTCAACATATTCGTCACTAGTTCGATGCAGTTTTTGTCCCAAAGAAGGCTATTGTTACATAGCCACTTCGATATCTGGATAAATTATTGGTGCTATTGAACATGGTGGCTGCATTTCAAATACAGAAAGAAAAAGAGGATTTAGATTATGCTCAGAGGCACAACCTGGCACTCCCGAATAATGAAAAGTAAGCTACCTCTATCACTCAAAAGGACAATATACAACCAATGCGTCCTGCCAGTGATGACATAAGGAGCAGAAACTTGGCGCCTTACGAAACAACTTGAAAGCAAACTTGAGTCCGCTCAACGAGCCATGGAGCGAATAATGATAGGAGTAACTAACACTCAGCAACAGTAAACAAGCTCCATGGATCAGGGAACAAACTCGAGTAGACGATATCATAGTTCAAATAAAGAAAAAGAAATTGACTTGGGCTGGCCATGTAGTAAGAGAACCGGCAACCGTTCGACAATTAGGGTAACAAAGTGAATACCAAGAGATGGGTCTAGGGATGGAATGGAATGGAGGGATGGAAACAGAGAAATTTAAAGGTAAACTGTCGACTCGAGCAGTGCAGGACAGGAGCGGTTGGAGGTCAATAGGAAAGGCCTTTGTTCCGCAGTGGACCCGAGTAGGCTGACAATGAGATGATGACGACATTGCGCCTTTTCCTTGCTTGTCACCATTTCTCTTACATGTCTGTCCTGGTAGAATATTTAATATTTGGTAGAAGTTGCTGATCTTTGCCGCTAAGAGAACAAAACAATTTTCACGTTTTTTGTCGTCATCGAATGCACGCAAGCGAAAAATCTTCGTTGTTCCGTAATGCAAAAGTACATTTCAAGCTCTTCCCTTACGCCAACGGAACTTGCGATTTGTAGAAGTGGCTGTGTGTGCTGCGCGCTGTTTTTATGCAGCCGTCTCTCTTGGAATGTCAACACATAAACTTAATGAAATTGTAGTATAGCCGCGGCACAGTCATTATTACTTTTGTAGGAAATTGCGCGCACGTAGCGTGCAGACTCCACCGAAGCTTCGGGGATTACGCCAGAATAAAGCAGCGGGTATGGCTAACAAGAGGAAGTTTGCGGCGGTAAACCAGCCGTTCTTTTGAGGCCATCAAGGACTTGCAGACGGCGTCACAGCTTGTTTAATGAGCACCGTTTTCCTTTCGGCAGCCTATCTATGCAAATGCTCCGGCTGCTTTTCGGTGCGACCAGCTAGAACGGCAACGGGCACTAAACGCAGCGACCCGCATGACTTGCAGTACTTGTCGCCTGTCTTCAACAAACGATAGGGCCGAGATTCTAGGAGCGACGAAGGACGCCACAGACGCTCGCGACCTTAAACGTTGCGCGATCGACTGCGGCATCAGATTTCACAGCGTATCCCGAATAGCCTCAGACAAATCAAAACGGGCAAAAAAAAAAAAATAGAGTTCCGGTGTTACTGTTACCGCCAATAATAAAACAGGAACAATCACTCCGTGGGGCTCGCGAACGTCAAGCTGCGGATAGCAGCGCTTGCGTAATTTGCAAGAACGTCGCGCATCTTGCACCGTGGCCAGCGATTCTCGCTCACGAGCGCTGCGCATTTTCCGCGACGAAAGCGCGGCTGCGGTAACGAACAAGATCGGCGAGCGGAAACGGCTGTTGGGTGGGGCCGGGAAACAACAGAAACTCTCGGGCGGAAACTAAAACCGGCGCAGGCCGAAGAAGTTTCCCAGACGTTTGTTTTCGAGCGCCGAAATATGCGCGCAACGCCACGCCGACGCTGTCTGGCTCGGGCAAGAACGCCGACGTCCGGAGGGCATTCACCGGCGACGCCAAGACAGAATACGTAAATAAATCATTACGCTTAAACTACAACTAAAAAAAAAAAAACTAGCAAAAATCCTGCACGGCAGAAGTTTTGAGCGTTGATAAACAACACTTCTCTCCTCCGCCGTGTAATACAATCCTGATTATTTTTATTCACGATAAACATAACAAGCAAATGCAAACGACCTTCAAGCCGCAACTAACGCTATCCCCCTCTCTCTTTCGGAATGGAAATATTCCGAAAAAAGCTTATCACGAATTATGGAAGTCACTAACGCAGAGAGATTCCGCGGAGTTGAGTCGGCGTTGGAAAGGCCAATGCCGCAAGAAAGAACATCACAAGCAATCGGGACAGACCTTACGGCCCGCCGCTGCTGCGAACGTGACCGACACGGCGTCCGCACGCTGTGTGCAATTCCCAAACAATAACAATGGAGCCGTGCGTCCCATATTTCCAATCCCACTCGGTTGCATAGAAATGCGGTTTAGTGGGCTCAAACTTTCGGAATTCGAAAGAATACTGTCCATGACACTAAACAGATGGCTAAACACGTTTGGACATGCCCGGAAGACCTGCGGAAGAGCCCTTTAACAAATTAACTGCAAGCATATGCGTGTGAAAAAGCCATTTGCGTAACGTTCTATTTTTAAGCAGGGTACAGCTGCTTATCAAAGTACTGCGAACTAATCAGGACATTATTAAAGCGTTAAAGTTACAGGGACTGAATGCATCTGCCAGTGCTCATGCGAGATCTAAAAACGCTCTACAATTTGAAGCATTTTAGAAGCACCGAGATCCGATAAATTCCCTAACATTTCCACCAAACGAAGAATACGAGACGGTTTCGATGGGATTTTACGATAGATACCTTAGCAGCTCTCGAAACCGATCCGAGCATAACCAGAGAACACAGTTTCCGGCGAAAGGCGGCTGACTGTGCGGCGACACTCGCCTTCGCAAAACACGGTCACGTCCCGGTCGCCGCCGCATGGCTGGTTCGGGATTTTTGCCTGCGCTACGTTCTGTTAAAACGGGCCACTTACCCTCCTGCCAAGAGGTGTATTATGGCATCGTAATGAGACATCCCATCCAGAACACATGAAGATCGCGCACAACAACTTCGACGCTGCTCCTGAACACACTGCTGAGAATTTTTTCAGAGCTGCGGGGACGCATCTCACGGCTCCACTGATTTACCGATCATTTGGCGAGCACGTGAACACTTGGCCGGCATTGGCTCTCGTAGGTCACGTGGCATAATGTTTACCACGACAAAAACAGAGCCCCTGGCGTTCTTGCAAGAAAATACCTAGCGTAAAAAAAATACCACTTTTATACTCTGCCTAAAATTGTAGTGATCTTACTTACGAGCACAGGTTAGATAAAAATTGTGAAAGTATTCTTTTTAGCAAACCCTAGGTGTAGTGCTTTTTTTAGGCTAAAGACGGCGTTAGTGTTTTTAACAGTGATGATGATAATAACTTTGGATTTGTTTAGACTTTTAACATCGACGAGAATATGGGTATTTCCATATATTTAGACAAACCTAAAAAGAAAAGCTGATTTTCTGTTTATCAGGGTAAATATTGTGTAACTTTGTTGCTTGTAAAGAAGGAAAAGAGCAGAAAAGAGGCTTGAAAGAGGCGCTGCCGGCGCTAGCGATGCAACCATGGATGCAAGCAGCAAGCGGTGCACTGCCGCAACTGCCGCAACTGCGCGAGTGAAGTTGCGATCATCTGTTATTCCGATCTCATGTTTTATATCACCTAACACATTCATGAAACGTGGTTTTTAGTGTTCTCTACAGAATGAAAGCCGCGATTGACAACGCGAGGTCGTCTGCACCGAGCGCAGGCATTATCTTTCAGGGCGGCCTTCGTGAGCGTAGGGCGAAATGAGCCGGACGCGCGCAGCACGTGCTACCTTATTTCTGAAATATTATTACCTCATCACAACGTTTAGCTCACATCCTAACGCTACGTGACGAAACCTTATTAACGACGGAAATCAATTAGCGCATACGGCATTTGCGTTACGTCATATTTCGTTTCACCGAGACAGAGTAAGGTTTTATTGACCCTGAACCAATCGGATATCATACAGGCAATAGTTACGGTAAGGGCAGCATTAAAAAAGTCTTGGGATTATTAATTAGTTTGCTAATTAAGGTAAACTGTTTTTCCAATGACGACAGCTTACAATAGCCCCACGTTAACGAAAAACACCGCTCAATCGACATGTCTTAATAAACAAGATTGCTAGGAAGGGGCTGCATTGTAAAATGGTTTAAAAAAAAGGTGCTGCTAAAATCAAATCCCACGCCAACAAGACAGAGAGGGAGTTCTGTTACTATTCAACTTAAGAGACAAGCTGGTCACGCACAGACGGTCCATGCACGCATCGGACCACAAAGCCATTGAAAGTGCGTCAGCTGCCATAAGAAATACTCTCTTCTGAAGTGGGTACTACTAGTGCCTACACGGCGTAACACAATTAGTGACAGCAGCAGCATAGGCTTCTGTCAGAGTAACTGCGCGTCACTTGCTCTGTCACTCAATTTCTGCCAGGGCAGAAAATTAGCTTGACGCCTCGTGTAGCTCTGACACATCAAAAGATTTCATTCGCCGCTTCACTCCAGGTTGTAATAGAATTGGAAGTATGGTAATATTCAATAGTAAAATTCAGGAAAAATGAGACATTTGTTATTGTGTTTATACAATTACTAGAAAGGAAAAAGAGCCGTGAAAAAGTGTTTTTTAACAGTTCCAAAAGTTTTATAAAATTGGAGAAGGAATCCAACTTGTTGCTGACTTCACCATTCTGGTGTACGAGTCTACATATGCGACTGATTTGGCCAATTACAAAAAAAAAAAATTAATTATACTCCGCCAACTCCTGGGTGCAAGAGTTGCTGAAGCTGGGAACGACAGTTTGAGTGAAAACCTGCTTTGCTAATATTGACAAACTCTGTGGAGTACCCTTGGTCAAGGATAAAATTTGACTCCTGGGTACAATACATGATCGTTCTATCATTCACAATGTGGCTTTCCAACTTGCATTTTGATTCCCACCCTTTCTTTAATGAACGTGTGGAGATTCTATTGGTTTTATAGAAAGCCAAGCAATATTTAAAGAATACACAAAGTTTCCAAAGATTAAAATTACGATTTTACATGATGACGTTGTGCCTAAGCTATGAGGTGCACTGTAATGAACGGAGTTTCAAATGTTCACAAAACTGCGCTAGTAATGACACAGAAGCATTGACATGAGTCAAAACCAACTACATAAGTATATTTCAGTTTCAGCCATAAAAACAGCCAATACGACGACAATGGTACTTACCGCAAACGAGCTAGATTGAGAGTCGAGTCAGGATTCGCGGTTTCATTCTAACATGTCAAGCACAAATAGAACGCTCCAGAAAATTTATTCAGGGAAATAAACAACAATTAAAACAATTATGTAAACAATTTCCTCCGGGCACGGCTGTTCCAAAAGAAGTCACCATACATGTACCCTTCGGGGGAACTTCTGGGTGCTTGATTGTACCGTCTGTGCCTCCGTCTTATTTGTCCATAAGGCAACGATTCTTCAACAATCGAAACTAACTGGCGAGGTTCACAAACTAGGCGTAAGCCACTCGTCAGAGATCCGCTTCGTAAACTTGAACCCCAGAACTGCAACGACCTCCCACCCAGTCGGTACTGAACTGCCCGAAACCCAAACACGTCTCCGATTCACATGATGATCTCGGAGAAGATGGAGGCCGGGTCGTCGATGGCGACCTGGGCAATGGCGAGGTCCTCGATGATCTCCGGCAGGCCCGCCGTCCAGCGGGACTTGGCCGCAGAGGCGGCAGGGGAGCGGTGGCTGTTGGTGGCCTTGTGCGACTGGAGCAGGTGCTGGCGCAGCTTGAGCTGGCTCACCACCCCCTTGGCGCAGAGCGGGCAGAAGAGCTTGAACTCCTTGGTGTGCTGGGTGACCACGTGGTTCTTGAGGTTGTGTGGGATGCTGAAGGCCCGGCCGCAGTGCGGGCACACGTGGGGCTTCTCGGCCGTGTGCGAGCGCAGGTGCAGCGCCAGCACCCCCTGCGAGTGGAAGCGGCGGCTGCAGTAGGTGCACGTCAGCCGCTCCGTGTCCACGTGCCGCGACAGTCGGTGGGCGGCCAGGCTGCTGTGGTACTTGAAGCGGATGCGGCACACGTCGCAGCTGTGGCGCCACGTGTGGTCCCCGTTCTGCCACAGGCTCTTCCCTTCCCGACGATGCTGGAACCGGCGGTGCACCGAGAGGCCCTGAGGGGAAGGAAGGACGATTGCCCCGCCACAGTTCTTCAATGCGTAAGGGTTCAATGCGTAAGGGTTCAATGCCTAAGGGTTCAATGCGTAAGGGTTCGAACGTGTTCAATGCGTAAGGGTTCAATGTGTAAGGGTTCAATGCGTAAGGGTTCAATGCGTAAGGGTTCCTCCTCCACCTCCGTTTCAACACACGACGTAGTTGCACTTGCGAGGCTTTTACACTGCACCACTGCACAGAAACTAATGCACCACTTTGTTTGTCTTGCATCAGATGCGGCGTGTCATCTGCCCCTCAGCCAATCGGGGCGCACTTGAAACGGGCACTTTAAAACGGACATGATAATGGCGAAAATGTCTGCCCCAGCAGTGAATCGTCGCATCGAACTCTGACACCCATATGTCTGATGATGTCAAGTCTGCTGGCGAAGGACCGAGTGTGTGGGAGCCGAATAGAAACTTTTGCAAACTTTTAACGTGTCACGAAAGAGGAAAAAAGGCCTTTTTGGAAAGGAGGAAAAGCACAAGAAAGGCTACATTGAGAAGAAACAACGACAAGACAGCACTGCACTTTATTCACTCGTGCTGGTTTCAAAAAATGAATTGATGCCAGGTTGCCTCTGCTTTTGGCCATTATCATCATTACACTGCTGACATCCACTGCAGGACAAAGGCCTCTCTCTCTCACATGTCATCAGAACCCATTACTTGCCTTTATATTTTCTGATCACATCCCTTCACCAAGTTCTCTGCGCTTAAAGAGGCCATGCAGACAAAACACAAGTTTGTTCTGTTCGAACGATTTGGTGTTTTATAGTGCCCTTAGTGCTTTTCCGGCAGCAAACGATGCTTTATTCACTGAGAAATTAAAGATTTTAAGCCGAAATTTTTATTCTCCCGCTAAGTCGTGTGTCTTGTGATGTTGGCAATGATGTATCCAGACAGGGCCTTAAAACTAAAGACAGTCTCCTGACCAGGGCTGCTACCATCTCAGACGGCCGTTTGGTCACCTTGTTTATCACCCAGTTTCACAGAAAGCGCTGCAATAGCGCTGAAGTGCCAGTGTTCGCACTTTGCTTCTGGCCAGACTTCTGGACCTGCCATATTTTTGTTAAGGCCGATACTAATCGTTTCCAAAAACATCAGCTATGACTCGACAAACGCGGCCACGCAAATGGCTGTGCCGCTTAAGTCATTGGTCAGTGTTGTGTCAGACAAGGCAGTGTCAGCGTCAAAGCGCCGCAGTAATTGCTATGATGCTTCCGTGTTCGTCCGTAAGTTCAATTGCTCACCCCACCATTTTTACTGCTACAAAAAGAATGTGCCTTAAATTTAAGCGGAAATACGCTGTTCAGCAAGCTTATAAGCCCTGCCTAATTTGCATTTGCTTTTGCCGGCCTCAGCCAATCAATCGCACAGCTGAGCATATGACACCATAGGTTCTGTTGCGACAAATGAGCTAGTGGGTCGCACGGCCATTCTCCTTTTTTCTAATTGTATAGCTTATTTGAGCGAAGTTCGCGTTATAAGTGCTGTCAGTGTTAATCTAACGAGGCAATCTTTTGAATCGAAGAAAGTTGCATTTTGTCTGCATGGCCCCTTTAACTCTTTCGTGACTGGGCCATAGGCCATCGTTCACGGGTGAACGATGATTTGCAAACCTCCTGCAAAAACTAAAAACGGTGCAATTCGAACAACTGACACCATCTGGCGTGCTATTGGAAATGCCTTTCTCAGTTTCGTTGCCGTTTGTTTACATTTCGCATGGGTAGACGGCGTTGTGAGTGAAATTTGAACCCAAGGTAGTGGCAAGTTGGGCGATAATGGTGTCCTGTTTCACTGCACAGCGGTTTCAGGGACTTTGGCCGCTGCTGCTGGTGATTTTTTTTTTACCCTAGCAGCAGTGATTCTTCGGATTTTAGTTCTTATTAAGACTCTCCCATTCAACAGCCTCAGACTTCGGCAAGTGCTGCCAGAAAATGTTCGTTTTTGACTTCGCGCCGTATTTATAAACAAAATATGCCTAATATAGGACGGCAGCGGTATTAGTTTTGGGTGCAGGGTCTGGACACGTGTGGCGGGGATATTTTGCCAAATGCACCGCGTCGTATCTCACTATCACCTTCAAGATAGTCCGGCGCTCGCATAAAATTAGCGCTGCGGAGTGACGCATGCTGCTTTTGAAGGGCGCGATTTTTCTTCTTCTTGTTTCTTACCACTGCAGTGATAAGGATTTTGCATGAGAACACAAACAAGCATGCTGGGATGCATATTTTAGAGATACTGGCTGACTCTTGAGTGGCTTCACGGAGTGGCACAGCCGTCAGGGCTGTTAGGTTGGGGGCCTCGCAGAAATCCAGAACTTGGCTGGTGTACAGCATTGATTTATGTATTGAATCATAGCTTAGGAACGTAGAAACATTTTGTATATCTTAGAATTGCTAAAATAATTTTTAGGCTCAGTAATAGTATCACCTATTTGTGTTTTGTGTATACTTTCTTGCACATTTTTTTGTTTCATTGACCAATAAACTGTCAATACATAATTACATCTTTCGCAAAACTGCTGTTGTGTGTTTGAAAGAGAAATCTATAAGCTACAATTTTGTGCATACCAATGCTAAATGTGTCCAGTAGCTCAAGAGAAAAAAAAATTTTTTTTCTGTAAGCACTCAAAATCGGCCATTTTTTCCACGGTCGTGAAAGAGTTAATTCCCAAGACATCCTTCAGTAGCCATTCTGCTACTGTCGTGTTCCACCTGTTTATGGTCCTTCACATAAAGGCCTTCCGAAGGCTTTCCAACCAATTGTCTATCATGAGCAAACGTTGTAAATACACAGGGCGAACTTGTAACTGAGCGTTCAACTGTCAATCAAAAGTTCCCACGTAGCACAGGCATTACACAACCTTGTTTGCCAGTCCAAGATGCTGGTTTTTTTATCTGCAAGCACTACCTTTACAATCTCTCTTTCTGCGAATATAAAATTGTGGTCACTGACCAAGACAAAAGGAAAAAATTTGACGTTTCGGAGCCCATACGGGTTCCTTGTTCATAATAAAGCGGGCAAGAGGCCGTCGTCAATTTATATGCAAGATATGGCGCAATGACTTCGTGTAGATTGCAGGCATGTTGCCATCAGTTTGGTTGACAGCATGAGGTGTGGTTTGGATGATGAGTGACTCGAGGAAAAGACGGGAGGCCAAATTTCTTTCTTTTGCTATGATAGCGGTGTCGTACCAACCGATGCGGTGAATGTGCTGGCAGGCGTGCTCTTTTGACTTGGTCAGTGACCACAATTTTATATTCGCAAATATGACCCCTGACCCGACGAAGTTTCTTCGAACACTCGACTACCAATCTCTCTTTCTATGGGCGTGTTACCAGATTAAATTGTAGAATACTTGGGCCACATTCCAAGCAGTTTACACGCATTTTCAAATGAGAAAGGTGAGAGTGCCAATTCCTTAGCATTATTTTACCCTTCGGTTTGCTCACGCTGGCTCTGACGCCGTGTGCAAAAGTCCATACAACGAAAATGAACGGACTTTGAGCTCGTTCAGCCTGTGTAAATGGTGTGTGAACAAACAAGAAGTCGATAACCAGTGTGGAATCATCGCACAATTTCGTTTCGACTTCCCTTCAAGACTAGTTACGTTGACAGCAAAAGGCTAGTAGTACCTGTGAAAACTTGAAGCGCTGCTTGCACAGGTCACACTCAAAGGGCAGGCTCTCTGAGTGGCTCTGGCTGTGGTGCTCCAACGCGGCCTTGGTTTCATAAAAGTTGTTGCAGATCCTGCCACGAGAGAAATGATGTAAAAAAAGATTAAAGCGTTGCAAAGAAAAGGAGCAATGTCTACATTACAGACTTTAGTGCAGAGCAGAAACAAAGACCCCCCGGCAAATAGCAATAAGCAGGCAATAATTTGAGTTTAAATTGCTGCTGGTACTTTTTTTTCCTTAAGGGGCTGCTCTTAAAACAGCTTCCTTTCATTGTTAAGTAAACTCTGTAAAACTTGCCGGTCTTGCTGCTTTTTTTGCAGTGATTTCAAATATGCCATTATTTTTTGAGTCAGTCAATTAGTTCCTAAGATAATTAGAGATAATTACCCATTTTTGGAGGAACAATTGACAAAACAGTGTTTGTCATAAAGCTGCAATCTTTATATTTTCCAATACTATGAACCCTGGTGAGTGCAATAAGAGAATCGTTTTTTGGAAGTACTGCTTGGAACTAATTTTACAGCTCATTAAACTTTGGTGGCACCAGTGGCAAGGTACCATTTTGAATACCCATTTCAAACACCAAAGTTTAATGAGCTGTGCAGTAAACTTTATGACTAAACTTGCAGTATCTGCTCCAAGAAAAAGAGCGCTAAAAACCACAACAGACAAAACGAAAAACGACGAGACGGATGCGCTCTGTCGTCCTTCGTTTTGTCTGTCGTGGTTTTTAGCACTCTTTTTCTTGAAGCAATATGCACCAACTAGCCCAACAACATATTTTATTGCAGTATCTGCAGTTTGTTACGTTTCAATATTAGCCTCAGCAACAACCCCACAAAATCTACCAGAAATCCGGTTAGAGGTGCAAGGTGGGTGCTCCGTGACAACTGATTGCTGGCTTTGAGGGTTATTAACAGCGGAGCTGTTGTTGCTGCCCATAATGTGTATGATGTGCAGCGTCAACAGAAAGCCTGAGTCATAGTTACTACTGCCGTTTGTTTACTGCACACATGAGCATGTGCTTTATGAGGAGTGCCCGGCATCATCTAGGCTTGTGCGTGGCGCTCGAAAAAAAAATACCAAGAGAATAGTTCTTCACGTGCATCCGCGCCTCAAGGGGGCAGCCCAAGAAAACTCACACTACAGACGCCCAGTTCGCGAAGCTGGTTGCTGCCTGTTCTAGCGCGCGCTGACGCGTTCCACTTTGGGAGAAATGTGACAGCCTGCGGAAAAAATGATCCACGCCTGCCAGTCATGCATGAGGAAGACGACGAAAATGGATATGATGACGACTACTACTACCACAGTGAAAAGAGACGACGGAACATGTAAATCCTAACTCAATCCTAATGCAATGTGTGGTGGTGTGTCCTTCAGGGCTTACAAAGAAATCCTCTAGCTTCGCTATGGTTGAAGCCTTGTGCGACTTAGTGCAAGCTTCACCTTTTTTTTTTTTTTTTTTTTTGGCTAACCTGAGTGAGCATTGTATGCCCAACTGCAACGCTAGAATTCTCTGCCAGGTGCAAGAGGGATGACAGTGTCCTCAAGAAGTATGCCACATTTTGTACCAAATTTTAAAAGCACCGTCAAAGCAAATGAGTGCAAGAACAGGAGCACCACCTGAGAAACAACAATACAGCCTGTGGGGATCGTGCGGGAGGAAAAGCAAGCACAAAAAGAACAGAGCTCCTGCTGGCGCAATTTCAGGCAGGGGGCGCGCGAGCACTGCGATGGCGGGAAATTTGAAATGCATTGGAAGAACCTCCGTTGAATTGATTGATTGATTGATTGATTGATTGTAGGGCTTAACGCGCCGACGCAACGCAAGCGATGAGCCACGCAAAGTGGAGGGCTCCGGATGAATTTTTACCACCTGGAGATCTTTAACGTACGCCGAAATCTCATACACATGGGCATTTTTTCTTTTCGACTCCATCTAAAAAGCGGCCACCGCGGCCGGGAATCCAACCCGCAACCTCGTGCTCAGCAGCGCAACGCCTTAGCCACTAAGCCACCGCGGAGGGTTCTGTTGAATTCATCAGGCGAAGAATGAGACAGGGCGGCGAAGAGCATGATGGGTGGTAAGCGTGAGCGGATAACGGCGCCACAGCCCATTATGGCGAATCGTTGCTCTGCACTCCCAACAGCCCTCACATTGAGTGGAACGGCTTTAATTTTTTGGCTAGCTTTCCCTCACGGCCTCTGTTACCTAAGCGACAGACCTTGCGCACGTGCTATGGGAGAGCCTCTGCACTCAGCAGGTTCCCTTTTTGTGAGGGTGGGACCCTTGCCCCTTTTCTCCGCTGCCTTGGCTGGTAGCCAGCTCCTGCACGGCGACTATAGTGCCACCAAGTTTAGCAGGACGCCACGGGAACACCTAGCGAAAGGACGTTTCCGACAATCTCGGAGCGCAATCTCACAGCTGCACGTGCGGCGTCCTGCTGCTATGGTATCCCATCGGTGAGTCGAACCATCTAGATCTTTAGCCCTCGTCTCCAATGTCACTGTTATGGCCTACGATTTAGTCTGTATGCAGTACAGTGTTCACATGTGGAAATAAAGGCTGCCTGTGATGTTTTACCCTGTCATCTCCTGCCTTTATCCGTCTCCATGAACAATAGACTTTCCACAATCCAGCGCTTGTACGGATTATCTGCAGAGCATGGATGGCTCTGGGCCCTGGGGTGGGGAATAAGTAACGTGCGAATGTACCGATAACCCCATAGGCTAGGGCAAAAACAGCCAAGCAAGCACAGCACAGCTTGGAGATTTAAAGCGATTGCTTTATGCTACTGCGGCTCTGGTTTTCCCAAGAGATCAGCGAAAGTACTCCTAGTGCTCAAAACAGCTTTCATTCCTTGAACCAGCCTTCTTCCTGACATTGTTTTCTAGCATGGGAAGCATTACTTTCACGTTTGTCAGGGAGACTCCATGAGTGTTCCTGTTTTCACCCTGTTCCTATTTTGTTGTGCCGCTGTTCCTCACATGGAGTGGGACTCGCCTGTAATGCAACATCTTGTCAACATGAGGTGCAAAGCAAGACTTTCCCTTGTGTTATCAGGCCCTGATTGGCCATTAACTCCCACACAATAGCTGCTGAGTGGCCACGTGGGTAAGATACCTTTACAACTTGTCACCTTGTGGTACCCCAAGTTTTACTGATAATTGTACATTCACAATCAATTGCTCCTCACTCTCACTCCCAGTGTCTTGAAGCTAAACAAGGCCATCCCCATGCACCTTTAACTTAATTCATTGCTCACCGCATGATCCCTTCATACCTTGATCTAAAGTTTCACATGTGTGTGTTGTCCAAGCCACTGAACACAACATCCAAAATCCTTCGCGCGTTTCTGACAGCCGATAACACTCGTAATAATTTTCAAAGGTGACAGTGCGCAGTATGCAGTCAGATGAAGTCCCAAAGCTGCGACGCTCTATCAGGGGATCAGGACATAGCTTATAACTCATGACCTCTCTCACCAATGGCTTGCCATACTATTACCTGCTCTCTGTTATTCCCGTTTCACTTCCTCTCATGACAAAAACAATCGCGATACCACTCCGCCACACAGGAAGATAAGCTTAGGAGTACAGGGAGCTTTTCTCTGAGCAGTTTCGGGGAGCAGGACTTGTGCACTTACGGAAAGGGACATAAGTCTGTAAAGAGCTTTAGTTTCATGGTCAAGACTGGTGGAGAGGCAAATTAATAGTTCCCGTTGCCTATTTTTCAAACATGACAGTTTTGTCCCCTTTCCCCTTTCCCTTTTGGAAAAATTTCTGTGGACTGCTGTCTCTCATAGGAAGCGGGGTGAGCATTTTAATTCCTCGCGTTAGCGGTGTGAGGCAGTTCATCTCTGATAGTTCCTTCCCGATCATAAAGTGATGATGATCCTGAGTATGATGGCGATGCCATGACGACAAACTTTTGCTCAGAGACGGGCAGCTGGCCAGAGGCAGAAGAGCAAGGGAAGAGGAGAGCAAGCAACGCACATGCAGGGAAAGCCCTGTGCCAGCCGGTGGGTGTCCAGGTGGTGCTGGTAGTGGCGGTCGGAGAAGAATGTGCGGGGGCAGTCGGGACAGGCCAGCCGTGCCCGCCGGTGCACGCTCTGCACGTGCCGCGTCAGGTGGTCCCGGAACACAAACTGCTTGCCGCACTCAGGGCACTGGTGCGGGTATACGCCCGTGTGCGTCACCCTGCAGGCAAGGAAACGACGGAAACGTATAATATAACGCACACTCTCGCTAACCATAATGCCACCGGCACCATGAAAAACAAGATGGCTGCAAACATCTCCCTGTTCGAAGCACTTGCAAATCAGTGGCATACAACCATGTCAGAGCTATACATAACAACCCTAGCTTCATGCTGTGCAGCAATTAAAAAAAGAAGAAGAAGGGGAAAACAATGTTACGGACCTTTTACACTTAGTTACACACTGTATACATAACCCATCAGTTGGCTCCACCCAGTCTCTCTTATATTTTAGGTAGTCACTGAAAAGGAACGAGAGATTTTCATTTTGTTTATGATGTCTTCTGCCAAAGTCTAGCCGAATGCATCCAGTGGACTTCACATAAAGTTTGGGCTTGCGGTTTCACTTGCTTCTGTGTTTACGATACTGCAAGGCAGGAGGCTGCTTGCAGGCATGCGATACGCTGCGTAACACTAGCATAAGAGTAACTGGGTAACTCGTAATTCCTTGGGAGCTGATCATTTGCACCAGATTTGGGTGGTATCCTATACCGACAGATGGTAGAGGAGTTATTTACCACGGCAGGCACCCCTGGAGCACCCTCTAACGGGGCAAAACAAAGGCGCAGGCCACCCCAAATTTTCTGCGAATCTGGGTTTTTACTCTGTGCCACACTTTGCAGTGATGGGAATCCACTTGGACGCCTGCTATACCAACCCATGTTGCTATTTCCCACGGCTTTGTCTGAAAAGTGTTGTTGCCATACCAGTCATCCTGCCCTTGTGTTCCGCACAGGACCATGGCACTGTGGAATGCACTGCGAAGAGTTTTGTTGATGGAGAAACGTGCACAGCTGTAAGTAGGCCATTTCTGGATTGGATGTAGCAAGCCAAACCAATCTGCTTGGGTCTGCAAGACTTCACGATCTCCGGACTGCAGCAAGTAAGCGGGACATTTCACCTCCCTCTGTGATGCTGGACCTACTAGCTTCCCGTCTTCCCTCTGAAGTAGCTCTTCAGTCAACCACAGCGCAGTAACCTGGCTCACAAGCCATATCACACACGTTTAATCCTACCAGCATCCACATGAAGTTGCAGTCTTGCCCTGGTCTACTCGAAAACTGCCAATGCTTGGGATACTGGTCCAGTATGTGAACCTCTGTTGGACACTGGCAGCCAGTGAACGCCGATTCACTGAGACGTGTCGTGAGCACTGGCCTGTGCTCCTGAAGGCATTCAGCAGCTGATGCTAGTCCCATTTGCGAAGTTGTGATGAATGGTTCCCATGACTTGAAACTGCATTTCTGCAAACACCATGAATGCTGGTTGGTCACACTAGAGGTACCTTGAAGATGGCTGCTCCGCTGGAAATTTCCTCTCACAAGTGCAGAGGTTCTGCACACCAAAACTGGCTTATGATTTCACTGCCGCTGATGCACACTTCTCAAAGACACACATAGCAGACCGAGTCAGCCTTAGATTAGGGCTGACCTTCACGGGATGGCCTCAAAATGCGTTTCACATCTGACGCCACATTTGACCTGCTGCTGAGACCTTTTTTTGGGTGGACCATCCAAGGATCCTGTGGTGGCAGCCAGTTACCTTGCATCAGCTGGATCCGGCGCACTTTTACTGGCCATTGGTGAAAGTTATGTTTACAATCGCTGGGTTGACATCAACCCATAAATTATGTGGTGCCTAAAAGCCATAGACATGCAGTACTGTGTGTGGCAGACAACCTGGCAGTTGAGCAGTCATATAAGGGCACCGCTACGAAGTGTCGCTGCTCATACAAGACCCTGACCTTGATGCTGGTGACAACTATGAACTATTTGAGCAAACACTGTTCATGCAGTTGTGGCACTTCGGTGTACAACTGAAACTGCTTCCCCAGTACGATGAAGGTGTCTGGGCTTACTTCAACGAACGGTGAAGGCCACGGATAGAAACTAAAAGGTTTAACATATTTTACTCACCACACTGTAGGGGTTTTACATTCAATGCTGTCACCACTAAACTGGGTCTTGCATTCGACACTTCGTTGTATGCCTCCTGTGAGCTGTTGCTAAATGATGTACTTTTGAAAGGGCCTTATTCAGATGCAGATCTTCCTAGGCTCCCAGTCAGCTTTCAATGCCATTTGCTAGTGATGGTTGCAGTCATCGAGAAGATCGACTTCCAGGCGGTCACCCGGGATAACCATCAAAATACGCTGCGATTCCCGTGGGTTTGCAGCTTCCTACCAAAATACGCCTCAACTTCGAGTAGCAGAATGGCCTGAGTACTTTCAAAGCTGCCTCCAGCCCATTTTTTGCTGGTTGTGATGCTGCAATGCCACTTACAAGCACCTAGGGAAGCTTTTCTGGAAACAGTCACCAGTATGCAAGACTCCTATGCAAATGACATTATAATTGGCACAGGCACCGCTCAGAGTGGCAATCCTTAAAGCCCTTAAACAATGGCAATCCTTAAAGGAGTTTATCGTCTCAACATCTCTAGTACTCTCATCTTCCTAAGGTGCCACATTAGATAGCTGACGTGGGTCGTCTGGCTTGGTTACTGATGGCGGACAAAGTTGCATCGAGGCTTGGGCCGCCCTTGAAGCCGTCCCTAAATCAAACGTGAAGAATTTTTATCCCGCTTTGCCATGTGGCTTGCACTGAGGTCACGATGCTCTCCTCACTACCCCACAGAAAGGATAGGTTTACGCATGACCTGTGGCGTAGAGATGAAAAACGTGGCTGCCAGGTACTGGTAACAAAGCGAACACTGCTTCGTCAGGACATGTGCGAGCCGAAAAATGGGTTTCCGTCACACCCTTTCTTCACGCCTCCTGCGAAATCAGTTCCTCAAATAAAAGATTGCTTTTGAAGACGTGAGTGTTGATCCACGCACAATGGAAATCTCTGGCCTAAGCTGGGACAAAAGCAATGACATCAGCATGCTCAGTGAGAAGGACGTAACCACGTTCGTCACTGCTTGACAGGTTACTGAGCAGACAACGCTGCAGTCATTTGTGCCGCTGTACGACCTGCTTGGATCCCGGATTCCATTCGGCATTCAGGCCAAATTAATCTTTCGGGAGTTATGGAGTCCTCCCTTTGACAGTCCCTTGTCACTGACGCAGCTTACAGACTGGAATGGCTGGGGTTCTAAGCTAGCTGCCCTATCGTCGGTTCGCCAACCTGTCACATGTTGTCCTTGCCAGGGCATACCAATATAGCCAGGAGCGTCATTGTTTTGTAGCCACAAGTCTGTGGGCATGTGGCGTGGCAGTCTACGTGCACTACTACTCTGTCAACACAGATGCATCACACCAATGAAGGCAACATTGCTTCCCCCATCCATTAAGTTTCTCGTTTGCCGCATTGCTGCCTGCATGTACGGCTTCACCGAGCGATTTCCCAGCCTTTCATCTATGCAACCTGTTTTTTTGGGAATATGGACACAACGCACTCGATTGAATTTCCCCAGAACCTAATTGCTAGCCACTCTTTGTCAGCAATTGTGTAACGGAAGTAAATGGTAATATTGGCTTAACAATCCTTCTACACTCAGGCCAGCCCGACTTCCTTAAAAAACTCTGGATGTTGAAGATGACCCAGAAAATAAGACGTTGTCCTGTCTTGCCATTACTTCGCAATCACACCAGGAGCTGTGCGTAGTCAGTTGCTACCGTGTCCCCAAGCGCATGATCATAAGTAAAAAAAAAAAAAAAAGCTCAATTCCACAAAAAACAACCACCGAAAACACAAATGTCACTCGTAAGCAGCAAGCAAAGCCCTTCTTTCAGGCATTGAATTTATGCGAAGAAGGCCATCAACCGCCAGTTCTAAGTATCAAAACAGAAACTTCTAATTATGGGGTTCAATGCGCCCCGAAGCTACAGTCCTGGGCTATTAGGCGCACTTTAGTGGAGGGTTCCGGATTAATTTTGACCACCTGGGGATGTTTAACTTGCGCCAGAATCTTGATGCACGGGAGTTTTTGCCTTTCGTCTCCATCTGAAAAGCAGTGACCGTGGTCGTGATCGACCCGGTGCCCTCAGCCTCAGCACCACAACGTTTTAGCCACTGAGCCCCCGCAGCGGGTAAAACAGAAACTTCATTTTATCTCTGGTGTCGTTCAGATGCACCTTAGCAACAGATCACGCACACACACCCACCTGTGCCTCTTAAGTCGTGGGTAGCTGAAGGTCTTGAAGTTGCAGTCGCTGCACCTGTGAACGGCGAGCAGAGGAAAGGTCCTGCCTTCCGAGCCGGCAACATCGCCAAAGTGCGTCAGGGCTAAGTGCAGTTGGAGCTTCTTTTCCGTCGCCAGCAGCTTGCCACACAGGTCGCACTGCCGCCTGTCCTTCTGCCCGTGAACCGCCCGCACATGGATGTTCAGCGACCGCTTCAGCTTGAAAACCTGTCAACGGAAGGATAGCGAAGATGCTGATAAAAACACTGGTTATTTCCTTGCTTAAAGTTAAATTTTGCTGTCACAGAACGCCGTAGCACCTACATCCCTGCAGTGCTTCTCAGGATTACCAATCATTTGCAAAACAGAAACAAGGTTTGGGAACACAAAATGGTAGCTTTACATGAAAAGAAAGCAGGCTATCCATAAGTTCGCGTGATATGTGAAGCACTTGGGCAAGTGAACAAGGTCCCCAAAATGTATGGGCTCCTGGACTGAGGAACGACTCTCACATTATTGTTTAATAAAGTTTTCCCTCTCTCGCTCTCTTCCATTGTAAACATAATGCATTTTAGTGACTACCCACTGCAAAAAAGAAATGCAATTATTTCTAGACATTTCATTGCAAAGACATCAATAAAAAGAAAATAAACTGATACTTTCCACCTTCAATTACTGGTTCTACTTAGAAGACCCACACTGCAGGGACAAATCGAAAGTAACCTTGTGAAAAGGTGACACAGTAACCTTTTGACAGGTTACTTTCAAAGTAACCTTTCAAAGTAACCTTTGAAATAACCTTTTGAAAAATGAGAAGGTCGAGACTAGGTAGCCCTAGTTTTAAGGGGGCCCGCAGTCAGAGGGTGGGAGGCATTCTCCTTATATCAGTGTGATTTGCTTACCCAACTGTTATCATACAAGCAGCAAATTCACGTTCACCTTTGTGCAGATAAAAATGGCTGCAGTCTATTGATAGCACGACTCTGCAGTTCGCGCTGGGTTGATAAGAAACCGTCACTGCATTTCACCGATTGGAAAGGACCTCAGCAAGAAGGTTAAAAATGAAAGGAAACTTACTAACAATGACACAATGGAACAAAGGCCATGAAGTCGGTCAGTTTGTCACGACTTGGCTTCAAAACAGTTGCACAAAAAACTCAGCACAGGAAACATAAAAGGCAAGCACACAGACTGCTTGGATGTTTCACTGTCTCCTGCGCAGGGTTTATTTTAAGGTGTTTTGAAGATAAGATGAAACGGGTTTGGGCAACTCTATTTTTAGGAGGCGAGCATTTATGTGCATGAAAGGGGAAGCAAAACAATGACCTAAACCACGATCATTTTTTTTGCTGGTTATGCTTATAAGTGTGGTAAAGGGGCCCTACAGCACTTACCATTGACTACTCAGAATGTATTTCAGGGAAAATTCTATTGCCGCAGGAATCTCCTCCCACAAAAATTATGAAAACCCATTCACTATCACCGAAAGTATGCGTGATGAGAAATCGCGCATAATTGTTCCCTCTCAACTCTACCGCGGACAACGCGACGAAAGCTGCACGCTCTCTTCGGGAGAGGGGGGCAGCTCGCGGCGTTCTCTTCAGCAGCCTTCGATATGTCACATGCCGGGGAGTTTTCTCCTTTCCTCCGCAACGTGGGGGGGGTCTATTTCCGGTCTGGTGCCACAAGAAGGCAGGCATGGCTGCCTACTCGCAAGTGCTTGCTCAGGCTGGTAGGGCGTTTTTGAAGCAATAAACGTTTGTTGTCGAGTGGTGTCGTTGAAAGGGGAGTATTGAGTTCGTCACTAGAACTCCGTGCGCACTCAAAACACAAAAGAAATGCCAAAACTGTGCGTACAGGTTCCGGCATAGAAGAGGTTGGTACACAGCGCCGACGGCAGATCGTCACAGGAAATGCGAGACATAAGCCGCTAAGCTGATCAGCAACAGCCAATAAGACAGCCATGGCTTCAATGACATCGTTTATGCCATGCCAGGGGTGCATAATGAGGCAAATTGAAGAGAGCGTGGTTCGTTTTTTCGCGTTCTTCAGAGCAATATGCGCGCTCACCGCTTCATGTACACGTGAAATATTTCGCTGAGGTATTCCTGGCAGTGTAAACGCCGTGCAGGTTTGCTTGCACTGCTCAAAGTGTTGCAGGGTCCCTTTCATAATTTGGTTTCTCAGCCTGAATTTCCTTTCACAATGCCGACAAATCGCCCAGTCAAGTGCATGAATACCAGACTACTAGACTCCACAAATCTTTTTGATAGCGTGCGAAAGTATTGCTAGTGATAGCATACTCAGCAATGATCTCAGGCCAAGTGAGGTCTGCCTGTGTTTCACAAGTTATAGATTGCATGCAGTTCCATTCTTATGGTATGTACATTGCACATGGTTTCGTAAAGCGCTACACAATACATGACAAGTCAGTAAGCTCCTTTGCCTGTCTTCATTTCAAGCAAAAAAAAAAGTATCTTCTCACCTCATTTTATCCTCCCACGACTTTCACTTTAAAATTAAATGAGGCAAGTCATCATGGGACGGTCAGGTTATTACACTAGCTAGCTAGAATTCTCACAGGACACATTGAAACTTCAACAAGTGAGAACATTTGTGTATGAACTTTGTTCACATACATGTAGTTTGTAGAATGCAAGGTTGAACAATTGAGCTTGTATGCATAGCAGAAGCTATTTCATGTACGATGTTCTAACTTCGAAATGAATGTACTTAAGAGTCGGGTTTGGTATACATAGTAGTTTGCATGTGATGTTAGTGGCACAACTGCAGAACCCCACTTGCAGCTTTTTTTCTTTTCTTCGAGATTAGGTGCAGTTGATAAGGTGCTAGCCATAGCAATAACGAAGACCTTATGGTATGGTAGCCACTGTGACGTCATAGGGAAACTATCTGTCCACTATTAACCATATACCAACACCTCCAATCTTCCTTTTCTTTCAAGCTCAAACTGCTCATAAATAAGGACAGCTTGGATTCCCTTTTTTTCGAACAATGAGGAAAAGAAAAGAAGGGTATTTTTCAGAATACTCACTCAACTGCCAGTATGCCAGAATACAAAGCAGCCTCAAACTATCATCCCTGACAACCTCGAGGACGAGAGCGCATAAAACTGGCAAGGCTTTCGGGAGTTAAAAGGGTGCCAACCTTAGGACAGTGTGGGCACTTGGCGTTGTCACCGGGGTTGCCATGAATGCTGACCATATGTGCTCTCAGGTTGCCTATTGACGACAACGAGGCCCCGCACTTGCGGCACTCGTACGGACGAAGGTTCTTGTGCATGTTTGTGTGGGCTTGGATGCCCTGGAGACTCTTGAACACACGGTCACAGAATGTGCAAGGATAGAGACAAGCGGCATTGCCGTTCTTCTTTTTGCACACGCCTTCCTTGGAAACTTCTTTGTCCTCTAGCGACGACGACGTCGAGTGCACTGTTTCCACATGATGCGCACACATTGCGGCATGCAGGAATGGCCTCTGGCAATGGCTGCAACGGTGCAGAGGCACAGTGGGGTGCTTTTCGGCCACGTGGTCGCACACATTGGCGTAGGTGTCCGTGATGAAAGAGCAGTGAGAACAGATAAATTCCTGCCGCTTGCGCTTGGAGGTGGCGCACGCTACACCGCAGGATGCCTTGTGGCTGTTGAACACGTCCTCGCTGATGAAAACTGCCATGCACAGTGTGCAGTAGAAGCAGACTCCTTTCCCATGTGCTTCCGTCACGTGGAGTTCCAGGCGATGGGCTTCACTGAACACCTCGCCGCAGATGTGGCAGAAGTGCGTCCCTGGATGCGCCGACTGTCGATGGGAATTTAGCTCGACTGCGGAGGCAAAGTCTTTGGTGCACCCCAAACAGAAAAATGAGTTGGCGGCACTGATGTTAACATCATGCAATTGGGGTTCCACAACTTCGTCAAGGGTTTCCTGAGGGAGGTGTGGCAAAGAGGTGTGTGAAGAACCACCGTTGTTTCCTACAATAACGCTCCCAGAAATATTCACTGGTTTATCGCTGCGCAGTATGTCGACAACAATGTCTTTCCGTGCAGAATTTGCAGGCACGGCGTTACCACTTTGACTAGTGTGGCTACGCCGGTGCGTTTCAAGGCTCTCCTGTGAGGGAAACGAGCGTGGGCACGTGCTGCAAGAAAACCTGTATTTACGAGGCCTGCCGCGCCTTGGAAGGTTCGAAGCCGCGGTATTCGATACCGGTGAAGGGACAATGGAAGTAAGGTGCGACTTGCAGTGCTCTACTGCCTCTTCCTTGTCTGAAGTGCGGTGAGAGCATTCAGTGCACACGAACACAGTCTTCGTCGCGGGCTCTCCAGCCTTGATTATGTCGTCAAGCGCCTTCTTGCATTCGTCCGGGCTTTCCGCGATCACCATTTCCGAATCGCGAGAGCCTGCACGCACCGCCGTTCTCACCGCGTCCGCCGTCGATGTTTGTTCGGTCACGAAGGGTTTGCTCTCTCTTTCAAACGACCCTCTGCGAACGTTCCTCACCTGGCACACGCGTAGCCCGTTGAGCAGGGGCGAACGGACCTGAAGACCCTTTTGCAAGTAGGATGATTTGTAGGTATGCTCGAAGTTGTTTCTCGCGATAGGAACTTTCCTGCCGCCGACAAGGGCGTGAGTCAGAGAAAACGGCCGCTTGGGGTCATCTTCCTTCTCTGAATGCGAAGGCGAAATTGTCAAGTCTACAGTGCCCCCGGCGACAAGACCAAATGGGAAGAAAAGCTCAGCGGTCAAGGGCTCGGCACCAGCGTTCACTGTTACGGATATTCCCATAGTGTGAAGGAACAACGCCCACCGCGGCCTTCTACTTCCGTCCTATTAACGTACTTGAAGCCTTGAGGAATGAAAAGGTGTGGCTCGCCTTGACAACACAACACCACACTAGCTCTACACACCACAAATGCCACAACATTCCCACACTACACACGACGATGCATCACACGGACATTTTGTAACCGCTCCAACTTCCAACTACAGCTAGAGTGTACTACAGCGACTGGGGGTGCCGCGACATGCACACTCATACAATTAAAAATAAAGAAAGCATTAATAAAAACAAACGATGCACAATATGCATAACCAAAAGAAACTATGTTCCAACTATTACAATATTTCAAAGAAAACTTTGCCCTTTGCCGCTCGGTATGAATAGCGCGGGCAATTTGAATGATGCAGACTTTTATATGGCTGGTTCCCGGTTCAAACTAGGGCTCTAGCTCGACTTGACCGAACCATTTTCTTCTGCGTTAAAAATATATGCGAACTAATGCTGTATTAAGTTGATAAAATTTTGGTTTAACAGATAAATGTCAATTTTACGTAGAGAACTTAGAGAAGTTCCCCAGAAACATGTTTTGAACACAGGAAAGCTCGCACTATCGTGAAATTTTGTGGTCTAGGAAATTTGAGCAAAATTTCACTTTTTGTAACAGCAGCAGTAGAGTCACAATCATGCTAAAATAATTCAACCCCTTCACCCGCATCGATGGCTCAGTGGCTAAGGCGTTGTGCTGCTAAGCACGAGGACGCGGGTTCGTTTCCCGGCCGCGGCGGCCGCTTTTCTGAAGGAGGCGAAAAGCAAAAACGCCCGTGTGTACGAGATTTCGGCGCACGTTAAAGATGCCCAGGTGGTAAAAATTAATCCGGAGCCTTCCACTACGGCGCGCCTCATCGTTTGCGTTGCGTCGGCGCGTTAAACCCTACAATCAATCAATTCAACCCCTTTCCACCTCCATTTCAGAATTGCCCATTTTTCTTGCGGCATTTTTGCGTCATACGAGTTTTGAAGATGACAGTCTTTCTTGGGCTAATCTAACGCGAAAATTCTCAAAGTAAAAGTCAGTCTGTCTGTCTGGCTGCGTATCCCTCGATTCAGCCATTTTTTTCAACAATAACTTTACACAAATACATATGGGTACAGTTGACATGAAAGCAAGAGATGTAATATGAAAGTACAAGAGCACAGCAGCTATGGTCGCTACATTAATACACATGGACACGGGGACACATAAATACTGTAGCGTGGAGCTGAGAGCCACTACGGTTGAGTAGCTATTTTAATGAGGAAACGGCAGAACTCGGTCACAAGAATGATGGTGCAGCCAACAGACGGAGCACAAACAAGGCTCCTCCTCTTCTCCGAGCCAGCATACACACATACCCGCTGCTGCTCTGTGGCGGGAAAAAATTAGCAGTGGCTTAGCTCGGCTATATGCCAGGATATACGTAGCGTGAGCTAAGGTTCAGCTGGTTATTCTTAGCTTTCCTGGTTGTCTAGAATTAGCTTGATTATCATGCTTACTGCTGCTTCAATGACACACACATGGCATACGCATTTTGTGACACATGTATATTTATCAAGCCGCTCCGGCACAGCGTCGCCAATCACCCCAGAGCTAAGCTGGTTCCACAGGCGCACGCCGGTGTTGCTGCGACGCACGAGCCGTCGGTTCCGCACCCGACCACCCCTCGCATGGTCATCAAGTGGACCTGGCCGCCACGTACGGAACGGAGGTGGGCGAAGACGCTGGGCGCGTGGGGTGCGAGAGACGCCGGGCAGCGAGCAACGTTCTGTTTGCCATGTGACGTCACTGCTACTCGCGCATGCGCAGCACGGTCCTCCAGGAGCCGCGCGAAACTGCTCAACCTCGTCCTGTGTATAGCCCACGCTACAGGAAAGATCTCGGTTACAGGCAGTAAAGAGGTTTGTAGCATGAAAAAAACATCTCACAGTGCATCAATAAAAACACGCCAATAACAAGTTGCGGACTCTGCGGTATATACACAAAGCATGAATCAGACTTGACGAGATGCATCAAAGAAAAGAAAAGGAAAATAAGGAGATGGATCAGGTAAATAGTGCCGCGTGCAGTATCTGGCGGTCAGGCCTTCGACGACCACTCACCCCGTGCAGCGTATATGCTACACGGGATAAGTAGGCGAGATAAACACGTGTTTGTCTCGGCGGATGACCTCTCTTGTTTGAAAGGAACTCGCCGCCTGACCACCTTTCGCCAGTGCCTCGCGCAGTGCCTCGTCCTCCTCGGGCCACTCTAGCGCACTCGCCGTCCAGTTAACTGACTTGGCCATGGATGCTTATTTCCGCCCCAGAGAAGCGGCAGAAACAGCGAGCTTGCTCAACTACCTCACCCGCCTCAAAAAAAGGCCACATCGTCCGCATATGCCAGGACTCACTCGCAATTCCTTCTCCCCGAGATCAAGGCCTGTGATTGTGTCTGACGCGGCGATCATCCGGCAGAGTGGCTCAAGGTACAGGGCGAAAAGCAATGTTGACTTCGGGCATCCCTGACGCACTGGTCTGTGTACTGAGATGCCCGGAAGAATAGCCGGTAGAAAAAAAGTGCCGTCGGAGACGAGGAAGAGGAGATGGTGGCTGGTGAAGATGCAGGGTATTCATAAGTGGAATCAGTGGGGAAGTCTTCCTAGAGCTACTCGCAAGGTGCGGGTGCCGTGTTCTCCCGAGGCCGTCGTCGAGGACGCCCAGAGACACAGCCAGTTTACAGAGCCAGCCACATCTACTTGCTGCTCGACGGCCGCGCATTAAATCGCCGGCAGCGCCTGAGGGACGTGCTGTTCCCGTGTCAGGCTGCAGCGCCGCATGTCTACTGGCTTCTTGACGACCGTGCATTCGAATCGCCGGTCTCGACTGGGGCAACGTGGCAATCTACCAGCAGCCGCGCCATCGATGATGTTTATCGACAGCATCAAGTGCGTCAGAGCACGTGAGGACGCTTGGTTCATTTGCAGTCTCGTTTTTGAGCTGAACTTCGACGTGGCTAGTTTTAGGCCCAAGCCGAACCCTTATATCATTGTTTGCGTTTAAGACCAGGCTGGCGGTAATGTCTCTGTAGCGAGTCTCCATCCATTCGAGAATAATGTCCCCAATCCTACAGTGACGTGGAAGTGCGAACAGATAGGGGCGTTTTACCTGGTCGAAAGCTTGCCTGGAGCACTGCCAACACAGTAACGCCTAGCTCTGCCGCCTCGCAGGCGCTCCTCATCCGGTGTAAGTTGGCGATGATAGAGCGGCCTTTGAAACCACAGGTCTGATGGTTTCCCCACGCCTCCGATTGCCGCCTCGAGCTGATTGGCCAGGATCTTAGCGAGTATTTTGTAGTCAGCTGGTAGTGGCGTAATGGGACGGAAGTCATTCACATCTGGTGTGGATTCTGTTAACGGTTTTTTCGGTGTTAGTACCAGATGACTGCCACGCATGGACGGTGGCAGGAGTTTCTCTTTCCGTATGCCTCCAAAGACACCAGCTAGGATGGGGCTAAAGGCTGAGTTCTTAGCGGAAAATTAAGTATAGAACTCTACGACAATTCCGTCCGGGCCATCCGGCCAAAAAAAGAAGGTTAAAAGACTTCTCGAACGAGGAGTTTAAAAAAACCTTTCCGAACCACTGAATCTGGGAGCATACTTTATACTTGTCCACATTGGTGGGCAAAAAGAAAACATTAGGCGCAATTAACTGAGGCAAAAACCATTCCATTCCAACACCGTTCCATTTCGGGTCTTTGAAAATGAGGAATACTCCTAGAATAATTCTGATACCGGAACTACTACGCTTTGTCTGACAATCAGCGTACAAAGCTGCAGCGAACCATGCGCGAGTTCACCGCCTTCTTATTCCGCCTAGCTCTGAAAACGACCCGAAAAGTAGCTGCGCGGTAACCTGGGTTGGGGTGGCTGCGTGGGTCACCACTTGTAAAATGTCGACTTGGATCGACTTGGATCAGTATCGACCTGGAGTGCTTCCAACTCTAACCTCGCTCTCCACGGCGCGCTTGTTAGTCCCAAGAGGCAGCGCGGCTACGGCGTCCCAGCATCGGGCCCGCGCGCCGGCGAACCAGCGCGTGGGGTGCATAAACGCCGCGTCATTAATTGGCCCAGTACCACGTGTGATAACGATCTGCTTGGCCGTTGGGCGTGTCACGTGAGTATGACCGGGGCGTTGGCAAAATCCTTGGATTGCTGAACTCTCTGCATTGTAAACGGCTTTGGTCATCCTTAGAAACTATAGAGTCGCGCCTGTTTCGATCGCCTACCAACTCGTGCAGCGGAACCCCCAACATCCTGGCATATATGCTAATCCAGTGGTTGGGTGGTTGCAGTGAGTACATTTTCACATTAATCTGAAGATATATATTGAGGGAGACGTCAAGGGCAGCCGTCACCCAGAAGACACGTCGCAGAGGCAGTGGAACAGCGCGTTTATTCTGAGCGGCAACCCAGAACTCCAGCCCCAGGAATGATGATGAGGATGGTATGAAGAATAGATGAGGTATGGCATGATGATGATAATTGTCCCTGGGAAGAAGACGAAGTATACGATGGAATTGGCCACGACAGTACAAGGGCCCTTATCCATGTCTCCTTGAAGGTGGGCAATAGCGCAAACGGACAGATTGGTTCTCACACTTTCCCCCCTCGTCACGGAAGCGACCGCCTGGGAGCAGTTTATGGAGTGCGAGGTGTGAACGGTTTCAGCCGGGACACATGCACGATCTCTGTGCCCCTGTAAGCGGGCGGTCCGAAGGAGGAGAACAAGGCGCGATGCGATAATTGACGGGGGAGGTTTCTTCCAGGATGGTGTAGGGACCAAGAAATCGATGAAGGAATTTCTCACATAATCTGGCTTGCGAATTGGCGTCCAAAGCAGTACCTTGTCACCAGGGCGGAACTGGACAGCACGATGCGTTGCGTCATATCGAAGTTTCCGGTCGTTTTGGCAGGCTTCCGTGTGCAGGGCGAGCAAGGCGACGGCAATGGGCAAGGCGTGAGACAAACTGCTCTGGATAAGGGGCTTGATGTAGACACGGGAGCAGTAAAGAAGGTGGTATCCAGAATAAAAGACGGGTGTCGCGCCAAAAACGAGAAAACTGGCGAATAATCAGTGGTCTTTTGAACAGCGCTGTTGTATGCGAATGTAACATATGGGAGAATCGTGTCCCAATTTGAATGGTCGGGTCGAATGTACATCGGAAATTCATATCAGACAAGGTACGGTGGAAGCGCTCAGTCAGCCCATTTGTCTGCGGGTGGTATCGCGGACGTTGTTTTGTGGACAGTATGAGAGGCTCGGAGAACTTCCTCGAGAAGGTTGGACAAAAAAGTCCTGCCGCGATCGCTCAAGAGTACTCGAGGAGCGCCATGACCGCAAGAGGATCGAGCGGTAAAAAGAAATCGGCGACCTCAGTAGCACAGCCAGAACGAACTGGAGCTGTCTCCGCATATCTTGTGAGGTGGTCTACGGCTGTTACGACCCAGCGATATCCGGCAGTCGTTGCAGGTAGTGGACCGTAGAGGTCAATTCCCACGGTGTCGAACGGTACCCGACGGGCAAGGGAAGGGGGTTGTAGGAGTCCTGAAGGCGCGGAAGTCGAGCATTTGCGGTGCTGGCATGAGCCGCACGACGCAATGTAGCGGGCAACACAGGTGGCAAGGCCAGGCCAAAAAAGCGGCTCCGGACGCGATCATACGTCTTATGAAAGCCTAGATGTCCAGCTGTGGCATCATCATGTAGGGCTTGCAGTATCGTAGGGCGGAGGGAGCGCGGTGCAACGGGAACCCATCTGTAGCCCGAGGGGTGGTGGTTGGAATGGTGAAGGACTCCATCTAAAAGCCGAAATTGTTGAAGTTGACGACGGCAGCGGCTGTTCACAGGACGTTTGGTTCCAGGTAAGGTAGTCAATTATTCCACGGCAGTAGGGATCGGATTGTTGAAGTGCTGCCAAGTCAGACACGTTGTCAGGCGCTATGTGGCTGACAGGGGCGATGGTAAGTGTCGTGCCACGCGACGTGGTCGCATCTGGAGCTTCGGATGACTGCCAGCGGACATCGTGAGAGAGCATCTGCATCAAGGTGCTTCTTTCCGGATTTGTAAACGACTGTAAAGTCATATTCTTGCAGTCGAATAATCCAGCGTCCGAGGCGTCCAGTTAGGTTTTTCTGCGACTGCAACCAGCAGAGAGCATGGTGGTCTGTCACCACTGTAAATGAACGGCCGTATAGATATGGGCGGAATTTCTGAACCGCCCAAACAACAGCGAGGCACTCCTGCTCGGTAATTGTGTAATTCTTCTCAGTGGGACTGAGAGAGCGGCTGGCGTAAGAAACAACCTTTCCATGTGTTGGTCATCAGCCTGCAAAAGCACAGCACCAATGCCATGTCCACTGGCGTCAGTATGCAGAACAACCGTCGGGACTCGTCAAAATGACAGAGTACTGGACCGGAAGTTAGTGCTTGTTTCAACTTTTGAAATGCCTGTTCAACATGCATCAGACCACTCAAAGGGTGTTCCGGAGTTCATCAGCTTGTTGAGGGGAGAAGCAATAGCAGAAAAATTCCGGACGAAGCGACGGAAGTACGAGGCCAGACCTAAGAAGCTGCGCAGATTCTTCTGTTGTAACGGGCGTGGAAAGTTGATTACAGCAGCAATTTTTTCAGGATCAGGCTAATACCATCCTTGCTTACTACGTGTCCCAAAACTTTAATGCTTCGACTAGCGAAGCGGCACTTCTTAGTGTTGAGCTGAAGCCCCGCATTGGAAAGGACAGGTGAGACTTCATCCAGTCGCTTTAGGTCACGGCGAAACTGAAGAAAAGATAACGATGTCGTCGAGATAGCAAAAGCACGTTTTCCACTTGAGACCGCGGAGGGACAGTGTCGATCATTCGTTCAAATGTTGCAGGGGCATTGCAAAGCCCAAATGGCAGGACGTTAAATTCATAGAGTCCGTCGGGGGTGGCCGAACGCGGTCTTCTCTTTATCGTCCTCATGCATGGGAATCTGCCAGTACCCCCGAGCGCAGATCAAGGCTTGAGAAATATTCGGCGCCTTGTAAGCAATCTAGGGCGTCATCAATCCGTGGCATCGGGTAAACGTCCCTTCCGGGTAATTTTGTTTCAATGCGCGATAATCGACGCAAAATCGCACCGATCCGTCCTTTTTTCTGCACTAGCACTACCGGGGAAGACCACGGACTAGTTGAAGGCCGAATAATGTTCCGCTGAAGCATTTCGGTGACATTGTCACTGATAACTTTCCTTTCTGCTGAAGACACACGGTAAGGACGGCGGTGAATAATGCGAGACCCGTCGGTTTCGATACGATGCGCTGCCACCGATGTCTTACCCAGTACGGTAGAATTAGAGTCGAATATAGATTTATGTTTGTTCAGAAGCTGCAGTAACGACTCAGTTTCAGCCGGGGAAAGGTCAGAGCTCATTGTGGCGGTTAGAGCGGGATCAGGAGAGTCGGAATTGAGATTAGTAGTAGATGAGACCGCACAGAGAGGGAAAATACAGGCGGGAGTAGAGGCAGCAACAGTAGCAATTGTGGTGCGCCGAGGTAGGACCATTGGCTCATGATTGGTGTTAACTACGATAAGAGCAGCAGTTCCCTTTGAAAAGCGCACGAGACCTCTGAGCGATCACCAGCCCTTTGGGAAGGAAGCGAGGAGAGGGAGTGATGAGAACGTCACCATCGCAAAAGTGATTGGAACTAACCGAGATGATTTCCTCACTGCCAGGATCAAGGACGTAATGCGCGCTGGCTACTAGGCGCTGCTGCGGCGCGTCATCAATAGTTGAATCATCCGTTTCCGTCAGTTCCATGTCTTGGCGGTCACAGGATATAATAGCGGATGCCGACGAGAGGAAGTCCCACCCTAAAATGAGCTGATGGGCGCAATGCGGCAGTACCGCGCACTGTATGTGGTGCCGAATTCCATCGATGAAAACACGCACTGTACATATCCAGTAGGTTCGATGACACCTTGGTTCGCGTTACATAAAGAGGGCCCAGTGTACGGAGTTTTCACTTTTCGCAGTTGCAAACATAACTTTCTCATCAACCACTGAAATACTGGCTCCTGTGTCCACTAGCGCATCAACAATAACACCTTCTACATCGGCTCTTACAGTGTTCGAGGGTTTGTCTGGAGGAATTGTCGATTTCCCACTAGTGCAGTTTTCCCTCCAAAAACTGCAGGAGCTAGTTTTCCTGGTGGGTGTTAGTAGCGTGGGTGGCCGGACGGAGGGGGAACAAAGAACGACGGTAGGGTGAAGGCGAGCGCCGGCGTGCAGAACGATGACTGGAAGGCTCGAGTGGCCCTGGAGGCGACGAAGGGCGGCGCGGAGGGCGAAACGTGTTCGGTACGGCCGATAGCCGTAGGGAAACCGGGAATAGTCACGTTCGAACGGGGCGTAGCCTCTTCGCTCGTCTTGCTGACGCCGACGGCAGAAACGAGAAATGTGGCCCCTGATCCACAATAGTAGCACACTGGGCCATCTCCAGGAAACCGTTGACGGCCCGGTCGCATGGTGGTGTAATATGCGGGGAAGCAGGGGCTGCGGCAATCGCTGTCACATGGGCTTGCGGCGACAGTGGCTGAACCTGCAAGGGTGGTTTGGCCGCAATCGCAGAGTAGGACGGCGCGTAGACGGTGGCCAAGGGAGGGGTCGTGGGCGAGTAGGCCTGAGATGCAGACGGTGGCAAGAGGAGAACGTGCAGGTGAATATCCCGTCATGGATGTTAGCTCCTCCCTGACAATATCTCGAAGCTCCGGCGGTTAGTGTGACAATGGTCACGCGACGTAGCAAGGGCGAGTCCTGTTGCTGCAGTTCTTCGCGGATAATCGCGCGAATGAGGCTGCGCAGATCCGAGTCCCCGTATTGATGAGAGGCGCAAGCCTCCTGGCGAAGGCGAATAGACTGCAGTTGGTCCAGCCGTTGACAAGTCTTGCGGACATCACTGACGCTTGCAGGATTTTCCACAGCCAGAGCGTTAAAGGCAAACGGGAGCGATACCCTTCAATACATGACGCACCTTGTCAGCCTCCGGCATGGTTTCATCCACACGGCGACAAAGAGCGACGACGTCCTCAATGTAGGAGGCGAATGTCTCATCAGGGCGCTGATGCGAGCGGCAAGCGTTGTCTGGCTACATCGGCGCGAATGGACGGCGTGCCGAAATTTTTTCGTAGCTCCTGAGTAAAGTTGGTCCAGTCGGTGATCGTGTGTTCGTTGTTACGGAACCACGTCTTGGCCGCCTCGTGTAGGGAGAAGGAGACAATTCGAAGCTTGAATGCGTCATCCCACCGATTGAAGCTGCTGACCCGATTATAGCTTATCCAGCCAGTCTTCGACATCCTCACCTCGACGGCCAAAAAAACTTGGCGGATCGCGTTGGTGGCTGGTGATTGTAAACGCAGCAGGCACAGCAGCTGACGATCCGGGGGGCTGTTCCCGCTCTCGTGCTGCATCATCAGAGGCAAGCGCCTACCGGAACGGAGCTCCAGGTTGTGCGACTGGGAAAGACAGAGGACGGGACCGAGGTGCACCTCCACCACTTGAGGGAGACGTCAAGGGCAGCCGTCACCCAGAAGACACGTCGCAGGAGGCAGTGGAACAGCGCGTTTATTCTGAGCGGCAACCCAAGAACTCCAGCCCCAGGAATGATGATGAGGATGGGTATGAAGAATAGATGAGGTACGGCATGATGATGATAATTGTCCTGGGAAGCAGACGAAGTATACGATGAATTGGCCACGACAGTACAAGGGCCCTTATCCATGTCTCCTTGAAGTGGGCAATAGCGCAACGGACAGATTGGTTCTCACATATATATATTATTATATATATATATATATATATATATATATATATATATATAGAGAGAGAGAGGAGAGAGAGATTACTGTGGTGAGCGAACGATCAGGAATGCTGGCGTATGCCGGCTGCCGGAGATGCCAGGGCTCTGAGAGAAAACAGAATTTTGGCAAAAACCTCTGAGTTGCTTTTTTTTCTGAGCGGTGGGCTATTTTGCCTGGCTCACGATGGGCCAATCAGTTGCGATGGGCTATGTCAAGAGTGGGGCCGAAAAGAACTGAACCCACATCAGCCCGAGCAATCAGCGACGCAGTGAAGTCCAAGCAATGTACCAGTGCTTTAACTCTACTTCCCCCTTTCCCTTCTCTTTTCAATCAATCAATCAATCAATCAATATCAATCAATCAATCAATCAATCAATCAATCAATCAATCAATCAATCAATCAATCAATCAATCAGTGGTCCTGAGTCAGGAGGATGACGCTCGCGAGCGAAGCGACCCGTCTAAAGGCTGAGAATCCCTTATTTGGTATTTTCTCCATTTAGGTCAGCGGATGCCATTCCAGGCAACCGAGGCATTTTTCACGAGGCGCGACAGACAGTTGAGTACAGTTTCAAGAAGGACCCGGTGCTACGCACTTTACACACAAACCTTGCAAGCGCCGCCCAAGCAGCGAGGACTTCGCTGTTTAATACATGTAACACGCGATGTGATGAAAAGTAGATACCGGATTTTGGGAAATTGCCTATTCTGTTCCATGCGCTTCTATGGCGCCACTTTGAAATATGAGCACGGATTAGAGGTTAAAGGAGCCATGAAGAGAAAACACAAGTTTGGTTCATTCAAAAGATTGTCTCGTTAGAATCATACTGACACCACTTTTAACGTAAACTTCGCTCAAATAAGCTACATAATTAGGAAAAACGGGAATGGTCATGCGACCCACCAGCTCATTTCCCGCAACAGAACCTGTGATGTCACATGGGCTAAGCTCTGCGATTGGCGGAGGCTGGCAGAAGCAGACGCAAATTAGGTAGAGCTTACAAACTAGACGAACGAGCGATTTGCGCTTAAATTTAGGGCACATTCTTTACAAAGCAATAGGAATGATGGGACAAACAGTGGAAGTTACGAAAGCACATGTAAACATAGAAGTACTGATGCGTTCTGCTGTTCGTACTGCGCACAGCATGCTTTGGTTTAGCTGCACAGCACTATGGGGCTTGGGGTTGTCTCAGACGACACTGGCCGATTGACGCAAGCAACGGTGTCTTACGTGACCCCATTTGTCGAGCGAGCACTGTTTCAGGGAACGAATATTTTCTCCCAGAACAAAACAAGCCAGGTTTAAATGCGGGCAAAAACAAACCAAATGCTTGCCACGGTATGGTGGCGCCATCTAGGTTACGGAACGTAAAGAAACGCGGGAACAAACCAACACCGCTACAGGGTGGAGACAACCTTTGAACGGTCCCGTGCCGCCGCAATTGGGCCAACGGGCTCAACGCGTTATTCTTTTCGTTTCCCACGAGACCTAGCAACGCGAAACAGACAATATGATTCAAACTTCGTCAGTAAACCGCGTTGCGGCGATAATTTTAGCGCGGTTTTGACACAATGACTTGCTTCGGCGGCGAGCGAGCAACCGAATATGGCGGCGCCAGCGTTACGTGTCTCTACCCTGTACGGCGGATGCGTGAATGAAGGTACTCTAGGCTGCAGAGCGGTCGGTTCCCGTGATGTCACTTGGGACCACAAAAACGCACGATTTAGCGGGAAAATCAAAATTTTAACCTAAATTGATTAATTTCTCAGTGAATAAAGCACCGTTTGTATCCGGACAAGCGCTGGGGGCACTATAAAACACGAAATCTTTCGAATAAAACCAACTTGCATTTTCTCTTCATGGCTCCTTGAAGAAGAACTTGTATGGCTGATTGATTATGAGGTTTAACGTGCCGACCCTTTGCAGGCGATGAGGCGCGCCGTAGCGGATGTCTCCGAATTAATTTTGGCCACTTGGGGATCTTTAACGTGCGCCGAAATCCGGCCTCTAAGGTGTTGTTATACTGCCTCTAAATGCCGATTTGGCTGCTTGTGCTTAAGTGCCTATAAATGCCTGTAAATGCCCATTTTCAATGCATATTTTCAATATTGGCGCATATATGAACAACAGTCAGCCTTAAGTTTCGCTTTGGGTGCAGTTTGAGATCGTTATTCGCATTACCGGGTAGCATTGACTGTTCAGAACTCTACGGTTCAAACTACTCATATAGTTCTACCAACTCCTGGAAGGCAACCCCTAGCACCAAGTAAAGATTTTGTTCGTTGTTCTTCTTGATGATGATCTGCGTTGGTGCCTGATGGTTACGGCACTGCTGACACGACGACGGTGGTTGATGGAGGGTTTTTAAAACTGTATGTTTTCACGGAAGGCATATACAGAAGATTTACAGACTGAGGATAGACATAACAAAGTAAGAAATAAAGTGCGGTTCTAGGTCAGCTAAGACTTTGTGCACGCGGCACCCCCGTCAGCGACGGACCCTGACCTAAAACTACCCAGTTGGTGAGATCCTCCCTAGCCTGACCTGGCTAGCCCGGCAATACGCCGGCCGTGCATAGCACATTAAAACCCTGAACTCTCTCCCGCGCCTGTTCCGGAATTTCCTTTCACTTTTGTCACCTCGAGCTCAAGCTCGAGAGCTTTACAACGCTGGGACACCAGTCTTGATCTCGAGCTGCATCTTCGACATCTCAGGGTCAGATGAACCTCCCCCCTGCTCTCGCTCCTCGTCCCCGCTCATCGCTGCAAGCCTACACTTGTCCGGGTCTAAATGCCCGAAACGCGTGTTCATGAAACACCAAGACTCAATGCGGACAGCAGTGCTCGCCCCTGGGTGACAGAAAAAGGGGACTCACCTTCGGATGTGTAGTCGCCCGTCGCTTCTCCGTCTTTCTCCCGGTGGCTTCTCTCGCTGCTGCACGTCGCTGCACTGTCCGTGCCCAGTCTTCGGTGTCAGCGGTCGCTCTTCCGATGCGTCGCTACCCCAGCAGTCTCTCCGATGACGTGTCAGCGGTTCCGTCGATCCTGCTGGTCCCGGCAAGCTGTCCCTCGCTCGCCGTCCCGCTGTCTGCCCGGGCTCCAGGAAGACGAGGTCTTCCCCACGTTGCAGATGCGGCTCTTACTTGTTCTTCAGTCAGTAGTCGCCCTCCTTGTCGCCGTGCCACGCAGATTCTGCCCGACTGCGCCAGTAATGATTTTGTTCGTTGTTATTTTTGGTGATGATCTGCGTTGGTGCCTGATGGTTACGGCGCTGATGACAAGACGACGGTGGTTGATGGAGGGTTTTTAAAACTGTATGTTTTCACGGAAGGCATATACAGAAGATTTACAGACTGAGGATAGACATAACAAAGTAGGAAATAAAGTGGGGTTCTAGGTCAGCTAAGACTTTGTGCACGCGGCACCCCCGTCAGCGACGGACCCTGACCTAAAACTACCCAATTGGTCGAATCCTCAGGGTTTTAATGTGCTATGCGCGGCCGGCGCATTGCCGGGCTAGCCAGGTCAGGCTAGGGAGGATCTCACCAATTGGGTAGTTTTAAGTCAGGGTCCGTCGCTGACGGGGGTGCCGCGTGCACAAAGTCTTAGCTGACCTGGAACTCCACTTTATTTCTTACTTTGTTATGCCTATCCTCAGTCTGTAAATCTTCTGTATATGCCTTCCGTGAAAACATACAGTTTTAAAAACCCTCCATCAACCACCGTCGTCGTGTCATCAGTGCCGTAACCATCAGGCACCAACGCAGATCATCAAGAAGAACAACGAACAAAATCTTTACTCACCACTAGAATGGTGGGCTTATTCTCGGTGGCAAGAGGCTTCATTTCGAATAGGAAAATCTGGAGATGGTGGTAGTTTGCTGTTGTTTCCACCATTTTCACAGTGATTCTTAGACTACATTCCGCTTGATCTCCAAACAGATTTCTTCAAACATGAACGAGCTGTCGCATCCTAGTTTCTAGAAGCATACTAAACTCCAACTGTATTTTCAACGCAACGGTTGGGCATATCGAACACACACACAAAAAACAAAAAAAAAACAAAAAAAAACGAAGGAACTGATCCCTAAACGTAAGAACATGAAAGTGTCAAGTACGGCAGATCGGATTGAATTGGCCGAGTTGTAAAAACTGATTAACAGAAATAAAACAAAAGGCATTCGTGCTTATGACATGGCAGTGGTCGAGGAAACGCTGCAAATAGGTGGAAGCTTGAAAAGTAACTAAAAGAAAGCTAGCCATCGGCAAAGACAGGATGTACGCACTCAGAGGCGAGCAGGGCAACATTAGGCACAACCTGGACGATATAATAAAGGTAGCAGAACGATTATACACCAGACTGTATGCCAGCGACGTTATACCAGGGGATACTGCTGAGAGTACAAGCTTAACTTGCGATGTGCCACATGTATTACTATAGTAACTAAAGAGGATGTAAGAAAGGCTCTCAAGGTCATGAAAAGAGGAAAAGCTGCAGGTGACTACGGCACGACCATAGATATTTTGAAGGAGGGAGGAGATATTGTTCTGGAAAAGCTCGCTGTACTATTTTCAGAATGCTTGAAGTATCAGAAAGTGCCCACAGCCCGGAAAAAAGTCAACATTATTCTGATTCATAAGAAAGGAGATCTCAAGGACCTCAGGAATTACAGACCTATCAGCCTACTCTCCATTGTTTACAAGCTCCAAAGTTATAGTTAGCCGCATAGGTGACAGCCTGGGTTCCCATCAACTTAGAAAACAGGCTGGGTTTAGGAAAGGGTACTCAACCATGGATCACATCCATGTCGCCAACCAAGTGATAGGAAAATCCGCCGAGTACACTAAACCCCTTTACGTGGCATATATACATTACGAGAAAGCGTTTGATTCTGTACTCTCCACAGCCGTTTTAGAAGCTCTAAAAGACCAGGGAATAGAGGAGGCCTACATAAGACTTCTAGAAGACATATATAAGTGATGCACGGGCAGGATAACCCTCCACAAGCAAAGCGATAAATTTCCGACCCGTAAGGGAGTAAGACAGGGAGATACCGTCTCTCCAAAACTATTCACAGAATAAACTGTATAAGAACGGTGGTTTGGGCTAGGTGGTGCATACTAATTGAAATTCAAAACAGAGCAAAAAGACGGGACAAGGAATGGTACACGGCGCTGACTAGCAACTGGTTGGTTTATTCCGTGTGTCGTCGTTTCTTGTCCCGTCTATTTGCGCTGTTTTGAATTTCAGTTAGTTATTTACAGAATGTTTGAGGGGGTATTTAGAAAGTTTGATTCGGAAAACATAGCATTGAGGATAAACGGAGAATACTTGAGCCATTGGAGGTTTGAGGACGACATAGTCTTGCTGAGTGAGACTGCAGAACACAGGAAAAGAATGCTTGAGGAACTACAACCAGAAAGCACGGCAGTGGGGCTCAAAATAAATATGAATAAATCTGAAGTAATGAGGAATAAGCATGCCAAGAACGTATTTTTCAGATTAGGAAACGAAACGCTAGATGAAGTAACAGAATATAACTACCTCCGGCAGATGGTTTAGGGCCGACCCCAACCATGAGAGAGAAATCCGGCGCAGAATAGGTATGGGCTGGGGAGCACTCGGCAAGCGCTCCCAAACAATGAAATGTAAGCTACCTCAGCCCCTCAAAAGAAAAATCTACAACCAGTGCATACTGCCGGTAATGACATACATAGCTGAAATTTGGCGCCTTACTGAACAACTAGAGAGCAAACCTATAGGTCGGCTCAACGGGCGATGGAACAAACAATGACAGCAGTAACACGCAGGGACAGGAAACGAACTACCTTGATCAGAGAACAAACTAAAGTGGACGATATCATAGTTCAAATAAAGAAAAAGAAGTGGACTTGGGCTGGCCATGTAATAAGGCGAACCGACAACCGGTGGACAATCAGGGTAACAGAGAGGACACCAAGAGATACGTCAAGAAGGGGAAGGCCATTAACACGATAGAGGGATGAAATACGGAACTTCAGGGGTAAACAGTGGACTCGATTAGCGCAGGACAGGAGCGGTTGGAGGTCAATGGGAGAGGCCTTCGTCCTGCAGTGGGCCTGAGCAGGCTGATGATGATGATAATGAATATGACTGCGCTGTATTAGCAGCGGAGATTTTTTGTATCTTCTGCCGTGTTTTTTCATTACTCGCTGTGGCTACCGAAGTTAATACAATGACAACTGTTTGTCGATCAGCGATATCCAAAGCTTAGTTCAACGAACTCACTGCTGAAAGGGATTCACGTAAAATAGGAAAACAGCGTTCGAACACAGCTTTCGTCACCAGTCCTGGTGTCTGTTTACCGCATTTTGTTTTGCCCAAGATGCGCCAGGCAGAGCAGCAAACACGGCGCCTTTGTGCATACAACTGAACGAATGCAGGAACGGTGGTAAAGAAGCGTTGATTTTATAATCACGTGCACGTTTGATTATAATCACGTTGATTTTATAATCAAAGTGCACGCGGCGGTTGTTGAACTAACAATAAAGCAGCCACCTCTTTCAAGGTTACTTCCGCGCGTAGTAAACACCTTTCTCGCTGATAATCTCATTGATGTCAACCGGTCCCTCAAAACACAAACCCGTCCTTCTTTTCTGAGGTGAGTATGTGTTGGTTCATAAGTACAGGGAGCCCGAGAAATGAGCTAGCGTGCGTTAACGCTTTTTGCCCAGTTTTTATGTCAGACGGGTACGAATGCTTGAAGTAGTTGCACTGCCATTTATTTAAATGTAGAGACCTCAAGAATTTAATTGAATGTGGCCAAAAACTTGAATAGCAATGGCGTAGGACTCCTCGTTTACGGGGTTTACGTCTGCTTTACGGGTGCAGCGACCTTTCACAGTGCAGTTCTGTGCGGTGCCGCATTACCCAGACGCGTCTAAAACGTGCTTGCTCTCGAATATTTCATGCCCCTTTTCTTGTCTGTGCCAATAAAAAAAACCTAGAGCTCTCAATACAGCGAAATTCAGCTCGCTGGATTACATTGTTTGCCTTCGCAAATGCCTAAGCGGCTGCGGCGCGCCTATTTCATAACGCGACACCGGCGCGGCCGATGATCGGGCGGGCCCACCCGATCGAGGTGGGCCCGCCGCACAAGATCACGGAGAAGGTGCGCTCCAGGGTGAAAGAAGAGGAACGTGCTCACTGGCAGACCGCAATGCACCAAAAGTCTACCCTGGAACTGTACCGCAACCACAGGCAAGATATAGGCCGGATGCGTGTCTACGACAACAGCAGCGGCAGCACACTCCTCTTCGAGGCCCGTGCGGGGGCACTGCGCACGCTGCTGTACTGCCAGCACTACGACAGCACACCAGAGGTTCAAGCAGCAAAGTGCAGGGCATGCGGCGACCACGAGGAAAGCATGGAGCACCTGGTGCTGCACTGCCACAAGCTGCGCCCACCCGCCAGAGTCAACGCCACTATACAACAGGCGCTAGGGTTCGAGGACGGCGTCGACAGTGCCATGGACGTACACACGACGAAAGAGCGACTGCAACTCTGGCAGCGATCGGTTCGGCTGGGTGCGGCTGTGGTGACGGTGCAGTGAACGCACGAGTGAACTGCAGTTAATGGTGACAGTGCAGTGGACGTACATACGCATGCAGTGTACCATATGCACAAGACTGCAGGAAAACTGCTACCTTTAGTTTTCTCGCTGGTGGGGACGGTGCAATGACTTTAGGCATTCAGCCGTTTTTCTTTCTTTTCATATGTATTTTGTTAACTTTTTCACCTGGCTTGGACATTTCGGTGTCCGCCCGATACAAAGGGTTTCTGGCCACAACGATCATCATCAGCGCACCCTCTTAGGTGTCGCGCACTCCCGAAACAAGAACACAATGAATGAAACGAGCGATTGACTACTGTTATTACTAATGAGAAACATTCCTTGGCTCCCTCACCTTGATTTCGTGATCGGCCTGAACCCGTGACCACTAAAGCGCCGCGAGCACGCGCGCGCACACACGCACAGAGAGATAGAAGTGATTTGCTGGAAGCGAGGAAAGGAAAGTGCACTGGGGACATTATTGAGCTCAGCAGGGAGCTCACCTGCATACAACCCAGTGCGGGGGGAAAGGGAAGAGGGGATGAAAGACTAGGCAGGAAGTTAGGGATGGAATAGAAAAGACGTGAAGAGAGAGAGAGAGAGAGAGAGAGAGAGAGAGAGAGAATAAAGAAAAAAAAGGGGGCATTGCATAGGCGCTGTACGCGCTGTACGCGGACGATGTGACCATGTGGGCAACACGCGGATCGGACGGCCAAATACAGGACGCCCTGCAAGAGGCAGCAGGATGTAGTTTTGAACTATGCCTCTATGCCTCTCTGGGGGGCCTGTTTTGCGCAGCGGCGAAGTCCGGGCTTCTTGTGTTGCCTCCCCGCATGCGACCAGTAACCAAGCCAGAAATCTCCGTTTACCTTACCAGTAATTTGATCCCGTGCGTCACCCGAGTCCGAGTCCTAGGCCTCCATCTACAGTCTAACGGCCGCGATACGCACACAGTTCACCTTCTCAAAACCCAAATCACGCATATCACGCACATGATCCGTTGCATCTCCAACAGACGCGCCGGCCTCAAGGAAGCAGACACCCTCCGCATAGTTCAGTCCCTACTCTGTATCTGTTTGTTTTATGGCGCGAGGGCAACGATGGCCAAAGAGCGCCAACACAATGGTTGATCATTTTGAATGATGTTTTAGTAAAATGGTGCTGTAAATGTGACGATATTAAAAGAGGTTAGTGTGGGGGTGTATACAGCCCCTCATTTAAAACAACAACAAAATTGGGGAAATGGGAATGGCAGGGTAAGAATGCAAAAACTAAATAGACACTCATAGCTTCCTCCCACTCTGAGGGGCCCCGAGGTTTACACGTGGTATGATATGCGGTTTAAAAAGCCAATGTCTCCCAGGTAAGCAAAAAGGCGTTTACTTGGAATTAAGGATTGATCAGCTAAAAACATCGAGGGATGAAGAGGAATCATGTGAGTGTAGAGTTCCCGGAAGTGCTTTTTACTTGCCTTGTGGAAGTACCCACACTCAACTAAGACATGGCTGACGGATAGGCGATGTCCGCACCTGTCGCATTGTGGCGGTGGTTTGCCCTGCAGAAGGTGCGAGTGAGTAGCGTATGTATGGCCTATTCGTAATCTGCACATGTATACTTCCGTTGTTCTGTTGTGTTTTTCTGTGTAGCAGCTGCCTAATTGGGGGTTTTATAGTGTGGAGTTTGTTATCTATCTGAGTGTCCCAGTGTTGCTGCCAGCGTTGTCGGATTGCCTTTCGAATGATTGGTCTCCAGTCAAGATAGGGAAGCTGCTGAACGTCGACGCTACAGCGAAGTGCTGCCACAGCGGCGCTCTGGTCTGCGAGTTCATTACCAGGAATGCCACTGTGTCCAGTCACCCAACACACGACTATGACCTGTTTTAAAGCGTAGGCTGCCATTATCTCTTTAAAACCTGTTCAGCACAATGTTCCTATTTGGTTTTCCACAATGCAGTGCTGTCACAACACTCAATGAGTCTGTGTATATAATGGATTGTTGTGTCTTTGTTTGTATTATGCGTTCTAGCGTAATTAATATAGCATGTGCCTCAGCCGTAAATATACTGTGTTTCTGTTTAGTGTCCTTGTGCTGGCAAAAGTTGGGACCGTGTGCAGCACATGCCACAGCAGTGGCAGTTTTGGAGGCATCTGTGTAAAAAGCAGTGTATGGGAATTTGTTTTGCAAGTGCAGGAAGTGTTGTCAGATGAGTTCTGTGGGTGAATGTTTTTTGTAAATTTCCTTGAACGCCATGTCACAGGTGACAGGGCGCAGTTGCCAAGGTGGCATGAACTCAACGAAGTCAGTTTTGTAAGATTCAGATAAAATAACCCCAAGTTCCTCTGCCTCCACCTTCACTCGGATAGAGAAAGGCGGAGGAAGCGACGGACGGCTCAAAAACAGCTTTTCGGGCGCTTTGTTTTCAAGAATAGCATTTAGCGGATGACTATTTAAGGATGTCTCCCTTACGCAGTACAAAAGTGTCATGTATGTACGCTGGTAGCTCTAAGAACAACTGATCCGTTTCTGCATAGAGGCTTTCAATAGGACTCGCCCGGAAAGCCCCGGACGCCAGGCGGAGCCCCAAGTGCAGCACTGCGTCCAGCATTTTTAGAGCTGTTTTTGAGGCAGACCCATACACTACACTTCCGTAGTCCATACGGGACCTGACAAGACTATTAAAAACACGTAAAAGGCATGTTGTATCTGCACCGTATGACTGGCGGGAAATGACTTTTAAGATGTTCATAGTCTTCATGCATTTCATTTTAAGTTGTTTAATATGTGGGATGAATGTAAGCTTATCATCTAAAACTACTCCAAGAAACTTGTGTTCTCTTTTTACGGGTATGCCAACTCCCTTAAGTTGTATGGTTGGTTGCAGATGGATCCCACGCTTCCTGGAAAAGAGAACACAAGTGCTTTTCGGCGGATTTAGGATAAAACCACTTTTGTCTGCCCACTTGGCTAGTCTGTTCACAGCAACATGGATCTGCCGTTCACAGATAGAGGAGTTGCATGACCTGAAGCTAATGTGATCGTCGTCTACATAGATTGAATAAAAAATGGTGGGTGGCAGTGCTCTCCCTAACGTATTCATTTTTACAATGAAAAGTGTGCAGCTAAGCACTCCACCCTGGGGAACGCCATTTTCTTGTGTATACGTCCTGGATAACGCTGCACCAACTCGTACCCGGAATGTTCTATCTGATAAGTAGCTTTCCAGTGTGTTTAACATGTTTCGACAAATGCCGAAAGATTTAAGGTCATGCAGGATGCCATACCGCCAAGTGGTGTCATAGGCCTTTTCGATGTCAAAAAATACAGATATACCGTGTTGTTTATGAACAAAAGCTTCTTTAACATAAGATTCAACAGCTATAAGATTGTCAGTTGTTGACCTGCCCAAGCGAAAGCCTGCCTGGCAGCTATCAAGGACACCATGATATTCCAAGAAATAGATAAGCGTCTATTGATCATCTTTTCAAAGAGCTTGCTCAAGCAGCTTGTCAAAGCAATAGGGCGATAGCTTGTCACAGAAGAGGCATCTCTCCCCTCTTTCAATATAGCCAACGCAATTGCCTCTTTCCAAGCACGAGGAAAGTACCCAGCACACCATATCTTGTTGTACAAGAAGAGAAGAGTATTGAGGGTATCTATGTGCAGGTGCTGAATTATTGTGTATGTTATTTTATCAGCTCCTGGCGCCGAAGCACGGCATGTGTTGAGGGCTACCATAAGTTCCTGCAGCGAAAAAGGAGAGTTATACCCATCATTAGATTTCTTGTTGTCACGAATAGGCTTTCTTTCAACAGATTCTTTATATCGCAGGAATGTCTCAGTGTAGTGGGAGGAGCTGGAAATATGTTCAAAGTGCTGTCCCAGGGTGTTTGCTTGGTCTTCAAGTGTATCGCCAGTGGTGCTGACAAGGGGTGTGACATATGTTTTCTGCCCATGCAGTTTCCGTATCCTGTTCCAAACTTTGCGCGCATCTGTATAGGAATTTATTGACGATAGAAAAGACCTCCAACTATCTGTTTTTGCCTGACGTCGGATTCACCGTCCCATGGATTTCGCGCGCTTGAAGGAAATTAGGTTTTCTGTAGTAGGATACCTGCGGAGGACCCCCCAGGCCTCATTCTGAGCATTTGTGGCCTTCTTGCAATCGTCATTCCACCACGGCCTCTGAAGATTACGTGTGGTACCGGAGGTCCGGGGAATAGAAACGCTAGCAGCATCAAGTATATGTGCTTTGATGAAGAAGCACGCTTCATCAATACCTAAGTGTGCTATTCATGTGTAAGTAAGTTTCGACATCTCTTTAAACGTTGCCCAGTCGGCACCAGCTTCTTTAAACTTTTCATGTGAAGTGTAACTGTAGGGGCATTTTTCTAAATATCTGAGGGTGACTAGGAAGTGGTCGCTCCCGTAGGGATTCGTATCCACTTCCCATTCGATGGACGGAAAAAGAACGGGGGAGCCTATAGCAAGATCAATGTGTGAATATGTGTGGTGTGCTATATTGTAGTATGTCGGCTGCTTTTTGTTAAAGAGACAAGCTCCGGATGACAAGAGAAAGTTTTCTATCAACCGGCCTCGGGAGTCTGTGCGTTCCGATCCCCATAGTGGGCTGTGCGTATTAAGGTCACCAACTAGTAAAAACGGCTCTGGTAGTTGATCTATAAGGGACTCAAATTCGTAACTGGACAGACGATATTCAGGGGGAATGTACAGTGAGCAAATTGTTGTTAACTTATTGAAGATAATTGCCCGAAAAGCAACCGCTTCTAGGCCGGTGCGCAAATGAATAGATTGACAAGGACAGCTTTTTGCATAACTATTACCACGCCACCAGAGCAGTGCGAGCAGCTGTCTCTGTCTCTTCTAAATACTGAGTATTGGTTTAGGAAGTTGGTATGCTTAGAGTTCAAGCGAGTCTCTTGTAAACACAGGACAGTTGTTTGGGTTTTGTGTAGGATTTCATATATATCATCTAGGTTTTTAATTAATCCTCTACAGTTCCACTGCGTAACTATTTGTGCTACCATAAATGTTTAAAGAAGATTTTGGCTGGTGAAGACTAGGGATGGATGTATCACCTACCACACTCAGGTATGATTTGGGCCAGTGACACGGGGGGCTGCTGGCTTTTTTCCCCGCCCCGCCATGGAGCGCTGTTCTTTCACCGCCTTTGGTGCTGGCCGAGACGGTGTCATGTCTATGTCCTCGTCTGAGTGCTGGGACAGCGACGAGATGGAGTCCTTTCGGCCTCCGACACGGAATATGTTCGAAGTGGAGGGAGGAATCCCTCCCACCACCGTTTATTGCGTGTTGGACGCAGAGGCGGTCGAAGGACCCGCCACATCTACATCCATGGCCACCTGAGGTCTGGTAGCCGGAAGAAGGGGACCAACGGCAGAGCCGTCACTCCTGGCGTTCGTGGCCGACGCAACACTTGCGGGTGCCACAGTTGTTGTGTCAGCTGGTTGGGCTGCCGTAGGCAGCACCTTGGGGGGCTGGGGCGGCACCAAGTCTGCTTCGCAGTACTGGGTGGCCGCAGTGACAAGACGCCGCTCCGCCCTCCGGCGAGCTGCGTCGGCACACTTCGCAGAAGCAAAGGCGCTGAGCCTTTTACGCGCTTTTAGGTATGTTCTCGCTGACTTTAAGATTGAGTATTTTCTTCTCAAGGTTTGGATGTTTCACACGTCCTTGAGTACGCTGTGTGCGGGCCACTGCAGTTCGGATACTTAATCAAAGTGCTGTTGCAATTCTCTTTGGGCTGGTCGTGCTCTGAGCACTTTGCACACGTTAAACGCCCACGGCAGTTGTTAGTACTGTGCCCATGACGTTGACACTTAAAGCACCGACGCGGGTTGGGGATATATGGTCGGACGGTACACCGAAGAAAGCGTGCATGCATTCACAAATTCAGGTAAGATACTGCGGTCAAAGGTGAGGACAACATGTTTGGTTTTGATTTTCTGATTTTCTCGACGCATAGTGATCCTACTTACTGCAATGACGCCCTGGTCGCGCAGGCCCTCGAGGATGTCAGAGTCAGTTTCTTTGCAGAGATCAGATTCGGATATCACACCTTGGGATGTATTTAGCGTTCGGTGGGGAGTGCCTTTGATTTTCAGGTCGCCAATGAGGGTTTGTTCAAGAAGCTTTTTTGATTGTGCCGGGTTGTTTACTTCTACAAGGATCTCTCCAGAGGTCAGTTTCTTGGCTTTGTAGTGTTTTCCTACAACACGTTCAATGCACTTAGCTATTAAGAAAACGGATGTAGATATCACTGGCTTTGTATTGTCTTCGGATGCAATGATCAAGAACCGGGGAAAGTTGTCAGGTATTTGGAACGATAGGGCAGGCAATGTGGAAAGTTCGCTTCGGTGCGGCCCCTTTTGGGGGGCCGATCAGTGGGTTTAGAAAATTTTGAAAGAACCATGCAGCATGAAAAAAAAGCAGGGAACGGGGGTACTTCCTTCGCTCGGTTTACCCTGATGCCGAGAGAGGTCCCGGAGCTCCCTGCCTGGTAAACAGACAGGGAGCCCATCCGCCGGAGCTTGACCACGGCTCCGACAGCCACCGTTTGTGGTATCTACCATTCACCTTAAAACGCCTAGCCACGGTAGGATACAGCGTGAGTATGGGGGCTCGGGGTCCGCGGTATCGCCAGTACCGTCACCAAGATTGCTCAAGGTGCCCCGTGCGGGGAGTTCAGTCCCTACTCATCAGCCGCCTTGCCTACCACGTCCCCTTCCACAATTTGCTGCGCTCACAGCGCCTCAACACTGCCTTACGGACGGGAATCAAAGCTGCCCTGGGACTTCCCCCCTACACTTCTACACAACGTCTCCTTCAATTGGGTGTCCACAACACGATAGAGGAAATTATTGAGGCACAACGAGCTGGTCAGCTTATCCGCCTTAGCACCACCCGCACCGGTCGTCACGTGCTCGCCCGCCTGGGATACCCTGAGCCGTCGTCACCTCTCACACCAAACCCTGTGGCTCTTGCCCCTGTCCTTCGTGCACGTTTACAAGTTGCCCCGCTCCCCAAGAACATGCACGCGGAAACCAACCAGGGCCGACGCCGCGCCCGAGCCTAAGCGCTGTGGCGGAGCACCGGTGGTGGCGTACGTTGATCCGGAGTTGGGGCAAACATTGGCTTTAGGGCGACGAAAAACCTTATGTACAGATATCTACAGGCGTTTGACTGAGTGAACAGGCTCTTCGCTCCTGCGCGCAGAGCTAAACAGGTTGGGTCCACCCCGTTTCCACCTTTCCTCGACTCACGTCAGTATGGTCCAATCAAGGCGCCCCGGCTGACGTCCCACACTCACAAAGATGGCCCCTGCACAGGGTAAGTTCAGTTGACTCCTGGATGCAATGGTTGAACGCTCGGAGGACGCCCGGACCCCGGGCGATAATCCGGCGTGGAGTACTCGTTGAATAGCAGCGTCTCGACCACAACAAAGCAGTCCCCCGCTGACGATTTTCCCCTGGAAAGCAATGCTGCCGTCTTTGTAAATCCCCTCCTGCCTCGCCGGGTCCTGCGGAAAGCGCCTTTTCAGCAGAAGCGTCCCTCTCCGCCGCGTCATCGCATACAAGCCGGGTCGCTCCATCGATGAGGGTAAGGAGACAAAACTTGATGGGCCGACGGGAGCGTTGGACTGCCGAAGCATTGCAGACGGGCGCGTAAAGTCAATACCCGATGATAACACGCTAGCCCGCCATACGGCATGACCCACAGTGATTTACACCGACGCAGCCAGTTACCCCGCCAAACCCCCAAAGCTAGAGTGGCAGTGGCCTCTACAGTTGCTGGCAATGCGCAAACAACTTGCTCTATACGCACCTATTCCATCAGGGTGGCCGAGGAAACAGCCATAGCATTGGCTGTGTCCCACATCACCACCACCCGACCCGCGGAAGCTGACGACGACGATACCCGGGCAATTATAATTAGACTCGCGAGCCGCCTGCCGGGCATATTCTTCTGGAATCCTCTCCATCCAAGCTTCCCTTCATTCGTATCGTCTGGACCCCTGGCCATGCCTCCCTTCCTGGAAATGAGCACGCACACGCGCTCGCCCGAGAAATAACCCACCGGGCGTCAGAGGAAGCGGACAGACAGATCCAGGGTGGCTCCAAGGCATCAGCTTCCATCATCCCATCCCACGAACCCCTCAACTATACACTCACACTCACCTACTACCGCACACAAAGAAAAACACTACCTCCACCCCACCACTCCCTATCCCGCGCCGACGCCACGTCATGGCGGCAGCTCCAGACACACACGTTCCCAAACTTACACCACAAACACCTCTTCTTCCCCACCCAATACGCTAGCAACTGCCCGGCTTGCCAGAGCCCCACTCCCACCATCTACCACTCTGTATGAGAGTGTCCGCGTCCACCAGACGGGCTCACCCCTATACGCATCCCCACCCTCTCCTCTTGGGAGGCTGCTCTGTCCAGCACTGCCCCGCAAGACCAGCAACGGCTGATCGAGCGGGCCCGCCGGATAGCGTCCGCCATTGGAGTCCTGGACTGAGGACCCCACTCATAAAGGCTGCTCTTCGGCTAACAAATGTTCAATAAATGCTTTCACCCCCACCACCCACCGTCATAAAAAAACATAAGCAAACGGGCGTAGACAGTGGAGAGCGCGTCGCCGTTTGAATTGTATGTATGAGACTTCGAAACGCAAGCTGACGAAACTTCACGCCGCAGCATCTTAAGAATAACAGTTCTTCATGGTTGGCGTACGCCTGTTCTACTTGCGCGCCGTGACGTCATCCGTCACGCGATCTGACGTTAGCGCCCAAGGCTAACTCTTGCTCCGCACCTGGAAACTTGCTAAGGTAGCATGTAGCGAGATCAAATTCTCGTACGATCTGACAGCTGTTGCTTTTATTACTCTATCCAGCGGCGGCCATTTTCCGTACCTAACTGCAACGACAACGCCGATTTTTCCAGAATTATGCCCTGAGGCTTATGCATTAAAAAAAAAAGGTTTTAAAAAATTGGCTCCAATCCACGCTGTGAAGGTGATTGGAAAGCAAGGCTTTAAACGACACCGACAACAATTGCCCATACGGCGTCACTTGAATTCACACACGTGGCTCTACAAAGAGGGAAACCAATGATTCTGCCAGCCGTTACCTGGAATTCGCGGGGCGGTGTCCCGAACGCAGCAGCGTCGGCCACGGCCGCGCTCGAGTGGCGGACGCCGCCGCTGTAGCCCGGCCGTGCGTCGACAGAAAGAAAACGGAGAGGAGCGTTTTTCGAAGGGTGAGACAGCGGAACCTAGCCATCCTGATGTGCTAGGTTGGGGCTACACCAGCGCGTGACACAAGCGCAGACAGCGAAACTATTCGGCATGTGAGCTTAGTGATTCCCATTTATACCGATTAAAACTAGTTAGTTTAGTAAATTTGAGAATTGCGAGAAAGCTGAGGGAACTGTTTATAATCGGTATTTATCAGAACCAGTTTCTCCTTTCGCCATTTGTAATACTTCTAAAAACACAACCGAATTGGTATTCACCAATTTAGAAAACGGATTTTCATTCGTGGCAAGCAGTGCGCAAAAGGTAGCGTTTCTCTAGCGGCCAGATGTCTGTATGTGATCTCTACATTTTGTTTTCCCGCCCTGCAAACCAATCCTTAACGTATGTTTGCCGTACGACCACTTAATTCTGTCGGGCTTGGGTTGTCCAGGACGTGCTATCGAACAAGTTAATCAAGCCGTGCGAAGGAAGCGCGCAATGGACGCGAAGCAGCGCCAAAACAGGCCCAAAACAACCGTCGCTAAAGCAGACGACAAAGCCGTACTAGAGTGTAGTATACCCTCTAGCCGTACCGCCAACGCACTCGCCGGTGAGCAGGTACCTCCGCGCGAGGAACAGGAACGCTGGGTAAATTTGCCGCGCCATCTAAAGTGTGCTCCGTGAGTGAAACCCCCACACCCCTCCCGCCGCCGTCTCACCACGTTGGGAGTTTATTGTCCCGCACGTCACGAAAGAACCGTTGGCTGGTAGAGGTATAAAGCTTTGCTTTAAAAGCTTCTACCTCGCGCTGTCACGGCTAAGGCATTGTACTGCTGAGCACGAGGACGCGAGTTCGATTCCCGGCCGCGGCGGCCGCTTTTCTGGTGGAGCCGAGAAGCAAAAACGCCCGTGTGTACGAGATTTCGGAGCCCGTTGAATATGCCCAAATGGTCAAAATTATTCCAAAGCCCTCCACTACGGCGCGCCTCATCGGCCTGCGTTGCGTCGGCGCGTTAAACCATATAATCAATGAAATCGCGCTGTCACGGAGCGACAACCAACAGAACAAAAACAAAAACAAACAAAAACCATGCTGAATGGCACTATCGGCGTCCATGCCGTCAGCCTACGTGATCATCGTTGTTGATGCTAATTACTTCGCTCGAGTCGTGTATAAAACATACATACTGCGCCTTTTCTTTTCGCACAGTATGTATCTATGCAGTATGTATGTATGTTTTTGCGCTGCGCAAATAGGGAAGAACATTAGGAATAGGGAAGAACAATAGGGAAGAACAGAAATAGGGAAGAACGTAGGAGGCGCGACAGCGCGCATTGTTTCAACGATGAATTCTGCACATTGTATGATGATTCTCCACTAAGGATTTCCGGCGCCATTGTCTTTAGAGCAGGGAATGCAGACCGAAAAGAAAGGCGACGCTGCAGTTAAGAATAGAGGAAGTCAAAGAGGAAATTTATCTGTTTCCGTCATTGTTGAGTGATGGGATAGTATGCGATACATGTTGTACGAATGATAGATGCGTTTGTCTATTCGCAGGTTCGTCCAGGCGTCGATCTGTTCTTTTTATTCGTCATTACGTCACTGGAAGGATTGTTGGTTTCAGTCCCCTCACTCAATGTTTCAGTCCCCTCACCCGTAATTAGAAATCTTTTAAAAAGATCTCTAGAACAGTGTTGGTTTATTGTTAGTTTATTTATTTATTTATTTATTTATTTATTTATTATTGAATAAATAAACGTTTTTTGAGAAAAGCCAATGGGGAAAGCCAATGTTCTGGTGATAAAAGCCAACTGAGCGTAGTGGGTGGGACTAGCTTCCTGTGGGGGTTCTTCATAGCCGGGGAAACCAATGTCCTTGGTTGAAGTCCGGGCCCTGCAGTCTCCAGGTCTCTCTGGTAGGGGTGGTCAGAACTGGTCAGCCGGGCCACCCACATCTCATAATTGCGGTTCGTATTAGGGGTGAGGGTGGGGGGTTTTGGTGGACTCCCATATCATGTGGAACAGGGCACAGGTTGCTGGGTTGTGGGTATAGGTGGGAATTCGTCTGTAGCTGGCGTTAAATGGTTGCTCCAGCTCTTGCAAGAGAGGGATAGATCGGGTAGGGGGACATGTTTAGCGCTTGTGACGGTATTGTGCCTATATATCTGTCTATTGCAGTACAGGCTGCGGTCATATAGTTCCTTGTCGTCTTGGAAAATGCCCCGGAATGCTTGAGCGCGGGCTGCGGCATGCGCCACTTCGCTTCCCTCTAGGGACGCGTGTCCCAGTGTCCAGACGACATGGATGTGATGAAGTCTCTTTCCTTCACGGGGTAACGTAGGCGCTTGCGAGGAGATACGGCCGATGGTGTAGTTTCAGCGGCTGTATGGAACTCCGTAGTGGCCTGCAGAGCGACCCCACAGCGAACACGTCAGGTGTGATGCGTTCGCTGCGGGGGTGGCATGGGTAGTGCAGTCGTGATGGCCATCTCCACTGCACCTTTGGCATTAAAACCTGGTTCCCTTAACCTTTTTATCTAGGCGTTCTTGTATCCTGCATGCTCCACATGGAAATATGTAAATACACTCCCTGCATCCCTTGATTGCGTGCATACTTCTGCTTCCACTCAGAATTGGTGGTTAATGACCGTTCACTTTGTAAACACAGCACGGCGTGTTCGGAATTCCAGGACTGCATATTTAATCACTACATAATGTTGGGCCGCAAAGTATAAATCCACAGTTAGGGCTTTGTGCCGACTGTGCTTTTTTGGTGGCAGATGCCATATGAACGTGCGGTTCTTTGCGAGCGCCATAATAAACAGTGCTAAAAGAAGGGGTAAAGAACTGGCACGAAACTTGTTTTCGAATGTGTGTTTTCACTCTGCTGCTCGTCCCACTTTGTGATATCATCTCAATTGAGCAGCACCGCTCTGCTCCGCAGTATACGCATTGGTGAAGCGCTGTGCGATGCGCAGACTCACCCTGCGTATTTTTTTTTCTTTTCCTTCCACACGCGCGTTCCCCAGCGGAGGCCGTTCCGACCAACCACCATCCGTTCGTCGACAAAGCAGAAGAAGACAAAAAGGAACCTCCGCGTGGCACGCCAGCCGTGTGCGGCGATGGGAGCCTCGTCTGCACTGATTCTTCTCTAGATCTATTATATAATTCGGCAACCGTTTCCCCAATTCCTACAGGTTGATTATATAGGGATATGAGGTGGGCGTTTCAGCCCCGAAAAGCCACCCCGTTTCTTGACCAATCCCCCACGTGGGTATGTGCCACTAGAAGAGGAACAACAACAACAACAACAACATCTGCCCTGCTTTCATAGGGGCTGGTCCCCTGAAATACGCAGGCTTGCGTCGACAAGAGAGACTGAATCACTTTACTCCCCCATAGATGCGTGACGAGAGCACACAGACTTGAGAAAATTTTCTCGTCGATACACCAGAGGTATCGTCACGGAAAATGATTCTGTAGGAGACCCTTACATCACAGAACTAAGACTGTATACCGCGTATATATGAGACGTTATCCGGATCGGGATTCAGAGTATACGTCCTCATGGAGCTGTTTCTCGGAGAAGTGCGGATCTTGATCGACAACGCATGGCGCCAAGTCACCGCACCGCATCGGATGCACGCGCGCATTCAGGTATTCAAATACCCACGCACTCACACACGCTACCACGCAAACACACATTGTTCGAGTGTTGTGGGTTCGGATGCCACGGGGGTGTACATGTTCTTCCAATGTAATTTTTCTTCAAATTGCAAGGTCTTTATTTGCAGAAATTAAGATGGGAAGGAAACCGTTAACTTGGTCGAGGGATGAATTAAGAAAATTATTTGGCAAGGAATGGACTCGGGTAGCGCAGGACAGGAGCGGTTGGAGGTCAATGGCAGAGACAATCGTCCTGCAGTTGCCTTAAATATGTTGGTGGTAATAACTACGACGGCGATGACGGCGATGATGATGATGATGATGATGTGCGGGCTTGCAGATGTGGTGAGTCCCACACCCGGGGCGGGCGCAGCCAATTTTGGACAATGTTTGTGTGGCTGCTGTTGCGCGTCAATTTGCACCATATACATAGCTTATATGTCATTGAAAAGTACAAATTTTCTATTTTGAGATGATACTAAACAATGATTTTTAGTTACCATTCTATTGTAAGTAAATGTGCAATTTCATATGAGAAAAACCTGTTTTCAGCATGCATTTTCTTCCAGAAGGCTGAACGAGCGCTATTCGACGTCATTAGATGCGGCTTCTTGTTGGCTTAGAACACATGCCAATGCAAATCTCATTCTCAAACATTCTTGTTTCAGAAAAATAGATTTTGTTATGACGCCATTCAACTTTAGCTACAAAAAAGGAAATTCGTAAGCAGAAAACGTCTACATCACTTAATACAGAGCAATAAGTCGTGGCATACGTGTTGCTAGCGTACGTAATTCTATAATACCAAAATTTTGATGCATTAGGTACAGCGGTTTTTAAGTTGTATATGTCTACATATACATTTGCTTTGTCACTTGTTTTTAAAATTGTCTCACCCCTGTTTGAAAGCCCCTTCAATATTTACACAGAGCAAATTTGAAGTCCTCCTTCAGATGCGTATCTAAGCAATTGTGCTTCGAAACTGATGGGTATGGCAGATTTCTTCCTACCAGCCGAAAGTGCGGAAACATGCTGATTTATCGGTATACACAGAAAAATTTTAAGTATGCTACTTGGAATATAATGTTGATGTCGTATACTCTTATAACATTACAAAGCAATGCTTCAAATAATACTGTTTTAATATTGTGTGACCTGTTTTTTAGCAACTGTAGAAATAAAGTGTCACTTGGCACCACCCATAGAAAAATCATGAAGCTGCTTTTTGGCAGTTTCTGCCTTTTCCAACTGTGGACCCACTAAACGAACGATTAAAGCCAATGTGTATGATATTTCGGCACACGTTAAAGGTCCCCAGGGGGTCTAAATTAATCCGGAGCCCTTCACTACTGCGCGCCTCATCGTATGCGTTGCGTTGGCGCGTTAAACCGTACAATCAATCAATCAATCAATCAATCAATCAATCAATCAATCAATCAATCAATCAATCAATCAATCAATCAATCAATCAATCAATCAATCAATCAATCAATCGATGAAAAATATTTCGTATTTTTTTACAGCGTCCCCGAGTGGTGCCAAGGAATACAGGCGGCAGGCCTTCGTACGCTGGCGCCCCTGGAAAGTTTGAAGCAGACAGGGCGAGTGGGGTGATATCGCTAGCGCGAAGGGAGAGAGTGATTCCGCTGTACTTCCTATGGCACGGTGGGAGTACGGATATCTGCGCGCGTGCACTTCGTGGCGAAACGAGAGTAGCGCAGTTGACGTTGTGAGTCACTGCGACAAGCAGCAATCGTGTGGATGGGTGCGTGGCTCTGGTAGTGCAATGGAGGGCCGTCAGGACGCTGGAGACGGTGTGCGCGAAGAGGTGGCTGCACTGGAAAGCCCGAATGTCCGCAACAACGCAGACCTGTGTTTACAGCTGAGACCGAAACTCAATTACAAGCCCCTCTTCGGACAGGTAATGCTACCGTCGTTTTGCCGCGCTTGCAGACGACGTTTTTCTTGTACCCGCTTAGCGGAAGAAGCGTTGTTGCATTCGGCTTTCTCGATGATGGCGATTATGATGCTGATGGCAATAGCGTGATGTGTCCTTAGTTCGACGCACTGATTGCTTTTTGGTGTGATTTAACTGTTCCATTATTTAAGCGACAAAAATAGGAAGAAAACTCGAACTCGTAGCCAGAGAATGCCTTTCATTATTTCAACTTCTTATGAGGTTGGCGCCTCAGAGTTGCGACCTCTTAGCCGTCGATTGATTGATTGTAGGGTCTTACACGCCGAGGCTGCACTTCGACTATGAGGTGCGCCGTAGTGGAGGCATCCGGGTTAATTTTTACCACATGGAGATCTTTAACATGCTGCCGAAATCTCGACACGCGGGCGTTTTCACTTTTCGCGTTTATCAGAAAAGCAGCCAGCGCACGCGGGACCAAACCCACGTACTTGGGCTCAGCAGCACAACGCCATAGCCACCGAGCCACCGCGGTGGATGACCTCCTTGCCGTCATATAGCACCAGGCATGGCGTTGATAAATGGGTCGCCTTTTGCGAACCTCCTTTTCATAACTCTGTCCATACCTTTCCGAAAGGCATGGGTGATAACGCCGACAAATATTCTGTGTCGGTTAGCCGATAAGCAACCTCCACCACGTGCTGTCCCAAACAAATCATTCCCTGTTCCGAAGCTGGCTCGACTTCTTGATTGCCGTGCGGCGCGAGTCGCTTCGCACCCTGTACACGACAGGAATGGAACTAAAACGACCTGGAATTTGTTTTTAGATGCTCAACTGTCAATCCTAGCTTCGATATTGTGCATGCAGAGCGAGACTGGCCTCATAGTAACGACCTGCCAGTACACGGCGATCGCGTGCGCCAAATTTGCTTTTGCTTGTAAGCGTTTTGAAGCAAAGCTTTACTAACCTATTCGATGGCAGTTTCGCCGTCGTTAGCAATTTGTCCTTAATTTAACCACAGCTGCTCCGTAGTCTTGGCAAAGCGTCACCTGACTCGACGCACCGAGCTCCGCCATCGCCGAGTTCGCTATCCACCTCTGCCGCCACCGGCTTGGCGCATGCGCTCTGCGCAAGTGGGTCGCCACCTGACCACGTGTCTCGCCGCGTGCCTGGCTAAGAGGAGCGCCGCGCTCGCCTAGTGAGTGCGAGCTTGGCCATGGATAAGAGCGAGGTCGGGCCGTCTTCTCTGAGCGTTGCGCGGGAGCGGTAGACTTTGAGCCGTCGTCGGCAAGTGGTGTCTGACCACCCCGCGGATACAGCCCGCGAGCTGTTTCACTGGGAAGGGTCCGGAATGGCAAGCGCGCGAAGCTAGCGTCGGAGGCTGAGGAAGAGGCAGCCGTTCGGCTGGCAAAATCGACTTAACCAGGCAAAACCAAGACTTAACATGGTTAAGTGTTAAAGGAGTACTGACACCAAAGTTCGATTTCTAATAACTGGTATGGTTCGCTTCATTAAGCTGCCAAGAATGCCTTCCTACGATTATGGGCGTCACACGTTGCCCGAAACCAATTTGAAATGGATATTATGGCCGTAGTTTTGAGAGCCCTAGAAGCGCCATGCTCAGCCGCTCCGTGACGTAAGTACCGCCGGTGGAGGAGTGTGGCGGAGAAGCATACTACGGGTCTAACTCGGAGTGGTCTGTCCCTTCATTTTCAGCGAGCTGACACGCATATTAGCCGGATCGAAACCGACAACACAAAGTAAACATTTTGGTAAGGCCCTTTATCCCGTTTCGCACCGCTAGCCGCAATTCTGGGCAGTTTCAGACCAGCTGAATGCGGCGGAATTAATCTTTCATTGAGATAGGGGGAGGCGTCGTCGTAAAAGCTGGCGTTTTGGCTTGAACAGAACATGTGGCGTCATGGCCGCCGCAGAGCCCCCGCGATTGCTCCCGTGCTGACAGCGGCCGAAACTGAAACTGACACCATGAATGGCGCTGTAATTCATAATCGGCAGCACTTTGGCCAGTCTTGACTCGCGCCTTATGTTTTATGGGGTAGTACGGACACATCGGACCCCCCCCCCCCCCCCCAAAAAAAAAAAAAAAGAAAAAGAAACCGGAATACACAAATTTGGTGTCACTACTCCTTTAAGACTTCACCATCTAAGACTTAACCAAACTTTCGGTTGACGATTCATACTTTATTTCGGACATGTGAATTTAGTCCTTGTCTATTCACCCTGGGTGGAGTGCAGGGCAGAAATTTACGGCCAAAGCCTTAAGCGTCGTGTTGTATAAACCCGGCATTGTTGCCTGGTACAGAAAATGAACTAAGCCGTGAAGAATAAATAAAGGAAAGTCACCCAGGCACTCCTTTGGGGGTTGTATAAATGATGTGGCATAAACAAATTATGTTTATCCAATCTGCAGCATGGCTTCCGGAAGGGGTTTAGCCCGTGAACTCAACTAACAGAATTCACGCACGACATTTATCTAAGCCGTGATTCTGGCAACCAGATCGACGTAATATTCGACTTCTCAAGGGCTTTCGATACTTTCCTTCACTGCTGACAAGAAAACTCTGCCTAGTACTAAAAACTTTTCTCTAGTAGATCTAATTGACAATTTCCTTCTCCATCAATCAAAGTACGTTAGCTTTCGCTTGAGTAATTCGCGTTTAATTGACGTCACATCCGGTGTATCCCAAGGGCCTGCTCTTGTCCTCGGTTGGCTTTGATTTTTATTAACGACTTGCCTCAAACCATCACTTCTAGACTGCGGGTTTACGTCGATGATTGTGCTTTGAATAACACTGGTACGTCTCTTCAGGATCACCACCTGCATAATGAGTCGTTTAATGCTTTATGCTCTTGGTATGATACGTGTCAAATGAATATTAATTTCCGCGAAACAGTCACCATGTTATTTCATACGAGAACGCAGACTTAAGTTTTAAACTACACTTTTAAAGATTTAATACTCAAAAGGGTTTCAGACTACAGGAATCCTGGCGTGAATTAATTTAAAGTTGCAGTTTGGAGGTTTTACACAGTACTAGAGAAGAAAACCGCGAACTTGGTGTACAAAGAATTATTAGGGGTACCAAGATGGCTGCAGCGTCTTCAATGACTTATTACGGGTGTTGTTATTGTGTTGCTACATGCCCATATTAGTTTTGTATTGCTGAGCTAATTAAGTAGCGCGTACCTGCGCTTACAAATTTTTGCAGCCAAATATTCAGTCATTGGTGAAGCAGTCGCAAATTTCTAACCGGCTCTTTTCTTGCAAGCTTAAATTCAGCAACCTTATTCACGCCAGTAGTAATGAATTTGTCACACTAGATTTTCACTATTATATTGCTTTCGTGATCCAAAAATGTGAGTTAGTTTGGCGTCGCAAAAATATATTTTTTTGGAACCTGATGTATTAACGTGGAGTAAGGGGTTTCACATTAGGCTTGCAGTCTCGAATTACATTTTTGAACGCAATAGATGAGGCTTCAAATGCTAAATCTCGTCATGTGGCATTCAACAGCATGCGTGACATGCATCAGGTCAGCACCTATTCCTTATTTGTCCATACCTGTTGCTTCGGCCTCTGTACTTCCTGTTGAGGGAGATATATTTACTTGGGACCCAACAGGTGGCCTATTTGTTTTTGCAGTATAAGCCGTTGGAAACTCTACGCAAGGTCGAGTGGGCGTTTATTCTCACCTCAACATTGGGCCTTTCGGCATCGCTGGGCTTTTGCATTCGTGAACTGGTCATCCTTCCGAAGAATGCTGATGATTACACATTTTCCATCATGGTATGCTTCACGACGGGTAAGTTTAAATTTTGAAGCGTTAAAAATACTGCCTTTTGAAATGCCTTGAAATGCCTGGCAGCATATATATATATATATATAATATATATATATATATATTATATATATATAATAGATGTATATAACACAGAAATAAGGGTTGGCAGTCGAGAAAACCTCGGAAAGCAAAGGGGAGGATGTGGTAGATCATTGAAAACAGATTAAGAATTTGGAAAGAAAGAAAGAAAGTGAAGAAAAAATGCCCGCCAGGTGGGATTTTTTCAATGATCTACCACATCCTCCCCTTTGCTTTCCGAAGTTTTCGCGACTGCCAACCCTTATTTCTGTGTTATTTTCAACGAGCCCCTCATTTCCTATTCTGATGCGCATATAGATATAGATATATCTATATATATATATATAGATCTATAGATATAGATATAGATATAGCTATATAATATATATATATATATATAGCTATATATATATATATATAGATACTTACTCTCTATATATATATCTATATATATCATATATAATTATATATATATATTATATATATATATATACAGTCGAGTCCACTTATAACAATATTGAGGTGCCATGAAAATATCATTGTTAACCGATTATTGTTATAAGCGGGTTATGCCGACAATAACAAAGAAAACCGTGACAAACAGAGCATTTAATGGGGAACATGATACACAAGAGCACTTAATGAGGGGGAAGTGACCACAGAACAGGAACAGTGACAACAGGCAAGGAAAACGACGCTGGTAAGCAGCAGACTCGGAACAAGTGCAAACGGCGAAGCTGGAGACGTTGGCCAAATTAGCGACGAATAGGGGAGGTCGGCACAGTGCACACAGCGCTGCTGCTGCGGCGGCTTAGCGCCCCGGTGCTTTTTCTACAGGCGGCGCCCCCTCAGAATGGACTGCACCACTGCCCGTAGAGGCGCCCATCCAGTCCTCCTCCTCCTCCGCGTCGCCGCGGCAGGCGAAAGCAGCGATGGCATGCGAGCCTCTTCGGCGCGCACTCGCCGCGTGCGAGGCCAAGTGCGCTATCGCCTGGCCGCCGCGCGTATGCTCTCATGCCCTTTTGCGTAATAGGCGGGTTTGGGGTGGCATTGTCGCAGCGGTTTTGCATTTTTGTTTCGTTCAGGGTTGGTTCCAGTGCCCACATTAAATTGTTATAACCGATATTGCATCCTGACAGCATTGTTATAAGCGGTTTATTTTGCCATAGAATACAATGAAAAGCTGACGGTGCCGCGGCTGTCCATTGTTATATCCGATATATTGTTAAAACCGGTATTGTTATAAGTGGACTCGACTGTGTATATATATATATATATATATATATAAGACAGAAATAAGAATTGGCAGTCAAGAAGACCTCAGAAAGCAAAGGGGAGGATGTAGTAGATCAAGATAAAGAATTTGGAAAATAAGAAAGTGGAGAAAAAATGCCCGCCAGGTGGGATCCGAACCCACGATTTCCAGAATACCAGTCTGGTGCGATTCTGGAGGTCGTGGGTTCGGATCCCACTGGCGGCATTTTTTCTCCACTTTCTTATTTTCCAAAGTCTTTATCTTGAGCTACTACATCCTCCCCTTTGCTTTCCGAGGTCTTCTTGACTGCCAATTCTTATTTCTGTCTTATTTTCAACGAGCCCCTCAATTTCCTATTCTGATTCGATATATATCTATATATATATATATATATATATATATATATATATATATATATATATATATATACTATATATATTATATATATATATATAACACAGAAATAAGGTTGGCAGTGAAGAAAACCTCGGAAAGCAAAGGGGAGGTTGTGCTAGGTCATTGAAACAGATAAAGAATTTGGAAGGAAAGAAGAAAGAACAGAAAGCGGAGAAAAAATGCCCGCCAGGTGGGATCCGAACCCACGACCTCCAGAATACCGGTCTGGTGCGATAAACCACTACGCTACCAGCGGGACGATTTTCCCCTACGCTTTCTGGGGTATTATGTCAATGCAATTTATCGCGTGGGGGTGGTAGCCAGCGCCACTCTGACTTCTCGGGGTGAAGGGGTGAAGTATATATATATATTATATATAATTATATATATATATATATAATATATATATATATATATAATATATATATATATATTGTGTGTGTGTGTGTGTGTTGTGTACAGGGGGCAATAAAATTTGGACGATGGTTGTACGGAAAAAGCTTCGAACAACACACGATTTCCAAGAAAGAGACTTGCCAGACAAAGGGGTACGTGGCGTATCGGGTTCTACCTGTCAAAGTTTGTTTTCAGTTTCATACAATGTCCAAGTTTTATTGCCCTATACGTAATGATAGTATGTTGTTGAGAGTCTTTGATTAGTAATTCTGTATGTGTTGTTATTGTTGAAGTTATTTTATGTTGTGTTGTATATATGATGTATATGTGTGTTTGTGCCCTCTGCTATATGATTATGTATGTATGTATGTATGTATGTATGTATGTATGTATTGTTATTGTTTTTGTTGCGACATTGATTCCCCGAAAACCTGCCTTTGACCCTCTTTTTTTTAATTGCGAACGTTTGCTCTGCAGCATAAAACGGTGGAGGCGAGTGTGTTTAAATGTACGTAAACAGGAAGTTTTCACTAAGAAAGTCTAAAAGGCTCCGGTGATACGGCCCAAAGAGCCAGCGTCTGTAGTCGGGAGGCCGGCCTGGGTTGAGTCCCACACTATGTAGTAGTTGCTGTCGGGAACGTTGGACGCCACGACCCTCAGTCATCGAGTTTCCAGAACCAGCGTATTCACAGTGGCGACTGTGCGGCTACGTGGCTATACATCCGTCATCGACTTTCCACGAACCGGCATATTCACAGAAGCGAACTATGCAGCTACTTGAACTATGCGCCTTTCAGCAACCTCGTGGCTTCTCAAGTGCCAACCGCTAAAAAAGGCAAGTGCTAACAATAGCATTGCTTTGCGCCCTGCACTGCAAGCCTCGGCGGCGTGCCCGCTCCTCATTGTCACGCCCTTTTGTGGCGTGTTGTCTTCAATAAGCCACTCGAAGAATATTACCTCCGAGGGATGCAAGACGTCTTCGTGGTAGTGCAACATCGCCAGGACAAAGGGGGGCGGATTGCCACGGCGGGAGCAACCTAGCGCTCACCTGCCCAGGAGAGGAGCGGGTCTCTCGTGCGTGTGTGTGTGTGTGTTTGTGAGTGGGGGCGCTGCCATCAGTGCCATGAATTCTGTGATTGGTGCGTCCTGACGTCGGCCGGAGAAAAGAGGTGAAGGGGAATGGACCCAACGTGATTATTTAATCTCGCGCGGGCAGGAGCACACTGCCCGTTCTGATTTCAAGATGTAAATAATTGTATATAAAGTTCCTTCTTCTCCGTCAACTTCGCCACGCCACCATGACTGCCCCGGCGCAACACCCACCTCGGTCCACATCAACCACGCTACCATGGTTCGCGGCAGTGGAGTCAGCCCCTGGCTTCCCAACAGTATGTATGTATGTATGTATGTATGTATGTATGCATGTATGTATGTATGTATGTATGTATGTATGTATGTATGTATGTATGTATGTATGTATGTATGTATGTATGTATGTATGTTGATGTATGATGATGAGTATGAGATGAGAGAGAGAGAGAGAGAGAGAGAGAGAGAGAGAGAGAGAGAGAGAGAGAGAGAGAGAGAGAGAGAGAGAGAGAGAGAGAGAGAGAGAGAGAGGAGTCTTAATTTCGGCAGGTCAAGTGGGGGTAGTGGGAGTAGAAGGGGGTTGTGTGTGGCAGCTGGCACATCCCCAACGCCGACAGTTCGAACAGAAACAGGTGGGCTCCTTGAGAAAGCGGGGGAGGCCACGTGGGGTGAGGAGAGCAGAGTCACGGCTCTAAACTGCTCGCGCTAGACCGCTTTCTAGAGAACAGTGTGCAAATAAAGTCATCGTGGAAGGTTCCAATGTATGAGCGTCGATTTATAAGGAGGGTGTGGGTTAACCCGTATGTTAGATTGATCTATAACACTTTCTATGCAGTACGTACGAAGTGTACTGTGTACAGAGTACGTATGTACAGTGTGTACATACGTACGTATGTACAGTGTGTACAACTTAAGTTGTGTTCTGACGAACACGCATTTCAATTTAGGTGCGGTTAAAGGGAAGAGATGGCTAGGCGAAATAAAAATCCGGCGGTCCCGTGTATGCAGAGAACTCCTCCAGCGCAACCTCACGCACAGTCGCAAAAAAAAAGGACAGGTTGGAGTGTAGTTACAAGTAAATAGAGAGTGATTGGCGGGGTTTATAGATGACGTAGCTACACTGTAGCATCTACACTAACACTTTTTAAATGGGTACGTCGCATGGGAGGGAGCGAAAAGAGTCGCAGCGAGCTACTGAGTGAAGCACAGCTCAAGCGACAACGGCGGCCAGAGACGGGGGATGTTAGTTCATATTTAGGTTTTGTAGCGACAGCAACCCTATGCTACCTCGGGCAGTCTTCGCGAAATGACCAGTTTTGCCCTTGAGAGCTAGAGGTCAAAGCCCACCCCTTTCCGCACCGGGCACAAAGCAGTGGCCCGGTGGCGAGGAGAGATAGACGAGGAGGGAACGGAGACGTGCGCGGGACCCGTGTCGCCACCTGGCGGAGGAAGGCGAGGAGGCCGCCACCGCAGCGATAAGCGCGCGCCGCGAAGGAAGGCCAGGAGGCCACGTGCGGCGCAGAGGCGTGTGCGATGGAGGAAGACGAACATCCAGCTGTGGTTGCTCGTACAGCGGCTAGGCTTAATCAAAGTCGTGAGGCAAAAGAGATGATGAACAAACAGTGTATTCATTGCAAAAAATGTGTGTATATTATTGAGAAACCACACCTCGACAATGGGCCTAGCCAGGGCAGTGAAGCTTTCGCTATCAACTAGGGTTAACCAAAGCTAAACCACAGCATTTTTTAATTTTTTACTCCTTTTTGGATACCCCGATACCCAGTGCAATAAGCGATTTATAAGCATCACTTAGTAGAAGCGCTTCCGTACGGTCATTATGGGTTTGTCAATCGTCAGACCACAATTGACGGGCATCTGTCACTTTCTATGAAAGGAGTACCGACACCAACGTTGATTTAAACTGATTTGGTTCGCTTCATAAAGATGCCGAGGTGCTGTCCTGCAATTATTTGCGTCAAACGTTGCTTGGAACCAGTTTCAAACGCTATTGTTGCCACAATTTTGGGAGACCTGGAAACGACGGTTCATTCCTTCTGTGACGTCAAACCAGCCTCCGGAGGTGTGTGACAGAGAAGCTTCCAGCCGGTCAATCTCGGAATTGTCTGTTCCTTCCTCTACACAGCCACCGTAGCTTCAATGACATGAAAGGGGCGCAGCTAGGCTGCCTGTATTAGCTTCTTGCCGGGTAAGGCGGCCCCTACAATCCCCCAGCTACTCAACTATATGGCTTAGAAGAACACCAACCAAAGCTAGTTGGTGGGTCCATTGTGAAAAGCTGCGCCCACACAACCAACAGTTTCTTCTTATAGAGTGTTTGTTTTATGTGCAGTTTTCTAGAATGCACCCAGCCATCGTCCCCCCACTCGGAACACTCCAGAACTTTACTGGAGGGCAATAACTGGTTCATCAACCATCCTGCGCTCTTACAACTCAGACTACCTAGGACGCTTTGGACACTTCGCCCAGGTCACCTTTTAAGACATCACCCCAGATTTTCGCGCCATCAGATACACCATCCAAAACTACTCAATTAACGATAAAAAATATACTCTCCGCAGTATACCGCGAACACGCTCGCCTCTCCTCGCCTGGCTAGTGTACGTGCAGCCAACCAAATTTTTTTATTTTATTTATTTCAAAAAACCCTAAAGGCCCTCTGGGGAGGGTATTACGTAGGGTAGGGGGGTTACACAGGTGTCACATAAACTAGAACAAGAACAAAATAAAGAACAAGAACAAAATAATACCAGGCACCCTCAACACCGGGTATGATCGTAAGCCAGCGCTTACACGTCTTAGCTCCCCTGTTCCTCTTTTTGGGCTCTGGGTAAACCTGCGGCTAGCGCTGATTTGGACGCCCAACAACTACTGGTTCCCAGGACAGTGGCCGCGAAGTTGTCATTGGGTTTTCGGAGTGAAAAACCACATCCATTTCTTTCATGCATAGCTTCTTCTCAACTACTCAGCGACACGCATATTAGTCGAAAACGAAACGGGCAAGCCTGTGCATGAGAAAAAATAGCAACACAAAGTAAACCTTCCGGTGGGGCTTGTCGTTCGCCTAACCACCTCCACCCCTGGACAGCTTCAGACCGGCGGAGTGTGGCTGGGATAATTTTTAATTGCGCTTGAGGGATATTGCGCTGCCTAACTGGCTGCTTGGATGCTAAATAGGACTCTAGCCATAGGGATTGTTCATCTAAGGTGGCCGCAGCTGACGAAAGCACTGACACCTGTCGACGCTATATTTTTTATCAAGGCGCCGCGTACCTCCGTTAGCGACGTTTACAATGAAAGTACATTTCTATAAAGCTAACTGGTAGGGCGCGTGTAAAGAGGAACGCTAACTTCCTCTGAGAAGACATTTTTTCGAGGCACTGAATGTTGTGACAACGGGTGTACGAAGAAAAAATACCTTCGGTTCCTTCAGAGCGCTGCTTTGTCCCTATAACAATGATGACAATTTTTGTGCAAACTTGAAGGTAATAATTGAGATAATGAAAACTAGATTCAGTAGTGGCGATTCATCAGGAGATTTTCCACCGAGCTTTCATTACATCACAGACATTTGCTTCTGCGATCGGCGGTCGGGGACGAAAGCCAGCCACAGGAAACATGGCTGAACGATTGTGCGCGTGCGGGAGAGAAACTTTAATGAAGACCAGCGAGGTTATCTGCACGATTGTAGTGTTGCCTGTAGCGACCACTCACCACTCACTAACTATCCTAACGCGCTCTCCTAGCATGCGGAAGAGGCGGCTATTGCGCTGGCGCTCACTCATCGGCCTACCCCAACAATTGTTGTCTCCGATTAGAAAACGGCCATTCGAAAATTTGCCAGGGGGAATATTTTCCCGCAGGCTCCCAAAATCCTCCTTCAAACGATTCCCACCTCCCACGCGGTGCTGATTTGGACTTCTGCCCACGCAAGGCTGGAAGGAAATGAGGCGGCTAACGTCGCAGCTCGAGAGCTAACCGACCGAACCCGGCCAAGCCGCACCCCTTCCCATGGCGCCCAAGCAACCCGCGACGACCGGTTGACTTTCCACGAAATTACCTCCACTACCGTACCCTTAGTCAGCGCTGCCCTCCATACTTCTATCATGGAGGAACGATACTGGCGCCTTCTCCTACCTCCCCTGTCGCTCCAGACTACACCCAGTTCATCCCTCTATATTTCCCTCTCCCGAATGCTTTGATTGCGGAGCCCACTTCGTCAAAATTCTACGTGAACCCCCCCCTCAAAAAAAAAAAAAAAGAAAACAATGCCTCCACGTACTGAACATTTATTGCGCCATTAAACAGACGGAAAATCTCACGTTACTTCGGCAGAAGGCCTGGTCCTACGCTACCCCAGGGCCACCCGCTGGTTATTGTCGGCGAATTCAACGCCCCGCACCCTGAACGGGGGTACCTATTAAGGTTGATGTCTACTGTGGTGTGCCCCCTACGATCCTCCAACATCAGATGCGTCTCCTCACGGGCCCGGCACACCCTACACGGGAAGTTAAGATCGCCCAGAGACACACCACTCCTGCCCCGCCAACTGAGTCTTTCGCAACACTGTTCATGATTTGGGAAGTGATCACAAATCAGTGACCACAAGCGCTCGGGTTCTGAGTAGGAGCTACTTTTACAGCTGCAGGAGCTCAATGTTCCGTCCGCTGCCTCTATTCCTCCCCCCGGATTATACCGGCGGCCCCAACGACACCTTAGATCGTCCCATCATGGCCGTCGAAGTAAGGGATTCTTTCACTCGTGTCAACCTTTGATCAGCCCCGGGTCCTGACGGCATCACCAACAAGGTTCTGCGGAACCTCACTGGAGCCACGGAGTCGGCGCTCACAGATTAGATTAACACAGTGTGGACGTCGGGCCATCTCCCCGCCTCCTGGGAAACGGCAAACATCTCGGTGATCCCCAAACCGGGAAAGGAATTGTTTCTAGCCCATTTGAGACCGATTTGCCTAACCTCTTCTCTAGGCAAGTTACTTGAATATGTCATACGGGCCCGTCTACAAGTCTATATGGACAATCAGGGTCTTTTCCTTCACACCACGCTGGGATTCCATACTAAACTCTCTGCCCAGTATCTCATGCTGCAGCTTCAGCATCAAGTTTTCGATAACTCCCTTATATCCAGGCAAGACACTAAAGTCATTATGGGCATCTATTTGACCGAGGCATTTGATAACGTCACTCATCAAAGTATACTGACCGGGCTTAATCAACTCCGTGAGGGCCCCCGTAAACTACCAGTACATTGCCATTTTTTTACTGGTCGCACAACACGCCTCTCGGTAAAAGGCCTGGAATCGGACCCCATGCCCTTGGACAGTGAAGGAACACCTCACGGGTCAGTAATTTCCTTTTTCTGTTCAATGTGGCTATGCTCTAGCTCCCTCCCCTCTTGGAACGCATCCCGGGCCTGCACCACAGCCCCTCCACGGAACAAATCCCCGTTTGCACACTCCTTCGCTTGGTGTAAGCATTCATCACTAGTCGCATCACGTACGCCACCCCTTTTCTCAAGCTGGCCCAGACAGAAATTGGACGCTTACAATGGGTCATCCGCAAGGCGTTCAAGCTAACCATGGGGCTCCTCCGTCACACTTCTACTGGCAAGGTTCTTCAAACCGCGACAGACAATACCTTCGAAGAGTTGGTTCAAGCCCAACGTATTGGCCAACTTTACCGTCTGGCCTCTACTCCGACCAGTCGGTCCATCCTAATAAAGCTGGGCATCTCCTTCGCTACGCAGCACGGAGATAAGGTCAGTTCATATGTCTCTCTCCGATCCCACTACAGTGTGGCCCCCAACCCACGGAACATGAATCCTACCCTCCATCAAGAACGTCACCCTGCCCAGGCTAAGGCCTTACACGAGGCTTAAGCTTCGTACAACCATGTGTGTCGATGCAGCAAGATATCCCGACCATGCAGCCTGCGTTGCGGTAGTTGTCAACTCCTGAGAAGACTCTGCTTCCTTGTGCTCGGTCTCCACACCTCACCCTGAATTTGGTGAAGAAGTCGCCATTGCCCTAGCCCCTACAGCTACCGCGACACCGCAATGATCTCCCACTCGCAGACGGCTCTTCGGAACTTTGCGACGGGTCGTGTATCCCCAATCACCGCACGCATCCTGCCGATTGCACCGAATCCGCCTGTACATTGTCCGCGCCTGGTATGGACACCGGCCCATTCGTCCCTTCCGGGTAACGAGCTGGCTAACGAGGAAGCCCGAGATTTCTGCTTCGGGTATGCTTTGGATGCTTCCTATCCAACCAGGGTTGGTGGGAGGAATCGCCTGGTCACCTATCGGCACATTAACCAGTATTACCGCCTTAGTCGGACAGTCTTTCCCGGCACCGCTCCCACCTTAAAGCGCAGGGATTCTGTTCACTGGCGTCGACTGCGGACAAACACCTCGCATCATGCATTGTGTAACCTCCACTTCCCTGCGCAATACTGCCACAAGCAACGTTACTAGAATAAGCTAACGAGTGCACGTGGTACGGCGCGCCTTTCGCTTCCCTCCACCACAAAGTGGGCGCCTTGCCCTGCCAAACAGCCGCTCCATCCTACTCTGTCTCTGCCCCATACTACGCAATAGCGATGGGAGGCTACGCTGCTCATCTCCGACCCACAAGTGTAAGGGCGTGTGATCCAGCTGGCCGTCGACTAGGGGACTGCAGTGTGCCGGTGCTCCTAGCCGGTGCCTTTGCTATTCAGCTTTGGGTCAATAAAATGTTTACCTTCACCAACACCTCCATCCACGAAACAGTTGATCGCATCATTTGGCAATGCCCTCATAAACCACTCCCTGTCATCTCTAGTGTGGAGCACTGGGAGGCGGCTTTAGGCAGCTCGAATCCTTGTGTCCAGCGAGGACTCGCTGAACGGCGGCCAGCCCAGGTCACCGTCTCTCTCCAAGCGTTGGTGACCAAGTGTCGTTGACCTAATCAAGGCTCAATATAGCTTATTCTTTCTCCTTCTCTCTAGTTCCGTTTGAGCCCCACGTGAATGCTAACGCAGAATTAATACACTCACCACTCCGTCTTCAGAATTTCCCCCATTACGTAACTGCTGGCATTGTTTTGTGCGATATTTGAATGCTTTTTTCGAATACAACGTTTTAGGGGCTAGAATGGAGTTGGATAAGATATTATAGGCTAGCTGCTGTAAATTCAACAAGGCTGCATTTTATCTTGAAGGCCCTCTTAACTAAAAACATTACTGGAGGTATACGAAGTGTAAAGTGTACAGTAAAGCATTTTTGACAGACTTGATGCTGTATTTGGCGCTTTCAGTATCTGTGACGTTTTCGACTCTACATTTTCCCCATCCTTGAAGTGGTCACTTTCTACTACATCGTCCACGGCGTTTTCAAGGAGAGATGGCCGGAGCTTATCGTCTTTATTGTGTCTGGTGTCGACTTTACGGTGTACCTGGTTCTAAATGTGGCATACTCGAGAGAAACGTCCGACAGGATCGTGCAACAGGTAAGAAAAACTGGGGGTGCGTATGTGAGAACGTGGCACAGCTTACACCCATGATTACATCGGCGCCATGCCCGCCTTGGCGGCTAAGCACGCCTTGGATAATTACCCGGCACCCGTACCAGATGTCATGCAGTCAAGAGTGACGCTAAAATCTCGTAGTAATGAAAATTTATTAGAGCGAACGTGCGCTCCCAAATAAACTAGAATAAAAGTTCGAACGTAGACGAAGCATTCAACAAAGTTATTTGCACAGCCGACCGTCGGCACATCGAATGGTGCGCCGTGTGGTTTGCATACATGATGTTTCGAGAGGCAAACTGGCGAAACTTTACGCCACAGAGTCCCAAGAATCCCAGTTCTCCATGGTTGGCGTACTCCTGTTATACTCACACACCGTGACGTCCCCCATCACGTTTCGCTTCTGGAAACTTCCTGAGGTAGCATGATGGTAACGCACTCACCTTATAGTCTGAAGGATCTAGTTGAAATTGTTAGACGAACACAGAGTTGTTTTTCATTTACTCATCCAAGTGACGGTCATGTCATTTACTATTCTGGACAGCGACAACGCCAATTTTTCGCACAATGGGGCACTTATGGCTTTTGCCATAAACAAAGGTCAAAACGCTTCTGCCTCGCGCTGTCACGAGCGGCAACGAACGCAACAAAAACAAAAGAAAAGAAAACTTGCTGAATGGCGCTGTAAGGCTACGTGATCCTTGTCGCTGATGCTACTGACTTTGCTCGAGTCGTGTATAAAACATACATAATGCGCTTTTTCTTGTCGCACAGTATGTATCTATGCAGTATATATGTATGTTTCTTGACCCTAGTTGGAGCACTGCGAAGCAATAGGGATGAACGTTGTGATAGCAGGCGCGACAGCGCGCGTTGTTTCAACGATGAATTCTGCACACTGTATGACGATTCTCCACTTAAGATTTTCGGCGCCATTGTCTTTAGAACAGGGAATGCAGTCGGAAAAGAAAGGCCACGCTGTTGTTAAGACTCAAATTGGAAATTTAGTGTTTCCGTCATGGTTGAGTGCTGTGATTGTATACGTGATACACGTTGTTCGAATGAGAGATGCGTTCGTCTATCCGCAGGTTCGTCTAGGCGTCGATGTGTTCTTTTTAATCGTGATTACATCGCTGGGAGGATGGTTGGTGCGAGACTACTATTCCAGACACGAGATGGTCTGCCTCATCAACTGCAGATCGGACGCGGTGGTCAAGTTGAACTGGTTTTTCACCTGTGCCTCCCTCATCACCTTGGACTGGCAGCTGCAGGTACGACTAAAGTGAGGCCTTTGTCAATACTTCAAGCCTGCCTCCTTCCAATGACAAGCTTAGCAATGGGGGCTCTGTGGAGGTGCGTTTGTAATTCACAAAGAACTGCTGTAGTGCGGGAAGTGCGAAAGTCTGCGTAAAAAAAGTAGATTCTGATAGTTCGAACCACGGGAACTAAGAACCAAATAAATTTATTCGAGCCCACAATGACTGCTAATCTGAACACTGAACACACGAACTTTTATGAAGCGCAGTAAAAAAAAAAGGCAGACAGAAACATAAAGGTTCCGCCTTACTTTAACACGGAAGTGTTTTATTCCGGGATTCACGAAGTTGTTACTTACGTCATATCCGTCACGGAAATGACGCCAGTACAACGAAGCAAGCGGCCTGTAAAGGGTGCACCCCTGTACACAGAGTCTTCTTGCGGGGAAACAACCTTTAGTACTACAGAGTTCATTAACTTAGGGTTGTTCGTTTTCAGGTTTTATATTTTATCACGAAAGTGTTTTATGCCGGGATACACAAAGATTTCACTGACATCATATCCGCCACGCAAACGACGCCAGTATACATTTGCCGAAGCGACCCGCCAGCAGGACGTCGCTTGCCAAGCACACCCATAAGACAGCCGCCGACTCGCAAATCATGCTCAGCCGCAGATTTCGCCGCACATTTCACTTTCGTGTTTTACCGACTCCTATGACAGAGGAATCAACCACATTTGTTTTTGTATTTGGATCTTCACAAGCAGAAAATGTGACGTCACACTTGTGGCGATAACTTTGTTGAAATCAGGAGCCCTCTGCTATGCTGTGCGATTTATTTTCGATGTTTTCCCCTCTGACACCTCGCAGTTACGCAGGGTACTGTCGTTGAAATATCGTAATCGACCCCCGCATTTATCATGTTATTGGACCTCCACTGTACGTAATTATGTCGCCAGAAACGTTGTATGCGAGCTTCTGAGGAAGTAAAAAGTTATCTAGTTATGTCACCGCTCAAAAAACCGATCATTTACTCATCGGTAAAAAATATTAAATTGTTATCTGTATACACACACGATAACTTGAGCATGGTAAAATTTATCTGACTGAAGTTCCGCTCTTCAGCAGTTTATGGCGTTTCTTCATGATCAGTCGGCTCATGAGAAATACGCCCTGCACATCCAATCAATAAATCAGCACCAAAGAATATGTAGTGCATTATTTTCAGAAATACTTACAAGCTTTAGATGCATTATTACACATTCTGTTACGACTCGGCAAATAATTGCGTTGTCATGGTGTCAACAAAAAAAGAAAACCCTCCTGAATGACCCTCTCAAGCACGTCATCACACGCCTAACTTGTCAAAATCAGTTTCACTGCTTTTATTTAATTTTCGCAGAGTTGATAAAAAAACTTGATGCAATGAACGCCTTCGTGTACACATGCTCTGCTGACATGGTCGTAGGTACGGAATCGGGGTTGTCCGACGACGTAACGAACAGCGAACTTTCGTTTCCGTCATCGTTCGTTCTGTTTCGTAAACACAGAATGGGTTTCCGAGGTGGCGGCGTAATTATTGCGAAAAAAGAAATCTATCACCCATCCCTTCTTTCTTTAAATTACCCCGTTGAAATTGTCTGGGTTTCATAATAATTTGATCACATTCACAGCACCATTGGTGCCTGTTACCGATCACGGGAAAGCCGGCAGGATTTCGTAGAGCTTCTTCAAGAAGCCATAGATTCCATTTTTCTCAAGTTTCCTAATTGTTTTTAATACTTGGTGGCCACGTTAACTACCCTTCAATCAACTGGTCCACTTTATTTGTCCCTGTTCATCCTAATCGCCATGAACAGCGGAGCTTTTTGCGTCTTCATTACCATAATCTACAGCAAATTGTGCAAGAACGAGAACGTGACAACAATATTTTAGGCTTCATAATAACCAGTCATCCAGACAGGACTAACGTTCAGATCCTGGAAGAAATAAGTGATCATAGTTGTTGTTGTGTCCATTTATTTTAGAAAATTCAAAACTGCCTTGGATGGCATGGCAAAAGGCAAACAAAACTGCATGATGGGGACCTGCCACCCGTAAAAATCAGAGGAGCAGCGGGATCACAAGGGACAACAACTAGAGGAAGAAGATAACAAAAACAAACAAACAAAAAAATACAAAAAGCGAGTTACATACGTTCGCCAAAATAAAAGGTGCACACTGGCGTAATCATACCAGAACAAAATAATGAACACACATCTGGTATCGGAACCAACAAAACAAGAAACAAAGCAACCACAATGCACACATCCTTCAGCCACTGGAAAGTGACAAAATTAGAGCGCTAACAACTGCTGTCACCGGTAATTTTTATTTGCCTCAACAATTTTTCTTTCGTAAATTTAGATACTTTGTTTGGGCTACGATATCGAATGAGATCAAGAATATCAGGGTACGGGTTGAGGAGGTGCGGAATCTGCCATTTAACCTTTGATCCCCATAGCCTGTCCGGGAACGGCATTGTTCTACCAAGCACGTTCTCAGTTCATACGGACTTCTATGTACAGCCGTGAGCTGAAGTAAATGGACCACGGGAGCGGTGGCCAAAACTAATCGCTGCGCCGTCTGGTTGCGCGGCGCCTGCTGTCGAGATCGCGCACAGCGCACGCGCGGCTTAGCAGTACAGCACACATGCCGCTATCGCTCGCTGCTTCGCGATTGTCTCACGCTCCGATAAAATGACGCCAGGGGAGCCGCACTGCCCTTTTACGGCCTGCGGGTCAACACACCTTCAGTATAAATGGCGCGCTAGCGCAATCGGCGGCAACGCGGCTCCGCTGGCAGAGTTGGCGCGCTGGTGATTATCTCGGGCTTAAAGCTTTATTTTTTAAATGCGGAGCATTTCTTAGGCTCGCGATGTCACTCGTCGATGTTGTCGGCGCCGTCGACACGTCCACTGCGACATGCGCGTCGCGTCGAGGCGCAGGTGCGCGTCTCTCTCCCCCGTACCCTTCTCGCTCTCAACAAACAGGTGCTGGCGGTGCGGGAGGAGCGCGTGTACCCAACACCACCTAGACTTTTGTGTACCCCGTGCGCTCCGTCGCTCTCAACAACAGCTGCGGCGGTGCGGGGGGAGCGCGTCTGTGCGCGCATGCGTCGTAGCTACCCGTGCGCTGCGTCGCACTCAGCAGTAACGGCGGCAGGGCGTGTACACGTGATAACGGCGTGGTGGGTGCGTGGAAAGTTCGCGCGATTGTGTACGGAAGTGTGCGCATGCGCGTCTCTCCCCCGTACTCCTCTTCCCTCGAAACGCGGGCGGTGTGTATATAAGCGGCGGAGCGCCGTGTCGGAATTCAGTCAAGGGCGTCTTTGCTTGGCTTTCGCTTGACTTGACGCTTTGCTTGACGGCACCAAGCAATCAAGACAGACTTTAACTTTACACTCCTTGCCTTCGCTTCTCATTCATTCAATAAATAAGAATAATAAAGACGAAATAACAATTAAGCATTCCCAAACCATACCCAATTACGCAACATTCACGCGATACCCCCACCACTCTGCGACGCATTTACTCGAGTTCCCCTCGTGGGAAGATGCGGGCGGGTTTTTTTTCAACGTGAGCGGCCTCAACTGGGCGCTCTGATAATGGCTAAGCGTGCTTCGCGCGATAGCGCCGGTGTCGCTTGAGGTTTATCGGATGCTGCACTACCACTATTTTGTTAACTCGAGCAACAAGAAACTCGGGACCGAGCTATCTCAGGCCTTCTGGAATAGCGCCCCAAAATATGGTTTATTAGAAAAAAAAGGGGTACACTGAAGCGTCGGGAACAAATGCATCGGATGATTGGCGGAACTATAAAAACGTTTCCAAACAAACAGAAATGGAAATTCTTGAACTGAAAAATAAGTATTACAATGACACACTTCCCAAAATGTTTAAAAGTGACCCCGAAAAGTTCTAGAGTACTCTTAATCCTAAGAAAAGCGACTCAGTTCCAGCACTCTGTGAAATATGGCAACACCTTGAGCTTAGCCGGCTGCGCTGAAAAACTTAGCCATTTCTTTTCCGAAGTGCACACTATCGAACGACCGCTTGGTAGTAACCTAAACTTGCCACAGCTAATTATCCCTAATCAATTTTCTGCTATCACAATTACTGCGCAGGGTGTAGCTTGTGCAATTCATCGTTTAGCACTTAAAACCAGCCTAGGCCTTGATGGTGTTTGCGCTAAGCCTTTAAAACTAATCAGCCACTTCTCAGCCGTCCTGCTGGTGTTAATTTTCAACAATCCTTAGATACAGGTTGTCTGCCAAAGGACTGGAAGTCTGGTTATGCAATTCCAGTATTCAAATCTGGTGAAAATTCACAGCCAAATAACTAAAGATTAATTTCTGTGACATACATATGTTGTAAACTTCTCGAACGTATCCTCTTCACAAATATAATGGCTCATTTCAATCTAAATAACTTGCTCCGAAACAACCAACATGGTTTTCGTCAAAACTTCTTATGTCAATCGCAACTCTTCGAACTAGATACTGACCTTCATTCTGCGCTGAACTCTTCTCGTCGTGTCGATGCCAGCTTTATTGATTTCTCTAAGGCATTTGATAGGGTCCCCTACAAACGTTTAGAACTCAAAATTCGCAATCTCAAGCTTGACAATAAGACAACACAGTGGATCCTGGAGTTTCTTATTGACCACTCCCAATCTATAAAACTAAAGAACTATGTCTCTAACCGTACTACGTTTTATCCGGTGTTCCACAAGGCTCGGTTCTAGGCCCTCTTTTGTTTTTAATATACATTAATGACATAGAATGCAGCATAAGTTCGCCAGTTCGCCTATTTGAAGACGACTGCGTAATTTACAAAAAAAAAAAAAAAACAAGTCCTGCCGACATTACCATGTTACAATGTGACCTTAATCTGACTAAGGGGTGCGGCATGTGGCAAATGGAAATAAATGTGGAAAAAACTAAGTACTTACAATTTAGTTCTGCTTCAAACCCCTCCAATAACACACACACCATAAATGATACCCGAATTAAATCAGTGCTATCCTTTAAATACCTTGGGGTGTTTTTCACAGCCAATCTAGACTAGACCACTCACATTGAACATATCCCAACTTAAGCAATAAAAAAAAAACTTGGCATCTTCAAAAGGCGACTATATCTTGCTAACAAAGAAACTACATCCCATTCATACACTCCCCTGTAAAGATCATCGCTCGAATATGCATCAGTCATATGGCATCCTCACACTGAAAATTTAACTAACCCTGGTTCAATACATTCAAAACAAAGCTGCGCGCTTCATAACATCGTCATACTCGCGTTATGAAAGCGAAACTGCCTTATGAAAATCGCTTAATCTGCCCTCCCTTGCCACGCACCGTAAACTGCGTGGCTGTCATTTTTCCACTCCCTGTTCCACAGCAACTCCCAGTTCGTGCGCAACCATATCCCCTGGCCATCACACATTTCAACCCGTGTTGAGCATCCCAACAAAGTGTTGAGCATCCTAACAAATTCCGAGAACAACAACAACAACAACAACAACAACAACAACAAAAACAGCCAAAACTCGCCTTTAGCCCTGTAATTAACTGAATAGAATTCCTTTCCCGATAATATTGCAACTATAACAGAGTCTTCATCCTTTCTTAAGTATTAAAAGTGTTCTTAGAAATTTCATTTGATTAGTGTATTTATGCGGTGATGTTGCTGATGTTATTTATTTATTTGATTGTTTGGTGTGAGTGTTATTTGCGCACACACTTTGTTACCTGGGGCACATTGTTTTGTTGTTAACGTACCTGATCTTGAGCACAGAGTTTACATGCATGCTTTTTTCCCTTATTACTTATGTTGTAGTTTTCCAGTGCTTTTACATTTTGACCTTTATATAATGATGTCTGGCAACATTGAGTGTATTGTGCAGGCATAACAAACTGGTTGGATATCTTCATAATCCGCCATATATTATACCAGGTTGTGTTAACCGATCTCCCTACCCCTTCCAGGCCTCCTTGACTATCTTCGTCCTGGAGAATGGCTTAGAAGCGACGCCGTTTGAAATCATTATTGTGGTTGGGAACGCTGCGGTTATCACGCTGTGGATTTTTGCTGGATACCTGACTGTGAGCATGGCTTCCACTTACCTTTTCTTCAATGCCCAAAAGGAAAATAGCCGGTTCCCCCATGGCTGTGGCTGTTGGGTGGCAGTTACGCTCTTTGCTCCCTGACCCATAGCTAAGCTCGAATCCGTGCCTTCGCCTGTTTTTCTGCGCCCTTTCTCCTTTATTGCCTTTTAAAAATAAACCCACAGCCATCCCGCCTCTTCCATTTTACGAATGGTACTTTTCTGGTTTTCATGGGTGCGTATAAGGGGCCACATTGGGCTCATGTGAAGTTACTGTGCAGGTTTCGCCAAGGTTGGTTAATAGTCATGCTAAGACTCCGTAAAAAAAATTAAAACATGGGAGAAAGTTCGGGAAAGTTCACTATTTTCAACTCGCGTCTGCTGGTGATGTAGCACGCTTTAGAACGAATTGTGAAGTTGTCTGGGACTTACTGTCACTATAGATAATTTCATGGTATGTTAAAATTTGTATTCGAGCACATTGCAAGATACCCCATGAAAAGCATACCTGACGTGAAGATTCTTATGGCGCAAATAAAATATGACACCCTCCAACGAGTCGCGAATGGCTTTGAGCGTTCTGAGTTCGCTATAGGGGTGTTCCGGTAGCCAGCTTCAGGCTCGAGCCGATTGGCTACAGAGCGCCGAAACAAAGGTGGTCTACATAAAATTGCCTGCGCTTTATCGAAACTGTCGATATTTCCGGTCGTCCGGCATTCGTATTCGGGAGGCAGGCCGAGGTTCTTCCCGAGAAATTTCTAGGTGGCTGGATTCGACCAAAAGACGGCGTGATTGTCTCTGTTCGACTCGACTCAGCCCAGGTTCGAGATGTCACGGTTAGAACACCAACATGTTCAGTCATGAACAAATGAAACGCAAATAGTGTGCTTTCTTTTCATGCAAGTCAAACTGATGCGTGAAGAAACTGCAGTAACAAAGTTGGGAAGTGTGACTTTCCAAATATCCCATTAGCGCGCAATAATTGGACCTCCACAAGCAGTTTTTTCAATTTTGCGTGTTCTGGTTCCTTATATAGTGTTCGCATTTTATTGGTCCATGACTGTTCCTTCAGCAGGCAGGATTCAGATTAGGTTTTGTAACTTTGACGCATTTGTGCCGTTTTCAAGCTGAACTGTGGCAGCTGCAGAACAAATTACACGTTCACAAACATCAAATCAAGCGGGAATTCGTTTCAGATATACAAAGAGAGCAAAGTCTGGCTCTGTGCCTTCGTCATACTATGGATTCCTAGCGTGAACTACATGGTCTACAAATGCGTCAGGCTATACAAGGTGAGTACTCTGGCAATATGGCACAGCAATATAATTTTAACACGAAAGTGGCTTATTCCGGGATTCACGAAGATTTCAGTTACGTCATATCCGCCTCGAAAGTGACGCGAGTACAACGAAACAAGTGAACTGTAAAGGGTGCACCCCTGCACGCATGGTCTTCTTGCGGGAAAGCAACCTTTAGTACTTACTCATTGGGCTGTCACTGTGGGGAGAGGAATCACGTCACCTGCTCGACACAGAACACGTGATAGGGTACAAGTTGCACCTGCGGGTTCGTTCGTTCGTTCTGCTTCTTCTTCGCCGTTATAGCAAGAAAGATGGAGTAAAGGTCGTTGCGGCAGCAAAGAAGAAGCAGATCGGTTGCAATCGCGGACTTAAACCGTCGTGACGGTAGTGAAGGTTGCTTACAGCTTCGCTACCTTCAATACTTACGCGTTAGTGTGAGCTTCCTTCATTTTGTTTTTAAGGTCGGCTTCACGTCTTACCACAAATTTATTGCGGGGAAGACCGCTTTCTTCAGGTTGTTCGTTTTCGTGTTTTACATTTCATCACGAAAGTGTTTTATGCCAGGATACACCCAGATTTCACTGACGTCATATCCGTCATGGAAATGACGCCAGTACAGCTTGGCCGAAGCTTCCCGCCAGCAGGACGTCGCTCGCCAAGCACACCCACAAGGCAGCCACCGACCCGCAAATGATGTTCAGCTGCAGATTTCGCTGCGCATTTCACTTTTGTGTTTTACATAATCCTATGACAGAGGAATCAACCACACTTTTTTGTTTCATTTTGTAGCGGTAAATGACAGTGACATCATTCCAGACCGATGGCAGCTTCCTTTTCTCCTGAATTTATCGTCGTACACTGATACTCAATGCGCAAAATACGAGTCGAATTGATTAGAATGGAATGTTACTGGTACTGCAAAGGGACATTTAGGCGTTCTTAAAAATTATAATGCAGCATGCATATCTCAGCGGAGATGTTATAGGATGACTCACCCGTTATTTTTCATGCGTGCGTAGACCGATAAAAAGCCGCTCCCCTCCTTCTGCTCACTTCGGCACAACCTATCTCTTCTGCCGCCTGTTCACCTCCGGTCCTTCATAGTTGATACGAAATGACGTATACTGTCCATAGAAAATGGTCTTCCCCACCATAAATTTGTGTTTAGAAGTGAAGCCGACCTTAAAAACAAAATGAAGGAAGCTCATACTAACGCGTAAGTATTGAAGGTAGCGAAGCTGTAAGCAACCTTCACTACCGTCACGACGGTTTCAGTCCGCGATTGCAACCGATCTGCTTCTTCTTTGCTGCCGCAACGACCTTTACTCCATCTTTCTTGCTATAACGGCGAAGAAGAATCAGAACGAACGAACGGAACGCGCACACTTAAAGTAGGCGCCCGTAGGTGCGAACTTGTACCCTATCACGTGTTCTGTGTCGAGCAGGTGACGTGATTCCTCTTCCCGCAGTGACAGCCGGATGAGTAAAAGCCGTTTGACTCTCGGGTACTAACTCATGGTTGTAGCCGACTGGGTAAGACGAGTGACTGGTAGATCAAATTTGATCTACCCGACACGGGTTCGAATCCTGCCTATGATTTATTTTCGTTATACTTTTATACTGAGTCTTGTGGAACGCCGGCATCAACTTACTGTTAAACCGTTTCACTATTAAAAGACCAGTGTTAACTTGGTTTTAGATGCGAAGCATCTCATGGTCGGGGCTATTTCTAGCCCTTGTCGTTGTCGTTGTTGCGCCGTCCACACCTCCACTGCGCATGCTCGGCTTGCTGAACGCCCGGTGGTGTCTTACCCTTCTGTGGCTCCTGGAGCGACAGTGTTGACGGTGTCTTCCTGGGCCGGCGCGAGACGAGCCCGTTTCCACTTTAAGGGCTCCTGGAGCGACAGTGTTGCCGGTGTCTTCCTGGGCCAGCACGAGACAAGCACGCTTCACGCGCCTTCGACGTTTCATCGTAGTCGGCAGCGGCGTGCGTCGGCGAGTCTCGGCGGGCCGTGATTACAAGCAGCCCACAACCAACCAGGGAACGAGCATCGACCTATTCTTCAGCAACTTTAGGGTTCATCTACTACAACAGCCCTAGACTTTGCATTTCACAGACCATAAGGTGGTCATAACCAAAGCGGAACGCCAGCCACAGCTCGACGTCACCTACGTTGAACATGACGATAATACAGTCAAACCCGTTTATAGGGAACTGCAATATGCACCGTGATTTGTTCGATATATCCAATAGTTCGATATAGCCGAACCCGCCTATAACGAGCTTATTGTTATGAGTTCGCATTTCGCGGTAGCCCCCCCTCCTCAACTCCACCATCCCCGCATGCAGAAACAAACACAGTAAAGTAGCCATTAATCATACCCAAAATAATTCATTTATTGCTATTAATGAAGCTTCTTTCCGCCTTAACTGCCTACTTTGCAAAAAAGCGGTGATTTTTGTTTTCACTTTTGTTTTGGCGGCTACAACTAGCATAGCATTCTCTACACGAAACATTGTTTGGAGCAGTACGAGTCTGCGTTCTCCAAAATCGAGGAAGCATTGGCGGAGCACATGGACTGCCGAAAACGCTTCACTATAAGCATCGGCCGGCTTTCACTCGCGACATCATTGGCAACGTTGGCGAGCTCTTCACACAGTTCACCGATGCTGCTGTCTTGGTACGGACTCGCTGACTGGGCGGGTTCCGTCGTACGTCCCACGTGTCGGAAATAGTAACGGAAAGTGTCGGCCGTCACGTCGCTCCGTGCAAGGCGCAATGTCCCAGTCGCGGCTCTTGCTCCGTGGTCGCAGCCAATCCACATCTCAATCGCCGCTCCGAGACTATGCGTTTCGGCGGCCATTCTAGGCACGCGGAGTTCGATATATCGGATGTGAACTTCGTTATAAGGAATATGTTTCCCATGTATTTCCGTAATTGAATTTTTTTTGTTCGATATATAGCATAATTCGCTCTATCCGGGTTCGTTATAGCCGGGTTTGACTGTAATGGTTATATAAAGACAAACTCATACCACGTACAACGTCTTTCTCTCTCTCTCTGTTTAATGCCTCTCCACTCTAACACCTCCTTCCCTTTCCAATAAAATTACACCATCTTCCCGTAGGGGAACCCTGAGTAGTATGCGAAACAGCCATGGGGTCAACGCAATTTCCCATTTCGTAGTTCCGGTAAGTGAAAAGTGTGGTAGTTACCATGCAAACCAAACGGTAAATATAATGGTAGCTACGTGCTTCAACCTCACGGAAACGACGAACTGAAAACTAATGGGCACTTGAATCGACCCCATGCCTGCTTCGCATACTACTCAGGGTTCCCCTACGGGAAGATGGTGTAATTTTTTTTTGTAAGCTGGCCTTTCCACACTGTATGTGGTGCAGTGAAGCCTACTCACTCATCACTTCGGCCCAATATCTCTCTCTTCGGCCCCCTTTCCTCCTACGGAACTTCATATTTTGATGTAAGGCGCCGTAAACTGAACATTAAGTAATGTTTTTTTAACAATGCATTTGCGCTTAGAAGTGAAGCCGACATTAAAAGTGTCGATGTTATCTTGTGTTTTATAAGCTGGCTTTTCCTCATTTTTTGTCGCACAGTGAAGCCTACTCACAGTCCCGCTGACAGATTTCCCGGCGCGACGGATCGGTTGGAACAGGGTTTTTTTGGCCAACCAATAACCCGCTAACAACTCCGCTGGTCATCCTTATTGACAGAGTAAAATAGCACTGAATTTTTTTTTCCTCACCAGAACAAAGTTAAAATATGCGTGGTGTTGTGGGGGCGCTTTGACGCGGACGTATTGTCTTGGCTGTGGCGCTCTCGTTGACAAGACGGAGTAAGCAGGAGGAATGAACGCGGGTTGCTTTTAGATGCTTTTGAGGACACGGGCCGGTTCCTGACAGGGGTTTGTTAGGACATACGTTGCTACTGGGAACCTTAAAGGAAGTCTACTACTCTTTTAAATTCCCGGCTATCCCAACGCTTATAGGCCCACTCTCAGATATTTGAGGTACCCTTTAATAAATTTTGAAACATCTCAAATGCTTTTGAGCAAGGTGGAAAAACCAGTCCAGTCCGCAGGATAAGGGATCGTTAAACATCTGATCCAAATGTTACCTGACGAGCACTGGCTCGGCCCCACGTAGGTGGCTCGGCGCTTCCCCAGGCATTTTCCTGGTCCATATATACTATACCGCACCCTTATGTGCTGTGAATAAACCGGCCCTGACGTTCGCCTTCCACGCAGCGGGCACCCATTGAAGAGTGGACGTCGTTGTACCAAACCACTCTGGCAATCGTCGTGGCCTCTATTGCTAACAAGTTGTTCCTGGCAGTGGCCATGTTCGTGGTTGTCCGCAACTTCGGCCAGGGCCTAAAGGAGGCAGGTAAGGGGGCACCACTCTGTCTTTTGCTGCGACTTTTCTCGCGCTCTAGGAACGCGAAGTATCAGCTGACCGCAATGGGCGAATGAAGCGAGAGCACATTCGCCCATTGAGCAGAATGAAGCGAGAGCACAAGGACAAAGACGAGGTAATCCTAGGGGGGCGGTTGAAAGAAGCTCGGGCCGACAGAAATCTCGTTAGATATATGAGATAAAAAATTTGGGCAAAAAAATGAATGCTTATGAAGGACAAAAGGGCCTAAAGCTCGATGCATGTCGTTGATTGTCATTTGTCGCCAACTTCCCCTTTAATTGGCTTACTGAAATATTGGCCTCATAGTGGAAGGTGACGGCGGCCGGTTGATAAACCGACACTCATTCCAAAGATTTGAAAGGTTCGAAACAATGTTTCAGTCATCTCATCCGTAATTACAAATGTCTGAAAAAAGATCCTTGAAACTGTATTTATTTCTTTTCTGTTTATTTATTTATTGATTTATTGAATAAACGTTTATTGAGAAAAGACAATTGGAAAAGCCAGTGTTCCGGGAGATAATCGACAATTGAGCCTAATTGCAGGGACGATCACCCTGTGGGGGTTATTCATAGCCGGGAAAACCGAAGTGCGCGGTTGAAGTCCGGGCCCTCGGTCTCCAGGTCTCGCTGATAAGAGGCGGTGAGAACTGGTCAGCCGGGCCAGGCACATCTCAAACCTGCGGTTCGTACTAGGGGAAATGCGAGTGAGTAGGGCCGATGGGCTAGTTTGGACGGGCTGGTCTGGGAGTCTGTAATGGTCGTCAGGTATGACGTGTTCGCTGCCGCGGTGGCGGTGGTAGGTGCAAGTGCGATGGCCTTCTCCTTCGCATCTTGGGCATGAAAACCCGTTTTTTCTGCACTTTTTCGTGTAGGAACTATTGTGTTCTCTGCCTGGAAATGTGTAAATATACTGTCACGGATAAAATGATCGGTCTTGATTCTTGGTTCGTATCTATCGAAGCAATATGCACGCACGCCTCGGTTGCGTGCGTACGTATGCTTTCGTTCTCAATAGGGGTTAATGACAGTTCATTTCGTTTACAAAATAATGTGGGCTCAGAAGTCCAGGTTTACACATTTAATAACTACATCATGTGGGCCGTGTAAGTTCACAAGTAGAGGTATGTGCCGACTGGGTATTTTTGGCTGCAGATACCATATACACGTGGGGATCTTAGACAGCTTTAAAAGAAGTGTAAAAAACTGGCATCCAGCTGAGGAACCAATAAGTGCAAGCTTGTTTTGTATTGTATGTTCGTTCTGCAGCTCGTTTCACTGTAGGATTCCATTTGACTAAATGCACTCGAAAGACCGATCTAAGCCACCAACAAAGCAAATTCGGCGAATGACAGAGACGATAATAAAATTTGAGTAAAAAATGCAGTCTGCACTGTGGCACCATTGGTCCCGCTTGCATTGCGCGATGTTACAGCGCAGAATGAACTTCTGGGTCAAAAGGTATGCCCGGCACCGTCTTCTACAGAATTTCATTGTCGGCGGCGTGGATTGGTCAGTCGAGGCTATTGTGATTGATTGATTGTAGTGTTTAACGCGCCGACGCAACGCAGGCAATGAGGCGCGCCGTAGTGGAGGGCTCCAGATTAATTTTGGACACCGGAGGATCTTAATGTGCGCCGAAATTTCGTACACACGGGCGTTTTTGTTTTTCGCCTCCATCAGAAAAGCGGAGGGCATTGTGGTGGAGCTTAACATCACTAGTGCCTTTAGTGTATGGTCCGCAGTATACGCCATTGTAAAGCCCTAAGCGAAGCACAAACTCATCCTGCTTATTTTTCTTTGTTCCGCAGTGGAGGCCGTCCCGACCAACCACTACCCACTCATCGACGAAGACGAAGAAGACGAAGAGGAACCTCGCCGCGACACGCCAGCCGTGTGCGGTGGACGGGAGCCTCGGTTGCCTTGCTTTCATAGGAGCTGGTCACCCGAGATACGCAGGCTCGCATCGACAAGAGAGACTGAATCACCTTACCCGTGATAGATGCGTGACGAGAGCAGACTAGTGGACATTTGCTCATCCATAGTTCTGATTGAACTGTTTTTCGGAGAAATGCAGCTATTGATGGACAACACATGGCACAGGCTCACCGCCCCGCATTAAAAGCACGCACGCACGCGCGCACGCACAAACGGAAAATGTTCGTGTTGTGGGTTCAGATCCCACCGGGGTGCATACGCTCCTCCACTTTATTCTTTAGTCGAAGCTTTATATAGGCGAAAGGATAGTCCGGCGGTGTTGTGCACGCAGAAAATTCCTCCAGTGCAACCCGATGCGCATCCATGAAAAAAACAGGTTGGAGAGAAGGCAAAATGTTGTGAAATTTTAAGATTTGTATTTTCACACAAATCTGGTGGAAAGAAAGGAGGATTGACTTGAGAAATTTCGGGGGCAAAGAATGGATTCGGGCAATGCAAGGCAGTGCTGGTTGGAGATTGATAGGAGAGGACCTGAGTCCTGCAGTGAACCTGAGTAGGCTGCTGCTGCTGATGATGATAACGATGTCCGTCCGTGCGTGCGGATGTGGGTGTGTGTGTGTCGGTCCCCCTCCCGTGGCACGAGCAATACTGGACGAGGCTTGTGTGGCCGCTGATGCACGTCTTTTCATTAGAAAGTACACATTTTCTAGTTTCAGCTGATACAAAACAATATTCTGTAGCTGCTATTTCATTGAAAGCAAATGCGAGCTTTCAAATGTGAAAAACTTCACTTTTGCTTCATTCGCATCTTCATTGAAAACTGAAATACGACTACTCGTAATTAGACGCGGCTTGGTGTGTGCTTACAATACATGTCAATAAAGATGTCGTTCTCACACATTTTTGTTCCATACAAATAAATTTGGCATACGACCATTCAAAAGTTAGTTAAAAAAGGGAAATTCGTGATCAGGAAACGTTTACATGACTAAAAAAGAGCAATAAATTCTAGTAGGCACGTTGCTCGCATCCGAATTCGTAAAATAGCGAAAGTGTGATGCATTCTTTGAGCCGAGTTTTAGTTGTTTGATATTATAACAATTAATATCCCAAAGATTGATTGTAATGCAACAAAATGGATTGATTAATTCGTCAGAAAGCGCCCGCAGTCTGTTAAACTGAATCCTTCAATTTCCGGTACTATATATGCACGTTACGTCAGCAGTCTGAATAAAAAAGCTAGTAAAAGGGTAGTAACGGCTGTATTTACTAACTCCTTACGAGCTCTACTACACCGCAGAACGGCCGTAAGCTTTGCCACTAAGCATGGACCCTAAAGGCTATTGTTACTAGTCTAGACCATGTACTTAGTAACTGCTGATTATTTGATACTAACATTCATTGATACTAACAAAATGATATGACTCATTGAACATAATAACTACATCCTTTTCCCTACTTTCACAAATTCGCATGCGACTTGTTTATGATCATATTAAAATGCCTAATTACAAAATTATCGCTAAAATGTTTGATTTTTGCGACAAGCCCACCTACTCTATCAGAGAGCTTTCCGCTGCTGTCTATAAAAGGTAGAGCAGATGTATTTCTAAGGTACTGAGTTATACTCACTCTCCCCGTGCATCTCGTCGGTTTTCTTGCTCAATTTATTTGTGGTGTAAGTGTGATATGTGCGCGTTGAATGTGTCTTTATGTCGTGCTGCGTGCTCAGCCGATCCACAGTGTCACGCGTAGCTGCGCTACCCACACCTTTACGTTATGGGGTTCACAAGCACGCACTTTTTTATCCTTACACCCTTTCTTAGTTATAACACCTTTAAAGAGTGTGTGCCATGGGACAAGATTTGTACACCCTTTGCGGCCAACAAGGGTGGGAAAAAGTAGAGTGCGTACACACTAGATTAAGGTCCGCTTTTTGCTAGGTTATGCATGAGCAGTTAGTAAAAGCATGTACTTAAGGGGAGTATTATTCACTAGGACATTTCTGTTGAGGGTAAGTGGCGCTTACTACCGGCTTCAGTTAGTAAACGTATTAGTGCTACATTTACTACCTCCAGTCCCGAAGTACCTAGTGGATGGATGTGACAAGTAACTGGTTAGTTTTCTTTCAGTAAATGCAACCACTTTTTTTTAAGAGTGAGGTGTCCAACATTGTTCTGTGCTTGAGCCTCTTTTATTTTTAATTTTTATCAGTGACATCGCAACTGACATAACCTATTCAATTCACCTTTTTGTGGACGATTGTGTAACTGGCAGGCACAGAACCAACTCTATATCTGCGCTCCGGTCCGACCCAACGAAACTATAGAAATCACGTCATCGGAACGTATCTGCCTGAAGACATGCCTTCAACCTCCCGATCATCATACGCAGAAAATATCTCCGTTTCCTTTTTCCACTCTGATTTCCGCCCTGATTTTTTTGCTGTTTTTCCCGACTCAACCATTCGCGTAGAATTGAACCAATTTTCGCGACAACAGCAAACAACGATAACCAACAACAACAACAAAAGCAGCAGCAACAAAAACAAAAAAACGCATCTCTGGTCCTCCGCATCGCAGAGTGGAATATGTTGCCGGAATGATAAATATACATGTGTCACATAATGCGTGTACCCTGGGTGTGTCATTGAAGCAGCAGTAAACATGACAATGAAGCTAATCCTAGGCAACCAGGAAAGCTAAGAATAACCAGCTGAACCTTAACTCACGCTACGTAAATCCTGGCATAGCCGCGCTGAGCCACTGCTATTTTTTTTCAAACAGCACTGATATCGTTCATTCAAAATGAGTACCTAACGCGAATTGATATATCTTGCCTTTAATGATGTTGAAAACAACTGATACATATTCAAATTTTTATTGTATGTAAATATGTGTTTAGATTGTAATACGCATATGCATAATTTGTAACCTTGGATTCCTGTGTTGGCTTATCTTTTCTGTGTTATTTGTTTGGCTATTCACTTTTTCCAATTTCCTTGCGTAATGCCCTTCGGGGCCCTTAGGTGCTTAAACAAATGAACCGACAAACGGATAACAATGCGCCATTTTAAATTATCAAGGCCAACTCCCACTTTATAGACTTTTCAGCCCGTACTAGATGTTATGTGCTCCTATTGTGGCAATAAATCAATATAATACTGTGGTTAATATTTAAAATCGTTTACTATAATTAACATCAGTACATAATCAAATACTGGAAGGAATTTATAACATGCCTTGACACAATGTAACTATTTTCGATGTTTCCGCCCTAATGGAAATAAACACAAGCGAAACACGTCCACCAACCAGTTAAACGTACCAGGTTTCACCTGACATTTTACGTGTAGGCCTAAAGGCCGAGATGGTGGGCTTATCGTTCTTTTTAAATACGGCTGGCTGTGTTCTGCTGGGCGGTTGTTTTCTGATGCACATCAATCCTTCTCCTTAAAGGGGCCATGAAGACAAAACACAAGTTTAGTTCACTCACAAGATTGCCTCGTTAGAATCATGCTGACTACCTTTGCCGTAAACTTCGCTCAAATAAGGTATATAATTAGGAAAAAAGGGAATGGCCATGCGACCCACTATACTCGGATACAACTCAAGAAAAATGCGGCTTTTCCTCATCAAAAGACTCCCATCCAGCCAATGGTGTCACCGTATCAACGTGACATCATGGTAGACCGCCTCCACGCCGCGTTTACGGAAGAAATCAAAGAGCATGTTCTTGCGCGCTTACGGACTTCTACCAAAATGGCCACCTCCGCTGTTCGCGTCAATCCATCGGCGTCGTCCGGTTCTGAAAATAATTTTTGTGCCGTTAAGTAGTATTCCTTGTTTGCGTGTTGTGTGCAGTGTTCTTAACATGCTCGATATAACGTAATGGCTATGGTGTTTTTTATTCTGCTTTGTGAGCGGCCGGCGTTGCCGGGAAATAGCCGCCGCTGCAGGTACTGGATTCGGTGTACGCTGTGTGATACAAAGCGCTCGTCGTCATCCTGCGCGGGTGTTTCGTCTTGAGCGTGAAGTGCTTCTCATTCTAACGTTTAGTCCCTCCTGTGTCTGTGCTGCCCACGTTATCGCACCAGTTACTGCGACAGGGGCCATAACTCCTTTGTTTATTTCTCGTAGATTACGCCAGTCGTAAATATTACTGTTGTGCATAGCGCACGACGTTAACGTCATGGAGAGTTATGCACGGGGCCACTATATTATCTCTATGCACGGGGCGAAATGCAAGCAGCGTGACGTCGGGCGCTGCATTTCGTTAGAGCATGTGTCGAGCCGTGTGTCCCAAGTCCATGCCCGGCGCAAGCGTATTCGCCCAAATTGTGAACAAGTCGCCAAATACAAGAAGCTGAATTTTAGCGTTTTTTGAACGTGAATGCGTACGTGCTGTAGCTTAGCTCCGTGATGTGATTTAATATGCCACCTTTTCAATTTTGATTCTCGGTTACGTTGAGATTCCATTGTTAAATGTGTCATTTGCAGCTGGTATGTTTTCGTTGCCTGTTTTAGATGCAAAGCATCTCTTAGTCGACCCTCCGTCGTCCGGCGTCCGCAGCTCTCCCCCTACACTATAAAAAAAGAAATAGTTAGCGGCGCCCGGTTTCGAACCCACGGCTCTCTGGCAGCAAGGGAGGTACGTGGCGCTCTTCCCACTGCGCTACAAAACCGGGACAGGAGCAAGTGCTACGAACACGCCTTATGTCCTTGACTCATTCGAACTACGTCAAGAAGCTACTGATACAACGAAGGCACGCGAAGCTGAACGTCAACGGAAACGACGAACTGAAAACTTTAGAGGTGGATGTTGAATTTCCCGTGGGAAAGCTTTGGCGGAAAGCTCCACGCGCCTTGCAGTTTAACCAGAGAAGAGGGCCGGCAGCGATGTAGGTGCGTGAGCACGCAATAAAGAAAGACGAGAACCAGGAGGTGTTCGATCAGGTAACGCCGGTGTCGGTCTCTTCGCTGTCTCTACATTTCTCTACATTTTTCGGACTCTACATGGGGGTTCACACTGCGTTCCCATTCGTGCTCCGATAAATGAAACAACATCACGGCAACACAATGGAACCTACACAGAACCCCTATGATGCTTCGCATCCTCCTCATCGTTCCCCATGGGAAGATGGTGTAATTTTTTTGTTGGAGCTCTTTAAGTTGTTGTTTTGGACAAAAACCTTTGTGAAATAATTACGAATAGGGATCTGCGTTCAGTTTGCATTGTCTATGATAACAAAGATTATGCGGGAGTATTACCACTGTAAGTTCCATTTCATTGTCTTGCTTAGGCTTCGTGAATGAGCTGTGCTTCGCGGTAGTGAAATTTCATGAGCTAGATTTTACCGGTATGACCAGCTGCAACAATGCCTGTGAAGACATGAAACACAGGACTGAAATCAAATAAACCTTTTTTCAGCTTTTCCTACACATGCGCATGCATATTCTTCCCCAAATCAAATTCTTGCATCAGAGATGTGCATTATTGAAGCTATATAGGCACTGCTCGCCTTGTGTTTATGTAACTTAAGTAACAAGCTGCTGCTGTAATGGTCATCTGCATGCATGTGCTGTAACTTCGAGATAGAGAATTAAGGTGGAAAACATGTCAGCATTTTACCCATTTTCCCTATCACATCACATGTGGCTGCTGGAGCGAGAAGCTCGCTGCTCCAGCAGTGCTCAACATCGTGGATGCCAAGTCGAATAGTAAGCTTCTGCTTGCTGCAGCACAGTTCACAACGCAACACGTGCAATTTCTACGCATACATTAGGACTGTAAATCACAATGACAGCACATCAATTGATGCCAAATTAATAACACGGGTAATGAAGTATGTTTGAAAGGTTACTTAGTGACCTGTGCCACAAAAAGTTATCTGCACCGGTTGATGTATGACATGTCGGCTGAGTGGACGCATGGAAACACACACATGGTACATATCGTTCCGCTGAAATTGGTCAATGGATATCATACTTTTCTTGTTACACAGGAGCCAGAATCGGATCATATGCTCAGGAAGAAATTTATTATCTTGCCAAAGATGCACTACATGAAATTATTCCCATACATGGGAGAATCGATTGAAGCCAACATTGTTTCCTCTTCCCAAAGCTTTGGAAATTGTTTTTATTAACGTTGTGCTTCTGCATTTTATCCAGTGGCTTAGACAACAGATAAAACCTATTTATCCTAATTCCTGCGTAAGACAGCAGATAGCCAGATAGAAGCTAAACAGAATCAAACTAGAAATAAAACACCGAAGCAACTTTTCTTGTCCTCACTGCTGTTATCATAAGTCAGGTTTGGCTCAGACAGCTAAACAGACCCACTGCTGAATTATGCAGAGAAGTTGAAATGAGCAATAAGAGACTGAAGCAGATTTATTTGTTCTTAACGCTCTATCAGAAGACAACTTGGCTCAGCCAGCCACACAAGCACACAATGTTCAGTTACATGCTTTCATGTAGGCATTTTATTTGCAACTGTTTCTGCATCCCATACGTGCATAAATGTCCAAACAATGTAAAAAACTTGCAGTGAAAACTCAAACTAGTGTCTTGTCCTGTAGGTGAAACTTGCCTTTATCACCATTTACAGTGTCGCACAAGGCGCCCCAACGCCACACACCGCAGAAGTGATTCTGCTTGAAGTGAATTTGTGAACTCGCTTGACTCGGGTTGCACACACCTCATGCTATACATGCGAATAGTCACCCTCCCCGTGCAGCGAAAACTATCGAACAGTGTAAGCGTGGCCTTACTTACAGAAAATAGTTTGGAACAGTGCGGGTTTTCTCTTGCTCGAGATGTACGATTTCCTTTTATGAATACATCTGCCACGCAGTATCCTGTCATGACTGAACTTATTAGGTTTAATTCCTGCACCACACTTATAATAAATGAGATCAAAAACCAAGCACTGCAACAGCCTTTCCTTATTCTCATAGCTACATATCAAGGCGTCAATCGGCCACCATGAGACAGCACCACACAACACACCGCTCCGTTCACTACAGCAAATGAGATCATAACCCGATTGTTGAAATAGCTTCTGCCGCCCTCACTGTAATGCTGGAAGATCACTGCTGAGTCTACAACACAGCAGACGGCACAGAGTAATGGCAAATGAGATTACAAACCAATCATTGAAATGGTCTCTTCTGATTCTAATGGCTATATATCAAAGCAATCAACCCTGAGCAAGTTACGCACCACACACAGGCTGCTCAGTTAAGTCCAGAAATAAGCCTTAATAAAGCATACAAACAGCATATCTGGTCTTCTCGGCTGTCTGAAGGAGTTTCTTGCTTCTGCAACTATGGATACACAGGTATTTAAGCTAAACGCCGCACTCCACACTAACTGAACGAGGTAAAGGTGGCACTGGCGAATAGGTCGAAGCCTTACACATCTTGAAAGGACTCGATAGCAGATAGGTCCCTGTCGGAGTCCACGTTGTCTTCACCCAGATGTATTATAATAGGTTTAACATGCGTACGTGCTCCACCGTCTCATCTGAACTTTGTTTCAAAGCTGATCATATGCTGAACAGTGTTTGCCCAGTGGTGAGCTGTTACCTTAATGGCAACTTCTTCCCTCAGGAACACCTCTACATCTGCCAGCTTAAATGTGTCATTTCTTGCTCCGACGCCTTACCTCATCTGTGCCCATATGCGCTCATAGGACTGAGCTCACAATGGCAGGGCTCCCGAATACATCCTTTCCTTTCAGCTGCACCGTCAATACGATACTTGATTTACCGTGTCTTAACAGAGGCCACAAGGCTGAGGAGCTCCTTTTTAGCGTTTTTTCATCCCAAGCAAGTCCTTCGGACGTCACCCAGTCCTGAACAATATTTTTCCGCGAAGTCATCGTAGGCACTGCTTCTTCCAGCCACGAGTGGTACAAAGCATTGTCCATGGTAATTACACTACCGAGTGGCAGTTGCGGCAAAACGGCCCCAAACCACCTTTCAAAGCGGGTGTCGTCCGTCTCCTCGTGGTAGTCGCCCGTCTTCGTACCCCGAAAGATGTCCAGGCACCCACCGACGAAGCTGCCGTCGCAGTCGATGTGGGTTAAAATCAGGCGCTGTCCTTTCCCTGACGGCTGCTTCAAACCTGTCGTCAGACCACGAATGAAGGCGTCGTGGTGGGAAGCAACCGTCGTGTCCATCCAAACAGTCGATATCGTGTGTCCAGCATTCACCCAGGTTTCATCAAAGTAGAATATTTTTCAATCTTCAATCCTGTACCTGGCAATATCGTAGAGGTACTTCTGCTGCCACGCGACAATGTCGTGCCGCTCGATCAGCAGCGAGTTCCGGCCCCTCTTCTCGTATCTGAACCCTATGTCATTCAGCAGTCGGCTCACAGTCCATGGCTTGAGAGGAGTAACATCGCCGCTAGCGTTGACATCCGCAGCAATTCCCTTAACTGTCGGGATACCATTGCGGCGAAAAAGGCGATGCACGAACGACCGCAATGCGCACTTCTGTGCGTCGTCTGTTTCCACCGCGGCTTCACGGGCACTTTTGGGATGGCGTCGCAAGATTGCAATCGTTATTAAAGACGATAGTCTTTCTTGGGCTACTTAAACCCAGAAATTTTGGTCTGTCTGTATGTCTGTCTGTCTGTGTGTCCGTCTGTCTGTCTGTAACTCGATTCAGCCACCCGGCCAAAGTAAAATTGATATTGCGCAATAGTCTTATATACTCACAGCCAAATGTAAACGTCTAAGCCCGGTTTATATGTTCATACTTGGGAACTTTGTTGAACAAGAACAAGGCATTACGCAAATATAAGATAGGAAATTAGGACACAAGGGATATTTACATGTCCTTTTATTAAAAAAAATCATGGATGCTTGGTTTTTTGACAACAAATGATATTGTACATCTACTGCAGAAAAACGCCGCCGCCTGGCGGCATATGAAAAATCACGCGGCAACAGCAACGAAAGGTTCCACTAGCTAGGTTCCACGTTCTGCTTGGAACGCACATGGAGCACGGCCACGCGGTTCTATAAACCTTGTAGTCGGCCGCCTCCATTCACGCGCGTCTCCGCCGTACTGCATCCCTGGCATCGAGGAATCCGGCCTGTAGCAGTGGAACGCGGTAAATTCAAAACGCCTTGCGCAAACCTTTAGTGTGTTTACCTTGGGATGAGCGCGACGGTACAGGAACAGCATGAGAGGTGAGCCGGAAAGCAAAGGGTGGCATTTCTTTGGCAAATGTCTACAAGGACTATCGTCTTTTGACGACCTTTGCAACGAAAGTAGCAGATACGCGGTCATTTTTTTCATCTCCTTCTTCACGTCCATCACCAAACTCACGCTGATTCCAAGAAGATCGCTCATTGTCGCGACCGTTTCTTCAACGCTACGCTCTGGGTGTAGAGGCCGCAAGCGAACGTACGCGTTGCGGATCATCTCCGCCCGCAGCTGCAGATGACATGGCGCTTTTGTTTTTCTTGTACCATCGGCGTGGCGTGGATGGGAACGCACCACAATCCTCAGTCGAGAACGACAATGCAGACTCAGACGCAACTTCTTCGGGCTCCAAACCGGAAAAGGGACTGGACTGGAAAGGACTACAGGCAATGCATAAAACCAGAAGCAAGCGGTTGAGAGAAAACATGGGAAAGCAGAAATTTACCATCAGCAATAAAATTGAAACTCACTGATCCGGCTGACGTATAAGTTCTTTCACGCGTTGCATTATACTGGCAAATAAAGAATTTTCAGCTAAGGTTTTTGTCTCGGCTCAAAATGAAGGCGTCCGGCGCAGACTCACTGAGAAAAGCTTGGATCCGAGCGCTGCCTGCAGGTGCAAGGCGGTTGGCCGCGACGTCACGTTGATAGAGCGACACCATTGGCTGGAAGGGGGTACTGGAAGGGGGATTGGGCTACGCCCCTTTTTTCTTGACTTGTATCCGGATATAGCTCATTTACCGCAACAGAACCTATGCTGTCATACCAGCCAGCTCTGGGATTGGCGGAGGCCGGAAAAAGCAAACGCAAATTAAGCAGAACTTATAAGCTTGCGGAAGGAGCTATTGGCGCTTAAATTTGGGGCACATTCTTTTTATATCAGTAAGAATGGTAAGACAAACAGCGGAAGTTACGATAGCACACGTAAACATACAAGTACCGATGCGTCCTTGTTTTGGTACTGCGCGCACTATGCTTCGTTTAGATGCACACATCCTCCATGTTCTGTGATGCACAGCACTGCGGGGCTTTGGGGATGTCTCAGAGGACACTGGCCGATTGACGCAAGCGACGGTGTCTTACGTGACCATGTTTGTCGAGTGAGCATGTTTCACGAAGCGATTATTTTCTCCCTGAACAAAAACAAGCCAGGTTTGAATACGGTAACAAACAAACCAAAGGCAGAAAACGGCTTGCCGTGGTGTGGTGGTGCCATCGAGGTTGACTAACAGTAAGCAAGTCACCGCTCCACACCAAGTTTAGCTGAAAAACCTGTTATGATGTCATTGCAAACGCCGTTCAAACACACTTTTTGGCGCGAGAATCAAAAGTTTAACTTCAAGTGCTTAATTTCTAAGAGAATAAAGCATCGTTTGCTTCCGGACAAGCACTGGGGGCACTATAGAACACGAAATCTTTTGAAGTAATCAAACCTGTATTTTGTCTTCATGGCCCCTCACCTTTCACACACCCGCTTCTCACAATATTAGCCAGTTCTTTCCAGAGATGTACACATTTACGAGCTCTTTACATATAAATTAAACATATTTGTCTCATCATTGAGAATAACATAGACTTGCTAATTTGTATAGACTGATGGTTAATGACTACGACATATTCATCACGGAATTCGAAATATGGCGCGCTCTTTCTGTGACCACACGGCATGACCTTCATGACAATGTGAAACCTGTTTCTTTATCCTGATCATATATAAATTGTTAGGTTGTTAGATAATTTACAGATTACCAGCAGTGCCGTTCATTTCAAATGGGGGTTGAAGACAAAATGCCATTTTGTTTAATTTGAAACAACTAGCGTTTCATACCTTACTCAAGTGCACTGTAGCCACGAAAAACCACTTTTAAACCCCCCAACAAATAAATAATAAATAAATAAATAAATAAAATAAATAAATAAATAAATAAAATAAACATAAATAAATAAAATAAATAAATAAATAAATAAATAATAAATAAATAGTGTGAGCGTGAAAATTGTGTGTCATTTCTCTGTCTTGTCGGAGACAAGTTCGCCCTAAATAAAAGTTTCTTCTTACCGTAATGTGTCGCATCCTACGTGACAAATTGTGCGAGGTGCGGGAGTCCTTCGATGCGCGGGGTCTTTAAGCTGGGCTGAGATTGATACCGAAAATAAAAAAGTTGATTGTAAATGTACGCACAATCTTACGTCTTTCTAATGAGTTTAGGGCGAACTTTACGGGAGAGTTACGGTTACCATGATCTCCCCATCTAGTTCGACCCCACTTATCATCTTCATGCGTATGGATATGGCGTGATTTTTCCCCACAAAATATAAAAATTTACTGACATATAAATATAATAAAATAAATAATAATATAGCGCGAGAAATATTGAAAAACCTTCGAATATCGCGCTACAGCGACGTAATATGGGCAGGAGTAGCGTAACATGACCCAGCACTAAAATACAGGTAACAGTGTTTTAACTTCGCGTTAGCATTCAAGTAATAATATGAATCGGAACTAGAGGCCCCGCTACAACCGCCCAGTCATGTTTTTCGGCGCTGGCTTTGGTCGAAGGCCGCAAATCGCACAAACAGAATTCTGTGACGTCATAGGAAAATCGCCGGAAAGTGGCTTGGCTGCAGTCGCCATTGCTTCGCAGGAAAGTGTTCCGGTTGTGTCAATGTCATAAAATTTACTACAACAATGCGTTACTCAGAAATAGAATATTGTCCCCACCAACTTACGTTTCAAATCGCATTGATCAGCGTCACAAAGTAGGTATTCCGTCAGCGCACACCAAGTGTTTTCAGGACCCATTCGTGCCAAATGCTTCTGTATGTTGGAATCGTCTTCCTTATGACTCTGTTGGTATACAAGACGCTGTTTTATTCGAAGTGGCTGTAATTAATTTTATGTGTACGTAGCATTTAATTCAAACCTGCATCAAGCGATGTTACTTGATTGGAATTTTTCTGTTGTAGTTTGATTTGTATTTAGTACGTGTGTGTACCCACTCCCATCTGCAATGCCCTCGGGTCTTCAGGATAAATAAATAAATAAATAAATAAATAAATAAATAAATAAATAAATAATCAAATAAATAATAAATAAATAAATAAATGTTTTCTTTAACATCTCGGTCATTCTTTGGAAGTTTGCGATAAAATTGGCGTACTTGCTATCGCTACAAAGCGGTCTTTGTAATGAACAAAACTTGTGTTCTGAAGCGAAGCTTTCAGCCTGTCACTGATGTCTGTAGTCACCTAAGAACACGCTGCAGGACTTCCAATTTTCTATGCTGCTGCTGCTGCTGCTGATGATGATGATGATCATGGATGATGTGAAGGTAAATTGAAACGCTTCCTGTGGTTGATATTGAACCTGGGTCCCTCGCTTTATGAAGCCGATGTTTATCCCTTTTCGCCACTCCATCAGCGTTCACGCAGGTTGGATTTGGACGCGGAGCATGGACGGGAAAAATTAGACAGAAAATGCACCCTCCGTTCAACGACGATGGACGTGACCTTACTAATCATCATAAATAAATAGGCTACATGATGTTACAAGCATACACTCTATAATTCAAAAGTTTCTGGCTTACAATACGCAAGCTCGTCGCTCATTCGTTGGCTTAGGTATGGAATATTTTGTTTTTCCTTGTTTCTTTGAAGTGGAATTCTAAAATCAAACACCACTTTAAAATATCTTTCTGAAAAGTGTTACACACAATGCTTTTTTGCACGCAGAGAACCTATTTGATGTCTGGCACATGCCCTCTTTTTCTTCTTTTTCGCAATCAATTGCGCTAAATTATGTCTGGTCTCGGTCCAAAATAATTTAATGCAGAACAGACCCGGTCAGCGCAAGACAGAAGCTTCTGGAGGTCAATGGGAGAGGCCTTGGTCCTGCAGTGGACCCAAATAGGCCGTTGGTGGCGATAACGATTTTTGGTCCGACTGAGTAAAGAACTGCTTGAAGAGAAACAGGCGACCAGACAGAATTCTGGAGCGCTTTAATGTGCCAAGAGTTTTCACACGACATGGCGAAAGTGTTAATTGGCCCTACATGGCTAAAGTATTCAATAACGTGCCTGTTTTTTTTCGATAGTCCTTCTCAGAACAAATTGAGAAAAATGCTAAACAAGCCTTCGCACATTTTTACAGAACAACTTTTTGAAATGCTGGACTTTAATTTTGCGGTTTAGACCATGTTGGGCTTTCTTTTTGCCTTTTTTTGTTTAGGGAGCCGCCTTTTCTTTTCGTAATTCTGTTTGCGTTGTAAAGCGTGCCGCTTATTTTCCCTTGCCTCTGCCGGGTCGCGCCCATAAGTACTTGACGGCTTAGGCGATCACGTTTCTGTATGATTACTTTATGTGTGTTTTATAATAACATTTTTTTAGTAATAATGTTACTACTATTCTAATTCAGTTCCTCCGCCCTACAGATTTTGAATTTTGCCTACAGCGCCACCGACCGCAGGCGGCGTCAATTACGACCTTCGGGCGCTGGCTCCCCAGTTAAGCTTGCAGCTGATAGCGCAAGCGGCGTGCAACCACTCGTCGTCGGCGAGAGAGTGGTTCCGTTGGTTGTACTTCCCCGTTGGGGGCCGGAGCGCCGGCAGCGTATGGAAGTGGCGTAGTTGGCGTTGTGTGCGTGACGAGTAGCCGTCAGGTGCGGGGCTTTTGTAGTAAAAGGCCGCCGACAGGGTGCCGAAACTCGTGTGCGGAAAGGGATGGCTACACCTGAAATCCCAAATGTCGGCGACAGTGCCGACCTGTGTTTACAGCTGCGCCCGAAACTTAAGTACAAGGCCATCTTCGGACAGGTAAAGCTGCCGTGGTTTTCTGCGCTTGCAGACGACGTTTTTTCTTGCATCCGCCTCGCGGAGGCTTTGTTGCGTTTTCCTCTCACTCGTTAATGATGACGGCAATAGTGTGCTTTTTTCCGGTGTGATCTAGCCATTCCGTCGTGCTATGCGGCAAAAAATACAAAATTTATGTCCAAAGAATGCATGCAGTTGTATTAACGTTTCACTCGATTGACGCCTCACAGTTGCCACCTTTAGGTTCTTTGGGTGTATATAGCACCACGCACGGCTGTTCACAAACGCGTCCCCGTTAGCGAAATTACTTATACAGGGTGTTGCGACGATAATTGCAACACTTTAAAAAGTTTTTCCTGAGCGAACCGTCGCTCTGTTCGCGCTCAAACTTGCCATAAAGGTCGCATTTTGTGGTCTATTTTGTTTGATACCGGGAACAACCATGTTACTTACCTGTGTATTCTGAAAATAAATGAAAACGATTTTCGCTATGGGAAAATGGCGGCTGATTTGGACGTGCGAGCCAGCGCAAGTTGATGTTGGAACGACGGAACCACCTGGGGTATGCAGAGCGAAACGCGCGGTTGGGATTCACGGTACGAAGGTGCCAAATGGTGCAGCAGACGATCAGAAAATGTACCTAGGAATGAGCCAACAGACGATCAGAAAACCCGGTTTTCGGGCTCGCACGTCCAAATCACCGCCATTTTCCCATAGGCGAAAATCGTTTTTATTTATTTTCAGGATAAACAGGTAAGTACCGTCACTGTTCCCGGTGTCCAACAAAATAGACCACAAAATGCGACATTCTTGTGAGGTTTGAGCGCGAACAGAGGAGCGGTTCACTCAGGAAAATTTTTTGAAGTGTTCCAATTATCGACGCAACACCCTGTACTAACGCCATTTAACCCTCGCGCAATAATATCCGGAACGTAGGCAGAAAAAAGCATTACAACGGGCGCCGACAGTGCGACTAATACAATCTCGAATGCTCAACCGTCATTCTTGTTTCATGGTGTATGTAGAGCTCCAACGTGCCGTCGCAGCGTGAATGACAACAGCAGATGGTTCGGTACAACAGAGTTTAATTTCGTGCTGTCGTTTAAGAAAATATGGAGGTTATGCTTTTCGTGCTAAAATGACTTTTCGGGAGTTTATGCTTTTCGTGCTCAAATGACTGTAACAGGATATACTTCCGCTTCAGTTCAGTAACCGTGTCATTGACGAACACTTCCTTGCTCTTCACCAGATAAAATTTCATAGCCTAAAGGTTACAAGTTTAACCGTCATCTCCTAGCTAGCGTTATTTCGCAATGTGAACGAATGCGGGGGCAGAAAACAAATTCAAATTCAAAATTAGGTTTTACCCGCCGATGTTATTCACGAGGGGCGGGGGGGGGGGGGGGAGGTGACAAAACGGTACGCTACATAAAGGCACGCGTCAGAGCAGCAAAACGACAAAACAACAGCGTCAAAATAGCACGTACTATGTGGGACACCTCTTATCTGCCACACAAACATTGCACTTCTCTTTCTGTGAAAAAAGCAGTTCCAATTTCGGTGCTGTCATAGAACACCGCTCATTCCTCTGCCCAGTGGCACATATTTGAAACGAAACCGCGATATTTCACTTTTTTTAATAAATTTCAGACATTTTTTCTATCGGTCTGGATAAATACATTGTCTATTTTTCTGAGAACGCAAAATACGGCAAAATATTGCTTCCTGCTCGCCACGTGTTATAAAAGATAAAATTCCTTCCGTTTCATTTTTCTGAATTTAATTATACGGTAGCATCAAAATTTCGTTTTGAACCATTTCCTAAGACTCAATAGGCTAGTTGCTGTCACACAAGACGAAGAGTTTTCAATTTTCTGCGACAACCTCAATCATAACAGGGACGGCCGAGTATAACTTGCTTCGAACCATTTTAACGTTACTGGCGTTTGCATCCTATCCCAAATATTCTTTAAAATTTTCCTGCATTCTTCCGTAGGATAACCCACTCAATCCAACATGACTCTGCACCCCCCCCCCCCCCCCCTATTCTAGGTTGGCCTTCAGCCTTCAGCATTTTCCTTTGTTCGGATTATATATTTTCAGCGTGCGCCAGCCGACTGTTTTCGCATTCCAGTGCCTCTGTACCCCCGTTGTGCAATTGAAGAATTTATGGCTACCTTTTTATGGCGTTTATGTAACACGCAAAAAGGCTGAACATCGAAGCGGAGTGCGCGTTTGCATTCTTGGTCCTTACTGAAAGCAAAAGCTCTGAATATCAAAATGCGTGCGTGCAGCATACAGTACAGCTTGCGGACCGAAGTCAACCGCTTCACACGCGTGTCGCACAGCGATATGTACACCGGCTTCATGCTTAGCTATATGCTATGTAAATAGCATATAGACATATCTGCTAATACACTGCATATAGCTATAGAATACAGCAGTTTCTATATACCCGCTTTATACAGGCTATATATGACTGTATACATAGTGCTGCGCTCGGCCTTAATGATCGCAGTGCTATCTCTGCTGACAGTGGTCTAATATTTTTTGGCCAGATTGTATGGCCTAGTGGCCATTGAGTAAGGTACGTTTGCCCCTTTTGCGTTCAGAAGTCGAATACGAACCTTTTAGTCTCGCAGTTAGAAACCTAACTGTAGCAGCACCGGTCCAATGAAAGAGACGCAGTGTTGTGAGATGCTCATATCTTATAATGGGGCGAGTTAACTAGCCCCACCCGGCTTCAGGAGCAACCTAGAAGAGGGGGGGGGTGCAGAGTCATGTTGGATTGAGTGGGTTATCCTACGGAAGAATTCGAAAAGAGCTGCTAATGGTGGCACGGGGTTCTCTTCATGTATAGTTCTACTGTTCTCGAAGCCCTGTTGCATATGTTTGATGCCTTTTCGGAAAATATCGATCTCGATTTTCCTGAAAGTCGATTGAAGCATAGTTTTCTTATCAATGTCGCATCAACTTGAGTATTTCAATTCAATATGAGCCAAATCCAAACTTATCATCCCAATATTGCTGAAATTCACCGCATAATTTTTAATTACTTGTCGCCATCCCCTAGCTGACATGTAAAACATATCATATTATAGCTTTGACAGCGTTGCGTTTAGGTTCAGTAACAAACCTTCGCTTTTTTCTCAAATTCGCTTTAAGTGGATTTGGCTCATTTCAAAAAAAAAAAACCTTTGTTTGTGTATAGCCGTATCGCATGACTCACGTCGGCACCTGTGCTTTGTTCGTTCGAGTTCGCTTCCTTCCCCTCTGTGCTTCCCGTCGAGTCGAGATATCTTATCTTCGACCTGAGAGGTTCCTTTTTTGCTCTTGCAGTATAAGCCATTGGAAACCCTACGCAAGGTGGAGTGGGCCTTCATTGTCATCTCCACTTTGAGCACCTTGACGTCACTTGGCTTTTCCATTGAACGACTCGTCATTCTTCCGAAGAATTCGGATGATTACACGTTCACCATCATGGTATGCTTCACAACGTGTAAGTTAAAAATTTTGAAGGGTCAGCACTCTCCGTGTAACGGAAACCCCGGAGGAGAAGTCAAACTTCGTTACAATATCAAAATAATTACCTTTAAAGTAAGAAATGGGGCTGGTCGATTTACAGGTTAGCTTGACCAACATTACTTTGTGTACGAAATTGGGTTCAAATGGGCTACCATTTACTTATGGCGCTTTTAAAGTTACACCTGATTCGCCTCCATGATCTACTTTTTGATAGCCTGGTTGGTTTTCTAAATGTTCACCAACAGTAACGAATGGCTACCTCGCTGAAAAAACCTAGTGTTTCTTTGAACTCTTGTTTTCATTGGATTTCTCTCTTTCCACCAATTTTTTCGCTAAACGTAACTGACAGTCTCTACCTCAAATTCACCCGCCGCGGTGGCTCAGTGGCTAAGGCGTTGTGCTGCTGAGCACGAGGTGGCGGGTTCGATTCCCGGCCGCGGCGGCCGCTTTTCTGACGGAGGCGAAAAGCAAAAACGCCCGTGTGTACGAGATTTCGGCGCACGTTAAAGATCCCCAGGTGGTCGAAATTAATCCGGAGCCCTCCACTACGGCGCGCCTCATCGCCTGCGTTGCGTCGGTGCGTTAAACCCTACAATCAATCAAATCAATCAAATCTACCTCAAATTCAAACCATAATTCGTCTTATTTGAAGAATGTATACTTACTGTATCACAGAAAGTGTGTATGCGATTAGAGGCACAGAAGGACTGGAAAAATATCCCCGCCTCTTTGCTGCAGCTTCATCAGTATCGCTTTCTTTCTGTAGACAGTAAAGAGATTTTACGTATCGTGCATGTATTCATAATTACAGTTCCCACAGACAGTGAGAAAGAATAAGCGAGAAAAGGAAGAGATCAGCAAAAATCCACAGAAAAAAAAAAAACGTCAGAACATGGTAATTTTTATAACATAACAAAAACCACAAGTTTGCCAGTCAGATTGCAGTTATTAATCACTTAGCACGATGTTTTGAAGGTGTTAGGTTAGTAACAAATTAAGCGTGAACAGAGGTTGAGTGAAAAAACGTCCCTTCCAGTTGCTCTTGACTCATATTAACTGTGGCACGGTTCAACACTGATCTCTCCTGGTACCCGCACTGAATTCAAATCAATGCTCTGCCTCCAATCATTGTTTTCGTTCGTTCCTTTTGTTGCTGACCCTGCAATAACCTACAGGATATCATTTCTTAGGCAAAAGTGCCCCCCCCCCCTCCCCTTGAAAAGAGAGATTAAGGAAAAGAAATACAACGTGAAAGAGAACACTTCGTGGCTAACTCTCCCTGTTTGTATGGGGCAAATTTTTTATGAGGCCTGCTATGAGGACTGTTTGTAATCTGTGCCGCTACAGACACGGGCCTTACATTATTTCAGCATCATAAAGAGTAGCCCCACTGTTTGCAAAGTGAGCAAATCAAAACTGATGGCTTCTTGCGGCACGCTCAAATGCAGCAGATTGATGGGAACTTTGCCCCAAAACGAGAGAACAATACAATTTCTCTGTCAAACAAACTGCGTTTCGTCTAACAAAAAATGTGGGGCTTGTGGAGAAATCCGGCTGCGCTAATAGACGAGCCACGTTCCAGGTCATTCGCAGAGATAATTTGTACGATGCCAGTTCAACTTAGCTAACCGAATAACGCCCCGAAGCGCTATATTGTTACGTATATGCGTCACTGATACGCAATCGCAGGGAATTTCAGCTAGCGATATCGTCGTCGCTATTTTCGTAACCACGCCAGTTATTAGATCTAGGGCTCAACTGAGGCACCGACGAGATAGCTGAAAACACTTTCATTCACTTGTTCATATCGCGTGCACTGAGTAGCGTCTGCATGCTATTGAAGCAGTGCACGCGGGAACCAGGTGCTTCACGCACCGTGCCCAGATCTGGCCGGCAGTTCATTGTCAATTACTCCGAAATAGTGTAATAAAAAGGCGAATGATTAATGCGTTGGTTGGGGAAAGTCGTGAGCGATGTTGTTACAACATGTTCTGCGTGTTGACTGGGAGACTAAGGTAGATTAAGATAAAAGACAACCTTCGATAACAGGATATTATTTTCAAATTTTTCAAAGCAAGCAACACTCGAAATGCTTGCTATTTTCTGTGTGGGTTGTGACGTTTAGACACGACAGTGCTGTCTACATGATGCCCCTTAGTTAATATACCCACAGCCAAATCTAAACGTCTAAGTCCGGTGTCGATGATTATACTTGACAACATTGTTGAACAAGAACAACAGATTACGCAAATATAAGGCAGAAAATCACTACATAAGTGAAATTTACAGTGTTACTTTGCAAAAAAATTATGGATGCTTGACTATTACGAAATGATGATGGAATACGATGAGTGGACTATCATTCAGCGTATACAGGAAACCTACGCACTCCGGAAGGTACCTGAGCTTCCATTCGGTGCACCCCATGTCCCAAAAACGTTCAGTGGTGACGTCACTTGTCAACAGAGCAAAACGGACGTGCTCTGAACCGGAAAGCCTGAAAGAAGAAATGAAGAAGATCGAAAGAGACCTGCAACGGAATGGCTACCCAAAGCACTTTATCCGAAAGAGGCAAAGAGGGCGACGAACACGACTATGCATCAAGGTGAGCAGCAGAAGGAAGCCGACACCGCGGCGGCGGCCACTGATTGACAGCGGCTTTTGAGCGGTGTTTAGTGTTGTTGCCCAAAAGGGATTAAGGAGCCGCCGCTCGTCCCCCGGCCTGAGCAACTGAACGCGTGTGCGCGTGAAAGCCCAGACGGCGACGACCGGACAATGGGACCCAGTGGCGGCGGCAGCACAGCGAAGAAGGCATGGCAATGGTCAAGCCATTAACCCTTCCGAGTGATTCCACGAACCTTGTTAGCTCCCTGGGAAGTATGTGTGAGAACCCCACCGTGGGAACGCAGCGCGCGGCGGACACCAAAAAGATACGAGGCGCTCGCGCGTCTTCTGTTCTTCCCCTTCTACTACAGCAACACCGACTAGATGCTCCTGACGAGTGGCAAGGGTGTGTGTGTGTGTGTGTGTGTGCCGTGCATCTGTCGACATACCTGAAAGGCGTGTCCCTACCCGAGGGCGGTGCTTCACAGCGAGGAACTTACACCTCACCATTGCGTCCACAAGAAGCGCGCCAAAGCGTGCTGCGGTTCCCTACGTCCCACATATCAGTGATGCTCTCGCACGCATTTTCAAGAAACGCGTTGTGCACATCGCGCACGTGCCAACTAGCAAACTGCGTTCTGACCTCGTCAACGTAAAAGACCCCCCTCTCACGCTCCAAGTTTCCAGGTGTTGTTTACAAGATTCCGTGCGCCGATTGCAATCAGTGTACATTGGCGAAACGGGCAATCTTCACAGAAGATTAACGCAGCACCGGAACGACGTAAACAAGGGCCATGCAAGAACAAGCGCCCTGGCGGAGCACTGTGAGAAAACGGGACACGTGGTCGACTGGGACGAGGCGAAAGTTCTGACAACCGAGCGAAATCTGTTCTTCCCGATTGCTGCTCGAATCCCTCATCATTCAGACGACGGCCGACACTATGAACAGAACAGACGACAATCTGCACCGTATCTATGCGACCTCATTGCGACGCCTCATGCCCAATATATAGCTTCGTTTTCCACGCACATGATCATTGTGATCAAGGTACCCGTAGGGGTACCGAAACGTCAAACCGCTTCTTTGACTTGGTCCAGTGACCTACGTTTCATCGTCACAACCATGATGGAATACTACATCCACTGAAATGAAATACTACATCCTACAAAAATGAAATACTACAGAAATGAAATACTACATCCACTGCAAGAAAAAAATTCACTCGTCGCCTGCTGTCACCCGCGCCACTGTAGCTTCTGGCGGCATTTCAAAAAGTCAAGCGGCAACAGTTGCAAAAGGTTCGACTAGATAGCGCTCGCTTGTGGGCCGTACGGATGAGGCTATCAACTTTCTCCTGCTCCGTCTTCCGCAGGGTGAGAAACGGCAATGCGTATGTAACGCGCGAGATGACCAAGGCCTGCACTATCTTAATGAGGTCAGACTCCTTCATGCCCTTGTGCCTAGTCGAAACCCTGGAGATGAGCGGCGTGGTTTGATATACCCCCTTCTCGATCTCTCTGAGTGCATCTGTATGCCGGCCATTAGCATTTAGGCGGAGTCCCAAAACCTTTATGGAGTGAACTATGGGAATGTTGGCTCCTGATGATGTGGTTACGGTTATTATCGGTGGGATTTTATGATTTGGTTTGTAGATGAAAAGCTCCGATTTTTGGGGGGAACACGACAAGCCGCGCACGGCTGCGTACTCCTCAACGGTTTGGGTTGCCCGTTGCAGGGCTTCCTGGATTTGGCCGTCGGAGCCTCGAGCAATCCACAGGGTGATGTCGTCTGCATAGATGGAATGATGTAGGTAGGGTATGTCCGAGAGAAGGGCCGGAAGGTCCCTCATGGCGAGGTTAAACAAGAAAGGTGACAGTACTGATCCTTGGGGCGTTCCTAGGCTACCCAGTTTAATGGGGTCCGATTGGATGTTTCCGAAATGAAGGGTGAGTATACGAGATGAGAGGAACGATTTAATGTAGTTGTACGTGCGCTCTCCAAAGCCATTCTTGTTCACCATCTGTAGTATGGCCGAGTGTCGCACAGTGTCGAAGGCTTTGGAGATATCTAAGCCGAGGATAACCTTAGTTGTGTGCTTTGGCGCGTATGCCGAATCCAAAATGTGATGTTGTAGTTGCAACATAAGATCCTGAGTGCATAGATGAGGGCGAAATCCTAGCATGGTGTGAGGGAACAGCTGAGTCTCTTCGGCGTGTTCCGTGAGTCGGGTCAAAACAACATGCTCTAGTAGTTTCCCTAGGCACGATGTTAGGGATATGGGTCTGAGATGATCGATGTGTGGCGGTTTCCCAGGCTTTGGAATGAGTATGGTCTTGGCCGTTCGCCATTTTTCCGGAATTTTACCCTGGGTCCAACATTCATTAAAAAGTGCCGTGATTCCAGTGATGGATGAGTCATCCAACTGCCGAAGAATCTTATTAGTAATCTGGTCAGGGCCAGGGGCCGACCTAATGTTTAGCTTATAAATGGCAGCCTTGACCTCGGCTTCTGTAAAAGGTGCATCTAAGGCGGCGTTGGCCTCTCCGGTGTATGGCGGGTGTTCTGTTGGAGGGCCTTGTGGTATGTACTTGTTGTGTAAATATGTGATGAGTGCATGTCGCGTCCCCGGATAGTTGTGTATCAAAAGGGACACCGTTTGGTTGTGGGACGACTTGGTCGACGTCGGATCAAGAAGGTGGCGTAAGATATTCCAAGTCCTTTTGGTACTGAAAGTGTGATTTAGGGAATCACATAATGAATACCAGTTTTCCGATACCAATCTGGATGCGTGATTCTCAATCTCCCGATTAATGTAAGCTATTTTTCTGCGTAGGCCACGGCTGTGTTTGTGGCGGATCAGTCTGTTTTTGAGGCTGTCTCTAGCCTGGATGAGGTTGGACAGACGCGAGTCTAGCGGCGGTAGGCTGGGGTCTGATTGTATGATTTTGGTTGCTTTTCCGACCCTGCTGCGTAACTCCTCCTCCCATTCTGAGAGAGTGTCGAGCCTCATAGGACTCCTGAAGATATCCCGCAACCTTTCGGCTATAAGGACCGTCTCCATACTTTCGGCGATATCCTTGACCATTTCCGCCAGGATCGGACAATTTTCCACCACCGCATCCATCGCTCAGTCGAAGGCATGCAGTCCTTCTCAGGCAGCTCCAAACATTATCATTCCCCACTCCGCATCTCATGTCCATCATATATCCTGGCGAATATAAGGACGCTTGCCCCTTCTGTTCTGTGGAACGAGCATCACTTCACCACATCATTTGGTCATGCCCATTAATACCCGCATCACGTAGAAGAAATCATCCCATCCTTCATAACATATCATCCTTAACCAGAGTGGGAGGCTGCCATCTCTAGCCCAGCTCCCCACGTGCAAGAAGCCCTCGCCCAGTTGGCTGAAGACACCGAGCTCCCAAAACACCGGGAGCCCCGCTGTCTAGATGACTGAGCGAACAGCTCAGTGGTGCAATCACCACAACTTTTGGGCAAAATAAAGTTATTACTACTACTACTACTCGACTAGATAGGTCCCACGTTCTGTTTGGAACGCACGTGAAGTAGGGCAAAGTGGTTCTATAAACGTTGTAGTAGGGTGCCTCGATTCACGCGCGTCTCCGCCATAGGGAAGCACCGGCATCGATGAATCCAGCCTGGAGCAGTGGAACACGGTAAATTTAAATTGACTTGAGCAAACCTCTAGCGTGTTTACCTTGAGAGGAGCGCGACGGAAAAGGAAAGCAAAGGGAGGCGCTTACTTGGCAAATTTATGTCTACGAAACACTATCGTCTTTTGCCGACATTTGCAACAAAAGAAGCAGATACGCGGCCAATTTTTTATCCTAAATTCCAGAACGTGCTTGCAATTAGTAGTCAGCAGAAAACGCCAAATTGTTGATGTCTCCATTAGCAACGCATGCGTCGCGGCAGCAAGAACTACAATACATTACGGGCATGAACTTTCCCCGCCATGCATGCGTTAAATCCCCCCCAAAATAAGAACAGGGGCACGGATTCACGCCACTTAGATCACTTAGCTGCGCGTCTGCGGTTGATTACGTCATTGTTGACGTCATACTCGAAACGTAGTCACCAAATTTAGTTTATTCGTTTTTTTTTCTGATGATCTTTGCTAGGCCATAAAGTACACGCATTAAGCCTGGCCAATGGGCAGCCCCTAATTAATCACGGTGCCTTTTGTGGCCTCAGTTTCGGTTTCAGCCGCCGAGAACCCTGGAGCAGGTATGAAGGGGGGGGGGGGGGGGTGATCTTGAGGGTGTAGTGCAGTGATGTTTCGTGCGGGGCATTCTCCCTTTTTCGAGGAATTTTCGGCTGCATTTTGGCCGAAAAGAAAAAAACAACAAGAATCTTTAATAGATGTACAGAGTTTTAGAAGTCGTGAATATTGTCAGTAAAGTGGACCTTGCATCCTTTATTACTTTGTTTTCTTTTGAAAGTTCCGTTAAAACTTCGTCAGATTTATGTTCAAATATGCTCACTCGTGTTCCCGCAAGCCACACGCTTGAAAGACCGCTTCAAATCCAGTTTAAAAACAGGAGGGAGCAGAGGGGAAAGAATACTCCATGAGAAAGAGCTAGTAAAGCGTGAAGCGGCGGCGGCTCAAGGTATGAAGCCTGTTCGCATGCATTCCTGCGCAATATAGAAAAAAAAAAGCATTTCAGGTGCGCCTTAGCCTGCGGACTGTCAACAAGAAAGCGCCAGCAATCCCGGCGCTGTGCTAAAATTGCGTCAATTATCTAAAGCTGTCTTGTTCTCCTTCGTACGGGCAGTTCTAACTTAGAGCTTTAGCATGCAAAGTAAGCGATATTTGGCAAAAAAACGTGAAAGGAATAGTCAGAAGTTGCTGAGTGGCATAAGTAGTAGACTTTAGTTCACGCTGAAACTGAACGGCATCTGCGTGCGCAAGACCAGGTAAAGTAAGCATAGGTGGCGCTGACTAACCCCCAAAATCGAGTAGGAATACACCTAAAGATCTATCAGCCATAGAGTTTCATTAGCGGCAAAAAGAGAATGCGGGGAAATTTGCGGGGAATTCTTGAGAAACCTGCGGGGGGAAACGTTAAAAAAAGGGAATTTCTGTACCCAGAATTGGAATTTTTCTCCTCAGTACGGAACATCATTGGTGTAGTGCGTGTCACTTTCTTCTGCCCAAGGAAGACGTGAGCATTGTCGTTGGCTTCAAAAGTAGCAAAAGCTACTTATCGCGACTACTAATACACCGCTTTCCTGCTAGCTTGATTGAAGATGATCCTCTCCACATTCAGGAGGTTTTAATTAAGCTACCCAGATGGGGAGACGGTGGGCGAAAGAAGTGAAATTATTTCACAAGGCCTATTAAAATGTTTACTTTGCGTTGCTATTTTTGCCACGCACGGGCTTGTCGGTTTTGTTTCCAACTAATATTTGCCACTGAAAGTGTGGTGTGTGTACAGGAAAGGGCAGACAACTTCGAGTTTGACCGGTTGGAAGCCATTGCCCCTCCTGGAGGCCGTTTTAACGTCACAGCGCGTATGAGGCGCCGTCTCACCTCTAAAACTGCAGCAATGATATGAATTTAAAATTGGTTCCAAGCAGCGTTTGACACCCATGAGGTCCGACGATGGGCAAACCAATTAACAATAAAACCGAAACGCCATGATTACAAACTCCTTATTGATATGACCGACTGGCTGCTAAAAAAACCCCTAAGCATTACATTGGATATTCAAGGTAGCCGAGCCTGGCGAGAAGGCTGATACCGGCCGACGGTATCTTTTGTTACATGGCCTCGCGTACGCGTGTTGCCGTTATCGCCCCGAAAGCACATTTCTGAACATGGCTTGCACTGACCTCAGCGCAGCTGCCCTGTCGGAAAACCCCAATACATGGCGAAAGGCTCGCACTTATCTGATATTCTTATCTTCGTGTGCGCTGTTGAATCTCGAAGCGGTCCACCAGAGAGGCTCGTGGTGACATCTCAGCCGTATACTGACGTAAGCGTACCTGCTATGTCGGCAAACGACATGCATGGCCAAAGGTTGCGCCTTTATTTAACGTTATTTATCTCCGGGAGGACTCTAAAAGCTGGAAGTGGTTCACTAGAAAGGGCTGTGGTGGTCTTCATGTGCGGTCTGTGTATAAATTTAACTGATAACACTTTTGCTTAAAGAAGGAACCTTATCTTTTTCTGGGAAGCAATATATTTTCGAGGCACGAAAAATTCAGTTAACGGTACGATAAGACAAAGTACGTTTGATGCATTCAAAAGACGGCTTTGTCCGCATAACAAAGGTGGTAGTTCTATAGCAAGATTTACTCAACTAACCCAGATAACAAGAAAAACCGGTGAAGAATAGTGGCTACTCAGCAGGAACCGTTAAGCCCGGCGTTTATGACGCCACAAAGACCTGTTGGCGTGATTTGCGAACGTCACCAAAGCCACGGCCAGACAACATGATACTGACGATTGTAGTGATGCATCTAGTTGCCTTAGGTAGACCACGTAAATATTGTCTCGGAGTGACCCACTGATAATTCTGTTTTTAGTATCGCACCTATACTACGTCTCTGGTGAGGTCATGTAGTATGAATTTTGTTCAAGATAGAGAGAAATAACTTTATTGGCAGAGGCAGGTGATCCTAGACGTAGGCCAAGAGCGCTTGGGTTCTAGCAGCGTCCTCAGCCAGCTTGACGGCCCAGACTTGATCCGCTCGGTCGGAGCTGAGCAACACGGTCTCCCATTGCTCCGCCTGAGTGATTCTGCACGCGGGTGTAGCCGCCTGCCTGCAGGCCCATAGCATATGTGCTAAATCTGCACTTTCTTTGCATTTGTGGCATTTGTCGGATTGTTGCCCTTGGGTAGCAGTAGCTCTGCATAACCGGTTTCGGATTCTAATTCATCTGAAGTAGTCGCCATACAACAGATTGCCTCTTATTGAGTGACGGGTGAGCGGGGGGAGAAGCAGCCCCGTTACAGACGGTAGTGATTTGTTCTAGCCGATTCCTGCCCGACCATCGGAGCGAATGAGCGATTGTGGTGTTAGGGTCGATGCCAGCTCGCTCGGTGAATCCTCGAGCAAGTATTAGATGCGACGCTGAGAGCATCTCTTGTCGGCGGCCCTGTCCTTCCTGCGTGCGTCCGTCGTCGGCGTCCGCACTCTCCTCCGCTCACCCCCTCTCCTCTCCGATAGCGAGCACTCTCTCGCGAGGGGCATTGGGTTGGATTCGATTGGATTGGGTTGGCTCGGCTTGGCTTGGCTTGGCTTGGATGGGATTTGGATTTGGATTGGATTGGATTAAAGTGGATTGTGTTGGATTGTGTTGCGTCATAGCCGCGGCAGACGCACTGGCGCCGGCGCTCACTTCGCCGGTGGGCGGCGCTGCACGCGGTGCTGCGCATGTGCAGTACTCTCTCTCTCCGCGGTCTCCTCTCCTTCGGGCGCGCTGCGCATAAACCGGTGTGCCGCTCTCCGGCGGCCTTTCGGTCGACGGTTGCTCTCCGCTTAGCGTCGCATCACACCAGGGTTCCCGCGAGGGGAGGTGGGCGTAATTTTTTCTTTTTTGATCCTTTGTCTTTTTTTTTCGTCGAAAAAAAAGTCCTTAGGTTCGGAATGAAGTCGAGTGAGTTACGGTAGGCGCGCTATATTTTTCCAAAATAAACAAGGTTGTATTTTTGTTGTATAGCCCCTGTAACCAGAATAATTTATTTACGACAAATTAAAGTCAAGGTGCTCAAGTATTTGAGACATTCGGTGCTTTCATCAGTTGTGACGCTTTCCTCTTTACAATTTTGCCCCCTTTTCAATAAAGTGGTCAGTTTCTACTACATCACCCACGGCGTGCTCAAGGAGAGATGGCCGGAGCTGTTGGTTTTCATCGCGGGCGGCCTCGTACTTACGGTGTACCTGATCCTGAACGTGGTATACTCGGACAAAACTCCCGCATTGCTCGATAAACAGGTGAGTAAAACCGACCCTGCGTAGGGGGAAAAAAAGCTTTACCATCCCTTTCTCAAGAAAGTCAAAAGAAGCGCCAAATATTTCTGACATCAAACTCGCGTCAAAATTGCGTCCGAACCTTCGCTAAAATGCGTCCAACCTTCGCTGAAAATGGGACCATTCGATCGTTAAACCTTCAAAAAGACCAAAATCGGAAACGAAGGGCGAATCCAAGCGAAGATTTTTCTCACATTATGAAAAAGCATCTACAAACGGTCTAAATATTATGTTGATGAGTGGTTAATGAGGTAGAGGTATACTATTGTACTCCTCCTTCATGATCGATGCGTGTATTGTCTTATCTAGAAGCATTCCTTTTCGCTATTTTCAAGTAACTGTTTTGACTCAATGGATGCCCGTTTTCACCCAAGCGCCGTGTGTCCAGATATCTCATCGGAGCTTTTCGTTATACCAACTGGTCTATGGGGAAATACACTAGTTTTTTCCACAGGACGCCTTTTGTCCCACTTATAACGATTTCGCTTTAAAAGCTGCACCACTCCCACCCGCCATCTCATCGGCGCTATCCAGTTACGCCCAGCGCGCGTTAAAGGGGCCGCAAAATACAAGTCTGGAGAGAAAATATTCGAGGGATGGGTGACTCCCAAGCCACTGTCCGGGTACTTCTCTATGACGTCACAGAATCTTGTTTGTGCGATTGGCGGCTGTCGAATTAAGCCACCGCCCACAAAACATGACTGGGAAATAGTATATAGTGAGGCCTCTATAGTCCCGTTTGATGGTGTCACTGGAATGATAACTTGATATGAATGCACTGATGAACATGTTCTTGGGGCTGGCCTATAGCTTGTATTCAATGGCTAGGCACGCATGCAGGCAACCGTGAGAGTGCGCCGTCACTGGTTACGTCGGGCTCAGCGGGATGGCGGTATTTGTCCGGGCTAAGCAGACGATTTGTGTTGTACTTTCAAACTCTATCCCAGCGAACGCAAAGTAATGCCTCGAGTCCAATGTGAGTGCGATTAATAGCATCTCTGTTGACACTACCGTTGAGAATCGGGATGAAACGGAGCAGATGACCTCCACGCCGGTGTTCTTTTCTTCAGCGTGCGGGCGCAGTGGCACAAGCCGCGCCATGTCCGTCATGCAGCGGCCATGTCCGTGTCCGTTTCCGGTGTTGCCAAGCGAATAAATTAACAGCTAAACTTTTCAGTGAATACCACTTATACTATGTCACTCCTGCCCATATTACGTCCCTGCAGCGAAAAATTTGAAAGTCTTTCAATATTTCTTGTTTTCTTTGTTTGAAAACAACAAAGGGAGCTTTATTGTGTTACAAAAAAGATGGTAATTTCGAATTGAACAAAGTTATGTTTTGTCTTCGTGGTCTCTTTGGGAGTAAAGAATGTCTAAGCTGAAATTTAGTGTTTCCAGCATGGTAAATTGAAATGAAAGTGTGCGTGCGCGGTACATGTTCTAATGAGTGATGTGTTTGTCTATCCGCAGATTCGTCTAGGCATCGGTGTGTTCTTTTTCGTCGTCATTGCATTACTGGGAGGATGGTTGGTGCGAGACTATTATTCCAGGCACGAGATGGTCTGTACAATCAACTGCAGAGCAGACATGGTGGGAAGGTTGAAGTGGTTTTTCTTCTGTGCCTCCCTCATCACCCTGGACTGGCAGCTGCAGGTACGACGAAAGTGTGGCATGTGTCAATCCTGGAATCCTGCCTCCGTTGAACGACAGGCTTAGAAACGTGGTTTTGCGCAGGAGATCTTGTAATGACCCGCCGTGGTGGCTCAGTGGCTAAGGCGTTGTGCTGCTGAGCACGAGAACGCGCGTTCGATTCCCGGCCACGAAGGCCACTTTTCTGATGGAGGCGAAAAAGCAAAAACGCCCGAGTGAACGAGATTTTGGCGCGCGTTAAAGATACCCAGGTGGTCAAAATTAATCCGGAGCCCTCCACTACGGCGCGCCTCATCGCCTGCGTTGCATTGGCGCGTTAAACCCTGCAATCAATCAATCAATCAATCAATCAATCAATCAATCAATCAATCAATCAATCAATCAATCAATCAATCAATCAATCAATCAATCAATCAATCAATCAATCAATCAATCAATCAATCAATCAATCAATCAATCAAATCAGATCACAAGGGCTTGCAATGCATAAACAAGTATTGCAGCCTGAGGAGAAAGACTGCGCTAAGCTAAGCGGGTTCTGACAGTTCGAACGAATGAAGTTGTGACCTAAATAATTTATTTGAGCCACAATATTCGTTCATTCTGCACACGAATGCAGCGAGCAAACTTAGGAAACAGACAATAATTTTTCCGCATTAAGTCTGTTATTTGGAGCTTTGAAAACAGAAAACAGTGACACCAAGTTTGCTTCAGCAACTTTGTTGGGCGGATTATCATTCCGCCATGCGTTGCTATTAACTTGTGATGTTTTACCGCTGACACCTTGCGGTTCAGCTGGGTATTGCCGTTGGAATATTTGTAGCAAACCTCGCATCTATCATTTGTTTGTGGACTTCCGCTTCAAGGAATTCTGCCGCCTAGAACATTTAAAAAAACACGCAGTCGTATATTTAGGCTCCTACATAAAAGCCGACACGCCCAATGACAAGAAAAATGACTGAATCGTTATGTCTATAACGTACATCACGAAGTTGCGCTGGATGATTGAATTGTGGAGTTCGAATCTCCCGCGTTTATGTCGACAGGTACGTATAGCAAACACGCGTACGATGCCTTTGTTGGAAAATAGACTGCCTCCTCTCTGAAAGCAGGATTGGTGGAAAGGCCGAATTTATAATTTCTCAGACGAGAGAACAAGAGAGGGGAGAGAGAGAAAGTTTTAATGAGCGAGATATGTCAGCCTGGTGGCACGCTGCCTGACTTGCTTAATCAGATGGTGATGACCATAATACAAAGTGCACAAACCAAATAATAAATAGGAACTCACATGCGGGTGGACTGGGAACAGCGCTGTGTCCGAGCGTCTACATGGCTTTCATGAGGCGGCTGCTCTATTAAAAGCACAATACTTTTGTGTGCGCGGCACCGCGCCGGAAGATGTACACTGATTTTGAACGTTCCTTAGGGTTATCGTAGCTCTAAAGACTCCCTCATCGCCAGTGTAACGATGAAATACACATACAAGATGCTTAACGCCTGCGCTGACTGAAAGCTTCGGGCTCCGAGGGGAGGGAGCATGAACAAGGAAGCAATGCATAGCATAGGCCACGTTCGAACGGAAGCGTTGTTGAGCGTGCGCCTCCCGCCCGGCATCCGGAGCTACAGTTAGGGTCAATGGCATAAGGGGCTGATAAGGTCCGTCTGCGTAGCTCGAAATCGGCCAGTGCGAGATCCTGCTGCTGCTTGTCTCGTAAAAAGCAGTGGTATAAGGCGTAAGGACCGTGTCGTGGCGGACCGAGGGTCGGCCTCAATGTTGCAACGCTTCCCGTCGTGTGCGCCTGAGGCCAGTGAAGCACAAAATGTGGCGCTTATTTATTGCGTGGGTGTGCAGGACTTTAATTTCGCAAGACAGCTGGTGGTGGGGAAGCGTGATCAAGTACTGAAGGGCGGTACTTGAGTCAGAGAAAATGGTCCGACCGTGGACTCGTTGTGTTATGATGTGCGGCGATGCAGCGCGCATGGCAGCCAGCTTTGTCGCCAGCGAGGATGATTGATCGCCAAGCGAAGCAGCGATTATAGTGCATGCTGTTTGAATGCATGTTTCTATGGGAGAAGATGTGTCCGTCGTTGAAACAACTGGGTAAACAAGAATGCGGGTTTCATAGCGGTTCGTAATGGGCTCCAATTAGATAAGAATTCAGAGCAGGCAGACGCGCCCTTGCGCCAGTTACCAAAACCGTACACGTAATTTTTAATTGACTAAGCTTTGCCCGCAATATTGAAATGTTCGACTTTTGACCGCCGCCGACAGTTGGCCTGTGGTTGGGGCCGTTGTCGGCGTGGAGTGACATTGGCACCGACAGTTCATTGACACGGTGCCGAATCGGCCGGCTTCCGGCTTGTGTGACCCAGCCTCTTCCAAAACAAAGACGGGCCAGACGCGATCCAAAGGTGCTGGCAAAACGCCTCGCAGTTGAGCCGTCACTCATAACCGATGGCGCACGGGGCGTTCAACCGCCTTGTGTCCGTCAATTACGTATTTTTGTGCAAATGTAGGGCGTTACACGGTTGGTCCATTTTTCACAATTTTTTATGTTTTTGCGTTATCCTTTCATCGGCTTTTTTTGCCTTTGTCTGGGGGGGGGGAGATGTATAGGACTCATATTTTGTATTTAGTAAATTGACTTCGACATTTCTTTTTTTCTATTTTTGTATTTTACAGTATTTTATTATTTTATTAGGCCAGTTATCTCTATCTACACTATTAAACAACTAAATGTGTTGACTCCACCAATTATTAATTTTTCTGCAAATGCGGGGCGTTTACACGGTTGGGGTTGGGGTTACCCGGCGAAGAGTGCGGCGCATTAAAACAGGTCAATGAATGGTCGGAACTCGGCTCTAATTGAACTGTCCTCTTCTTCCAGGCCTCGATGATCATCTTCGCCCTGGAGAACGGGTTTGCTACGACGCCGCTTGAAATCATCATTATGGGTGTGGGCGCCGCAGTCATTACACTGTGGGTTTTCGCTGGATACCTGACGGTGAGCGTGGCTTCGTCTTATTTTCGAAATGCTAAAAAGCAACTTACCTGGAGGGGACGACTTGTGATGTCGTCTTCCTTAATTTTTTTCCATTTATTGCACTCTTCCTGCAATGTAGTGTTTCGCATATAGGCGGTCGGGTGACAGTGAAGCCCATAGCTCTGCCTAAGTTTTTGCGACCTTCCAGCTTTTAGAACACCCCTTTAGGTGCGGACTACCTTAGGACCGCACAATGTCCGTCCGTGTTCGTGCGCATAGCATTTACAATCGCAAAAAACCTACACAGGCAGCGGCAGGATTCGAGCCTGCGTCTCGGTAGACCAGACAGAGTTAGTGTCAGTCGTCTTACCCATTGGTCTACGACCGTGAGTTAGCTCCCGAGAGTCAAACGGCTTACTCCTTCACCTGTAACGGTGCGGTGTACCTTAGGACCTCCCAATGTCCGTCCGCGTCCATCCGTGCGCACACCACCACCAAACGAAAATAAAGCGAAATTCGATTTGAGCCGTGAGTTGCAGTTTCATTTCAGGAATAATCAAGGTGCAACTCACGCTCAAATTGAATGACGATGGGGGCGCAAATCGGATGTCATTTGGGGCGCAACTTGGATGTCATTTCGGATCCCCATACTCCGCACCCTCGCCACCATCCACGGAGTGGAGATGCTGCCATTTTTTTTTCTCCCCGCTTTTTTGTACAACAAAACCCCCCGTCATTTCCCCCCTTCTCCGCCCCCCCCCTCCCCCCTCCGGTCTACATGTTACCTTGCTGGTTGCCGTGTGCATGTTTAACGGTCACACTGTTTTCATAGTGGACGCATAAATTGGCGCGCATTCTCAGACGATGTACAGAATCAAAGGGCTTCGAAGTGAGAGTACGAGCCTGCTCTGGTGACGCGAGAGAGTCACATCCACAATTGGTGGTTGGTAGGCACAATTGAATTTCAGTTATTAATGAGGACTGTGTAATAAAGGAAACTGCAGTTTGCGGTTAAGCGCAGCGGTGGTTCGTTAATGTGGACTTGCCACCAATTGTAGCCATTGCATCGATAGGTAGGCGGGCAGCATTTGCTGTTATAAACTCCCATCAAACAGCGTTGCACGTTTTAGGACGCTGTGAAGCTGTCTGCGTCTTGATTCCAGCTCAAGGACAATTTCATGGCATGTTAAAAGTCGATATGCGAACATATAGATAGTTTTCACTGAAAAGGTTAGCTGTCAAATTCTTCGCTTGGCAACACTGGAAACGGCCACGGACATGGCCGAAGCGCCACGGGCATGGCGCGGCTTGTGCCGTTGCGCCCGCACTCCGCAGAAAAAAAAAACACCGGCGTGCGTTGTCTGCTCCGTTTCAACCCCATTTTCAACGGTGGTGTCAACAGAGGTGTCATTAATCGCACTCACATTGGACTCGAGGCATTACTTTGCGTTCGGGGGGGGGGGGGGGGTAGAGTTTTGAACGTACAACACAAATCGTGTGCTTAGCACGGACAAATACAGCCATCTCGCGGAGCCCGACGTAACCAGTGACGGCGCACTCACATGGGTGCCTGTATCCGTGCCTCGAAAATGAATACAACCTATTGCTATTGTTATGCTGCTAGCATAGTGCAAGAAGAGCACAACTGGCGTGAAGAACGGAAGGAATTGATTGGGGATGGAATAAAACACGACAGCCTCTGAAGACTTCCGAATGGCGTTATAACTTTGTGTTTGCAGTATGGGGGTTCCGGCAGCCGGGCTCAAGATTGAGCCTATTGCCTGCATAGAAATGCTACAATAGTTGTCTACGTGCATGTGCTTTATTGAAAATGGTCGCCTTTCTAGACGTCCTGCATTTTCGTACTGAAGTGGTGGGCTGAGCTTCTTCGTAAGAAGGTTCAAAATGGTTGGGCTCTAGCTAAGGACAGAGTGCTGTTCTTATTCTACCTGTTCATTGCGCGCAATCTTACGGCTGAAGCACGAAGACGTATCTTCAGCATTCAGACGTCAGGTTAACTAATTTTGACGCTTTGGCGTTGTTCCGCAAGGGACATATATTAAAGAACTAGCTCATGCTCTGGGCCTTCTATGCTTTCGGTGCAGCGGCTTCCAAACAAGTTATGCATTCACAAAAATCACCGCTATCAGCAATTAAATCTTGAAGATGACCGCGCCCATTAATTGCAGATTTACAAGGAGAGCAAAGCCTGGCTCGGCGTCTTCATAATACTGTGGATTCCCAGCTTCATCTACGCAGGCTACAAATGCTACAGGCTGTACAAGGTGGGTCTTCTGGCGCTATGGCTCAACAATACCTTTTATACTTCCCATTTTTGCAATGAATGGTTCTGGCTTCAATCCAGACCGATTTCAGCTTTCTATTTTACTGAATGTTGTCGAATATTGCTGCGCAGTATTCATTAAAACGAGTCAGACTGAACGGAATTAAATATTTTGTGTTAGTTTTCAATGTTTTCTTCGCCTTTGCTTGAGTTTTTGTTTGGTGTATTAAGTAAAATAATAATTCGAGGCCTTTTTGCGGAACCCTGCAGGTTAACACGTTTGACTAAAAAGAAGGCGCAAACTGTCTGCAGTTTAAAGTACTTCCAGAAAGGGCCAACCAATTAGGATGCATGTCATTTAAAGGTCAAGGATTAGAAGGCTTCAGGTTGCAAAACGAAGTGGCGGATAGACCGTCACCACGTTGGGGACACCGTGTCTGTGACCATGACCTTAGACAGCATTGCCAAGTAAATTCTTAATATTATAGGTAAACTGCACTTGACGAGATTACTGTTACCATTTTATTACGTAGATAATAGCTAACGCAACGGCTATTGGGATAAGAAAACAGGCTAATCCTGCGCACAGTTAATAAAAATAGTTTCATGCATTGAAAGTTTTGCAGTACGTTGACAAAAATTAGTGTTTCAGCATCATAACAACACGGAGATGTTCTGCATAGTGGCCGGTAAAGTTTTTGTCGAAGGAGGTGAATACGCAATTCGACAACAAAGGTGGAAAGCGATCTTTCACATCATCTATGCAGCACCAGTTACGCCCTCAGTGGTGCCTCATGAATCATCAGTTTCAGGGTGCAGACACATAAACTTTGCAACGCACGATGGTCTTGCTGTTCTCGCACACTGTTTGCACGAACATAAATATCTTGAAACTTAATCACGCATGGCCATTGTCTTAATGAAATAGAAAGTACATTAAAAACGCTTATTTACTTCTATATGGCTTAAAGGAGCCATGAAGACAATATACAAGTTGGGTTTATTAGAAAGACTGCTTAGTCCCGATAACAATGATAGCAATATCATCGCAATCTTCGAAAAAATAACGGTTATATTAAAGAAAACGTGTGAAGCAGTCGCGACCCCCTGGCCAATTTCCCGCAACTTTTCTATGACGTCACGGAATCTTGTTTGTGCGATTGGCGGCCGCCTAACTGACCTGTCGCGACGACAGATGACTGGACGTCTGTAATGGGGCCTCTAGTTCCATTTGACCGCATCACTTGAATGCTAACGTGCAGTTAACGCACTGAAAATTATAATTTATTGTTGGCCCGTATGACGTCATTCTCGCTCATAACACGTCACTGTGGCGCAAAATTTGAAAGTTTTTAAATACTTCTTGCTTTTTTTTCGTTAAAAAAACATCTTTTGTGGCTCTAATGGAGCTGAGTGAGATACTGAATCCTAGTTCTTTCAAATTACAAAAAGTTGTATTTTCTCTTCATGGCTCCTTTAAGCCCGTAAAAAAAGCAAATAAGAGTGTCTGACAATAACTGACTAACCTTATGTAGTCACTGGGAGCTTGACAAGGCATTGACAAGGTAAGCGGCACCCTTACCTCCTCTGAGTAAACCGGCCTTGATAGTTATTTACCTTTCACGCAGCTGGCACCCGTCGAAGAGTGGACACCGCTGTACCAAGCCATCGTGGCGTGTGTTGTGGTCTCAATAGCTACCAAGTTGGTTCTGGCCGTGGCTATGGTTATGGTTGTACGCAACTTCGGCCATGGCCTGAAGCAGACGCGTAAGTGCGCACACACTTTTCTTTCATTTGCCTTCCCAAAAAACGTTATGAGCAAATCCTATGCAGGCCAAAGCTCATACCAAAATAGCAATTCTGTGGGCAAATAAAATATGGAGCTGCTTGTTAGCACTTCTGAGTTACAAATAAAAGAAACCTGGTGTCTTTTGTTTCGGCCCTTCTCGCTGTTGTGGAGCACGGAGGGCAAATTGAATGATAAAGAGAAATGAACCGAGAGTACTTTCTCGAACTAAATACGAGGGAACCACAATAAATCCAGAATATTGGCAAACAGCCAAACTAAAGTCCCCGGAAAAAAAATTCAACGGACTACAGCCAAACAGTGAGGTGACGCTTCAGCATACGTATTTGAAAACGTAAGTGAATATCGTCATCTTGAACAAGTCCAATCTTCCAAGTCATGGAAAAGAAATCAGGCGTGGGATAACTATGAAGTGAGGAGAATTCTAAAAAGTACGCTCAGGTAGTGCACAGTACGCTACCTTTATTTCCAAAAAGAACGTCATGCAATCAGTGGGGCTATTCGTTTTACAGTCTAGGACTCACCTCGGATAGTCCGAGGGTAGTCCGAGGATTCCCAACGTCATAGGGAAGTATTTGACAAACGAATGCCGGACTGCCTCTAGGGGAGTCCGCGGTGAGTCCGAGACTGTAAATCGAATAAACTCAGTGATTGTTTTCGATGGTGACTTATAAGGCAGGCACTTGAGGACTCACGAGACACACTGAAATAAAAATGAAGACAGGCCAACGAACCATGGAAAGAAGGATGGCAAGTAAAATAGAGTTAGAATACGGGCATCATGAATTAGGAAACAAACTTGTTTCAATGACTTTCTAGCTTAAATTAACAAAAAAGTAGAATCGCTGCGGGAATGTGATGCACTGGGCCAACAATAGGTCCTCACAAGAAACAAAATGTGTATCTATAGGGGCAGGGTAAAGGAAGGGCCAGATAAGAAGCCTGTTAAAGAAATGAGATAACAAAATTCGGGGCAAAAACATGGATAGCGATGGCTCAGTTCGAAGTCTGTAAATACGGTTTTGGTCTTGAAATAGACAATTCAGATGATTATTGCTTCAAAGCTTTATCTAGATTCCGCCCCCCGTTCTTATCATGCCTGCTTTGGACGTGCCTAAGTCAGCCACTCAGTGTACACAAAAAGTCTTAATTTTATTCGTAAGAATCAATGTTATGAATATTACGCACATTTCCCAGTTCACCTTTGAGTTTCTTCATCATTTCATAATGCCACGTTGAAACTTGTTTACGCTTGGGTTATTTCCCGCCGTCACAACTTTTTTTCTTTTTTTCACTCTTTTTTTCTGTTTGAATACAACAGTGCGTGGCTTTTATGCCACTCGTCCTAATGGAAAATAAATACGGTCTTTAGGGATATTGTTCCCACCTGCTCCCATTGGTCTAACGTGGCTGACTTTCGTGACCCGTGAGCAAAGCCTCGAATCCGAAAGTGGTACTAGAACTGCTTTTCCGCATTGCTTTGGACTCCTCTCTTGCAACTCTAGCAACAACAATGCACATTAGGCCATTAAAAATAGGTGCTATCACATTTAAACTAGGCAGCTAACAGCAATCCCATTAAAGGGACACTGAAGTGAATTTGTCAAGCTTCTGTTTTTGCTTGAATTTCGTAGACTGGCTCAAATGGACACAGTTACCGCCGTTTATGTGGTCGATAAGGCGATATTTATTTTATAAAGCCCGACACAAGAAAAACTTCCATGCGCGGCCTGCGGCGGCCGCACCAACTAAAGCAGGGACGTCCATACGGGTGCTACTGTGATTGGACGATGTCCAAGAAAAGAATTCAAACCAGTTTTGGCTTCGGTTGTGTAAAGCGCACATGCTTGGCATCTGTCGTTATCGTTGGCTGGGCATTCTCGATATCTCAGTAATCGTCGTACCGCGCTTCTGCCATGTTGTCGGCTGTTATAAATGTGTCAGATAAGACTACCAGCACGGCTTCGAATCGTAACAAACAAACAATTTGAATTCCTTAGTACCTATATTAACTTCACTGACTCTTCTCCCCCCCTTCAATTGGCTTAGATGTTTCTACTAGAGTACCAGTCAGCGAAGCGTCGCATGTGCGCTTGTGTGGAGCGACTTGGACATAGAGCTTGACACAGTCTACTAACATACGCAAGGCACATTCATCCAGGCACAAATGTGTCGTGCCTTAGTTTCAACTGAGCGAATGAATTCCATTAGCGTGTTAGACTGACCCGTACCTCGACTGCCTAAATATTTTTAACAATATTTTCGCATTTATTAACAGGAGGTCTCCCCGACAGTTTTACTTTAGGACCTCCTTCTGTACTAATAACTACGTGTGATGTGCATGTAACGAAAAATGTTTAATAAAATCGTTGAATCCTTGACGACCCACTGGCGGCCGGCCGACTAAACGCTGGGCCGACTGATACTCTCAGAGGGTCGGCGAGCCCTGCAGTAGCGCAGTCAAGCCAATCCATCTCATTTTGTCGCCATACAAAACGTCATAGGGAATCGGCCAGGAGGATGCAGACAGAAGGACAGCACTTTCGAATTGATTTTTCTACTGAGCAAGGTCGCGTAAACGCAGCGAGAGTGGTCGAAACATGGCCTTGATACTTCTGACTACAATTTGTGCTAGTAATCCCGCAATGTTTACAAATCACTTCAGTGACCCTTTTTCTGGGAGTGTAAAGTACTTTTATCGTTACCATTAGTAAAGGGGTCATGAAGACAAAATACAAGTTTGTTTTATTCGAAAGATTTGGTGTTTTACAGTGCTCCCCGCGCTTGTCCGGCAGCAAACGATGCGGTATTCACAAAGAAATTACGCAATTTTAGCCAAAATTTCAATTCTCCCGCTGCACTGTGTGTTTCGTGACGTCAGTGATAAACATGTTCAGGGAAGGGACCCAAAAACAAAAGTTAGTATGTTTACTAAGGCTGTCGCGTGCCTGCTTTGTTTACCTTCCGCTTCCCTAAATGGTGTAGTGATGCCGTTCAAAAACCGCTCTCCCCACTCGCTTTGTTTTTTACCGGATTTGTACGTGGCTTAGTTTTGTTACCATTGACAGTTACCTTTTCGTGAAACATTTGGTATGCTCTACAAACAGGGTCAAGTAAGTGGCAATGTCACATATGCCAGTTGGCCAGTGTGGCTTCAGACAAGTCCAACGCGCCCGATAACTGCCCTGCTTCGGCCGGCACAGTGCACGCCGTACGCACTAGTTCTTCTATGTGTACGCGTTCCTTCGTAACTTCCACTCCCAACATTCTTACTTCTAAAACAGAATGTGCACTAAGCGCAAATAGCTTGGCCTGCAAGCTTACACTGCAAGCTCACAAGCAATCACTGTTTAATTTGCGTTGGACCTTGTCGGCCTCAACCAATCGCAACGAGCTGCCCATAATACGTCATAACGTCAATGCGGAAAAGTAGCTAGAGTATCGCACTGCCTATTCTAGGTTTTCCTCATTATATAGCTTATTTGAGTGAAGTTTACGTCATAAGCAGGGTGTCGAACCGAAATATATGCAGTTCGGTTACGGTTCGGGTTCGGGTGAAATAATTTCGTTTTGGTTCAGTTCCGATTCGACTAAATTACACACCGAACCGGTTCGTTAACCGGTTCAGAACGATTAATTATAGCTAAGTGCGAAAAAAATGGTTTGTAGTTAAAGGGACCGTGACCGAAAAATACAAGTTTGGTTCATACAGCAGATGGCTTCGTCTCAATACCAAAGATGTCGATCTTAAATGGCAACTTGAACAATTTAGCTAGATAATCAGGAAAATAAATGAAGTTGTTGCCGTTCAAGAGGCACTTTCCTGCACAGCTCTTGTGACGTCACAGGGGATTGTTTGTGCGATTGCAGCCGCCGACGAAAGCCACAGCTAAAAATCAGGTTTGTGAGATTTAGTCGTGGCTCCAATTTTGTTTCACCGTACCTCTTGATAGCTGACGTAAAATTAAATTCCTGATAAATCTGTTTCGTCACATTACGTTGACGTTGGTTATAGTCAAACTTTAAATGTTTTTCAATGCTTATTGTCATTTTTTGGTGAACGCAACGTTCTGTGGGGCCGGTATAGCGTTGGGCGCGTTACCAAAGGCTGCTACTTTCAAATAAAACAAGGTCACAGTTTATTATGCGTTCATGGTTGCTTTGAACTCTCATGCACAGCGGGTAAGTAGATGCGCCAGGGGAATCGCGCGCACCACGACATTAGGCGGCTTCGCTATGGAGCTTCCTTTCAAGCTCAGGAAAAGCAGATTCTACCTGCGTTTTTATGCCAGTAACGATCTACAAGAAATGCTACAAACCTTCTGACAGTTGCCTACTAACGCGTAAACATCCTTTCCAGCCGCTATTTTTTGCAACGAGCCTCTGTAGAGTCGGCTTCACTCCTATACAGAAGTGAGTTGGTGGGACTGCACTTTGCCAAGACCGTCCCACTAAGCGGCTTTATATCACAGTATGAAATGACCATGTGCCTTCCTCCATCCCCAGAAATGTTAAAATGAGACAAGTACGCACTCTGGGGGTGTGGGCCGCCGTTTCACGGTGCAGCTGCCCGGTGGCCTGCCTGCCCCTGCACATTTTTTAAAAGCGAACCTTTATTGTTCCCACCGATGCCGTTGTACGCCAAAACGCGTTGCAGGAAAGCCAACTTTCTCTGTCGATGATTATGAATGATCGTGGGTGAAGTGAAAAAAAAAAAAAAACGCTTCCGGCGGCCGGAATCGAACCTTTGACATTTCTTTTTCTCTATTACATGGGAGAATACTCTCAGACGTGACAGTACGACGACTACATAGTCAAGCAAACAAAAGAATACACTGAAGTTAGGAGAAGCACATAAATGGCAGCATCTCCACTACGTGGATGATGGCGAGGGCGCGGAGTACGGGGACTCGAAATGACATCCAAGTTGCGCCCCGAGTGATATCCGATTTGCGCCCCGACCGTCATTAGATTTGAGCAGTGAGTTGCACCTTGATTACTCCCTAAATGAAACTGCAACTCGCGGCTCAAATCGAATTTCGGTTGATGGTGGTGTGCGCACGGATGGACGCGGACGGACATTGGTAGGTCCTAAGGTACTCCGCACCGTTACAGGCGAGGGAGTAAGTTGTTTGACTCTCGGGTACTAACTCATGGTCGTAGCCCAATGGGTGAGACGACTGATACTAATTCTGTCTGGTCTACCAGACACAGGCTTGAATCCTGCTGGTGCCTGTGTGATTTTTTGCGATTGTAAATGCTATGCGCATGGACGCGGACGGACATTGTGCGGTCCTAATGTACTCCGCACCTAATACATAAAAATTCAGGCAAACACACACAAGTGTTCAAAAGAGGGAACCAGTCAGTTGGTTGGTCAAGCGAATTATACACACTATGTACAAATGCCAGAGTTTCTCGGAAATATGACTTGGTTGATCTCGGTGGCTCAGCATGCCTATCACATAAGCGACATCGCCACAGACTGTACAAACCAATCAAGACAAACATGTCATAAGGTGGCTGACCAGGATAGTCGAATGGAAAAAATCGGATTGAGAAAGTGTAATGTCCATGTATTTTCTGAGCGTTCGCTGTAAAATGTCCCAGAAAAAGACAGCATCTCTGCAATCTACAAAACAGTGATCAATTTTCTCTGGTCGAGAACTGACCCGACAGTCTGTGGACCAAGCTATAAACAGACCCCGGTCTTTCATCCAAGTTTTGGTCCAAGGAAATGCCGAGCAACAGGTACCGATGCGCACCGTACACCCCAATCCCATAGAGATTCTTATAATAGACACTAGAGAGTAATCTGGCGCTAGCGTCTATGCGGCTCACATCAAGGCCGTCTGTGTCATCATGGGCCGCCATTATACCGTTCGCTCGCCTTAGTTTCATTATTGGCTTGAATTGAAATGTTTTAGTCGCCGTGAATTCAAATACAATGTCGCAAAACGCAAAGAAGAGTCTGTAATTATACAATTGTAAAATAAAACACGCCGTTTTAAGGCTAAAAAATAAAAAATAAAGCATGCTATTTTTACTGAGAGTCTGCCAGAACGGTTATGGCTTCTATTCTGTAGACCAAGTTCGTAGTTAGCAATAATGTAAAATTTTGCGAGAAACCCATTAAAGACTTATTTTGCAAACATTTCAAATAATAAATTGTTTCAAAGGCTCAGAAAGGTTTTATGTGCGTACCTACGAAAACGAGCACCTCGCCATCGCAGTTTTTACTTCAAGTGTTCGTAACAGAACGTCTGCTATAACTGTCGCAGCGGCAAATTACCGGCTCACTCAAGATGTCCGGCCGCTGTTAACGTATGTACTGCTACTGCAAAAAAGAACCGGGAAGGGCACCCTCCTTACCACAAACTAACGTGTCTACATTGTGGGCTTGTACTAATGTAACAATGTACTGATGGTCTCTCGTCGGCTCTTGTCCTCCACTTGCTTATATAATGAAGCACAGCTGTCTTACGTGAACTAATTTAGGAAATTTCTATAGAAATTAGTTTCTATAGAAATTATAGAAACAAAAGTTTCCAAGCGAAGCTAGAGAAGCGAAGAGAGGGAAGCAAAGCGAGTTTCGGCCATTTTGACCGGAGCGGCTACCTCGTAGACCTAGCACTGCATAGTGAAGAAAACAAACCCAAGAAGACACTTAAGAATCCAATAGACATGCCAAGCCATACGCTGTGGTCTTCCCATAAGGCCATAGCCGACCACGCCGACATATATTCCCAGGCGCAGTTTCCTCCACTAGTATACTGACTAAAACTCTATGCTCAAACCCAAACGTCAGACCTACGGAGTGCCAACCGGAGAGTGGCTGTGGGTATTCTAGAAATGTGGTGCATACCTCTACAGTAGCACGTACTCGTAGTTTGGGACTGACCAACCAAAGAATCCATCACGAGAAAGCTTCGCGTTCAACCATCGTCGTCGTTAGACGGAGGGGTGCATGACTTTTAAAGACGATAGTCTTTCTTGGGCTACTTAAACCCAGAAATTTTGGTCTGTCTGTATGTCTGTCTGTCTGTCCGTCTGTGACTCGATTCAGCCACCCGGCCAAAGCAAAACAATGCCTGCGCAATAGTCTTATATAGTCACAGCTAAATCTACCCGTCTATGTCCGGTGTAATGTTCATACTTGTCAACATTGTTGAAGAAGAACAAGACATTACGCAAATATGAGTCAACAAATCAATACAGAAGTGATATTTGCAGTGTTCCTTTATAAAAAATCAAACATGCTTGACTTTTGTGAAATTAAATACTTCATCAACTGCAGAAAAAGAATTCACTCCGCCGTCGCCTGCTGTCACCCGCGCCACTATAGCTTCTGGCGCCATTTTAAGAAATCAACTGGCAACAGTTACGCAAGGTTCCACTAGATAGGTTCCACGTTCTGCTTGCAACGCACGTGGAGTAGGGAAACGCGGTTCTATAAACGTTGAAGTAGGGCGCCTCGATTAACGCGCGTCTTCGCCGTACGGCAGCGTTCGCATCGAGACACCCGGTTTGGAACAGTGGAACGCGGGAAATTTAAAATGATTTAAGCAAACCTTTGGCGTCTTTACCTTTAGAGGAGCGCGACGCAAGAGGAACAACATGAGAGGTGAGCGGGAAAGCGAAGGGAGGCATTTACTTCGCAAAAGCCGATAAAGACTATCGTCTTTTGACGGCATTTGCAATGAAAGGAGCAGATACGCGGCCAATTTTTTTAAAGACGATAGTCTTTCTTGGGCTACTTAAACTCAGAAATTTTGGTCTGTCTGTAGGTCTGTCTGTCTGTCTGTCTGTGACTCGATTCAGCCACCCGGACAAAGTAAAATTGATATTGCGCAATAGTCTTATATACTCACAGCCACATGTAAACGTCTAAGCCCGGTTTATATGTTCATACTTGTCAACTTTGTTGAACAAGAACAAGACATTACGCAAATATAAGACAGGAGATTACTACACAAGGGATATTTACAGTGTTCCTTTATTAAAAAAATTCATGGATGCTTAGTTTTTCGATAGCAAGTGATATTCTACAGCTACTGCAGAAAACCGCCGCCTCCTGGCGGCATATGGAAAATCACGCGGCAACAGCAATGAAAGGTTCCACTAGCTAGGTTCCATGTTCTGCTTGGAACGCACGTGGAGCATGGCAACGCGGCTCTATAAACCTTCTAGTCGGCCCCCTCCATTCACGCGCGTCTCCGCCGTACTGCAGCGCTGGCATCGAGGAACCCGGCCTGTAGCAGTGGAACGCGGTATGGCAACGCGGCTCTATAAACTTTCTAGTCGGCCCCCTCCATTCACGCGCGTCTCCGCCGTACTGCAGCGCTGGCATCGAGGAACCCGGCCTGTAGCAGTGGAACGCGGTAAATTCAAATTGCCTTGCGCAAACCTTTAGTGTGTTTACCTTGGAATGAGTGCGACGGTACAGGAACCGCATGAGAGGTGAGCGGGAAAGCAAAGGGGGGCATTTCCTTGGCAAATGTCTACAAAGACTATCGTCTTTTGACGACATTTGCAACGAAAGTAGCAGATACGCGGCCAATTTTTTTATTGCCCGGGCTTTCTTGTTAACCGGAATGTGGGTGACTTCTCCCTCAGATCGGCCAGGGGACGCAAGAAAACGTACCATGAGGTAGTTATTCATTACCGCCTGGACATAAATAAATATCCTCCCCCTCATAAATCCATCAACATTATGCAGCAAGCCACCTGGAGGGAGCTCTAAACTAATAAAATCTATGCCACGTGAAAATTACCATTGATTTATCCAGAAGCTTACCGACCTTACGTAAAGCCGAAAGACGAGATTTAGTTCACCACCGCCTAGCGGTCTGCAGTTACCCCATTCATAGCTGTGGGAGGGCGCGATGCCCAGCACCCACCCGTCGATGCAAGTTTGGGCCTTGACACATGCGCTGGAGGTTGCTGGAAGGTATCGTCTTGTCCCCCACCCCCGTCCAATAACCCACTATTCATTGCCCATTTTTGACGAAATTAAAGTTTTATTTGTCAATCCATTAAAGGGGCCCTGAAAGGCATTTTGAGCACACTAAATGAACTAGCGCCACCGTTAGATTGGGTCGTCAACGTCCTCTGTGCCAAGTATTACTCTTTTACGCGCAGCGGAAAGCTCACACTTTTGTTGCAAAGTTTGTCGTTTTTTTCTCACCCTTCCCTTCGTGTTTTTGGACGCCGCCATCTTCACATGTCTACGTCATCGATCCCCAGATGTTCGTCATGAGCTAGACATCCTGTTATTGGGCGGCTTTTTCACGCACTTCCGGCAAAGAGATGAGTCGTCTGCTCAGCGTCGGCTCGCCGGCTGATCTGCCAGCGGAGTGCCGGAGTGCTTGGGCATTTTACGACAAACGAAACAAGTGTAAAACAAACGCTTAACCGTTTGTATTGAATGCAACACGGCCATAACACGACATGGATATTCTGTTACCTGAGTACGTTCCATAAAGAAAGCGTTGAAGCCCCGTGGCACTTCTTTCGTGCAATGGCAGAGAACGCCCTGAGCCGAATGCCCGGGTTTGACACATACATTTTATTCTACTTCAAAACAATCCAGAGATGCGTTTCTAACGAAAACAACGTCACAACATGCGTTGAAAGTCTGAACCACGATTGACAGAGGATGGGTTGCCTGCTGCCCGTCGTAAATTCGGTACTCACCTCGCGCGCGCTTTGCGGGGACGAACAGCAAGTCACTTAACTCTGGCGCACAAGCCGATGGCTTTTAGCCACGCACACTGCACATACCCCATGCGAGGTTGAGTCGTACGTCGCTCGAGAAAGATAATCCAGACCATGGGAAGCACTATCCACCCGCAGAAGCACAACGTCGCATTTCATCGCGAAACAAAAGCGTCCACAACACACACACCATCGCCTCCTGTAATGCCAAACGCATCTCGCACTTCCCAATGGGAGTGAGTGGTACGCCTGCAGTGCCCACATGTCGCGAAGTGGGGCCCCAAGCTGAACCGGGATCCCGCAACCGTAACTGACTTCTGGAGCGGTTTGTGCCTTGTTGCCAAGGCAACCGATGTTCGAGATTGTCAAAGAAATGGCGCTCGCTTCAGCGCTAGAAAGCTCAGAGCCGCGGAGGAGCATGTTTTGCCAACGTTGCCGCTCTCCACCACGCGTCGCCCCAAGCTGAACTGGTCACATGATTGAAGTGTTTTGTGCACGGGTTCTGTATCGGTTTAATATGACTTTTTCACATGCCGCCGGCAGGAATTACCACCGCCGCAAAATAAGACCCGGCACCATCGGGGCCACATCTGATACGGCGCTTTTTGGATAAACAGTGCGCGGTGCATCAAGGGAACGAGCGCACGACCCTCCCCGTGCGGCTGCGAGTTCGCCGCCGATAAAAAGTCATGTGTCGCCAGCAACGTACACCGCGAAAGTGCAAGGCCAGGCCGCCGCATACATGCGGCCAGATTTTTCGGTCGTTTTTCCAGCCTTGAGCGGAGTGCGGGATTCATGTTTCAACAAAGCTTGCCCGTAGCAGACGACAGTCTGAGCAGCGCAGTAGCGGAAGTACGTCACCGCTGCGGAGCGCAGCATCATGGGAGGCAAGGCTCTCGCGCCGTCAACAGCGGAGAGTAAGTCGAAAGGAGGAGGAAACGCGGAGCGACGATAATGCGCGGTTTTTGATTTACGATTTCTCAGCTAATACTCATCGCTTTAACAAAATTCTTGCGGGAGGAGATTGCAAATACATTGCTTTATTTGGGTACATGTACCTCCATGCATCGGCGGAAGGTATTTCAGGACCCCTTTAAGCGGGCCAGTACAAAGACACCATTGCTCCTCCAAAGAAGCATAAAAGGTTAAAAAAAGGAATGTTAAAAGTTCGTTTTTATTGCGGTATAAACATAAAATATAAACCAAGGTAATCATTAAAAAATCATGCCCCCTTCCGTCTAACAACGACGATGGTTGAACGCGAAGCTTTCTCGTGACCGATTCTTAGCTGTCGTCTGAGTTTTCCGAACCGTTTCGACCATATCGATATAGAACGTCCCAGTGACAACATGGTTGCGCGAAAAAGAAATGTCTATTCCTTGGTCCGACAATTGCCGCTTATGTAAACACCCTGAAACCATTAATAATGGTTTGGCTTTGTACCGAGATGACGTGTTTTTCTGGATGTTTTGCAACGAACTGTTAAAAAGGACGTCGACCCCTTATACAATTCGGTTCTTGCCTTTTCGAGATGCTACTGGAGTGCCCTATGATATATCTGTTGTGATGAGATTGTATAGCTCGTGGAAGTGCCGTATGGCTGACAGGCATGGGGAACCCCCTCGCCCAACGAAGTCTATTTTCTTCAGGAGCAGGCTGCATTGGTTGCGGAGAGTTTATGCGGCGCAAAGTGACCCACCAGAATGGCTGCATCTGTCGGGCTCGTGCGTCTGCTTGTCGGAGTTTTGACGGACGGCTTATTTCAGCTGCAGGGATGTGCATCTTCTTGGATGGCTTATAGCTTTTGTAGGTTGTAATATTTGCAGTTTTTCACGCAGTAAAAAAGAAAGTCGAAATGGGGCAATCGGATAGACACCGGCTTCATAACGTGAGGGATCCAGGTTCGATTCCGCCCACAGGAAGCGTTTTTTTTTTCTTTTTCACTCAACCCACGATCATTCATCATCATCGTCAGAGAAGGTTGGCTTTCCTGCAGGGAGTTTTCGGGTTACAGATGCCATCAGTGAGCACACTAAAGCTTCGCTTTAAAACCTATCCTGTCATTGTTTTAGCGTTCGTTTTTTGCCGATGTGCTATGCTTGTATAGTCGGAGCGAGACCTGTACCTGGAAGCACAAAGCATGTTTTATATCGCCTGCAGGCAGCCAATAGTGGGATATTCTGCGGACGGCCAGCAGAAACATACGATTTCAGTATTGGTGCGCATTTCTTTCCTCTGGTTGCGACCGCATATAGGGAGGGCGTTGATAATGTTGTGATTGATCTAAAGGGTAAAAGTCCGTGGATGATCACTAAGCTGGTGGTACGTAAAGAGGATGGTCGAATCGTTTTGTCGTGAACCGGCAACCGTTATTTATTTTTTAGGTTCAGTTCCGGTTCGGAAAAAAAATATCGGTTCAGTTCCGGTTTTCGGTTCGGTTTGGTTCCGTTTCGACACCCTGGTTATAAGTGGTGTCAGCGCTATTAGACACCTAGGGCCGTCCTACTTGAGCATGTCCCATCGAGACAGAATCTTCTCAATTAGCGAAATTATTTTAAAATTTTTCTGAACTTTGCATGGGCCGGTTTACGGGTTTACGTGAGCTGAAAGTAGTTTAACGTGAGACATTGCTGGTAGAGGAATGTGTTCACGCAGGAAAATGGAGGCATTTATCACTTAGAACTGAAGAATGTACGAACTGACCACTCAAAGCACGTCACTCGTCCCGGCGTAATTTGTACTTTTGTTTTGCAACGGCAAGCTGTTGGCGCACTTTGCGAAATCGTGTCCCGTTTTCTCATATCGAGCGACGTTGCAATTATTAAGAGGGCAGCGCTAGCCGCGCCGTTATTATGGCGACGAGGTGGTAGCGCGCAGGTGTTAGTTGCATCAGTACAAATCCGAGTATACATGTTGGATTACACCTTGTGAGAAGTAAACAGCGGAGAAGCTACAAGAGCGCACGCAAACTTGTATTGTTTAGAAAAGTTATGTGACAGCAAAAAGGTCGCATTGAAATCGAGGCAATGTCGCAGCAACCATGTTGTAGCAAGTTCGCGGCAACATTGCCAGTTCCTCGGATAAGCTGTCGTTGTTCGCAATGGTGGTTCATATAATGTCCCGTGTATACTTTAAATAGACCCTGCCACACTTTTTTCAACTTTTTTGAAATCTTAAATGCTTGCAGAACGTAGTCACCCAACACACCCAGTACTTAGATTAGGGAGTCGCAAAGTACACCAGCCAAAAATCACTGCTCTATGCCCATCAGATAACTTGGAAACTCGCTCAAAAGACTTTCCTCTCTTTCCCGGTCTTGACGTTCTTCGACCGCTCGAATTACGTCATTGAGGCCATGTAGCGGCTGTTGGCCGGTTTTTCTTCAGTTGCAGCAATGAACGCTTTTCGACAGTAACTTTAAAAATAAAGCCACAAAACAAAGCAGAAACGGAAGGCGTATCTGCTGCGACGAGCAAATCACGCAGTGCCGCTCCGTGCTGGCAATAACTGTAGCTTTCGCAGTGTTTCTAGACGCGAAGGAAAGAGTGAAAGCGTTTGTCGAAAGTGTTGCAGGGTCCCTTTAATTGCATATCATCAACAGCGAACAGGTTCCTAACACGGCGGACAGGGGAAATGCAATAAAAGCAGAGAAATGGGTAATGGGTAACTTTAAAATGGGTAACTTTAGGTCCGGGTGCGAATCGTCTTCATACTTGCGGAATGCGAGTCGAGCGCGCATCTGCACACTTAGGTTCGACTTCATGACAGGAGCTTTCTAAAGATTAACCGAAATTTCCGAAAACTTGCGTGACATAGACTGTAATCAGATTTAAGCCCACTCATCGTGAAAACAAATGAGGTGTAAACTGAGAACACACAAACTGAAAGCTCTTTTTTCTTATTATGTGTTTTCACCTTGCTGCTCGTTCTATTGTAAAATACAACCTTGCTGTACGATAGTTACACTCTGCGGTATACGCAATGGTAAATCGACAACCAACAGAACCGATGAACCGACAACGGGTAGACAATTAGGGTAACAGAGTGGATACCAAGGGGTGGGTCTAGGGGTGTAGAAGAAGGGCAAGGCCATTGACCCGATGGAGGGGTGATATAAAGAAATTCGGGGGTAAACTGTGGCCTCGAGCCGCGCAGGACAGAAGCGGCTGGAGGTCAAAGGAAGAGGCCTTCTTCCTGCAGTGCACCTGAGTAGGCTAACGATGATTGTGATGATGATGATGAAATCACTGAGCATTGCATTGTACTCATCCTGCGTATTGTTCTTTTCTCTGCCCCCAGTGGAGGACGTCCCGAACAACCACCGTGTTCTTATCAACGATACCGAAGAAGAAGAGGAAACACGTCGCTCCAGGCCAGCCGTGAGCAGTCGACGGTGTCCCCGGCTTCCCTGCTCCCACGGGGGATTGTCGCCGGAAATACGCAGGCTTCGACCAACAAATTATCCTAAATCGCCCTACGGCGCTATTGGTGTCTGAGAAGAGCAGACTCGTGGAAGTTCGCTCCTCGATAGCGCTCATGGAAGTGTTTCTTGAGAGGCACGGCGCTTGAGCGACAACTTGTGATACAAAGCCCCCGCATCGCATTCACAAACTCAAGCGAGCACGCGTTGAGTACTGCGCTTGCAGTATGTAACACAAGCCACTTAACTCAGCCGTAGTAACCTCACTAAATAAGCTACGCTTAAGAGTACCGCCACTTCGTGCACCCGGAAGCGTCTGGGGGCCATTTTGTTTCTGGATTGCAGTGTTGCCATCTCTTCGTAACCGCCGCCGGTTGTGACGGGCAGAGTGTGACCGGCCGCTCTAGCGTCCGCGCAGAAAGAGAGAGAGAGAGAAGAAGAGGAGAGGCGCCCAGAAACAAAAAGGCTGCGCCCACATGTAAACAAATATCACGTGGTGCCGACCGACCAATGAAAATCCTGGCGGCAAATAACAATGAAAGAAAAGAGTGCCGATACTCTGAAAGCCTTTATTTAGTGACGCTAAGCCGCACGGGAAAAGAACGGCGGAGTGAAGGAGGACAGCCCGACTGCTCCCTGAACTTTCCCCGAGTAGCGCAAGCACGAAGGCAGCTTTCGAGACTGTACGTGACGGCCCTCGGTAACGAAACAACAAACAAACCAAAAACTAAGAATTCGTAGCATCGACAATTTTGGGTTTTGATCTCCCGATTTACACTGCCGTAACCCTTTACGGTAATTTAGGAGCTGTCTTTACCAGAAGTCCTTGCTTCTGCACCATATATATTCAATCAAGAGTTCAACAGCATTTATACACGTTGCGCTCTTATACCGCTAGTCTTATACCATTCTTCCTCACGCCACTTCGCTCCTGACTTCCCTTACTCTGCATAAAGGGTATGCATGTGTGCAATTACGTAAGGTACCTTGTTTCCTTACAATTCTGCTCGTAAGGAATCCGTGTCGCTTGCCAGTCCTTGACTTTTGCGACGGGTGGTTTACCGGTGGACATTTTTCACTGCCGAAGATGTAGGTGACTGAAGTTAGGGGCAACACGAGATTCTATCCATGCATATTATACATACATACATATAGACAATTCTCCTGATGATACAAACATGTTTTTGTTTTCTGGTCGGATCCTGAGAATGCACAAAAGGCCGCTAATTGTTGAAGGGATGCACATTTATACTGGACACCTTTCAATAATCTGATACTAAATATAGCTGAAAAAAATAATTGATTATTCAGAATACTGCATTACACGCTTTCAAGCTTATTTTCTAAGCCGGCATTTTGACATACAAAAGCTGGAATTAAGTTTTTAGTGTTATTTCGCAACGAAAATTTGCTTTCGTCATGGCAAAGGGAATGTCAAATAACTGCGCATTATGTTGGATTGGTTAAATAATTTTTAACTGCTGCGCCAGTAGCAGTTAAAGTACAGCCTTACTGCTCGCTCAGCATACTGAGGTATGAACTACTGCCGAATGCTGAGAGGAATAAAATCTGCAATTAGCCAGAAAAATGATATGTAACTATACGAAAAGGTGTCATCTGCAGTATCCAAGATAGCTGCCACTTTAAAAACAGGTGACGCTTCTCACAACGTGTAGGTTCTTGACTGTCGTTGAAATTTGGAATAAAAAAATATCAATACACATACGAAATATTAGTCGTAACAAAGCAAATTAGTTACAAAATGCAGCCGACAATCGTATTTCATATACAGTTCGTGAGGCTCGCATAAAGTGCGGCTTTCAAGTGCTGCCGCATCAAACTACTGGTTCATTGAACTCATAGAATCGAATTTTCCTTCCGACACACGAGTGCATGTACTGTGTTTAAGCTAAGAAAATTGGTTCGTGCTGTACCACTGCCAAGCATAATCGAAGCTTTGTCTTTTGTACTTGCCATTACATGGCGAATTTTGATTGCGCAATAATTATTTTGCAAGTATTGCCTACTTGGGTGCTAATGACTTCACATCACATCACATTACTTTATTTCCTTAAAGACCCCTCGAGGGGGTATTACATAAGGGTGGGTTGACAATATAATTTTTTATTTGCTACGAGTTTTTCATTGTGAAGGATAAGTAGACAACTGGTTCAAAAATGTTGATGGGCAGGAAATGGTGACTACGTCGTGAGGAAGGTCATTCCAGTCGTTGGTTCTTTATGTTATTTAAACTGCTCTGATGTCACGCCCATTATGTCCCGATTACTGTAACCTAGTTTATTGCTCGCTTGTTTATTTTCTTTTTGCCTCGCATTTTGCGAGGGAAATATGACATGTACAGTTCAAGAAAAAAAGATTTCCCAAATCGTAATCCAGATCTCAAAGTCAATTTCTCTGTTGCCTGAAAGCGCAGTACTTGCTTTGTGTTCGTAAGTGACGCATCACGCTTAAGAACATCCTTTCCATTCGCGTAAGTGCAACTTATCCGGGGGGAACTTGACTTTGAGGTCTTAAATATATAGCGTCATGGTGACTTCTGTACACGAGAGTATACGTTGTTGGACGTAAGATTAGAGAGAAATCTCCCTAAATGCTTGTTACTCTAGTCTAGGAATCTGTGTAACATGATTTGTTATCGTTGCCAAAACTGTCCTGACAGGGCAGGTCCCAGCTCTATGTGAGCTATCTTTTGGCTGCTGCATCAACAGTTTGTGATGTGTCAACCATGATCAACTTTTGAAGAATGGCCTAGGTTGATTTTCGATCTATGGACGCTACAGCGAAGCTGCGCGTTGATTGATCGTAGCAATGCAATAGTTCGATTGCCATATAGTGGCGTTCCTCCTTGTCCGTCTCTGCGATCTGAGCGTCACTGCCACCGGTCATCCAGCGGGTAAATTCATCGGCGTTTACGGAAGTGTGTAGGTTGGGGATGGTTAGTAGGGCGGTGGCAACAGAGATAATGACAAGGTTAAAGAGAAGGGGGATATAACCGAACCCTGGGGGGTGCCGACGGGTGGTAGGGGGAAGAGGTCGGAAGTAAGGGGCCCTCGGCGAAGGGTTGCTGTGCGGTTACTGAGAAAGGAGGCGACATAGTAGTAAGTGCGTGATCCCAGGCTGACGGAATTTAGAGACCGTAGGATGGCTTCGTGAGAGACGTTATCGAATGCTTTGTGCTAGTCAAGGGCTAGGATAGCCACACTGTCGCTCTTGGATGGGAAAGAAGAAGGTCCTTGTGTAGTTGAAGGTGGGTGTCCAGAGTGGAGAGGCCGGGGCGGAAGCAGGTGAGGTTGTTGGGGGAGGGGGGGGGGGGTACATAATATTTTAGGAAGGTTGTGAGGTGGGTTGTGATAATGTGTTCAAGGAGTTTTCCTAGACGCGAGGGGAGGGATATCGGACGGAGGTGTTCGATTGTGACGGGTTTATTGTGCCTGGATGTGAGGGAGATGTCAGCATCGTGCCATGAAGTGGGAAGGGTGCCGGATCGCCAGTGGTGGTTGAACAGGCTCAAGATGGTGTCGTACACCCATCTAGCTTACGTAGGAGTTTATTTGTTACGTTATCTCTTCCGGGGGCTGTTTGGCGTCAAAGTTGTGTGATGGCATGTTCGACCTCGGCAATAGTGATGTCGTCGTTGAGGGTGGTGTTAGGCAAGCCCGTGTATGTACCCGTCGGTGTTGAGGTAGTATACTGAGGGGGATGTATTGGGACCGGAGCTCGGAGAGCATGTTGGCTGCGGTAACAAGGTATGTGTGAATAAGGAAATGAATGCGGGATCATGTGTATGCTTTGGTAGTGATGGGGTCGAGTGAATGTCGTAGTAGCGCTCACGCGCGTTTCATGGAGAGCCCACTGCGTACATCGTCGCATATTTGGTGCCAGTGAGCTCGGGTGTGTGATGCGGCGTGTTCTTGAATTTGCGCTTGGAGGTGTGCAAATTTGTGGCGCAGGACACGTCTATGTTTGCTGGTACGCCACCTACGATCGATGCTTCCAAGAAGTGTGTCATTCGGGCGTCGGCAAGGGCAGGGGTTATTTCGGGGTCGACGGCTGTCATGACACCACCGTCAACACCGAAATACCACTTGCCCATTCCGGTACAATGAATAACGTACTTAAACGTGTTTATATGCTGCACATCACCCCTACACCGACCCTAAAGATGCCAAACCGTTCTTATTTACAAAAAAGAAGTTCAGAAGTGACTTAAGAAAATATTTTGCAGTAAAATAAATTGCTAGTCCTGGCGAAAAATATCCGCACGGCTGAGGGTCGTACCCGGGACATTCGCACCAAAACCCGGGATATTACCTCTAGGCTACTGAGGTATTCTTTTCTTCATTGCCATACTTTCACAATACAAACACCGAAAAACAAAAACACTACACTGATAAAAGTGCTAGCCGGAACTTGGGTAGCAGAAACTCGGCTAAAATTGTTTTACGCTTGTTAAGGTTTCCATCACTGGCAACATTCTGGACGATCAGCCTGAGCCCCCCTTACATGAAAAATCAACTGAATGGACTCAGAAAAATAACCTTTAGAGCGTTTGGCATCAATATCAAGGTGGCGTATGACCATACGGGACTTCCAAATACCATTCGGAGCCAGAACCATGATGAGGTCACACGGCACACCATCATCACTGTCGATGGGTAAGAACCAGATCCAGTGTGCGTCTAGAGGGAAATATTTATTTGTTCGCTGAGGCACATCCCAGAAAAAGACCCCATCCCAGCACTTGAAAACACATGTTCGATTGACTCGGTTTTTTTTGCACAGAAAACATTGAATGAACTATGGAAGGTATAACCTTTGTCTTCCTGCCACGTCTTTACGGCTAGAACGCCTATACTATTAAGGCCGAACAACGAAGTGTTATATATATATATATATTATATATATATATATATATATATATATATATATATATATATATATATATATATATTATATAGAACAGGTAAAAAGAAGAGGAAGAGTGTTTCAAGCGAATCAGTAAAAGGGCGCTGGATGCGTACATGAAGTGCCGGGCTTGTACCTATATTTTAAAGGAATGTCACACCTCTCCCCTCTAGAAGAACAATGCTGAGTCATCGCTCGTCACTTACGTGATAGGGAGTGCGAATCGACGAGGACCTTTATTTTTTTTTGATGACGACGATGACGATGACGAGGAACAGGAAAGATTCTGAGGAAAGAAACATTTACAGCTTGGCTGTACAACACACATTCCGCGCCATCTATTGGCTATTCATGATAATGATACGGGGTAGGCCGGTATTTACAAGTGGCACGGTATATCAGAGCGCCGCCCAAGCAAGGGACCGAACTGCACGCGTGTCCCTGTTCTTCATCTTCCCTCCTTGATGATCCCGACCCACAGCTCATCTCGCGTACCCTTTACAGCGAGCGTATCAAATGTCTCGTAACAATATTTATGACATCTGTTTTCAGGCCATTCATTTAAAAATTCGAGCTCATTGTATGGCATTCATCGTCGGTATGTCATTTTGTGCACCTGAATGTGGCATGATATGCCCGTTGTTCGTTAGCATAATCGTTAAAAAAATTAAAACTAAATTTTGTATAGTACATGCTTAGACGGGTAGTTTTACCCGTGGTTTACTCATTTTCAACATATTGTGTTTTTTCTGGCTTGCCAGATGTGACTTTAAACTGTGCTTCTTACCGAAACGAGGTATAGAAGCATTTACAACAATGGCTTGAATGGCATCGCCGTTACTGCCGTTTATATTGTGCTGTTACTTAAATCACCTTCCTCTGTTACGTTTCACTTTTTTGCTTTGATCCGTGCCATCCCATGTCTGTTCAGTTTTTATGAGTGTTTTTAAATAAACGCTTCCAATCAGAGTGAGTGCTTGCCTCGTGTGCTTCTTCACATTTAGGTAGGTAGTTCGGACAGTTGCTCTCTGTTAAAAGAAAAAAAAAAAGATTGCTGGTGGTACCGAAGTCCGCGTACGTGCTTTAAACGCGCAAGCAATTTGGCAACGGGAATCCGAGGATCGGCCGTAAGTTTCTCGCAGCACCTATCATTTCTAGGGGTAAATTCTCTCGCGTGGGTAACATGGGAATTTCGGGTGGGTATGTTGACATCGCAGCCAAAAGAGACGAAGTGCGTTTCTTGGCAGTAGGGGAAAAAACTGAAGCGTTGGATCAGATGTATCGTGAGATGGCGTTACTGGCTACTCATCACGATTCTTTGCTGTCAGGTGTGGACGAGTTAGAGGATAGGTGACGCCGAAATAACCTGATCTTTTATGATTTTTCGGACTTACCCCCGGGAGACTTGGGATCAATTCTTGTGAGGTGTGTGCTCACTGACGCTCTCCCCATGTTTCCTGATAAGGTGTTCGAACGGGCACATCGGTTATAAACTTTTTCTCCTAACCCTGTCCAATTATTGTCAAATTTTCAAGCTTTAAAACAAATATCAAATACTTTCTGCGCGCAAGAAACTGAAAGAAAAGAACATAACGGTGTCTGGCTATTTCTGTCCTGCAACGCGGGAAATTCGGAACAACCTAACCGCGTTCGCGAAAAGCCCTCCTGGTGAACCACTCTTTCACTTGCGTTATAACAGACTCGTCATTAACAAGACACACTACATCTACATTATGGCTACGGGTGAAATATCCGAAGTCGTACGACGACCCACAACTACTAACGATCAGTCTCGCTGGAACCCGCGTACGTCCCCGGAGGGGCGCGCTAGACTCAGGGTCAGGGTCTGTGGTCAGGGTCTGTCCCGCGTATCGGTTCTTTTCACTAAAAATCGTAGTATTCGTAACAAGAGGGATGCACTAACATCGGCAGTTGATACAATTAATCAGGACATTTTAGTCTCGACTGAGACCTGGCTACGTCCGCAGATTTCTGATCACGAATTATTTTTCCCTGCACAACGCTTTTCGGTTTTCCGGTGCGACCACACTTTACGATAGGGGGGCGGTGTCCTTCTAGCCATTAATAAAGATATCCAATTCCAACGTGTTCATGTTCAAAGTAACCTAGAAATAGTTTGGGGGGCTATCATCGACCTACATTCACAAAAACTTACTTTCGGTGGTTGTTACCGTCGACCTCACAACTCCCCCACTCTTGCCAATGAGTTACATGACGCTATCAACTTCGTTTACACGCTTTTTTCTAATATTTCGTTATTCCTACTTGGTAACTTTACCATGCAAAATATATCTTGGGAAAACGAATCGCCCACAATGCACCCCTTTTCAACCTTAGCTAAAAAATTCCTAGACGCGTGTCCTGTTTTTTCTTTAACCCAGGTTATGAGGCAGATGACTAGATCAACATATACTACCGCGAACATCCTTCACCTTGTAATATCCTCCAGGCGAGAATACGTTTCCAGAATTGCGCATTTACCCGGTTGAGCGACCACTGTATAGATGCGAAGCAGCTTATGGTCGAGCCTGTTCCCTCCGCCGTTGTGTGGGCGCCGTTGTGCGGCGTCCACACCCCCACTGCGCATACCTGGCCAGGCACCGCTGATGATGATTGTGGCAGGATGCCCCTAGGGATTGGCCAACCAAAGAATCCCTCACGAGATAGCTTCGCGTTCAACCACCGCCGTCATCTTCCCGTAGGGGAACCCTGAGTAGTATGCGAGGCATTCCTCCTCTCCTCTCCGACGCTCCTCTCCTCTCCGACGCTCCTCTCCTCTCCGGCATTCCTCCTATCCGCTCCGAGGCTCCTCTCCTCTCCGGGATTGCGCAATGAATGGCAGCACCTGCGGCTCCGCGCGCGATAATGCGAAGCGGCTTGGGGTTAGAGTAGCCGCTGCATACTCCGCTGGGGGCGCCGCTGTAGCTCCGCGGTATAAATGACGCGCGCGCGCTCCGCTCCCCTGATTCTCCTCCCGCAACGCCGCGATAGAACTGAAAACTAATGGGAACTTGAGTCGACCCCAAGGCTGCTTCGCATACTACTCAGGGTTCCCCTACAGGAGGATGGTGAAATTTTTTTTATCGTTTAACATGAACTTCTGCCACGTCCGAAATCTAAAAATAAGACGAAAAGAATTTGGCTTTCTTAAAAAGGTAATTTTCGAACCATTAACGAAGAGCTATCCAGTTTCCTTGACACCTTCCTCGCAGATTTTGACCGTCGCTCTGTACGAACCTATCGGGACACGTTTTGTGATAAAATTAATGAACCGACAGATGTGTACTAACCAACTCACAGTGTGCTGTCTAATGATAACGTGCCATGGTACTCTACCCACCAGTTAGCCAGGCTTTCTCCCAGCTCTGGTCGGTGGGATGCCTAGAAGGCGACATCCAAAGGTTATGTCAACGCTCTTAAAAATATCAAAGAAAAGCTTTTGATTAACACATTTCCATCGATGTTAACGACTGACGATAAAAGGTTTTGGTGCGTTATAAACCCCCCTAAAGATGGCTACTCTTTAATGCTTTCTGATAATAGTAATACCTCTATTCCATCTTACCGATGTGCCGAAGTTCTTTACAATGTCTTTTCATTTAACTTTTCTGAAACTAATAATGTCCTATTACCGTCAACTCGCAGCTACAATCCCAGGCAGATGCCTCCTCTTACGATCGATTCTTGTGGTGTAGAAAAACTTATTAGGTCATTAAAACCATCAACTGCAGCGGGCTGCGACTTCATCAGCTCAAAATGTTTGATGAGTACCAGTTTCTATTCTTCCAAAATGCTAACTCATGTTCTCCAGCAGTCGCTTGATCATGGGGTCTTACCAGCTCAATCTAAAATCGAAAAAACCGGTTCCACTTTATAAACACGGTAACAGACACCCACCCTTTAACTACCGCCCCATTTCGTTAACTAGTATACATGCCAACTAATTAACATATATTATTCTCTAATCTAGTTAAATTTGCGGAATCCAATTCTTACTTTTCTGAATCACAACACGGCTTCAGAAAAACGTAGTTATGTGAAGCACAGCTTGCATTGTTCACTCATAAATTGCATACTTTTCTTGACCGGTCCTCTACGGCCGATTGCATTTCCCTTGACTTTTGAAAGCATTTGATAAGGTGTTAAGGCGTGTCACAAATTTTATTTATTTATTTATTTATTCACATACCTACATTTCTCCCAGAGGGCATTACAGTAGGGGGGTAAGAACACATTTTCATACATGAAATGCGCCAACAAAGTGAAAGGTATAAAGAATTATTGTTGCCTAAACAGCACCAGCTTAACCTCTATTCCAAACTTTTTCAAAATTCTGTTTGACCATGGATCTCCATTTACGATATTATACCGATTAAAAGTGGGCCTTCCGCGAAATCTCAATTTTTGTGTGAATGCAGGGCGTTACACGATTTGCCATTTTCAGTATTTGTGTTATATTTTTCTTATTTTTTGGTTTTTCGAAAATCTGTCCGACCAATTGTCTCCATTTAGGCTATTGTAGCGATTAAACGTGGAACTTTGGCGAAATCTGCTTTATTGTGGAAATGTTGGGAGTTGCGCCGTGCTGGCTGGGGGAGTGGGGGGGCGGGGTATTCGGCAAGGAATCTTACACATTAAAACAGAAGCACAGGTCTCGGGGCGTCGATTTTTTCATATAATATTGTCACGAAGCCAGAGACGACGCAGTTGTCTTGAAGGAAAACACGTTTATTGGAGCGAACTTGTGCTCCCCTAACAACTCAAAGAATACACAGGCGGCGAAGCAGCAGTCAACAAAGTGACGTGTGCGAGCGAGCGTCGACGATCGGAGTCCTGTGGCGTCTGCTCTGCAGGCTTTTATCTTTCGGCGCGAGTGTTTCTGGAACCGTCGATTTACATCCAGAACATTGTAGATCAGAGAAGATTATTCTGGGCTAGTGACGTTAACACGAAACAGTCTGCTTATCTGAATGAGATAGCCCGTGGGGCATAAACATAAAGAATGCAAGACGCGCTTCGCTTGACACAGATAACAGAGCCGGGCGTAGCCGGGCAGTAAAAACAAACAATAAATAAACAAACAAACGCATACATGGTTCGGGGCATTACCCCCCCTCTAAGAGTGCATCGACTCGATGCTAAAACAAAAGACAGCCCGAACAAACAACAAAAAACCCGTCGCATAGTAAGGTTTCAAGCGAACCACGTGGACGACTTCGGGCCGCGTGCGTCGTCGTGATGTGCCGGAATCACCGTCGGGGATTATCTCGTTGGTAAGTTGGCCGACACGCCGTAGAATCTGGTAGGGTCCGAAATACTGTCGCAGAAGCTTCTCACTGAGCCCGCGTTGTCGGATGGGAGTGACTTCAAACCCAAACACGATCCCCAGGGTGGTACTCGGCATGTCGGCGTCGAAGATTATAGCGTCCGGCATCCACCAGCTGCTGGTCCGTTATACGAACTCGAGCGAGCTGGCGGGCCTCCTCCGCACGTTGAAGGTATCCTTGGACGTAGGCGTTGAGGTCGTCGCTTCTACGTGCGGAAGCATGGCGTCGAGCATCGTAGTGGGCCGTCTTTCGTAGACAAGCTCGAGCGGTGTCATCTGCGTAGTTTCCTGCGTCACTGTATTGTACGAAAACGTGACATACGGGAGGACTTCGTCCCAAGTCTTATGCTCAGCGTCGACGTACATGGACAGCATATCCGCAATCGTCTTGTTCAGACGTTCCGTTAGTCCGTTCGTTTGGGGGTGGTACGCCGTCGTTCTTCGGTGATCCGTAATGCTGTAGCGTAAGAACGCGTGAATAAGTTCCGCAGTGAAGGCAGTCCCGCGGTCCGTGATTAGGACTTCAGGGGCTCCATGTCGCAGCACAACTTGGTTTGTAAAGAACTTGGCGATTTCTTGTGCAGTCCCCCTCGGAGGAGCGGCGGTCTCTGCGTAGCGCGTCATGTAGTCTGTCGCTACGACAATCCACTTGTTTTCTGATCGTGACGTAGGGAACGGGCCTAGAAGGTCCATTCCAATCTGTTGAAAGGGCCTCGATGGGACGGCGATCGGTTGCAGAAGTTCGGCGGGTCTTGTCGGCGGCGTTTTTCGTCGCTGGCAGTCACGGTGACTCCGAACGTAGTGGGTGACGTCGGATGTAAGGCGGGGCCAGAAGTACTTCGCCTTAATTTTTGCAATAGTGCGAGCTGTGCCGAGATGTCCGGAAGACGGGTCGTCGTGGCACGCTTCCAAAATTTCGTCACGAAGGTCTGCGGGGATGGCAAGTAGATAATTCGTTCTCGTTCCGGGGCTGAAATTCTTCACGAGGACGGAGTTTTTGATGCTGAATGCTGGTAACTTCCGCTTGAACGCCCTAGGCAGGGCGACGTTGCGTCCTTCGAGGTAGTCGATCATGCCGCGCAAGTCGGGGTCGGCACGCTGCTGGGCGGCTAGGTCGCTCTCCGTAACGACTCAGAAGAACGCGCTGTCTCCATCGGAGTCTTGTGGTGGTTGGTGGGTCGACGGGAGCGCGGTACAGGCAGTCGGCGTCGGAGTGTTTCCTGCCGGATTTGTAGACGATTGTAACGTCTAACTCTTGCAGGCGCAAACTCCATCGCCCAAGACGGACAGAGGGGTCCTTCAAATTGGCGAGCCAACACAGCGCATGGTGGTCTATCACAACCTTGAACGGTCTACCATACACGTATGAGCGAAATTTTGAAATGGCCCATATGATAGCCAGGCACTCTTTTTCGGAGGCAGAGTAGTTTTAAATGCAGAGCATTTCAGCAACTCATGATGTCACCCGCGTTGTCCCGTCGTAGTCCGCACCGTCCTTGTCCGCACCCCTCCCCCTACACTATATAAAAGAAAATACTATCGGGCGCCAGATTTCGATCCCTCGACCCTGCGGGGGGAACGCAATGTGCATGGTGCTCTACCGACTGCGCCACAAAGGCGACACAGAACGGAACGCTATGAACGCGCCTTATAACGTTGACTCATTCAAATTACTGCTGACGAGCGCTCTCTCGTCAGCAGTTGCCACAAGTGCAACTACATTAACGTAACGCAAACTACTTAACGTCATGCGCCCCCGGAAATGCTCTGCATTTGATCGTGCCCCTCGCGAGGGGGATGTTTATACAGGAACTCCTACTTCTAGCGGACTCCTGGCGCCCTCTTTTCTGCCATTGTAGAGACTATGAGGCTGTCTTCGAAGGGCGCCAAATTTGAATTCTACAAAATCGATTTTTTTCTCCTCCTTCGACAGACCACGGCTTGCATAGGTGATTACCTTTTCGCAACCGCTTTGCTTTTGGACGAGGACAGCACCCAAACCTATATCGCTGGCGTCCGTGTGCATTTCCGTTTCGGTGTTTTCGTCGAAATGAGCGAGCACGTGCGCGTTTCGCAGGCGTTGTTGTAGCTCGCAGAATGCTTTTAAAGACGATAGTCTTTCTTGGGCTACTTAAACCCAGAAATTTTGGTCTGTCTGTATGTCTGTATGTCTGTCTGTCTGTCTGTCTGTCTGTCCGTCTGTCCGTCTGTGACTCGATTCAGCCACCCGGCCAAAGCAAAAGAATGCCTGCGCAATAGTCTTATATAGTCACAGCTAAATCTACCCGTCTATGTCCGGTGTAAGGTTCATACTTGTCAACATTGTTGAAGAAGAACAAGACATTACGCAAATATGAGGCAACAAATCAATACAGAAGTGATATTTGCAGTGTTTTTTTATAAAAAAATCAAGCATGCTAGACTTTTGCGAAATTAAATACTTCATCAACTGCAGAAGAAGAATTCTGTCCGCCGTCGCCTGCTGTCGCCCGCACCACTATAGCTTCTGGCGCCATTTCAAGAAATCAACCGGCAACAGTTACGCAAGGTTCCACTAGATAGGTTCCACGTTCTGCTTGCAACGCACGTGGAGTAGGGAAACGCGGTTCTATAAACGCTGAAGTAGGGCGCCTCGATTAACGCGCGTCTTCGCCGTACGGCAGCGTTCGCATCGAGACAACCCGGTTTGAAGCAGTGGAACGCGGGAAATTAAAATGATTTAAGCAAACCTTTGGCGTCTTTACCTTGGGAGGAGCGCGACGCAAGAGGAAAACATGACAGGTGAGCGAGAAAGCGAAGGGAGGCATTTACTTCGCAAAAGCCGATAAAGACTATCGTCTTTTGACGACATTTGCAACGAAAGGAGCAGATACGCGGCCAATTTTTTTAAAGACGATAGTATTAAAGACGATAGTCTTTCTTGCGCTCCTTAAACCCAGAAATTTTGGTCTGTCTGTATGTCTGTATGTCTGTATGTCTGTCCGTCTGTCTGTCTGTGACTCGATTCAGCCACCCGGCCAAAGCAAAACAATGCCTGCGCATTAGTCTTATATAGTCACAGCTAAATATACCCGTCTATGTCCGGTGTAAGATTCATACTTGTCAACATTGTTGAAGAAGAACAAGACATTACGCAAATATGAGACAGCAAATCAATACAGAAGTGATATTTGCAGTGTTCCTTTATAAAAAAAATCAACAGGCTTGTTTTTGCGAATTTAGATACTTCATCAACTGCAGAAAAAGAATTCACTCCGCCGTCGCCTGCCTGTCGCCCCGCGCCACTATAGCTTCTTGCGCCATTTTAAGAAATCAACCGGCAACAGTTACGAAAGGTTCCACTAGATAGGTTACACGTTCTGCTTGCAACGCACGTGGAGTAGGGAAACGCGGTTCTATAAACGTTGAAGTAGGGCGCCTCGATTAACGCGCGTCTCCGCCGTACGGCAGCGTTCGCATCGAGACACCCGGTTTGGAGCAGTGGAACGCGGGAAATTTAAAATGATTTAAGCAAACGTTTGGCGTCTTTACCTTGGGAGGAGCGCGACGCATGAGGAACAACCATGAGAGGTGAGCGGGAAAGCGAAGGGAGGCATTTTACTTCGCAATAGCCGATAAAGAGTATCGTCTTTTGACGACATTTGCAACGAAAGGAGCAGATACGCGGCCAATTTTTTCTTGGGCTACTTAAACCCAAAAATTTTGGTCTGCCTGTATGTCTGTCTGTCCGTCTGTCTGTCTGTAACTCGATTCAGCCACCCGGCCAAAGTAAACTGCTTACTGCGCAATAGTCTTATATACTCACAGCCAAATGTAAACGTCTAAGCCTGGTTTATATGTTCATACTTGTCAACTTTGTTGAACAAGAACAAGACGTTACGCAAATATAAGACAAGAAATTAGTACACAAGGAATATTTACAGTGTTCCTTTAATAAAAAATTCATGGATGCTTGGTTTTTTGATAAAAAAATGATATTCTACATCTACTGAAGAAAAACGACAACGCCGCGTCCTGGCGGCATATGAAAAATCACGCGGCAACAGCAACGAAAGGTTCCACTAGCTAGGTTCCATGCTTCTGCTTGGAACGCACGTGGAGCACGGCCACGCGGTTCTATAAACCTTGTAGTCGGCCGCCTCCATTCACGCGCGTCTCCGCCGTACTGCAGCGCTGGCATCGAGGAACCCGGCCTGTAGCAGTGGAACGCGGTAAATTCGAATCGCCTTGCGCAAACGTTTAGTGTGTTTACCTTGGGATGAGCGCAACGGTACAGAAACAGCCTGAGAGGTGAGCGGGAAAGCAAAGGGGGGGGGGGGGGGGGGGCATTTTCTTGGCAAATGTCTACAGAGTCTCGTGTTTTGACGACATTTGCAAACGAAAGGGAGCAGATACGTGGTCAATTTTTTTCTTTGGCGTTTCCCAGGCGAAAGGGGTGCTATCTTTTGTTGGGGTGCGTGAGTGGCTCTGCAATGCGTGCGAAGCTTGCGACGAAGCGCCGGTAGTATGCGCACAGTCCGAGAAATCTTCGCACGCTCTTTTTATCTTTCGGTCTTGGCAAGTTCGCTATGGCTGATGTTTTCGCCGGGTCAGGCAGGACTCCCGGCGGCATTGACGACATGGCCCAAAAACGTAAGTTCCTCGTACGCGAAACGACACTTTTCGGGCGTAAGCGTTAACCCCGTCGTACGAATGGCCTCGAGTACAGACTGCAACCTTGCAAAGTGTTCGTCGAAAGTCCGGGAGAATACCACAACGTCGTCAAGGTATACGAGGCAGGTGTGCCACTTCAGGCCAGCTAGCACAGTGTCCATGACTCTCTGAAACGTTGCTGGCGCCGTGCATAGCCCAAACGGCATCACCTTGAACTCGTATAGGCCGTCCGGGGTTATGAATGCAGTCTTCTCTCGATCTCTCCCGTCCACTTCAATTTGCCAGTAGCCTGTCTTCAGATCCATCGATGAGAAGTACTTCGCGTGGCAGAGGTGGTCGAGGGCGTCGTCGATTCGTGGCAGGGGGTACACGTCCTTTTTGGTGATCTTGTTCAATCGCCGGTAGTCAACGCAGTACCTTAGTGTGCCGTCTTTCTTCTTTACGAGTACGACCGGCACACCAAGGTTCTGCGTTGACTACCGGCGATTGAACAAGATACCGCAAGTAGATGAACAATGCCGCGAACCTTGTATGCGTTTGTTTGTTTATTAATTGTTTGTTTTTACTGCCCGGCTACGCCCGGCTCTGTTATCTGTGTCAAGCGAAGTGCGTCTTGCATTCTTTATGTTTATGCCGCATGGGCTATCTCATTGAGATAAGCAGACTGTTTCGTGTTAGCGTCACTAGCACAGAATAATCTTCTCTGATCTACAATGTTCTGGATGTAAATCGACGGTTCCAGAAACACTCGCGCCGAAAGATAAAAGCCTGCAGAGCAGACGCCACAGGATTCCGATCGTCGACGCTCGCTCGCACACGTCACTTTGTTGACTGCTGCTTCGCCGCCTGTGTATTCTTTGAGTTGTTAGGGGTGCAGAAGTTCACTCCAATAAACATGCTTTCCTTGAAGACAACTGCGTCGTCTCTGGCTTCGTGACATCTGGTGGAGGTGCTGGGTACGCACCCTTCATACGACATCTGGAAGTCGCCAAGCCAGACCAACCAGGGAAAGCCTCCGACTGCAAGAATTACTACCCGAGTTCGGTCTTCTGCCAGATGGGCCCAAGAGAACGAACGCTGCAACCAACACCATGGTGCAAGAAGCAACATCACCAATCATCCTGCAGCAGCCACGGGAACCGCCACCATTCCTAGGAGCCCCCGCACAAGACCCAGAAGAATGGTTGGAGAAACTGGAGCGCGTCCGGAAATTCAACAGGTGGAACGACGCAGAAACGTTCCGGCATGTTTTATTTTACTTGGAAGATTCAGCTCGCACTTGGTTCGAGAACCACGAGAGCGCCTTGACCAACTGGGCTCACTTCAAAAGCGAGTTCATTAAGACCTTCACTACCAGTGGTCAGAAAAGAACGCGCTGCGCTTCTGCTTGAAACTCGAACGCAGCACCCCAACGAAGGGGTCATGATCTTCGTCGAAGAGATGAAGCGACTTTTTCGCCGTGCGGACCCAGAAATGACGAAGGAAAAGAAACTAAGGTTTCTGATGAGAGGAGTAAAGCAAGAACTCTTTGCTTGCCTTGTCCGCAACCCCCCTAAAACGGTGGCCGAATTCGCGCCTGAAGCTGCCGCGCTGGAGAAGACGCTGGAAATTCGAACGAGGCAGTACGACCGCCCTGTCAACGTTCTGTTCTCGGAGACCATCGGTGCCGCAACTGGAAGCTCCGATACATTGCGCGAGACCATCCGAGCAGTGGTCAGGGAGGAGCTTCGGAAGCTTTTTCCAACGACGCCGCAACCTCAAGTGGCTTCCCTGACCGACGTAATCCGAGAAGAAGTCCAAAACGCATACATGGTTCGCGGCAATATGCGTAAATTGCACAGCCGAATTTTAAAAAATGGCGAAAGCTTGGTTTTTGTAAGCTGGCTTTCTCACATCTTATGTTGCGCAGTGAAGCATGGCCATATACTGAGGGAGTATGGTTAGGGTCCCACTTTACACTCCTTTCCACCATCAACGCCTCTTCCCTGAGTGTTGCCACGCGCGGCGCCTCTGTCGTCCCTGCCATTTTTAGGCGCGGCTGTCGGGGGAATAGCAACTCGCTGGCAGGTTTCCCGCACTCACCGTTGGCATACCCGCTCTGCTGCGGGGAGATCTACACGTGGACGTATCCCGGACCGATGCGCCCGGGCTGCTGTCCTCGTGGCCGAGCCGTTTGGGTTGGTGTACGTGTTACAAAGGGAGCGGGATGCCTACGACCACGGAGGGCAACGGAGAGCCCTATGCTTATCCTCTAGACAAAAAACGGCACTCCTTCCTGGTTTCGTTCAGCTAATTAGCCTGGCAGCACGCTCAACCGCAAATTTCAAACAAACGTGTTCTGTTTCGTGCACCCTTTGCACAGGTCCCGCCTTCGCTGGTCATCCTTCTTGATAGAGTGGGAGGGCACTGTTTTCTTTCGTTTGTTTCGGAATGACGAGAATTCCCCTAGAGATTCACACCCCAAATGTGCTTCTTCGGGCATATTTTGTTGTCGCCTTATGACGTCTTGCAGCAAAAGCACGCCGTGAGATTCCGAATAGGCATGCAACACTGCCCTCCTGGTGTTTCCGAAAGGTACGCAAGGTCGCAAACGCCAAATCTTGGAAGTTACCTGCCACAGCCCACCCATCCCCAAAGCCCGGATTTCCGCATCCTGCGCCTCAAAATATGGTCGCAAGGTATATCTGCGACCCATCAACTAGAGCGTATACACTGGTACAAACCACAGATATCGTCCGACGCATTGCCCACCATGGTCAAGGGGTTAAAGAGTCGGCCTTTATATGAGTCATTCAGGCCCTTGTTATTAACCTATTAACCGCACCACATATGAACCCCCCTTCCCCCTCTCCAGCCCACACACAGAGACAGGGAAACTGGAAAACTAGACATAACCATTCGTCTGGCATAAAGCCCTATGCGATTTCCCCAAACAACTTCCGCTCTCAAGCGACTCTAGATTACCCCTGGGACGAACTTTGCGAGGCCCATCCCGTCAGCCTGACTGAACGCTTAAAACTCGCCCTTGCCGCATGCTCCCCATTTCTCTGCCTCGGCTGCCAATCCACCGCAGAAGCAGCCCTCGAATACGACTCCCGTTTTTCTCAGGCAGCCGACAAGCCCCCCATTCGTGCGCCTGTTTCAGGATGCTGGAATCCAATCCTCAAGAATTCCTCTAGTTGATGCCGCCCAGTAGCGGGCCCAGCCAGCGTTCGTGCTCTCCACCATGAGTCATGGGGGAAGCGAAATAACCGCTTCTGCCGAGGAAATCGCCATCACGCTCGCCGCCACCACTGCCCAAGATGTGGTCGTAGTTGCAGTCCCAACCTTCGCAGGCGCGTGGCCTGCCGCCACTACGCCGCAAGCAGCCTGTAAAGGGTGCACCCCTGCACACTGGGTGTTCTTGCGGGGAAGCAACCTTTAGTACTGAAGGTGCGTTATCCTTGGATCGTTCGTTTTCGGGTTTTGTATTTTGAACACGAAGTGTTTCATGCCAGTATAGACCAAGATTTCACTGACGTCATATCCGTCACAGAAATGACGCCAGTACCCCTTGGGAGAAGCGATTCGGCAGCAGGACGTCGCTCACCAAGCACACCCACAAGGCAGCCGCTGAACCGTCATGCTTCAGCTGCAGATTTGGCTGCACGTTTCACTTTCGTGTTTTACCGATTCCTATGACAGAAATCAACCACAGCTATTGGCTTCACCTACTACGCCATCACGGAGGGCATGCGGACAGGCAATGATTGGGATGGAGAGACTGTGACGTACTCACCTACGGACAATGCATTAAATTAAGTCATGCCTATATCACATTCTAGGATCAGAAAATAGTTGTATCATAACTTACGCGTGTACCCGGAAAGCTGCGGATCAGCGTTTCTGGAGTAGCCGGACATGCAAAAGTTGGGATGTCTCGCCTGGTTTCCGCTTTTTCGCGTATCGATGCGCCAGAAAAAAGAAATGCGTTCATTGACTGAGCTTGAAATAACCTATCATTTTCCGAAGTCGCGAAATACCAAAGTCGACGCCGCCTTCGTACGCGATCATTGCATTCGCACAAAGGTTGCACTACCTTCTTTTTATTCTCGTGTCGCGTCCCGGCACGGCTTTCAGGAGTAGAGTCTTTTTTTCGGAACTTGCTATAGGAGCTATCGCTCGTCGCTTGGGCGGAGCCCCCTTCTTAAAAGAGGTGTGGTGAGCGCGCAGGAACGTTCTTCGCCACAATTTTCTCCCGTCTCATGTGGCGAAAAATACTCCCCCGCATGCGGGGAATCGCAACGTCCATCACGCCTCGAGCCCGACGGCCGGCTATCGGACAAAGATCGCGGGGCGCTTTTAGAGCGTTGGTGCAACGCCGTCTAGACGAGGAAGCCTTTGCGCGGGGTCATCGTGCTGTAAAGCTTTTTTTAAACGGATTCCAAGGAAGCTTGGGGAAGGGTTTGCTTGGGTCGAGACGCGTTGACCTAAAAGAGCATTCACTTATTCATCAGCCTATCTATGTACCCTGCAGGACGAATGCGTCTTTCGATGTGGGCAGTTTCAGGCTAATAGTACACTGAGAAGCCAGCCTTGTTCCTCTGAGGGAATGTTGTTGGTGTCCCCAAAAACCAAGCCAGTATGTGTGCAGCTGTCTAATGTGGCCTGCCAGGTATCTCGCGATGTTATGCCTTACCAGACCAGGCAGCATTTTAGAACTGGTCATATAAATGAGCGCGGCACCTGTACCAGACTTGAAGTTGTTCAAGCACAGACGGAATGGGCCTTTTTCCAGTAGCGTAGCCCTCTTGCGGCGGCCGCCCGAACCACACTTGGGGTATTATAGAAGAACACACCCCTTTTCGCGGCTGCCTTGCGCAGTTGAGGAAGCTGTCCAAGGAGCCAAGCATGGTTTTGGTGGCAGAGAAATTTTCCGATGGCAGCTGTAGCACCTACCTGTCGGCCGCTTCTTTCATGGCTGAGAAAAAGGGAGAGCACTTAGCTGGCTCATTCACAACTAATTCAACATGGCGCCATTTTGTTTACATTTTGCCCCCCAAGAATGACGGATTAGTTGTTCGGAGCGAGAGTAGCGCATGCGCAGAGCTCTACTGGAAAAAGGTCAATTCTCATCAGAATTTGCACGGAAATCTTATACTTAGCTTTGCACCAATCTACTAGGTTTAGGAGCAATCCCGAAGGTGGAGTAAGTTCCTAAGAACGAAACTTGAAAAGAAAAATTGCTGTGGTTTAGCTTTGGTTAACCCTAGTTTATAGCGAAAGCTTCACTGACCTGGCTAGGCCCATTGTCGAGGTGAGGAGTTGCAAAGAAATACAGGCACGTTTGAAATGAATACAGGGCTTATTCATCATATTTTTTCGCCTCACGGCGTTTTTTAAGCTTCGCCGTTGTACGAGCGACCACAGCTGGATGTTCGTCTTCCTCCATCGCTCACGGCTCTGCGCCACACATGGCTCCCTGACCTTCCTTTGTGGCGCCCGCTTATCGCTGCGGCGGCGGCCTCCTAGCCTTCCTTCGCCAGATGGTGACACGGGTTCCTCGGATGTCTCCGTTGGCTGTCCCTATCCGCATGCCTCGCGCGGATAATTTTTAAAACTGTCCGCACGTCTTGCGCGGATAACTTTTAAAATTGCCCGCACGCCTCGCGCGGGGATTACTTTTAAAACTGTCCGCACGCCTCGAGCCCGAATACAGCGCCGTGTGCCAAGTTTCTTTTTCCGGGTGCCCCAGTTTCTTCCGCTCTCAACTTGGATGCTATCCGCGTGTTACGTTGTCGTGGCCGGTTACCTAAACCAAGTGCAGCGTCGGTCTGCTAACGCTCGGCTTCGAGTTTGTGCTGTCCTGAGCCAGCTCACGGATGAAGCCGGCGTGCTAAGCCCTCGTCGGAGAAGCGGCGACCACGACGACACCGATCCATCTCCTGAAGAATCGAGGACGAATTTTGCCATCGCTAGTTCTGCACTTACTATCCTACAAGCCACGTTGCAACAATGTGCCAGAGATCACCACACGAACAAATGCCGTGCTGTGATATGGCGAATACTGTGAGGTGAAGATGACTGTGTTCATCGGGGCATAGAGCTGGATGTACTACCACATTCGGCTTGTGATTGCGGTGACGGCGTAGTGCATGGTAAATACGCAAATGAGGTGTGGTCGAGTGCAGGGTGTGCTCTCTGCGCTATCGCACTTCATGTCGGCGCATTCGGCGGCTGAGTGCGATGCTTGCACGGGCAGCGATTGTTGCACGCAGCCGTGTAATGCGGACTTCGCGCTGCAAGTGCTGCGCCTTTACATCGCCCACTTGATGAAACGCGTGAACGTTAAAACATAGATCAGCGGCGTGCCGACAAAACACAAGTTTGGTTCATTCGAAAGATTGCCTCGTTAGAATCATACTGACTCCATTCTTAACGTAAATTTCACTCAAATAAGCTATATAATTAAGAAAAAAGGGAATGGTCGTGCAACCCACTAGCTCATTTCACGCAACATAACCTATGATGTCATATGCGCCAGTTGTGCGATTGGCTGAGGCCGGCCAAAGCAAACGCAAATTAGGCATAGCTTATAAGCTTGGAAAACAAGCTATTTACGCTTAAATTTAGGGCGCATTCTTTTTATAGCACTAAGAATGGTGGGATAAACAGTGGCAGTTACGAATAGAAGCACCGATGCGTACTGCTGTTGGTACTTCGCGCACTATGCTTGTTTTATCTGCACAGCACTGCGGCTCTTTAGGGTTGTCTCAGACGATACTGGCCGATTGGCGTAAGCGACGGACGGCGTCTTATGGGACCATATTTGTCGAGCGAGCACTCTGTTTCACGAAATCATTATTTTCTCCCTGAACAAACACAAGCCAGTTACAAATACGCTCAAAAACAAAGCAAAGACAGAAAATGGCCCGCTACGGTATGCTGGCGCCACCTCGGCTGACTAACGGTAGATAAATCTCTACTTCACACCAAGTTTACTTTGAAGACCCGCTCTTATGATGTTGTTGCAGACGTCGTTAAAACACGCAATTTGGTGGGAGAATGAAAATTCTAGCTTACATTGGTTAATTTCACAGTGAATAAAGCATCGCTTGCTTCCGTACAAGCACTAGGGGCACTATAAAAGACGAAATCTTTCGAATAAAACAAACTTGTATTTTGCCTGCATGGCCCCTTTAAAGGAGCCATGAAGAGAAAATGCAAGTTGGTTTTATTCGAAAGATTTCGTGTTTTATAGTGCCCCCAGCGCTTGTCCGGATACAAACGGTGCTTTATTCACTGAGAAATTAAACAATTTAGGTTAAAATTGTGATTTTCCCGCTCAATCGTGCGTTTTCGTGGTCCCAAGTGACATCACGGGAACCGACCGCTCTGCAGCCTAGAGTACCTTCATTCACGCATCCGCCGTACAGGGTAGAGACACGTAACGCTGGCGCCGCCATGTTCGGTTGCTCGCTCGCCGCCGAAGCAAGTCATTGTGTCAAAACCGCGCTAAAATTATCGCCGCAACGCGGTTTACTAAAGAAGTTTGAATCATATTGTCTGTTTCGCGTGCTAGGTCTCGTGGAAACGAAAAGAATAACGCGTTGAGCCGTTGGCCCAATTGCGGCGGCACGGGACCGTTCAAAGGTTGTCTCCACCCTGTACAGCGGTGTTGGTTTGTTCCCGCGTTTCTTTACGTTCCGTAACCTAGATGGCGCCACCATACCGTGGCAAGCGTTTGGTTTGTTTTTGCCCGCATTTAAACCTCGCTTGTTTTTTGTTCTGGGAGAAAATATTCGTTCCCTGAAACAGTGCTCGCTCGACAAATGGGGTCACGTAAGGCACCGTTGCTTGCGTCAATCGGCCAGTGTCGTCTGAGACAACCCCAAGCCCCGTAGTGCTGTGCAGCTAAACCAAAGCATGCTGTGCGCAGTACGAACAGCAGAACGCATCAGTACTTCTATGTTTACATGTGCTTTCGTAACTTCCACTGTTTGTCCCATCATTCTTATTGCTTTGTAAAGAATGTGCCCTAAATTTAAGCGCAAATCGCTCGTTCGTCTAGTTTGTAAGCTCTACCTAATTTGCGTCTGCTTCTGCCAGCCTCCGCCAATCGCAGAGCTTAGCCCATGTGACATCACAGGTTCTGTTGCGGGAAATGAGCTGGTGGGTCGCATGACCATTCCCGTTTTTCCTAATTATGTAGCTTATTTGAGCGAAGTTTACGTTAAAAGTGGTGTCAGTATGATTCTAATGAGACAATCTTTTGAATGAACCAAACTTGTGTTTTCTCTTCATGGCTCCTTTAAAGCATGGAAAGTGAGGTAATATATCTCTGCACTTCGCACGGCATACCGCTTCAGCAAGTGGTGAGCCAATCTGAAGTTCACCTCCTGCAGCCGCGACTGCCCTACCTGGCCTAATTACACCCAGTAACGGCACAAGATGACGGTAATAACAGATAGGCCATCTGCACTTTCGGAGTGCTTTGGTGTCCGTATGTTTCCTTGTGCACGAACACACCCAGCTCAGCATCATCACGGACTTTGTAAATGAGAGCAAAAAAAAAAGCGAAGTTTCTCCGGTTTCTAGTGGCCTCGGTGCTCTATCCTCATTTTCACAGCGAGCCTCCTATGACCGTAACACCTTCCCTTGTGGTGTTATACAGTCATTGCTACTATTTCTAAGGCCCACTTTGTGTTGCACACAGAAGTATCCATTCCACTGAGAGGAGGGGGAATCACCTCCGCAAGCCTCACTCACTCAGACGTCGTCACCTGTTCTCATACTCTAAGACGTACGTTGGGCTTGTGCTGTCAATGCTGCAAGCATTGTACGACACAAGATAATGTGTATGCTAGTTCAATCAACACAGTGAAGCATCTGCTTGGTGATGCTTTGAGTCTGCCAGCGTATCCATGGTCGCAGTTCAATATCTCTATACAGTGGTTGCAAGAGCACAGCCTGAATGTTAGTAACCACTTTGCCAACCATATTTTCTCTTCGCCTTATGTGAATCCTTGCCAAGTTACTGCCATCAGGTTCTGTTGCCTTCTTTAGCTAAAAAATATCTGCCTTCTAATGTCCTGCTCCTTCCTTGCGCTGTTTGCAGAAGGAGGAAGCTCTTCTAACACAAATGCAGTCTTGACCGGCCGACCTATTGCTGAGGAGGGTGCTGATCATCACCCGCGGGACCAAGGCCATTTTTGACAGTGTGTGCAGTTAAGGTAGTCTATTGGCTGTTGACCTGTGTGAGGGACTGCTGATAGCACTGCACCATTCCATTACTCTTCACTGTCCTTTCCTTTACCGCCTTTCCTACCCTTTTGCTCACGTTCTTCTCAATCCCATTTAGGTCTCCCTTTTTTACTCTAAAAGGCAACGTGTGAAGGAAGAAAAAAATGCGTAGGGGGAGTAGAAAAAACTTGCAAGCCAGATAGTGCTCAACAGAAGTTGTTATGCAACAACGGTAGGGGTTTTCAATTATCAGTCCTGGGCTCTCTACGAACTCCCCGAGAGGCAATCTGGCATTTCTTGCTCACATGTATTCCTGTGGTGTAGACAATCTTGTGACTACCCGTGGACGACGGGTGAAATGTCACTGTAAAGACCCAGTATATGGTTCAGAAATTAAGTCAACTTAATGCATATAGATGAAACTAAATCTTTGTCACGTGAAAAATCTTGCATATTCTTCACATTTGGCCTCATCTTAGTTCCTTCTGCACAGGCAGGCTTAGTGAAACTATGTATGAACTCGCTGCACATTGGCTCCAGGGTACCATTTTCGGTCGAATAGCCTGCTGAAAAATACCGAACACTTTCCAATATCAACTTCAGGTTAGTTTTAGTGCAGTGGGAAAGTTTGTCATGCAATCAGAAGCCATAATGTTTTTCATTGCTAAAGCTATGGCTACGTGATAAATCCAACGTGTAACATGAGTTGTTAGACCAGCGGCCGTCCTTGTGTTTTTTCCCCGCTCTTCCTTTCTGTTGCACCGATTCCATCCTAAAAACGCCCTCTAAATGTCTGCACAGTATCAGCAAAAAAGTAGACCATAAGCTACAGTTGAGGCTAACATCAGCCACCCGGTGTTATCATCTGTGGGGGAAAAGGTGAGGAGCATGATCCACAAAAAAAAAAATTGACAACGATATGAGGCTGTTTGGGCAAAAACTTTATTGTGCTCAATTTCTTTCGGAAAAAAAGTTACTAGCGAGTGAAAGTGGATTTCAGAGATAAGTTTATCTTCAGCATTTCTTTCCCTTTCTCCTCTCTAATCTTTCATCCCTCCTCCTCCCCGCACTGGGTTGTATGCAGGTGAGCCCCCAGATCGGCTCAATAATATCCCCAGTGCACTTCCTTTCCTTTCCACCTGAACCACCATCTCTCTCTCTCTCTCTCTCTCTCTCTCTCTCTCTCTCTCTCTCTCTCTCTCTCTCTCTCTCTCTCTCTCTCTCTCTCTCTCTCTCTCTCTCTCCCTCTCAGCATTTCTTTCAGTAAAGTTTACTAAGGCTGCTCTCATTTCACAAGCTGACATCACAAGCATGGTGAGTTAGGCAACAGCACTGCCTCGACATTAAAATTGTATCATGTAAGGTGTTTCAACTGTGGTGATTCCGGCACTCAATAAAATGCAACAATAATGCGTTTAACAATCACGCATATCACTCCACATTACTACCCCCCCCCCCCCCCTTTGCGTATTACCACCAAAAGCTACTGCATTCTACCTGCACTTGGCATGAATGAAAACAACCTCCGGGCACCTTTCTCTGGCACTGATGTCGCCTATTTCCCTTTTCATTACAAAATTATGAACAAGGTAATGGTCCTTTTATAGCAACCTGAAACGAAATTTTGTGTTTACTTTTTCCTTTGTGCTGATTGAAGAATGGTGTTACAAAGGCACCTATGTCGAAAGCAGCCCTGTTTTCATCTTTCTTGCCCCTGTGAAGAACAAAGTCGATTTAAGGTCACAGGGTAAGCCCTATAATTCCCATGCATTTTTGGCCATTTTGAGGTACATTTTTCTTGGCATCTACTAAAGGCATCTACATAATGCGTACATGATTTTCTTTTAGATTTGGGACCCGCCGCGGTGGCTCAGTGGCTAAGGCATTGCGCTGCTGAGCACAAGGTCGCGGGCTCGATTCCCGGCCGTGGCGGCCGCTTTTCTGATGGAGGCGAAAAGCAAACACGCCCGTGTGTACGAGATTTCGGCGCACGATAAAGATCCCCAGGTGGTCAAAATTTATCCGGAGCCCTCCACAACGGCGTGCCTCCTCGCCTGCGTTGCGTCGGCGCGTTAAACCCTACAATCAATCACAATCAATCTTTTGAATTTGGGGCTGTTTAAACTGTATCAGAATGATTGAAATCAGACTAAAATGAAAATTTTTATGATTACAATATTTCTCGACTTTTTTGTTATACGAGAGGAGCTGATATGCTGGAGCCATCCAGCCCTGAACAAAATAACGGTCACTGCTTTTCTTTCCTTTTTTCCCCAAACCACTTAGCACTGAACCTCGAGGATTAGTACGCCACTAAAATAATCTTTGACACAAATTATGGGTCTGTACGTGCAGGTACCAATCTTTCCCACTCTATTTAGCGGCGGTTTCGCTATTTAGGCTCCAGTATGTGCCGTACCGCAATAAAAAAAGTTGCATGAAAAGTAAAGTGGGAAGTAATCAATTACTATAGACTAATTTTTCGATTACTTTTGGGGATTGAATTGTAATTGTAATCGGTTACTTTTCACAATGAAGTAATTGTAGTTGTAATCGTTTATTTTTTTCGGTAACGTGTACAAGTCTGCCTGCGAGTGACAAACGCGAAGAAAATATTAACTAGCAAGAAATAATCGACTGACATTCACTGAAATCGAACGCCTAGAGCCTCAACGCGGGGCATACCTGCCTACTCAGTGCTCCTACCTTTTATCTTTCGTTTAATCCCCCCCCCCCTTTTTTTTTGCCAGTTTCTTATTTTCGCATGTGCAGGATAGCAAACAAGCCTATACCTAGGTTGAAATTACTGCCTCTTTTTTACATCCTTTCTCCTACTTCCTTGTTCCCCTTATTCCTCTCCTCCTTTTACCGCTTGGCGTCTGGTTTCGGGCTTGGTGTTTGGATATACCCGTATTTACTCCATTCTAGGCGCCCTCTTTTTTCCAAGATCGCTATGCCCAAAGTAAGGGGGGCGCTTAGATTCGAAAAACCTAAAAGACCCCCCCCCCCCCCGACCACAAACACACACACACACACACACTTTCCGAGGCAGTTGCTAGAAGAGACCGGTGCAAGGAATACTGTTTTATACAGCAAACGTTTAAAAATGTAGGCACAGACAGTGAACTCACCGTTTACGTCTGATAGTGAGTCGATGAATTTCATTCGACTGTGCAGCACCGCTTGAGCCGCTGCTCTCAGTATATCCCACAGCGTGTTGTCTTTTGTTCCGTCAAACATGTCTTTTAAATGACTTGGGTGCAGTGAAAGGCTCAAAAACAGCGAGGAAGCGCGGTTGGTGGTCTGGGCCGTATAAATTATAGGCTGGACCCCACGCGCTTCCTCGCAGAAAAGAGGGGGTCTTAGATTCGCATGCAAACCTTTTTTCCATTTTTTTTTCTGGTAGTAGAAGTGGTGCCCCCTCCCACCCTACTACCAGAAAAAAAAAATTGGATAAAAGGTTTGCATGCGAATCTTAGAATCAGTGCGTTTAGAATCACTGCTTAGAATGAATGTGTGCTTGGAATCGCGAAAATACGGTAATCTCTTTTTTTTTCTGCTTCTCCTGCCTGTTCTTGCGTCATTTATTTTTCATTGCTTGTGCTTCGCGGCTCCTTGGTCCACGAGCGCAACTCTTTCGATGGGGCTGTGCACTAGGGGCCTCGTGGGAGTCTTGATGCGAGTCATACCACGCTTCACCGAGCTCTCCGGGACATCTTGTCGCACTATCTCTCCTTGTGGGTCAATCCAGAAGGGCAGCTAGCACACCTTCTTTTTCACGTCTGGCTACGCTGATCCAGAAACGACGACGCTCGTAGTCTCAGAGGAAGCTACTGGCTCCTCGGGAGGGCGGTGTCATAAACAGCGTCATCCTGGCCCAAGCCTCGTTGTCTCGAGGATTGAGAACGACGCACCTATCTTGCACATCGTAAGGGGTAATATACTTCAATGCCAATTTATTGACTTCAGTGGCAACTATGTATCAACACGAAACTGTGTCGGCTTTCATTCACAGGGTTTCACCTGGTTTTATCTACATCGTGTGTTTTTCACTTCTTTTTTTAGTTAGGACTAAGCAGCCTCTTCGAGCGGGCAAGATAGTAACGTCCACCTCTACGGGGACAGCATTCCTCCTTCAAGCGAAAAACATCGCGTACCGGGTTACAACTTAGATGAGAAGTTGTAAACAGGCACGCTGTAAATCCCTGTTTTTGACTCGGAGTACCGTCTTCTTCGCGGCCCTGTTGGCAGGATGAGTCCGCACCAACTCGCCCGTTTCTCCGTTCGTTCATTGCAAGGTGCGGCTGCGAAGTTTTTGAAGACTTTGCCCTATCCCAACCCGCCGGGTTTAATGTTCTAACGTCTCAACACGGGCGACAAATTCAGGGTGCTTGCCCTCGGGATGGCGATAGGACTGAACTAGCGTCTGTCTTGGGAAGGAACTGCGACACGAGTCTCCTCTTATTCGATGTCCGCTTTTTTTTTCAGCGTTTATTTCTTCACGGGGTATTGGTGAAGGGGTTCGATCAGGTAATGAGTAAGCGGGTTTACATGGACATGAAGAGGTTTTTTTTTTTTTTCATGGATAAAGTCGAGAAGCGAACTATGGCAGTGCCGTTGTGTTCACGCAAGGTTTCCGTCGTTAAATGAGTTGTCATAAGCTTACAGCTCGTTAACCTTCAAGCTTGAAGCTTAACGAGCAAGAAATTGGATTGGAGAGAACGAGGCACGCGTAGTCAAAGTTCTTGGGATTTAGAGGTCGGAACAAGTACGCGTACGTACCATTTAAAGGTCAATACCGAATGTGATAAAATCAGGAAATTCAACTTGCAAAGGAATTGGTGAGAGAATAGAACGTATGATGACTAGATACGAGCGTTTGATTACGCACGCGCAATTGTGCACACTTGTCACTCTAGAAAACAATCTTTAGAAACCAAAATTCACTTGAAAACGTTACCAACCTAAGGGTGTTGAGGAATGTGTGAAAAAAAAAAAAACGTCAAAAACAATGGTCATCATCTGACATTTGTTCGGGCAAGAATTTATTATTGCTGGAATTGATTTCCAGACATTTGTACGAATCATGTTCAGACGCGAACACCTACCTGAGTAACTTAATGGGCCTTCAAGGGGCCATGCACACAAAATACGTTTGTTTATTCGAAAGATTTAGTGTTTTATAGTTCCCCTCGCGCTTGTCCGGATGCGAACAATGTTTTATTCAGTGAGAAATTAATCATTTTAAGTTAAAATTTTGATTTTCCCGCTAAATCGTATGTTTTCGTGTTCTGCAATGACATCACAGGAATCGACCAGCTCTGCAGCCGATGGCGAAGCCTTGTTTACGGTTAGTGAACCTGGATGGCGCCACCATACCGCGGCAAGCCGTTTTCGGCCTTTGGTTCGCTTTCGACCGTATTTAAACCTGGCTTGTTTTTGTTCAGGGAGAAAATAATCGTTTCCTGAAACATAGTGCTCGCTCGACAAATATGGTCACGTAAGACACCGTTGCGTGCGTCAATAGGCCAGCATCGTCTGAGGCAACCCAAAATCCCCGCAGTCCTGTGCAGCTAAACCAATCATAGTGCGCGCAGTACCAACAGCAGTACCCATCGGTACTTCTGTGTTACGTGGGCTTTCGTAACTACTGACTGTTTGTCCCGCCATTCTTACTGCTTTAAAAAGAATGTGCCCTAAATTTACGCGCAAATAGCCCGTTCAGCAAGCTTATCAGCTCTCCCTAATTTGAGTTTGCTTTTTCCGGCCTCCGCCAATCGCACAGCTTTCTGGTATGACATCATAGGTTGTATTGCGGGAAATGAGCTACTGGGTCGCACGGCAATTCCCTTTTTTCCTAATTATATACCTTATTTGAGCGAAGTTTACGGTTAAAGTAGTGTCAGTATGATTCTAACGAGGCAGTCTTTTGAATGAACCAAACTTGTGTTGTGTCTTCATGGCGCCTTTAAAGATGCAGAGGGATTTGATGAAACAGGCGTAAGCTTTTCAACGCAATCAAATGCATTCAGCTGCGTCCTACCTTCAATTTTTTTTGTTCGTGCGTGGATCCATTCAACACATATAGGAGAAATGAAATCTTTTCTCAGTTTGAATGTTCGAGGTACCGTGCCCAAGCCTCTGTGGAGCGTTCAGCAACCAATGCGTTTTACGAGATCTTCGCCCGAAACTGATTGACATATCTGGTTTAGAAGAAGAAGAGGAAGACAAGGGGGCGGAACAGGCGTGAAACAGCGAATCATTAACCTATAAAACCGGGCGAAAACGTATTCACGCTAAGCCTTCCAACTTTCCCCGAAAGTTCCTACAAAATTTGTTCTTTTTTTTCCATGAATAATAGTTCACGTATACAGTAGAATTTCTATAAACGGAAAGCGGTTAAACGGAATTACCGCTTAAACGGAACACTAGCCTGTAAGTTAGTTGGTTTCGTATTCAGATAACGTAAAAACACTTTCGGTAATCGGAACTAAAATTTTCGCGTCACCCTGTAAACGGATCCGGAAAAGGAACTTCTTGTCAGACCCATTGCCGTGAGCATGAGCTGTTTCTGGTTCCGGCTGTTTTGTTTTTAGATGCGGAGCATCTCATGTTCGGGGCTGTGTCCCTCCCTCCCTTGTCCGCCGTCCGCACTCTACTGCGCATGCGCGTCTCTTCAGCCCCGTCAGCGTTTGGGCTGACATCAGCGCAGTCCACTACAAAAAGAAATAGTTAGGCGGCGCCCGGTTTCGATCCCACGACTCTCTGGCCGCAACGGAGGTACGTGGCGCTCTTCCCACTGCGCTACAAACCGAGACGGGAGCATGCGCTACGAACGCGCTTTATGTCCTTCACTCATTCACACTACGTCAAGAAGCTACTGATACAACGAAGGCACGCGAAGCTGAACGTCAATGAAAAAAACTCCCACCTCCCCTCGCGGGAACCCCTGTGTAGATGCGACGCACAGGCGGAGCGGCGAAGGGACCGCGTTTTATAGCGCGCATAACGTTGAGGGGACTGCGTAAGCCGGTCCCAGTCAATGACGACGTTGGCGTACTTGTAAAGCGGCGTGGACTCTAGGTGTTTGAGCCAAGCGTGGATGTTGCTTCGCCGGAGAACGGCACACCGGTTATATGCGCAGCGCGCCCGAAGGAGAGGAAACTGCGGAAGAGAGAGTACTGCACATGCGCCGGCCCCAGCGCGTCTGCCGCGGCTATGACGCAACACAATCCAACACAATCCACTTTAATCCAATCCAATCCAATCCAATCCAAGCCAAGCCAAGCCAATCCAATCCATCCAATCCAATCAAATAAATCCAATCCAATCGAATCGAATCGAATCGAATCCAATCCAATGCCCCTCGCGAGAGAGTGTTCGCTATCGGAGAGGAGAGGGGGTGAGTGGCGGAGAGCGCAGCTGGCGCGGCGAGGATAATGGGGGAGGGGTGGACAACGCCGAAGACAACGACGACGACGCCGGAGGGACAAGGCGAGTGAATCAGATGCTCTGCATCTAAAACGACGAACAGAAATCTAATGGGAACTTCAGTCGACCCCATGGCTGCTTCGCATACTACTCAGGGTTTCCCTACGGGAAGATGGTGTAATTTGTTTTCTTTTTTTAACCTTGTTGGCCTCGTAAGCCTCGGCTCGTTTGTAGTCAGCCGTGTTAGCGCGACGAATGTAACATTGAAGTTCTTGTTCCAGTCGTTCGGTCTCGATTCGAGACGGCAAGGTTGCTGGGCTCAGCTCCTGCCGCCTCGTTCGTGCCATCGTGGTGCTATTCTCGCTGCATTACCCCATTTCCGTCTTCCAAACTCGGCGGTTAGGAAGCGCTCACGAAGTTGAGGCCTCTAGCCTCCGTGAAGATGCAGTTGCGAAGACTCAAACAAAAATAATTGATGCATTTTGTAGTGCACAGGAACTCATTGTTGCGAAACCAACTTTGTGATTGCTGTGCGTAAACCTCTTGTAGTTTTCTTGATTTCTGAAAAACTATCAGCTACATTCACCTTCCAGTGCTTAGAATTTCATGAAATGGTATTAAGGGTTTGTGCGCACATAAATTTGCACTTTCACACATCCATCCCAGTAAACGGAACTCCTGTTAAACGGGACTAATTTTTTTGGTCTCTTGAAGTTCCGTTTATCGAGAGACTACTGTACAAACTGACAATATATGAATCATAACACTTAATCATCGCGAAAATTCTAGCATGTGTGTCTCTCTGTCGGTCTATCTGTCGCTCGAATGAGCCAGAAATGTTACGGGTGAGCCTGCGCACTACTGGGTTACTGACTCACTAGGCATTCGTGGGTGATAGGTGAGGAGGAGGGATGAGAGGAGGGAGGAGGAGGTACAGCCTGTGAGGGGAATAGACGGGGGAGAGAGAGAATATTGCGGGGAAAAGTGCGTAGGGGGAGACAGAAGGGGAGGACAGGAAGAAAATTGGGGAGGCGTGACATTGGAGTGACTTACCTACGGTACTCACCCACGGGGCAGAAACTTGGAGGCTCACTAAAAGGGTTCAACTTAAATTGAGGACGACTCAGCGAGCAATGGAACGGAAGATGATATAGGTGTTGCCTTAAGGGACAAGAATAGAGCGGAGTGGGTCAGGGAACAAATGCGTGTTAAGGACACATTAGTAGAAATTAAGAAGAAATGGTCGTGCGCAGGGCATGTAATGCGAAGGCAAGATAAGTGTTGGTCATTAAGGGTAACAAAGTGGATCCCTAGAGAAGGCAAGCGTGGTAAGGGGCGGCAGAAAGTCAGATGGGCAGATGAGATCAAGAAGTTTTCGGGGATAAGTTGGTCGGAGTTCGCACAGGACCGGGATGGGATAATTGGAGATCCGTGGGAGAGGCCTTTGCCCTGCAGTGGCGTAGATAGGCTGATGATGATGGTGATGATGGTGATGATGATATGATGATAATGGTGGTGACATTGGAGTGGAGTAATTTGAGGAGGAGCAGAAAGGGAAAGAAGTGAGAAAGAAAAAAAACGACGTTGGTGATAGCATCACTGGAGTAAAATAAGAGGGTAAGGGAAGAAGGGAGGAAGGCTAAGTGAAGCGGAAGAGGCAAGAAAGCAGCGCAAGGGGCTACAGTGAGAAAATGGAAGAGAAGAAAGAATAGGCCGAAAAAGGGTAGAAGAGAAGGGCGGAGTAGGGAGGAAAAGTGAGGATAAAAAAAAAGTGGAGCATCGATGAAGAATCCACGTGACGCCTCTACAAATTCAATCGGCTGGGCACATGCTCCAATGCATTCGGAACCGTCTACATCAACAGCAGCTTTGAAACGTTTCGGCGGACACAATATTGGCATATCCTCTCCGCAATTGACCACTTATGCTTTCGCAATCCCTACATCACAAGAAGTGTTTAGGTGTTTCAGAATTCTTATTTTTTTGTTTTTGTTTTGTTATTTCATGGCACTTTGCCATGCGCAGGGCTTCTTTTTACTTTGCAACGAATGATCTATTTGCTGTCCATCCTTCCATGCCAGTCCAGACACGATACGAGCCCGCTAACACGGTCTACCTGGCCAACTTACGTGTATTTTAATCCTTGCAAGATTGATTTGATGACGCTGCGTGCGTTAGTTCGAAGGTTAGGCTTGAACAAGAAGCAGGCGTTTCTCATCCATGACGAAGAATGCCGCCGGGAGTTGGAATAATTTGAAGCCGAGAAAAGGAATTGCGAGAGATAATTTAAGTTGTAGAATCAAAGCGGCACCGTGGTATAATCGATGCAAACGCTGCCCCGCCGCACGGGGCAGAAGAAACGTGTGACGCAAACAGTGATGAGGTCACGTGGAGTACAGGTTAAAAAATTAAAGCACTTCTACTCAACGGGAAATCTACCGGAAGTGCAGAGCAGTGATTCGCCATGGGGGCTGTGGCTTGGTTCAAACGCTCTTTGCTAGCACCGCTGACGCCATTTTCCTCTCTGTCTAACTACTGTCTTGATGAGGTTTGTTAATAGCAATTCAAATTTCCCGCCTTCGCAGTTCTCGCGTGCCTTCTCCTAGGATAACCCGCACCCTTGTTTTGTTTCTTGTTCTGCCTGTAACAGCACAAACGGTTTTTTTTTTTGCGCTTGCTTTTATCGCGCACGTGCTGCTGGAACCTTTCTGCGCCGTTTCGAACGCGGCGTGTTTTTCTTCGCCGGCAACCTTTTAGATGCAGATCATCTGATTGACTCGCCTTGTCCCTCGGGCGCCGTCGTCGTTGTTGTCGGCGTTGTCCACCCCTCTGCCATTCTCCTCGCCGCGCGAGCTGCGCTCTCCGCCGCCTCTCCGCCGCTCACCCCCTCTCCTCTCCGATAACGAACACTCTCTCGCGAGGGGCATTGGATTGGATTGGATTGGATTTGATTGGATTGGATTGACTTGGCTTGGCTTGGCTTGGATTCGGTTGGATTGGATTTGGATTGGATTGGATTAAAGTGGATTGTGTTGGATTGTGTTGCGTCATAGCCGCGGCACGTTGCGTCACAGCCGCGGCAGACGCGCTGGGCCGGCGCATGTGCAGTACTCTCTCTTCCGAGGTTCCTCTCCTTCGGGCGCGCTGCGCATATAACCGGTGTGCCGTTCTCCTGTGAAGCAACATCCACGCTTGGCTCAAACACCTAGAATCCACGCCGCTTACAAGTACGCCAACGTCGTCATCGACTGGGACCAGCTTACGCAGTCCCCCTCAACGTTATGTGCGCTATAAAACGCGTTCCCTTCGCCGCTCCGCCTATGCGTCGCATCTACACAGGGTTTCCCGCGAGGGGAGGTGGGAGTTTTTAGTTTTTTTTGCTTACTTTCGTAGAACCCAACTCAATGAGCATGAGCATTCCTAACTAAATGGACGCGGGAACTGCCGCTTAGTCACATACATTTCGCCTCAAATGTATCTGCAGTTTTCTTTGCGCTAAATAATGGGGACATGTATGACAAGAGCCAGCGGTTCCAGGAGTTTCGAACGGTTCTGCTTATATAAACCCCTTGTTGAAGTGTCCTCTTAACTTTTGGCCGTAAGACTGAAGGGAGCAGCAAGCGGGTATTTTTTCGAAGCCTCTGTTCTTGCGCGTGGCGGCGTGGGGCTCTGTTTGGGTGCGTGACGCCGCCTGACAGCGGCGGCCAGATAGCGTGACCGCGGACGAGCTACGACGACTAGCCGTGCCCCTAAAGTGCTCTGCACTTAAAAGAGATAGGGTTCCCGCTTGAGTCTTCAATTTTGGAAGACGCGTTCGAGGGGGAGATGTTATGAGTACGGCACTGTTGCATGCTCGCCGCGCAGACGTGAGCGTGCTAAACATGCTCATTGTGGAGGCCATTTGCTGTTCCCAGGGCTGCCTCCTATGGTTTCTCTATAGGTCCGTGCAACAGCGCTTTGGTTGTGGTTTATAGGACCAACAAGCGAGGACACAGGATCGTTTTTTCTACGAAAGAGCAGTGCGAACTTTGGTTGTTAGAAGGTGTTAGAAGCGTACGAAGTTGTTAGAAAGGGGCACAATGCAGAGACTCCATAGTATTTTTAAAGTTTCGACCTTACTCCATCTTCGGGACTGCTCCTAAATCTAGTATATTAGTGCAAAGCTAAGTATAAGGTTTCCTGGAAAATTCCGAGGACACCCTACATCCGAGCTCTGCCCTGTTATTGAAGGGATGAGAATAAATGTGTCCGATAAAAATCAACGCAGGAGCGAATCATTCCGGGCAAATATGTCATGCGAGCTTAGTGTAAGCAAGGCCGGACTCAGAGATGAGGGCAACAACGTCAGCCCTGTAAATAACATGTCGAGCAAAATATGCGAAGTGCCTGGGGTACCGTCCTGTTTTGCATGGGTCACTGTCTTTTGTTGAGGCGTTGCACTAAGCTGGTACGTATGCTAGCGGAACGGAGAAAGCAGGCTAACTGAAACGCTGTTCCTGCTAACGCTCAAAACTAGAGTGACACTCAAGCGATGGTTGCACCGACGCAGTGGCTTAAATTGGATGGCGTTGGATTCTAACGAAGCTATTGATCGAGAACCCTAGCTGAAGGAATGTTGATGATGAAGAAATAATCCGACGTCAGAAGCTAGCCGGCTGTGTAGCAAAGGGTGTTGAAGGTGTACAGCACAAAAATTCAAAGCTTAGATAACTGTGTAAGAAGTTTCCTTTGTATGTGGAGATCTCTCCCTCGAAGTTTCAACCATAAACGTTCAGTGTACCACATTTTAAATCAATTTTCATCATTGCACGTTTGAGAAAGGTCAAAAGGGATACATTTTCGACGTCGAATTAGCATGACGCGTCGGGCGCGTCGTCCCAAAATTCCGACGTCAAGGTTTCCGTGGCGTGGCCAAGAGGCCGTATACTGTTGGCGCGCGCTGCTCCGCGTCGTGTGCCACGTCACAGTTTTGGGACTGACGTCATGCTGCTCAGGCGCGTGCGACGAGAACAGTGACGTCAAGAGCGCCGTCCAGTCGGGGCAGCTGACTCAGTATTCATTTCGTCGAAACCAAAACTGACACGAATAAACGAGGTTTCAAATAGTTATGCGATCGACCATTTAAAGTGTCATTCTATGATTACTGGGCTGCTAAGCCCCCATAGCAGCGAAAAAAAAAACGCGAAACGTAACACGAAAAACTCCCACCTCCCCTCGCGGGAACCCCTGTGTAGATGCGACGCATAGGCGGAGCGGCGAAGGGAACGCGTTTTATAGCGCGCATAACGTTGAGGGGACTGCGTAAGCCGGTCCCAGTCGATGACGACGTTGGCGTACTTGTAAAGCGCGTGGACTCTAGGTGTTTGAGCCAAGCGTGGATGTTGCTTCGCCGGCGAACGGCACACCGGTTATATGCGCAGCGCGCCCGAAGGAGAGGAAAACCGCGGAAGAGAGAGTTACCGCACATGCGCCGGCCCCCAGCGCGTCTGCCGCGGCTATGAAGCAACGTGCCGCGGCTATGACGGCAACACAATCCAACACAATCCACTTTAATCCAATCCAATCCAAATCCAATCCAACGAATATCCAAGCCAAGCCAAGCCAATACAATCCATCCAATCAAATCCAATGCCCCTCGCGAGAGAGTGTCGTTATCGGAGAGGAGAGGGGGTGAGCGGCGGAGAGCGCAGCTCGCGCGGCGAGGAGAATGGCAGAGGGGTGGACAACGCCGAACAACGACCGACGACGCCGTAAGGCACAAGGCGAATGAATCAAGATTGAACTGCATCTAAAATTTTGTGTCAGTACTAAGTGTCAGTGGATTGAGAATACGAATTTTACTTGGCTACAAATGGGATTCGCCTGGGAAGGTGTCAGATCAGACAAATTAATTCTGAAAAGAAAATCTGAGGGTATTAAGAATTTTTCACGACTAGAGGACTAAATAAATCAGCTGCCGTGATGAACAGAGAAAATTTGAATCATGGTGGATAGGGAGAGTTCGGTAATCTGTAGTACAGCTTAGTTTGTAAAATCTGAAATAGGGAACTATCGATATCGGCGACGTGTTGTGAGCGGATGGCATGTAGGTTACATGCATTGATTTTGGAAGGAGTGAATGTCATGTGAACATAATGTGTATGGTGAGTAGACAGAAGTGGTCAGTGGCAGACGGCTGGCGCGTTGGCGGGAAACGTGAAGTGAAGTGTTCGGGAACTGAAGGGGGGGGGTTGATTAGGGGGACGCCTAAGCACTCCTCATATTGAAGTGCATGCGAAGGCATTAACATGAATTTGACGAACTGGCAATTCCATCATCGTCATAGTCATTCTTTTAGTCTCCTCTCCTGCCTGCAAATGCGCTATTGCGGGTATGGGGTACTCTCTGGGTATGTAACATATTGCTGTTTTAACAGCGGACATTCTGAAATATGGGCCGGAGTTCTTGTTCTTTAGGGATAGAGTTACGCTTAGAGGTCTATATATGACGCAAACCGGCGCCCGCAGTTTGAAGTACAGTGAGCTCTATTTATAAAGGTAGGGGTTCAAGACGTTAGACATCAACGCATGACGTTAGGCCGAACGTCCGATGTTATAAGCTGAACGTTAGGTATACCCTTAACATTGAGCTTAACGACATGTCAAGCAACGCCGCATTCATTGTATACGTACAGCTGCTGCTACCGGTGGACGGCGTTAAATTTCAAAGCGTGAGGTTATGCTTGACGTTGGGCGGTCGGATATCCGCGTCTCCTCTGCAACTCCTCACTGCTTTAACCTGCGTCACCGTTCTTGAAGGGGCCATAAAGACAAAATACAAGTTTGGTGCATTAAAAACCCTGCTTTGTCTCGATAACAATGATACAAAAAATTATCTCGAATTTGCAACAAATAAGCAAGATATTGAAGAACATATACAGCAGTGGCGACTCGCCAGGTATACTTTCCGGTGATTTCTCTATGAAGTTACCGAATATTATTTATGTGATTGGCGGCCGCAGAGCTAAGCCACCGCCAAGGAACACGACGTGGTGATTGGAGTGGGGCTTCTAGTTCCGTATGATGGTATCACTTGAATGATAACGTGCACTCATCACACTGGTAAACGTGTTTTTGTGCGGGCCCACATTACTCACTCCTGCTAAGGATATGTAACTGTGCAAAATGTGAACATTTTTGAATATTTCTTGCGTTTTCTGGGTTATAAATAACATCCTTCGTGGCCGGAATAAATCTGAGTGGGTCACAAAAGGCTCCTTTTTTTCAAACTGAACAAAGTCAATTGTATTTTGTCTTCTTGGCCTCTTAAAGAGAATGTTACCGTCGATGCGATTGAAGTGCGTAGTATTTCTTCAGAGTACGTTAACTGTACGTTGCGAACACGGCGAACACGTTGCGAATACGTTGCGAGATATGAACTTAGAACATTAATTAGCTTTCCCATCCCACTTTTCGAGCATCAGTTTTCTCTAGAGCTGAATCGCAGGGGTCACATTCAAGGCAAAATATTTCTGCTATCGCATCGCCGTAGGCGAGGGAAGTTCCCAGCCACTTTGATGCCTTTCCGTACCCAAGCGGAATGAAATGGGAACAGATGAACACTTTCCATACAACAGTCATAAAATCTGGCAACACAAATCAAATACAAGCCCCTTCAAACGCTTTGCACGCGAAAAAAAAAAAAAAAAGGCCAAGTTCGGCGCCTGTCAATGTTGATTAAGAGGTGAAAGGTCATCAGCTTGGCGAAGGCAACGTCAAGATTTTTCTCGAATTAGCTTTCACATTAATTAGCTTTCCCATCCCACTTTTCGAGCATCAGTTTTCTCTAGAGCTGAATTGCAGGGGTCACATTCAAGGCAAAATATTTCTGCTATCGCATCGCCATAGGCGAGGGAAGTTCCCAGCCACTTTGATGCCTTTCCGTACCCAAGCGGAATGAAATGGGAACAGATGAACACTTTCCATACAGCAAGTCATAAAAATCTGCAACACAAATCAAATACAAGCCCCTTCAAACGCTTTGCACGCGAAAAAAAAAAAAAAAGGCCAAGTTCGGCGCCTGTCAATGTTGATTAAGAGGTGAAAGGTCATCAGCTTGGCGAAGGCAACGTCAAGATTTTTCTCGAAATTGTGCTTTTTTCTTCTTTGAGAAGAGTAAAGGAGCCAGACAATCGTTTAGGGCCACGGCTACTTCAATTTCTTCGGCCACGCTTTTGTGACAGGTCGACGCCGCGGCTCCGAAAGTAATGATCCTTGTTGGCAACGCGCTCGAGCGCTTTTTATTGAACGCTCACGGCTCTGGAAACAACGATTCAGAAGGGTGCATGCCCTCGGCGGCGCCATTTTTTATTTGTAATTTCCTCTTTTGGTGTTTGATCAAGGCCCGTTTTTTTTATTCAGCCTTTTTTTATTTCCGAAGTTATTAAATGTTGTGGGTATTTTACCGCTTCGCTAAATTTTCCTCCTACTTAAGGTAATATCACAGCTTAGAGATTAAGGCAAATGCAGATAGTAGGTATTTTTTTGTCTTTTTTTCCCCACTGATGCATGAACAGCGTTTTAGGAAAAACCTGTGCTTACGGTTCATTAGGCCCATGTTAAAAGAGGCCGCCAAATTTCGTATGGGCGAAGCGACTTTCTTGCTTATTTCACTCGCTTCCCGGAACATTTGCGTGTGTCTCTGATGTTTTTGGAGAATATAATTTTGCTACTACGCTCGCAATTTACATGACGCTGTATTCACTGCTAATACCAATGGGCCTTTGTTTAGAGACTACGCACAACAACCTCGCTATCGTGAGATTGCCCCAGCTATGAACATGACTCTCTATTTCTGTATGATGGAAGAGTAAAAGTTAGAGACGAATAAATTTTTTTAGCAAATGCCAGTGCTGTGCCCGCATCAGGTTCAAGTACTTATAATAATGTACACCGCATATTCGTCTAACTAATTGGGGACAGTACCTTCTGAGCACAAACAAGAAATTAAGGGCACCTATGCGTGGACGTGTCAGAAAATGTCGAAGAAATGTGGCCAAGGAATGTTTCGCTATTCGTTGAGGCGACGTGACACGTAAATATTTGGAGGGTGGACGTCGGCCTTGGTAATCGTTGTGGGTGGCCGTTAATAACAGGTTTGGCTTCCAACCACAGTCAACGGGGTGGATTGGTGCGATGTTTAAGCAAACTTTCTACCTCTACCCCCCAAGGGAGGTTCGTTCTCGCGAACCGTTGGTGTCACCAGAAAAGCCCTCCAGCGAGACAAATAAAATAATTCACTGGCACCAACGGTAAATCGAACCTGGAACTAATGTGACAAACAAGCCGAGCCCGTGGTCTTACCGATTTAGCTACGAGCCCACGCGAGGGACGGGGAAGACAGGTGGTGTACTCACCAAGGCACATCTACGGGTTTACCCCCTGCGTTCTCGCTGAATGCAACGGGAAAGCGTCACGCGACCACTTCACGGCCCCGTGTAAGCGGCCCTGTGCCGCACCTTGCTCAATGTTCTAGAAGTTACAACAAAAATTAAAGGAAGCTCACACCAATGCATCGCATCTCACTTCTAGTACGCCAGATGTGCTAAAGCCTGTGGCCTCCAGTGTTCACGTAAAAATCACAGCTCCTCGTTGTCCACCCTCACGCCAAATCACGGAATACATTCAAATACTCCTTGTTTGCCAGGCCATACCTCCAAGCCCCCCAGCATCAAGATTCCTGGGCCTACATCTCGAGGCTAACACCAAAAGTGACGTATCCTTGCAGCGCCTCAAAAACAGCATTAATCAAATCATACACATGATCAGGCGAGTTGCCACCAAGAAGCGAGGCCTAAATGAATCCGGTACCTTTCGATTAATTGAAGCTTTTGTCCTCTCTAGAGTCACGTACGTCAACCTCCTGTCTTCTTCTCAACAAGGAAGACATAGAGATGCTTTATGTAATGATTAGAAAGGCGGTCGAGCAGGCCATTGGTCTTCTCATGAGTGCGTTCCACCACAGAGGCTGCTAGCACGGGGTTCCACAACACGGTGGAAGAGCTAGCTCGTCATGTGAGGGGTTCATATTTCTAAGCAAAGGGAGCATCTTTAGTTTTAGTCGCCAAGAGTCTGGGAGTACGCCAAGCGGAGTGACATTCTGGCCTGCCCAGCCAATCTGGTGAAGCATGCGGTTACCCACCGCAGTTCTGAGTCGGACCTTCTGGTTAGAAAGATGGCCTTCTATCACCTAGGGTCACCGAAAAGCACGGGCTCAAGCGCTAAACACCACCCTCGGTGGGTATCATGCAGTTATCTACACAGACGCCTCTAAACATCAAGGGCAGCAATATGCCATCATCGTGGCTACCTCCAGAACCAACCTCCTTGCGTGTACCTCGCTTAGGACCCACGAAATGACGGCAGCAGAAGAGGCAACCATCACCGTGGCTCTCACTCATCCAGGGGTTCGGAGGATAGTCACCGATTCCTAGCAAGCCTACTGGAATTACCAGTCCGGTTAGGTGTTCTGACCTGCACTGCGCGTGCTAAAAAAAACCACTCCCCAAACGGTTCCATTCAGCTCATCTGGACACCCCCTTTCTGGACACCCGCTTTGATGGAGGGCAACAAATACGCCCACCCAACAAGCCTGCGCTTTTACCTCCCGTGCTATGAAGCTGCACGAGGACAGTCACCCACTTGTCACTTTCAGGGAGATAACCCAGCATTATCGCCTTCTGAGACAGACCGTACCTTCGCCTTACCCTGACCTTTCCAGAGAACAACAAACTACCCTACGGCTCATACAAATAGGTCTCCTTCCCACAGCCTACACGTCGTCACTTAATGCATCCGAATCGCTACGACGCTGAATGTAAATTTTGCTCAGAAGTAGAAACACTCTGCCCCATAATCGGGGTGTGTGACTTTAGCCCTGAGCACCCTCTTCTCTTTCCGTCAACTACCCAACAAGAGCAATGGGAGATGCTGCTGTCCAGGCCCTCTCTACCTACCCAGCTTCAGCGGGTGGACAGAACACAGGCCGCGCGGACTGCATATGGGCCCCACAAAAGAAGGAATCACTCCCCAAGGCTGCACTCTGGGCTGTTCAGAAATCTGAACAGAAGTATTTCTTCCTCCTGCTCTCCCTTCCCTGCCGCAAATCTATGTCGCCTCCGTCCGCAGCGCAGAGAAGGAGAAGTCAGATCGTCTAAGACCGGGTTGGAGCTTTAATTTTATAAAAAAAGTTTCCACTCTTAGGCTACACCAATACAACTCAACCAAACACCGTTCAGCATCATGCATTGATTTAACCTTACCAAGAATATCTCTTTGAAGTAATAAATGGTGTGGTTAAGTGCATTTCACTTTTCTCTGGTTGTACTATTTGTAGAGCGATGTGAGTGAATTTAAGTGACGTCGCATGGGTAATCGTTATGGGTGCTGTTTACAGCTTTGCTTTCCAACCACATTCACGGGGTGGATTGGCGCGATTTTTTTCTTCTTCCGTGAGGGTTAATATCTCCATAGACACCATCCATCCGTAACTAGTTCTATACAACTAACTCCTTTAAGGTCTGCTTCACTATTATACACAAATGCAACACTGGGAAGACATCTGCTTAGGGTCAGTGTGAGAAGTCAGTTTTAAAAGCATTATGGCCTTGGCGGCTTTTATTGAATACCTTCGTAAGATCTCATGCACCACTATGAAGTGCTATACACCAAACCCAGTTAAGGTCGGCTTCACAGGGGCAATATAATCGGTATGATATAAAAATATGTAGGTTCCAGGGTCTTTATTATTATCTCAATACGACCCTATTATCCCCGTGACGCGCTATACACCGAGCTTCTTAAAGTAGGCGTCACAAGTGTACTCAAATGTACTGCTGAGAACACCTACGTCAGGGGCAATATAAGCGGCCTCTTGAGGTTGTGAACGTTCTCGGGTTTCTCATTAATACCATTTTCGGTTGCGGCGGAAATGTGACACATCAAGCGGTATGGACGGAGGGACGGGTTACCTCGTTGAGTCCACATAGAACTACAAGCAAACCTTGGTTATAACGAAGTCTTTGCGTCAGGAAATTAGCTTCGTTGTAAGCGATACTTCGTTAAAAGTCATGCCTTGAATTAGGGTCCCTAAAACACTTCGAATGAAGAGACACCTCGAATAAAGCGATTTCGTTATGACGAAGGTTTACTGTGCTACGCATTTAAAAAAAATCCCGGGCCGTCTCCACTAACGTGAACCTGGTGAGGGGTGAAGCATGCAGTGTATAAGTGTATTCTTGGCGCCTTGGCGTTTTTGCCAACGGAGATAAAAACGTTGGGAGGTAGAGGTACACAGCTTTGCTGCAACAGCCTGTAGTCTTTGAAGTACGAAGCTCTCTAGGGGAGGCTAAGGCGTTGCGCTGCTGAGCACGAGGTCGCGGGTTCGATTCCCGGCCGCGGCGGTCGCTTTTCTGATGGAGGCGAAAAGCAAAAACGCCCGTGTGTACGAGATTTCGGCGCACGTTAAAGATCCCCAGGTGGTCAAAATTAATCCGGAGCCCTCCACTACGGCGCGCCTCATCGCCTGCGTTGCGTCGGCGCGTTAAACCCTACAATCAATCAACTCTCTAGGGGAGGCGTAAACGTGTCCCAGTGTTTTTTTAGTACGCGTTACGTTCTAGCGTGAGGCGTCAACGAGTTTCCCGGTGTTTTAGTAGCGTCATTACGTAAAACGACGATAACGACGACGATCACAATGACGACGATGACAGGAGACGCCACCAGCCCCAGCCCCTAAGGGCTTCGCTCCTAATACGCTCCCGCAGGAGAGTGGCTGCCGTTTGACTGTTACGTGCGCAGGCACGCGCTGTTGTGTATTACATTCAAATGATAAGTTCCGCGAGCTTCGAAACCTCGATGTAGTTAACGGGCGCGTGGGTGATACTAAATAAAAAGTTAGGCATAAATAACCCACAGCCAAATAGTATGTGGAATAATTTTAGCAGACAGCCAACAAGGACTTCCCATTGATTACGGTTACTTGCGCAAGTAAACAGTTTTTGGTTACTCTCTCCGTTACATTTTACACTGATCGCAGAGAAAATTAACCATAAATATCATCGACTGATTATAAGTGAACAGTGGGTCTGGTTTCCAGGCATTACGTCCATGAGGGTAACTTTTACTCGATCTTGTATTAGTGAAGGGGACTGATTCATACGTTTGAAGTTAAGGTGGGGCTCAGCGTGACATGAGGTTCAGGCAATGCCTGTAAGGTTGGATCAAAAGCTGACATGGGCTTGCCTTTGTTACGTATGGGCCCGCCGACGGGCTTTCTTTCAGCCCTCCTCGTCTGTGCGGCGAAGCCACTACGTGCGCCTTTCAGACATGCCCCACCATGTCGGTGACTCATACTTTCACGTCGAGACGCACTTCAAGGACACAGAGGCCCCGCGATCGCAGCGAAGTCCTCCTCTCTCCCCTCTCTCGGACTCAACGTGCGCCGATGCTACTGACTGCTCACGAACTCTGGAAAGAGCGTTGTGTGTGTCTGTGACGTTCGTAGCGTCCGCACAAACTAGAGGGAACGCTTTTTTGACCGTTGGAGCTTTTGGGTATATACAAGCCGCCCAAGCGTTGTAGATTCATTTCTGTAAGAGCAGAGAATCAATGCTGTCGCTCTGATCGAGTCCTGCACTGCTACCTCGTCCGTCGGGGCGTTGTTCTTTGGCTTCGGCTCACCTCTCGCTATGAAGTAAACAGTTACGTTACCCTACGGCTTCTGGACTTCTTCCCGGCTGCAACAGCGGCTGGCCGCTCTTCACACCACGCTACCACACGTATGTCGGAGGCGACGGAGCTCGGCTCGGGTCGGCCCACCCGGTCGCAACAACTGGTGGCAGAGGTGGGATATCCAACACACGGACGTCAAGGCGGCTTCGGACTTCGCAGAATTCACGGCGGTCAATGGTGAGTGCAGGACTTTTCTTCACTGAGTTTTACCAGGCTTCTGAGATAGCTGGTAGGACGTGTGTTTTTGTCGCGTTGGTTATTCGCGCAAAACATTTTTGGAGCAGTGGGAAAGCAGTACTCTAGACCGGCCATGAATTTGAAGGTGTTTAAAAAAAAATCGCGCCAATCCACCCCGTGAATGTTGGTTGGAAAGCAAAGCTGTAAACAGCAACCCATAACGATTACCCATGCGACGTCACTTAAATTCACTCATCATACGCTCTACAAATAGTAACAACCAGAGAAAAAGTGAAATGCACTTAACCACACCATTTATTACTTCAGAGAGTATCTTTTGTAAGGTTAAATCAATCATGATGCATTGAACGGTGTTTGGTTGAGTTGTATGGTGTTAGCACTAAGAGTGAAACTTTTTTTTATAAATTAAAGCTCCAACCCGGTCTTAGACGATCTGACTTCTCCTTCTCTGCGCCAGCGGAACGGGATGGAGGCGACTAGATTTGCGGCAGGAAGGAGAAGAGGAGGAAGAAATACTTCTGTTCAGATTACTTGAACAGGCCCAGATTGCATCATGTGGGAGTGATTCCTTCTTTTGTCGGGCCCAATATGCAGTCCGCGCGGCCTGTGTTCTGTCCACCCGCTGAAGCTGGGTAGGTAGAGAGGGCCTGGACAGCAGCATCTCCCATTGCTCTTGTTGGGTAGTTGACGGAAAGAGAAGAGGGTGCTCAGGGCTAAAGTCACACACCCCGATTATGGGGCAGAGTGTTTCTACTTCTGAGCAAAATTTACATTCAGCGTCGTAGCGATTCGGATGCATTAAGTGACGACGTGTAGGCTGTGGGAAGGAGACCTATTTGTATGAGCCGTAGGGTAGTTTGTTGTTCTCTGGAAAGGTCAGGGTAAGGCGAAGGTACGGTCTGTCTCAGAAGGCGATAATGCTGGGTTATCTCCCTGAACGTGACAAGTGGGTGACTGTCCTCGTGCAGCTCCATAGCACGGGAGGTAAAAGCGCAGGCTTGTTGGGTGGGCGTATTTGTTGCCCTCCATCGAAGCGGGTGTCCAGAAAGGGGGTGTCCAGATGAGCTGAATGGAACCGTTTGGGGAGTGGTTTTTTTTAGCACGCGCAGTGCAGGTCAGGACACCTAACCCGACGGTATTCCAGTAGGCTTGCTAGAATCGGTGACTATCCTCGAACCCTGGATGAGTGAGAGCCACGGTGATGGTTGCCTCTTCTGCTGCCGTCATTTCGTGGGTCCTAAGCGAGGTACACGCAAGGAGGTGGGTTCTGGAGGTAGCCACGATGATGGCATATTGTGCCCTCGATGTTTAGAGGCTCTGTGTAGATAACTGCATGATACCCACCGAGGGTGGTGTTTAGCGCTTGAGCCCTTGCTTTTCGGTGACCCTAGGTGATTAGAGGCCATCTTTCTAACCAGAAGGTCCCGACTCAGAACTGCGGTTGGGTAACCGCATGCTTCACCAGATTGGCTGGGCAGGCCAGAATGTCACTTCCGCTTGCGTACTCCCAGACTCTTGGCCTGTACTAAAACTAAAGATGCTCCCTTGCTTAGAAATATGAACCCCTCACATGACGAGCTAGCTCTTCCACCGTGTTGTGGAACCCCGTGCTAAGCAGCCTCTGTGTGGACGCACTCATGAGAAGACCAATGGCCTGCTCGACCGCCTTTCTAATCATTACATAGAGCATCTCTATGTCTTCCTTGTTGAGAAGAAGACAGGAGGTTGACGTACGTGACTCTAGAGAGGACAAAAGCTTCAATTAATCGAAAGGTACCGGATTCATTTAGGCCTCGCTTCTTGGTGGCAACTCGCCTGATCATGTGTATGATTTGATTAATGCTGTTTTTGAGGCGCTGCAAGGATACGTCACTTTTGGTGTTAGCCTCGAGATGTAGGCCCAGGATCTTGATGCTGGGGCTTGGAGTGATGGCCTGGCAAACAAGGAGTATTTGAATGTATTCCTTGATTTGGCGTGAGGGTGGACAACGAGGAGCTGTGATTTTTTACGTGAACACTGGATGCCACAGGCTTTAGCACATTGGCGTACTAGAAGTGAGATGCGATGCATTGGTGTGAGCTTCCTTTAATTTTTGTAACTCTTAGAACATGAGCAAGGTGCGCACAGGGCCGCTACACGGGCGTGAGTGGTCGCGTGACGCTTTCCCGTTGCATTCAGTGAGAACGCAGGGGGTAAACCCGTAGATGTGCTTGGTGAGTACACCACCTGTCTTCCCCGTCCTCGCGTGGGCTCGTAGCTAAATCGGTAAGACAACGGGCTCTGGCTTTGTTTGTCCATTAGTTCCAGGTTCGATTCCCGGCGGTGCCAGTGAATTATTTTATTTGTTCGCTGGAGTTTTCTGGTGACACCAACGGTCGCGAAAGAACCCTTGGGGGGTAGAGGTAGAAAGCTTTGCTTTAAAACCGCCGTTGTTGGAGCTTGCAAAAGAGTTGCGCTTGAATGATACGGACGCGCTGACAAAGCCAGAGCTGGTACAGGCTATACTCGCTGTTGGGGCTGTCGATGACGAGCTGTCAGAATGCATTGAGTTTATCAATGGCAGGGAGACCGCTAAGCGTCAGGCTGCAGAGGCAGAGGCTGAGCGCAAGCTGGAGGAGCTCGAGAGGCGGAAACAGGAACGCGAGGAACGGAAGCGAGAATATAAGAAATTTTTACGAGAACACGAGGGAAAGATGCGATGGTACGCCCTCGACATCTAGCGAATCCGATGGGAAAGAAAGAAGCTCGAAAAAGAGACTACAACGGGAGAACAAGAACCTAGAGCACGAAATTCAACTCGAGCAGGAAGAAGTGAAGCCTGAGTTAGAATTGTTGCTCGAAAAAAACCTCTATTGCGTGAAAAGCACTGTGCCAGCGCTGCCAGTAGCAGACGCTCGGGAGCGCGAGTCGGAAGCGACGGTTGCGGCCAGCAGCGCGGCGGAGTGGCTAAGAGAGATAGCGGAGATAGGGCATTTCTGGAGGCTCACGACAGAGGGCAACGCAAGTCCACTGAGAGTAAGGTCCCTAGGGACCTTAACTGAGAGCGGAAATGTGTCTGTGTTAGTTACGGAGATCTCGGCAAGGTGTTCAGGTGGTTCAAATTCGCGCGAGGCCTTGGGAACGGCTACCGATCTGAGCATTAACATTTCGCGAGATAGCGAGGTTTCGCTGGAATGTGTAAACCATGAGGCTACCGAAAGGCAACGCGAGTCCGCTGAAATGGAGGTTGTTTATTCGGACGGCAGTTCAGGAATGAACGACGTTGTGGCAAAGCCGGCAGTCCAGGCACTGAACGATGTTCACGGTGCAGCTAAGCGTAGTGTCGGCGCCGCAACGGAGCGAGTCGCTAGCGTTCCACCTGAAACTCAGATACTCGATGTCAGGCAACGGCCAGCCGAACACGTAGCCATTCCGTTGTCGCCTGGGGTTGAGCCGTCTTCAGAGACCGGGCCGCCCATGCCTAAATTGGCCTTGACAGCCGGAAAGGAGAGCGAAAACACCAAGCGGTGTTCGCTTGCCGACAGTGTGGCAAACAAATGCGGCAAGAGCTCTCATGCGCGCCTGCCGCGCCTGCCGAGTGGCAGCGCCACTCGCCCGCTTTGCGCCGGGTCTCAATGGACCACGCAGCGGCCAAGAACGAAAGCGCACGCGATGCTCGAGCGGTCAAAAGTAGGGCAGTTTTCTCCGCGAGCTCGAGACACGTCTCGGAAGAAGGCCGATGTCCTCTCGACCGGTCGCAGTCGCTTTCAGAGACCGGGGGCACCTAAAGTACGGTACAAAAAGGGGAGTGGCCTGTAGACGTCTGACTTTCTCAATTTCATTGTTTTTCCTGAAGCAGGTTTCGCCCTTTACAATTACATTTTTTTTGTGAAATCACGCGAAATGTCACCTTTCAAGTTTGTGTACTTGTCTAAAGTACTGCTGGGCTAAAATATAACTAGTGTAGTTAGTTATTAGCGTATTTTATCGCAACTAAAAGCCTGGTAGAGCTTATGCGTGGATTTGTCTTCGCACTTGCCGGCGATGCGGTTGTGTCTTCCTGTCTTGTTCGGTTGCTTGCCTGACCAAGCCAGAGACGTTATTGTCCTAAGCGCGCGTGCGCGCTTTACTGCAGGCACAATAAACGTTTCTCCAATCCAAAATTGGCAAGCCACCATTCGTCCAGTAACCGGCCCGGTGAAGCTCCAGCACGGTGTCGTACAGCCCAGGCTTGGAGTGGAGCATTTGGCGAGCACTTCTCTCCGAAAGCATCCCTCCGGAAAACGGTTGAAGACCCTTATCCATCGGGATCTCGGACCCCCGGCGGAGAAGCTGTTACGTATGGGCCCGCCGACGGGCTTTCTTTCAGCACTCCTCGGCTGTGCGGCGAAGCCACTACGTGCGCCTTTCAGACAGGCCCCACCGTGTCGGTGACTCATACTTTCACGTCGAGACGCGCTTCAAGGACACAGAGGCCCCGCGATCGCAGCGGAGTCCTCCTCTCTCCCCTCTCTCGGATTCAACGTGCGCCGATGCTACTGACTGCTCACGAACTCTGGAAAGAGCGTTGTGTGTGTCTGTAACATTCGTAGCGTGTGCACCAACTAGAGGGAATGCTGTTTTGACCGTTGGCGCTTTTGGGTATAAACACGAGCCACCCAAGCGTTGTAGATTCATTCCTGTAAGAACAGAGAATCAATGCTGTCGCTCTGCTCGAGTCCTGTACTGTTACCTCGCCCGTCGGGGCGTTGTTCTTTGGCTTCCGCTCACCTCTCGCTATGAAGTAAACAGTTACGTTAGCCTACGGCTTCTGGACTTCTTCATGGATGCAACAGCGGCTGGCCACTCTTCACACCTAGCTACCACACGTATGTCGGAGGCGATGGAGCTCGGCTCGGGTCGGCCCACCCGGTCGCAAACCTTGTTTGTACCGGTGATGTGAACACGTCAAGCTGTTTTTGAGCAGCGTTTCCCTTTTAAAGCGAAGCTTTCTATGTCTTACTGATGGCGGCTGTAGTCCACTTCAAAAATCCACTGCAGAAAAACGAACTTACTCCTGTAAAGCGTACTCTGCCTCAAAAATACTCTTTCACAGGTGAAGCCTGATTTAGGCTTTCGTGTCAACAGAGGAATCTTTCACGCTTAACCATCGCCGTCGTTAGACGGAAGGGTGCATCATTTTTTTTTTCTTTCCCCTCAATCTGCACTCGCACAGAATGAAAGATAGACGTTGTACAAAATGAAAGATAGGTAGGATCAGGCAGACCTCAGTCATCATTTTTATTCAACAACTATCACTTCACAAGGCAGATAGATGGCGTGTATACAAGAAGTGCTAAGGCATCTGGGGAAGACCAGTGCATGCCAGTAAAGAGCGTCACAAGCTGAATGGCGAGACGAAGCGGTGTTGAGATGACAGAAGCAAAAAAATTAGCAGTGGCTTAGCTCGGCTATGCCAGGATATAAGTAGCGTGAGCTAAAGTTCAGCTGGTAATTCTTAGGTTTCCTGGTTGTCGAGGATTAGCTGATTATCATGCTTACTGCTGCTAGAACGATTTCCAATCCAATCCAATTCAATTTAATCCAATCAACTCCAATTCAATTGAATTCAATTAAATCCTATCAAATCCAGTCGCAGCGGCGGCGGCTCCGGCGTGTCAGCTGTGCGCTGTTAGCCGTCACTGCTCCTCGCTCATGAGCAGCACGGCTCTCCAGGAGCCACGCGGAACTGCTCAACCTCGGCCAGTGTAGCGCACGCTACAAAAAATTCTGCCATTCCACTTTGCAAAGGTGGGAAATCAGCGCGGCTGTATAGCTATACAGACAAGACTAGGGAGACGATCTACAAAACAAAACAAATCCTTGACCACTTAAGTCTGCTTGCGGGATTGTGAAGGCAAAAGCACAGCGACCATACGTAGGGCAGAACGCCGACAACACCGCTTTTTCTCGTGCTGGGGCGTATACGCGTCACCGCTATAGCGTCACCGCTATCCTAGAGGAGCAAAAAAAAATTCGGATCCTACACAGACGTAAGAATCGACGTAACGCGAAGTTTTCATCGCGGCATAGCTGGGTTGAAATGAACTGGCGTGTGACGTGTTTTTGAGGGTTATTGTGCTTGAAATAGTCGCTGACTATTCAGAACGGTGAGCCAGCTCCAAGCGCAGAGAAAGCGATGAACACAGGGACTGGGTTTCCGCAGGAGCCCCCGTACCCCGAGGCCGAGCCTTCGGGTTCGGTGCGAGGAAGTGAGCAATATTTGGTGTAACTTCGTCACTCCTTCCGACACCAACCGGCCACCACCGCCAGTAGCTAACTGGGCCCCACTGGCGGGATAAGCGGAGGCTAGCTAGAGTTATCGGGTGTAAGATAAAACCAGCGGGGCCCAATGCGGGGAAGTAGTAGCAGTAGCAGCAGTAGCAGCCCTTCCCGAGCCCGGCTGAAGAGCCACGAAAGCTTGGCTTTAAATATGCAGAGCACGCCTACGCTTTCGAAACTTAAAATATGAACACGAGAAGTTCGGCTGCCGGGCATTGCTGAGTTTAAGTGAGACTGCAACATTTTCAGTGTTTTGAAGAGTATATTCTGCGAGCATCGCGCCGGGGCCGGCGCTTGGCCGCATGGTGCCCTCCATCGTTTCGGAGACAGAGCTTGCAGTGGTAACCGTGCCGCTGGAGTGCCGCAAAGTAATTTAAAATTAATGTAATCAGATGCTTTTTACCGGGTATAATTTTAAATAGAACCCATTGCAGCCTAATTTCGTTTATGACATAGGTCTTTCATTGTTTTTTAAGATTCTAGCGTAAATTTTGGCTACTTTATGTAGTTAGGTGACGCGATGTTGGTGCTAGCGTCAGTCCTGGTGGGAGATGCGCTTTAGTGTTATTGCTTCAGTTCCGGGCGCGGCTGGAGGCCCGGTCTGCCGAGCACCGTCTGAGCAACGACGGGAGGAGAACGATCTCAGTGCGCATGCGCGGCGCTTGGTGAAATCACGTATCCTTTCTCTGTTCGCCGTAGTATCAGTCAGCGTGCCGGTAAGCCTCCTCCGTGTCGATAAGCCGGTAAGCCCGTAACCCTCACAAACTGGGACGACTTCCCAAAGATCCGAGAGTCGAGCGATGAACCAAATAGCATTGAGAATATAACAGGCATAGACCAATGGGTCGAACAGCTGTTGAAAGATGTGAAAGCCGCTACAAAAAAACTGGATCTGGAAATACCGTCCGAAGCTGTTGACCCACACGTTAACCATCTGTGGGAAGCCTACAAAACCATACAAACAAGATGACCAACAAGCAAAAGCAACCGAAAACTGAAACTTGAACTATCTAAACTTGATAAAGACGTACAAAGGCATTCAACGCGCTTATCTCAAGATCAATGGGACCAAATCTGTGATCAAATGAAAGGAATCATGAGTATGAGGAAAAAATGGCAGCTCCTCAGACACCTGCTCGAACCAGATCAGAGCAAAACTGACCAAAGACACAGACTGACTAAAATAACCCAAGGTTTCCCAGGTACTGACGGAGACTTGATAGAACAAGTCAGAAAAACCTACCTCTCCTTTGGAACTCAAAAATCCCTCCCCCAGTATGGCGGGCAACCAAATCCGGTAATGGACAGGGAAATAACGGAGGCAGAGGTGCGCGCGGCAATACGTAAACTTCGCTCAGGGTCAGCCCCGGACCCAGACCAAATAACCTACAAGATGTTGAAGAATCTAAATTACGAGTCTATTACTAACATCACGAAGGTTTTTAATCAGTGTTGGAAAGAAGGCGTCATCCCGTAGACGATGAAACACGCAAAAGTTGTATTTATTCCGGAACCGGGCAAACCCTTAACTCTCGAACACTTAAGACCAATCTCTTTAACCTCGTGCTTGGAAAGCTAATGGAGCATATCATTCCAGTAAGACTGACGCAGCACATACAAGACACACAGCAGGTCCCACACACAATGATAGGCTTCACGGCAGGACTGTCTACGCAAGATATTCTGCTCCAGCTATCTCATGATAATATAACTCCTTCAGATAGCCTAGACACGGCGGCAATCCTGGCACTAGATCTTGCCAAGGCTTTTGACAATATCACCCACGCTGCCATCATTGAAGGGCTAGAATCAACTAACCCAAGAACCTGCACATACAACTACATCAGGAACTTCCTTACAAACAGAACTGCATTACTTAACATAGGAAGCGTCACCTGGAACACTATTTTACTTTCAGACAAGGGCACACCGCAAGGGGCAGTGCTCTCCCCGCTCCTATTTACCTGGCAATATTGAACATTCCCAAAAAGCTAAGTCTGATCCCTGACCTGAATTTTAGTCTGTATGCAGATGAGAGGCGGTAGCGACGCATACATAGAGGAGACTCTGCAGAAGGCCTCACAGGTTGTAAGAGAAGAAGCAAAGAAGGCAGGATTATCATGTTCACCAGATAAACCTGAACTCCTTCTAATCCCCCTAAACGAAGTAAACAGCAACTCCCCGACATTAAAATACACATTAATAACAATCGGATTGCAGAGGTCTCATCAGTAAAAATCCTAGGCCTCCAAATCCAGAACAACAGGGCAAACACTTAATTCCTCCAGACAATCGAGAGACATATCAACCAAACAATCGGTCTGATACGCCGAATTTCAAACAGACGCAAAGGTTTGAAAGAAGATGAGAGGATTAGGCTGCTAAAAGCGTTTGTGATGAGCAGAATAAAATATTCTTTACCATATCTAAACCCAAGCACTGCAGAACTGAAGAAAGTGAATCAGCTAATAAGAAAATATATAAAACCGCACTGCACCTGGCCCAGTGCACATCCACAGTCAGACTCGACGGACTAGGAGTGTACAATAAAGCGGAAGAACTTATTGAAGCCCACCTGTTAAATCAATACGGCCGATTATCCAAAACCCCTACAGGAGTACACATCCTGCATAACTTAGGTATCAAACATCCTGCTAAACAAACTGGCGCACTCCCGATACCGCATGACACGCACGCAAACCTGATCATTAGACCAATCCCAAGAAAAATGCATCCCGTACACCACGTAGAGCGAAGGGAAAAAAGAGCTCGAGCTCTTCAGACAAAATTTGGAAGGAAGCCCAACGTCGTGTATGTTGATGCAACTGAGTATAGACACCACGAGGCCTTCGCGATCGCCACAGTAAAAGCCCGGATGGTCCCCTTTAGATACTGCAACTGTCAAGACCCTCAGTCTTGAGAGGCGGCAATAGCCATAGCATATTCACTGCAACCCAAACCACCCCAACCACAGTAATATCAGATTCTAAAACCGCAATTCAAAGTTTTGCTGCCGCCTTAATCTCCAAAGCAGCACTCAAAATTTTGAACCGAAATCCCCCCTTGTCCCACGTAGAACTTGTCTAGACACCGGCGCACTCTGGCTTCGACAGAAACGAGGCAGCTCACGAAATGGCCCGAGGCCTCACCATCCGGGCTGGAGCTAGCTTGTATCCAAACCACGGAGCCAGATCTGCAAGGGACAGACTAGTGTCTTACAATGACATCACGCAACATTACCACCTCTGCCGCCGGGTCTACCCTCCAGCGGAAAAAAACCTAACTAAACTTGCTCCACGTCTGGCGCCTCCTACAGACAAACACGTCCCCCAATTCCCGCAAACTAACCCACATTCACCCGTCAATATACCCCACACCTGACTGCCCCCTACGCGGCGCCCCACCAAGCTACCCCACATGATATGGGCCTGCCCTCAAAATAGCTTTCCCTCCATCACATCCGAGGAGCAGTGGGAGGAGGCACTGCGTGGTCCGGACCCGGGCGTGCAAACCACCCTGGTCACCCGAGCTACCGAGGTCGCCGCTCGGCTCATGCCTGTGGCCACGAGTATCCTCTGACCTAAGGAGATACTCAATAAAATGTTTTCTCTCTCTCTATCTTTCTCCAGGCTTTTGTTCTCGCTGGGCCCAATTACAGCTTCAGGTGGGCGATCTCTTGTGGCTGCCGCGTCATAGCTTCCGGTTGCCGGTGATGACGTCTTTTCAAAGGCTCTTTGTGAGCACAGCTGATAACCACGACCGCTGCGGACGGCTAGCGCCCACAGAAAATGACTAAACGAGCTTAGCAACACTAGTGCGTTAAAAACTTGTGCTTTTGTTGCAAAGGTAGCGTGGGTTACAGGACGTGTTATATATCTCTTTTGCTTTCGTTTCGCGCAGCTCCACATCAGATGAGCCATTTTCGACCAGTGATATTCCGACATTGATTTATCAATATTAATATCTGTTCAGTTTCTATTAATCCATGATTGTAATTTATTGTTTTTTTTAACTGTACATGCAAAGAAAGTTCTCGAACGGTTTTGTTCAGTCATGTTTTGTTCATAGTAGCCTTATCGCACTGCCTACTCTCTGGTCCAGAACACAGGATTATGTTCTGTTCCGGGCTACTGCTAAAAGGGTTTGGCTCGTAGGGTGCCGTGGCGCAGTGGTAGTGTACTGGGTCGTGGCGATAACGCTCTGGGTTCGGGTCACAGCAGTTCTGTAGCTCCTTTTTCAAGTAACTTTTTTGCTTGTAACCTGCTCTCTTAAGTCCATTCTACGCAATTATTTATGTAAATAAGTAGGGATTGGTATCTTTGAAGTTGCTCTAAACGAATAAGGATCAACTATACCAGTGGTACGGTCCACAGAAAAAAAAAACCTGAACATCACCCTGTGGTCTTGCCCACAGAAAAATGCTTCCCATTAGCCCTGCGTTGATGATCATCATCATCCACGGGTCCGCAGAATAGGCACTGACTTTCCCGTATTTCCGTATGCGTTGCCCAAGAAGTAGAAATAGAGCATATCGGTAACACGAACCACGCGTTGTTGTCCTTCCGTAAGCGGAATGAATAAATGCTGGTCACGACCCTCGGCTAGATAAGATGGTTGCTGTAAAAGGAAGCAGAAAATGATAGGGACCACTGGTGATAAAAAGAAATGCATAAATTGCACCTTCAAGAATTAAAAAAATAAATCGGTGTTACAAGACAAAAAGATAAGAAATTTCCACAATTCACAATGTGTGACACGGAACTGCATGCGGAAAAGGCAGGAGGACTTGTATGTAGGCTGAACCATTTATCAAATACAACTTATCCCAAACTTTGCGCTCTCGACACCTCATTCTGCGCTTTGACATTTTCTTCACCTTCTCGTATACACTACCATCAAGTGGAAGCAGCACCAGCTACTGGGACGATTCCGCGAATACTTTCAACTCGTTTTTCCCGACTGCACCGTAATGCGTGCTTGGCGTTTTCGCAGGTTGACAGCAGTTTTGTGCGCCTACTCACAGCAGTCCTATATGCCAGGCAACATTTGGAAACGCCGCAAAAGCTGTGAGTTTGTTTTCACCACCCAACGTGTTGCAAATGGCATCCCCGCCGGAGGCGCAGTACAAAGGCGTGACAAACATTCGCGGGAAAGGTGCGGCCGCGGTAACGCGCTATCCTAGTTTCATAATTTTAGCACGGGACGCGTTTGTGTAGATGCAAAAAAAAGTAACGATATCTCCCTGAGGACATGGGTGTTCAGCAAAAAAAGATCAGGAAATCGTAACCAGGCAGAAGAAACTGTAGGTAGCAGATGTAGCTGTGTATGTGCGTGTGCGTGTGGAGGGGGGAGGGGCATACGAACCTAACAAAACTGATTATTCACCGACGTCGCAGTCGCGGACGGGCCTTTCTCAAGACAGAAAGGTTCCCAAACAGAAGTGTCTTGAGAGAGGTCGTCCTCCATCCTGTATGGCATCGGACTTATATCGCAAGGTCGTGGGTTCGGGTCGCATCCGTGGGATCATGCTTTCATTCACTTTCCGTTTTGTTTCAAACATTTCGACAAGTATATCTGTTGCGTGTGCGTGCGTGTGTGCGTGTGCGCGTGTGCGGGCGTGCGTGTTTGCGTGTTTGCGTGTGTGTGCGTGTGTGTGTGTGTGTGCGTGTGCATGTGTGTATGTGTGTGCTTGTGTGTGCGTGCGTGTGCGTGTGTGTGCGTGCGTGTGTGTCTGCGTGTGTGCGTGGGAGCATGTGCGTGTGCGTGAGCGTGTGCGTGCGTGTGTGTGCGCGTGTGTGCGTGCGTGCGTGCGTGTGTGTGTGCGTGTGTGTGTGTGTGTGCGTGTGTGTGTGTGAGTGAGTGTGTGTGTGTTTCATCATAAAGGTAAAAGAGTTATCTTTCCTTCCCGATTACGTTTTTGTCACGTCAGGCTGACGATGGTTTATTCTCAAAATACTGCGTTTTAAGAGTAAGGGAAAAAAAGCCGGTTTCAAATATTTACATGCTTTAGCTGAACAAAGCTCGTAGCAAATTTGTCGCTTTTTGCCAAAACCATTCGTCATGGCAACATTGTAAACAATACTTTTGCTATTCTGTGATGAAGCTGCCTTACAAACAGCGACGCCAATCATGGTCTTTTTTGGGCTTGGGGGAACCTGGCTTGCGGCATTTTGCTTCTGTGAGCTGCTCTAAAAAAGGGGGAGAAACATGTGCTCGTTTCTTCAAAATGGCCGAAATTAGCGCCCTACCGCACCGTTGTTTCACTGAACGATGTCTGTCTGTGGGCTTCGTTCATATTCCTGTTCAGCGCACTAGGAAGGTGCACAGCGCCAGAATAACGAAACAGCGCTTCTTGTAAAACACGTGTGGGAGCTCGTTTAAGTTATGTTGAAGTACAACTATAGTATCGTGCGCTCGAGCGCACAAATGTCGCGAATTTTTTCCGCAAAAAAGTGTCCGGCGTTTTCTTTTTCTCGCAAAAAATTAAACTACAACCGTTCTCAAATGCATTAAAACATCATAACGTTTCTCTCTTTTTAATGGCCCTTAAGGCTTCACATTTGCGCATTGCTGTTTTCGTAAATCGGAAGTGCACAGAAACAATTCCACGACTTTTTTTAGAAACGCAGGGGTTCAGATTGGTGCGTTAGGGTTAATTTCTGTCTATTCACGTTCGTTCCGACATAACTGTAACAGTCTCTGCACGTGGCTGCCGCTCGCGTTCGGTATTATGCGGCGCGCGTCATTACTCCCGACACGGGGCTAATGTGGTTGGTAGCAACTCGTGAGCGTGCGTGCGCCATACTATATATATATATATATATATATATATATATATTATTATATATAGTCATATCTTATATATATATATATATATATATAAGCACTTGCCACAAATGGATCAATGAAGGACCGGCCTGCCTTTCTGCATTTGTCGTCTACAAACTTAGTGTAGTTTTTTATACAAGGTGAAATACGTAGCGCCGGCATGGTCGTTGGATAAATTAAGTTTCTTCCAAAGGAGAAAATGCGTGCTATACGCAAACAGCTTTCTCTGCTATATGTTATCATTATTTGGAACCGTTAAAACGCGAGGTTTCCGCTATAGGTTCTATTCACTGTCGAGGCACGCATACAGGTGACCTTGTGAGAGCGCCGCCGCTGGTTACGTCGGGTTCCGCGGGATGGCGGCACTATTTCCGTGCTAAGCACATAATCTGTGTTGAACGTTCCAGACCCCACCGTTCTACCCCACCGATCGCGAAGTAACGCCTCGATTCCAATGAGAATGCGATTAATAACATCTCTGTTGACACCACCGTTGAGAATCGGGTTGAAGCGGAACAGACGACGCACGCCAACGTGTTTTTTTCTGCGGCGTACGGGCGTAGTGGCATAAGCTGCGGCATGTTCGTTACGCTTTGGCCATGTCCGTGGACGTTTCCAGTGTTGCCAAGCGAAGAAATTGGCACCTAAGCTGCTCAGTGAATACCACCTATACGCGCCCTCACAATCTGACTATTATCCCAGGCCCCACGTTCGGATATGTTCTAGGTGGTCTACAGCAAAGGTAGGGATGTGTACAGCAAAATCTACCTTTGGTGTATCGCTTATTCGATGGCTGAAAGCAGCAAGAACGAACCCAAATATTCGCGCAGGAATTCCGCGTGAAATAATATGAAACCACGAGACGGGCCCGTGGAAACATGCTCGTCGAATAACATTTGGGTGTTGAATTCCCCGAGGCTACTCCGGTGCTATGAGGTGCACCGCATTGCAGTGAAATCTCGTTGATACGTTTTTCGCGGGAAGGAGGAAAATAAAACGTATTATCCGTAAATCGTATTATTCAAATAGGTTAAAAAAAGAAGGACAATATGCAAGCTCCGTTAGCAACTCACTTTCATGGAGCAACATTGAAGTAACTGCAAATTTGTGCGACCATTTCTTCTTTTAAATGTCCAGGAGTAAATTTTTCTAAAACGTTCAAAAAGAAGCTGCCGGTTGCTTTGGCAGACACTGCCTTGTACAACAATACTTATCATGCCGTAAATCGGTGAAGGCAGCCTCCAGATGCTTGAAAGTTTTGAATATCCAAGGAGAGCGCGACGTTGTCAAGTGTATCGCGTATAAGACTGACCGGTCGAAGTTCACTCTTGTCGCCCTAACTTCCTTGAACCATGTAAGAATGATGTTTTCCATTTACTCCTGCTTCGCACCTCGCGTTTGTGTTACACCAGGTCCAAAACCTTGCAGCTTCTTCAGAAGTTACTCTTGCTGACCGACAATAGTGTTGAGCGTTGACACCTGCAAAGCGAGCTCGCTTGCAAATTCCACGCGCTTCCTCTTCGGGTTTTCTTCGAATTGGCGCACAATGTCCACTTGCACCTTGCATTTCTTTGAGGTTGTCACAAGCCTAAAATTACGGCCTTGCATAGCAACAAGGCAAAAAAAGAACAAATCACTGCGGGGGAAGCACGGTCCATGGGAGAAGTCGGGAAGGGAAGTCGCACCTGCCGCAAGAATTGCGCGTCTTCTTCCTTTGTTATGATACGATTTGCTACACGGCGGGGTGCATCGCCTTACTTATCGTCAGCCTTGCACGGAACGGCCACGCATTGCAGTAACGTTTTTGCCGCAGAGCCGGCGCTTCCGCTCCCTCGTTGTCTCGGCAATGTGCAGGTCGTGGCTTGTTGGAATGCGGTTTGAGCGAGTATAACTAAGCATAAACGCAAGATTACTAGAAATGTCGGTCGAAATCCGCTTCCGCGATCGTGTTATCCGATTTTCGGCAAAAATGTGATCGTAATAAACGCATGAAAATGCATTATAGAAATAATGCAGGGACGTTGGCCGGGAACGAAAAGAAAAATGTATTAGGCCGAAAAACGTAATAATCGGAATCATATCAACGAGATTCCACTGTTTATGTTTATGTCAAGAAATGTACGTTTCTTTATTGAACGGTTACAAGATTAGTTCTTTCACTAGATTTGTATAATGATCCACCTTTCTCTTTTTTTTTTCTTTTTTACTCTGACCTGTTAAATCACACTTGCATCTTTTAGTTTTTTTCTCTTCCCTTTGCATTTTTGTGCAAAGCACTTCTGTATGTTTACCCTTTATGTGTATTTTTACTCTCAATGTAACAATTTGTGTACTCCCCCACTCCTGCTTCGGCCACCCATGACCTGCAGTATTGAATAAATAAATAAAAAAAATAAACAGTCAAAGGCCGGCAGAGCAATTTAGACCACATGGGGTTCTTACATGCGTCTCAGTCGCCACATACGAAGTTTTTGTTTTTTATCTACGTCAGAAAAGCGACCGCCGGGTGCGGTGATCAAACACGCATCCTTGGCGGGGGTCAACAGCCAACGGCTCACCCGCCGAGCAGCTTTTGAGGGTCACACTTTTCAACTATTTACACTTTCCAGGGGCGCTTTTCTAGAAGGCCCGAGTTATGCCTGCTCCCAAGTTTCCAGCTGCGTGGGTTTAAAGTAGTGATAGTGGACCATCCGTTACTCCTCGAGCGAAACCGGTGCAATCGCGTGCAGCGCACGCCTGGCTTACTCAGCGCACCGTGTCGGGGCCGCTTACGATGAAGGCGTTGAAAGAAATGCAAGGGGGGAAAGCACATGGTGAGGATCAGATAACAGGAGACGTCTCGAAGGATGGCGGGCAAATTGTACTAGAAAAACTGGCGAACCTGTATATGCAATGCCTAATTACCGCGAGGGTACCGGAATCTTGTAAGAACGCGATCATCCTCCTAATCCATGAGAAAGGTGACATGAATGACTTGAAAAATTACATGCTGATCAGCTTACTGTCAGTTGTTTAGAATGTAGTTACCAAGGTATTCGCTGACAGAATTTTTGCCACCTTAGATTTCAGTCAACCTAATGAACAAGCAGTGTTACGTAAAGGCTATTCAACAATGAATCATATTCACACGATCAATCAGGTGATAGAGAAATGCGCGGAGTATACTCAACCCCCGTATATAGACTTCATACATTATGAGAAAGCATTTGACTCGGTCGAAATCTGAGCAGCTATTCAGGCATTGCGGAATAGGGTGTAGACGAGCATTACGTAAGAATACTAGATGATATCTACAGTGGGTCCACAGCTATCATCGTCCTACTCAAGGGAAGCAGTAAAATACCTATAAGGAAGGGCGTTGGACAAGGAGATACAATCTCTCTAATGTTATTCCCAGCATGTTTACAAGAGGTATTCAGAACATTGGATTGGGAACAGGTGGGCGTAAGAATTAATGGATAATATTTCAGTAACTTCAGATTTGCTGATGATGTTGCCTTGCTAAGTAACTCGGCGGACGAACTGCAAGGCATGATTACCGCACTGGAAGAAGCAGAGTGGAATCGTCGGCCTGAAAATTAATATGCAGAAAACAAAAGTAACGCTCAATAACCTCGGGACAGCACAGCGGTTTGGATAGGTGGCGAGGCTGTGGAAGTGGTAAGCGAATATATATACCTAGGCCAAGTACAGTAAAGCCCGCTTATATCGAACACGGGTATACCGAATTATTGCCTATATCGAACCCTTGTATAATTCTGGTAAAAAGTACATGACTTTAAAACTTTTTATATCGAACTCGATTTTGCTCAAAATGGATATATCGAACTCTCCCGCGCGAGATTTTCGCTGTCCTTAGGCATGCGGCAGGCTTTCCCGCAATACTTCGGCGTGCAGCTGTGCCGCAGGTGTCGCTGGCCACTCCCGCGCGAGCTCGGGCGCGTCCAAACTGGCTGTGGCAGAGTGAACCAGCTCCACGCATGCATGCCGTTGGAGACGAAAGCGCCACATTGGGTGCTGCGGGCGGCGGTGTCACCGTACTTCAAGTCCGCGCCACTCGCTGCCCGCGCTTGCTCTGTTCGCTAAATTCGCCGTAATTCATTTGAATCCATGCGTGTCTCCACTCTGTCGAAGACACCGAGGACTCCGTGCCGCTTCCGAGCACGAGCGAAGCCGTCGCTGCCGTGGACCTGCTACGGCGATACTGCAGTGCCATTGAGGGCAGCGCTCTTGTGTTTGTCGACTGTTTAGATACCGTGGAGCAAGCAGTCACCAGCAACGCGTTGTGCTCCAAAAAGCAGGCTACACTCACGCAGCTCTTCCGCCCCAATAAATTAACGTTTTCTTTCCGAGAAAGGGTCGTATCAATAGGGAACTGCAGGGTGGTAAGAGCTTAGCGTTAGCTCGTGACTCCGTCGGCACGATTGCTCTCATATGTTTTTTTTTTTGCTTCACTTTCTATATCGAATTTTCGCTATATCGAACTATATTACAATCATCGCGCTGTTCGATATAAGCGGGCTTTACTGTATTGATAGGGGATCCCAGCCATGAGAAAAAATTACCAGAAGGATAAGAATGGGGTGGATTGCATTCGGTAGGCATTCTCCGATAATGAATCGCAGCCTACCATTGTCCCTGAAGAAGAAAGTATATGACAGCTGCATATTACCGGCACTCACCGGCTGGGCAGAAACTTGGAGGCTCACTAAAAGGATTTAACAAATTGAGGACGGCTCAGCGAGCAATCGAACGGAAGATGATAGGTGTGACATTTAAGGACAAGAAGAGAGCGGAGTGGATCAGGGAACAAAGGCGTGTGAAGGTAATATAATCAAAAATTAAGAAGAAATGGGTGTGGGCAGGGCATGTAATGCGAAGGCTGGATAACCGTTGCTCATTAAGGATCCCTAAGGAACCGGAGTGGATTCCTAGAGGAGGCAAGCGTGGCAGGGGCGGCAGAAAGTAAGATGAGCAGGTGAGATAAAATTTGCGGGGATAAGTTGGTCGCAGTTAGCACAGGACCGGGATGATTGGAGATCCATGGGAGAGGCCTTTGCCCTGCACTGGGCGTAGATAGGCTGGTAATGATGATGATGATGATGTTGATGACGTTGATAAAGTGCGACTTGTGATATCAGCCGAATGCAGCGCCATCTGAAATCACTCTGAAATACTCATTCCCTAGCATAAACTACACAGACCCACTACTACTTAGATATCCCAGCCTGGCTGTTGGCCACTCCCGCCGCGGGGCGGCATGTTTTGTAGCGAAAGCTTCACTACGCTTCCTCGGGCAGTCTTCGCGGGGGACCAGTTCTGCCCTTGAGCGCTAGAGGTCAAACCACACCCCCTTCCGCAAGCGCCCGGCACGGAGCAGCCGGCCGATAACGGGGAGAGATAGGCGGCAGGGGAGAGATAGGCGAGGAGGGAAAGGAGACGTGCGCGGGACCCGTGCGCGGAACATGGCGCAGGAAGGCGAGGAGACCCGCCGCCGCAGCAATAAGCAACGACGGCCACGAGGCGCAGAACCGTGTGCGATAGAGGAAGATAACATTCCGCTGTGGTCCCTCGTGCAGCGACGAGGATTAAACAACGCCGGGAGGCGAAAAAGAAGAAAAACGCTACAGTTGCCCACAGCTTCGCTACCTTCAAGTTTTACGCATTAGTGTGAGCTTCCTTCATTTTAAATGCAGAGCATTTCTTTAACTCACGATGTTATGCGTCCGTAACTCGGCGTCCACAGCCAGCCAGCACGTGCGCCCCTCCCCCGCTCTTCCTCGCTCTCAACAACAGGTGCGGGCGCGCATGCGCGTGCTCCGGTGCTGAAAGAGGCGTTGCAGCAGCAGGTGCTACCTCCTCTCCCTTTACTGCGCGTGCTACGGATATATGGATATACTCGTTGCCCGAGCGAAGGATCCGCGGCCCGACGTTGACGTTTGGCCGCGGCTTCTCGTGCACGAAGTTCGGCGTCGGCAGCGCGCTTCAGACGCTTGCGTTCGGCGTCGGCAGCGCGCCGTCTCGCCGCCTTGTCTTCTGCCGCCGTCGATGAAGAGGATGGCACGATGTCTTGAACTGGTACTGCAACGCTGACGTTGGCTCGCGTCGCGGTACTGGTTGAAGGTGTTGCTTCCATCGCTTATGAACTTCGACGATGGCGCACTGCCCTCCTGAGAGGGATAATAAGAAAGAAAGGAAAAGAATAATAATAAAGATCCAACCGATTGCCCCGCAGAGAGGGTGGGGTGCAAACGATGGCAATAAATAACACGTTACGTACTTACGTCTCTCGTCTCTCTCTCTCTCTCTCTCTCTCTCTCTCTCTCTCTCTCTCTCTCTCTCTCTCTCGTCTCGCAACCCAACTACCCAACCCCTACGACAACAACAACTACAACTACCACCGCCAACTACCACAACCTACGCCACGTGACCACCCCCAATGCTCTGCATTTACTCGTGTCCCTCGCGCGGGGGCATGCGACGGAGGTTTTTTTTTTTCCCTCGGTGTTCTGTTCTTCCACTGAACAATGTTTGCTTCGTGGCTTGAGCACAGACCCAGTGCAGCTCTGCGAAAGCACAAACGAAATAAAGGGGTTCACTGTGGCGTATGGAACCCGCCCTGCTCCCTACCGTATAATATCGCTTGTGTTTGCGGCTTGGTTGAGTGTGCACGGCGAGCGCTTATCAGAAATCATCCCAATCCAGATTGTCAAGAGTGTGTTTGAGCATTGGCGAGTGCGTTTTAGACGTCGAAGTTGTGTAATTTGTCATCGACTGTGTTTTCACCGAGTATGAAGCAGGCTCCCATGGGAAAATCGTGTCGTCTTGGCCGCTCCTATCGGCTCGGACAAGACGAAACCCCAGTACGGGCCGAACATCCCCGCGACGGTGTCAACATTGGCTCACGGTGGCCCGGTAACTTGGTTTTTGTTTGGTGATAACTTCTTGTCGCTGCTAGCGGGCTTCAAATGACGACTTCGTGGCTACGACGCTACGTCATCGGCAAGGTCAACGTCATGGGTGAGTGTGGCTTCGGTCGCTACACCACGCCGACGAGTGGGCTGGGTGTGTTTGATTAACATTAGAACTCGGAGAAAACTCGGGAATGGTTTTGCATGACCTGAGTTGCACTCGTTACGCTTGTGGCGGCTCCTGCTTCGGCGTGGTTTATGTTAATGGTCGCCGTAGCAGGCATATTTCTACCCCGACAGATATTTTAAACAGAGGAGGAACTTGAACTTCTTTTTATCTTTGCAAAATTACCGATAAAGACGTGCCCGAATTTGTCCACCGTTTAAAAGATCTGTCGGGATAGAAATATGCCTGCTACGGCGACCTTGAATAAAAGAGTACTTTGCATCGGTTATGCAGTCATCTGGCGACCAACCCCGTTTGCGACGACTTCGAGGCGGCTTTCGCTCGATGTCTGTCGAGGAGCAAGTGTTGTGTGCGCTGCGGTTTTACGCGACGGGCAGCTTCCACAGAAAGCGTTGGTAACGACCGCACCATCGACCGTAACCAGTCGATAGTCAGCTGGTGTGTGCGCATTATCATCCCTGGAAACGTGTTTCCCTTACCTCGCCTTTCTTGTAAGTTGTTCGGCGGAAGAGGCTTGTGTAGGGTCTGCCGTCTGCAGTCCGACTGTGCGCTTAGGTTATCGTCTGCTCGCAAAACCATTTCTAACAAGGCGTTGCATGACCGTGTGTTTCATTTATCGTCAGCCTGGCAGAGGCGTTGCGTATCGCACATTTTTTTGTGAAAACGTAAATGGCATGATAACTCATACGTATGTAACAGCTTGTGTTTGGCCTCAATAAACTGTGCATGGCGCCATTCTGGTACGGTGTCAGCCGGCAGCACCACCAGTCCCGGGAACCGGCCCTAAAAGAGACTATCGCTGGTTCTAATCTTGTACAGGGCCGTGTATGTGTGTGCGTGTGTGTGCCTTGAACTTCCAAGGATCGGCGACGGGACCCTTCCGGGACACCCCCCCCTTTCTGATAAATGCACTGCTGAGAACGCCTCTTCCGGGGCAATATAAGGGGCCTTATTTTAAGTTGTGAACGCTCTCGGGTTTAGCATTAATATCATTTTCGGGTGCGGCGAAATTGTGACACATCAAGCGTTATGGATGGAGGGACGGGTTGCCTCGTTGAGTGCACATAGAAGACAAATAAACCCTGTTTATAACGAAGTCTTTGGGACAGAAAATTCCCTTCGTTGTAAGCGATAATTCCTTAAAAGCCATGCCGTGCATTGGGGTCCATGAAACACTTCGAATGAAGCAAGACCTTGTAACCAGGAAGGTTTGCTGTGCTATGCATTTCAAAATAGGCACCCGCAGGAGAGTTGTTGCCGCTTGACTGTTCGGTGCGCAGGCCCGCGCTGCTGCGTAATAAGAGCCAAATGATAAGCTCGGCGAGCTTTGAGACGTCGGTGTTGCATGGGGGCGTGCGGGTTATACTAAATTAAACGTTAGGCGTAAGTAACCAACAGCCAAATAGTATGTGGAATGATTTTAGCAGCCACCCAACAAGGTCTCCACATTGATTACGGCTACTTGGGCTAGTCAGCAGTATTCGGTTACTCTCTCGATTAAATTTTACATGAATCACTGCAAAAATTTGCCATAAATATTGAGACGAGGTAGACGCGATTAGAATTAGCTATATTTACACTATTTACAAAGGGGAAACATCGGAGACACAGCAGATGACGATTTTAGCTCCTCCCGGGCTTCACACTGATCGTCGTCTTTCTCGTCCTCCACGATTGGCCACATGAAGTGCAGGGGGATTTCTCCTCATAGCAGTTGCTTCACCACTTCGACAAGAAAGGCTGCACAGTAACAATATCATGGACCGATAATAGGTGAATAGTGGGTCTGGTTTCCAGGCATTACGTCCATGAGGGTAACTTTTACTCCACCTTGGATTAGCGAAGGCAACGGATTCATATCACTCTGCCTCAAAAACACTCTTTCACAGGTGAAGCCTGATTTAGGCTTTCGTGTCAACAGAGGAATCTTTCACGCTTAACCATCGCCGTCGTTAGACGGAGGGGTGCATCATTTTTTCTCTTTGCCCTCAATCTGCACTCGCACAGAATGAAAGATAGACGTTGTACAAAATGAAAGATAGGTAGGATCAGGCAGACCTCAGTCATCATTATTCTTCAACAACTATCACTTCACAAGGCAGATAGATCGCGTGCATAGAAGAAGTACTAAAGCATGTGGGGAAGACCAGTGCGTGCCAGTAAACAGCGTCACAAGCTGAATGGGGAGACGAAGCGGTGTTGAGACGACACACGCAAAAAAAAGTAGCAGTGGCTTATATCGGCTATGCCAGGATATAAGTAGCGTGAGCTAAGGTTCAGCTGGTAATTCTTCGGTTTCCTGGTTGTCTAGGATTAGCTGATTATTATGCTTACTGCTGCTAAATCGATTTCCAATCCAATCCAGTCGTGGCGGCGGCGTCTCCGGCGCTCCAGCTCTGTGCGCCGTGAGACGTCACTGCTCCTCTCGCATGCGCAGCACGGCTCTCCAGGAGCCACGCAAAACTGCTCAACCTCGGCCAGTGTAGCGCACGCTGCAAAAATTTCTGCCATTACCCTTTGCGAAGGTGGGAAATCAGCGAGGCTGTATAACTATACAGAGAAGACTATGGAGACGATCTACAAAACAAAACAAATCCTTGACCACTTAAGTCTGCTTGCGGGTTGTGAAGGCAAAAGCACAGCGACCATAAGTAGGGCAGAACGCTGACACCGCCGCTTTTTCTCGTTATGGGGCGTATACGCTTTCGCCTTAATTAAAACAGAATTGGGCTACGATTTTGCTGAAGTACAGCGTCAACGCTATCCTAGAGGAGCAAAAAAAAAAATCGGATCCTAAGCAGGGGTAAGAATCGATGTAACCCGAAGGGACTGGGTTTCCGCAGGAGCCCCCCTTCCCCCGAGCCGAGCCTTCGGGTGCGGTGCGAGGAAATAACTTCGCCACTCCTTCCGATCCCCACCGGCCACCACCGCCAGTAGCTAACCGGACGCCACTGGCGTGATAAGCGGAGGCTATAGCTAGAGTTATCGAGTGTAAGATAAAACCAGCGGAGCCCAAGGCGGTGAAGAAGTAGCAGTAGCAGCAGTAGCAGCCCTTTCCGCGCCCGGCTGAAGAGCCACGAAGCTTCGCTTTAAATATGCAGAGCACACCTTCGCTTTCGAAGCTTAAAATATGAACACGAGAAGTTCGGCTGCCGGGCATTGCTGAATTTAAGTGAGACTGCAACATTTTCAGTGTTTTGAAGAGTATATTCTGTGAGCGTCGTGCAGGGGCCGGCGCTTGGCCGCATGGTTCCATCCATCGTTTCGGAGACAGAGCTTGCAGTGGTAACCGTGCCGCTGGAGTGCCGCAAAGTAATTTTAAAATAATGTAATTAGATGCTTTTTACTGGGTATAATCTGTCATTGAACCCATTTCAGCCTAATTTCGTTTATGACATAGATCTTGCATTGTTTTTTCAGATTCCAGCATAAATTTTGGCTACCTTCTGTAGTTACGTGACGCGATGTTGGCGCTAGCGTCAGTCCTGGTGGGAGAGGCGTTTTAGTGTCATGGCTTCAGTTCCGGGCGCGGCTTGAGGCCGGGTCTGCCGGGCACCATGTGAGCAACGACGGGAGGAGAACGATCTCAGTGCGCATACGCGGCGCTTGTTGAAGTCACGTATCCTTTCTCTCTTCGCCGTAGTGAGCGTGCCGGTAAGACTCCTCCGTGCCGGTAAGCCGGTAACCCTCACAAACTGGGACGACTTCCGAAAGATCCGTGAGTCGAGCGATGAACCAAATAGCATTGAGAAAATAACAGGCATAGATCAATTGGTCGAACAGCTGTTGAAAGATGTAAAAGCCGCCACAAAAAACCTGGGTCTGGAAATACCATCCGAAGCTCTTGACCCTACAAAAGCATACAAATAAGATGGCGAAAAAACAAAAGCAACCGAAAACTCAGACTTAGACTATCTAAACTTGATAAAGACGTACAAAGGCATTCAACGCGCTTATCTCTAGATCAATGGGACCAAATCTGCGATCAAATGAAAGGAATCATGAGTATGAGGAAAACATGGCAGCTCCTCAGACACCTGTTCGACCTAGACCAGAGCGAAAATGACCAAAGACACAGACTGACTAAAATAATCCAAGGTTTCCCAGGCTCTGACGGAGACTTGATAGAACACATCAGAAAAACCTACCTCTCCTTTGGAACTCCAAAATCCCTCCCCCAGTATGGCGGGCAATCAAATCCGGTAATGGACAGGGAAATAACGGAGGCAGAGGTGCGTGCGGCAATACTTAAACTTCACTCAGGGTCGGCCCTGGCCCAGACCAAATAACCTAGAAGATGTTGAAGAATCTAAATGACGAGTCTATTACTAACACCATGAAGGTTTTTAATCAGTATTGGAAAGAAGGCGTCATCCCTGAGACATGGAAACACGCAAAAGTTGTATTTATTCCGAAACCGGGCAAACCCTTAACTCTCGAACACCTAAGTCCAATCTATTTAACCTCATGCTTGGGAAAGCTAATGGAACATATCATTCTAGCAAGAATGACACAGCACATACAAGATATACAGCAGCTCCCACACACAATGATATGCTTCACGCCCGGACTGTCTACGGAAGATATTCTGCTTATCTCATGACATTATAACTCTTTCAAATAGCCTAGACATGGCGGCAATCCTGGCACTAGATTTTGCCAAGGCTTTTCCAATGTTACCCACGCTGCCATCATGGAAGGGCTAGAATCAACTAACCGAGGAACCTGCACATACAACTACACCAGAAACTTCCTTACAAACAGAACTGCAATACTTGACATTGGAATCGTCACCTCGAACACTATTTTCCTTTCAGACAAGGGCACACCGCAAGGTGCAGTGCTCTCCCCGGGTCCTTTTTAACCTGGAAATAGAACATTCCCAAAAAGATAAGCCTTATCCCTGACCTGAAATTTAGTCTGTATGCAGATGATATCACTCTGTGGATGAGAGGCGGTAGCGACGCATACATAGAGGAGACTGTGCAGAAGGCCTCACTGGTTGAAATAGAAGAAGCAAAGAAGGCAGGATTGTCATGTTCAAATAAATCTGAACTCCTTCTAAGCCACCCTAAACGAAGTAAACAGCGACTCCCCGACATTAGAATACACATTAACAAACAATCGGATTCCAGAGCTCTCATCAATAAAAATCCTTGGCCCCCATATCCAGAACAACAGGGTAAACACTAAATTCCTCCAGGCAATCGAGAGACATATCAACCAAACAATCGGTCTGATTCGCCAAGTTTCAAACAGACGCAAAGGTTTCAAAGAAGATGAGAGGATTAGGCTGGTACAAGCGTTTGTCATCAGCAGAATAAGTTATTATTTACCATATCTAAATCCAAGCACTGCAGAACTGAAGAAAATGAATCAGTTAAAAAAAAAATATACAAATCCGCACCGCACCTGCACCTGTGCACTTCCACAGCCAGACTCGAGGAAGTGGGAATGTACAATGAAGCCGAAGAACCCTTTGAAGCGCACTTCTTAAATCAATACGGCCGATTATCCAAAACCCCAACAGGAGTATACATTCTGCATAAGTTAGGTATCAAACATCCTGCTAAACAAACTGGCCGCACTCCCGATACCGCATGACACGCACGCAAACCTGATCATTAGGCCAATACCAAGAAAGATGCATCCCGTACACCACGTAGAGCGAAGGGAAAAAAGAGCTCGAGCTCTTCAGACCAAATTTGGAAGGAAGCCCAACGTCGTGTATGTTGATGCAACTGAGTATAGACACCACGAGGCCTTCGCGATCGCCACAGTAAAAGCCCGGAGGGTCCCCTTTAGATACTGCAACTGTCAAGACCCTCAGTCGTGAGACAGCGGAAGAGGCGCGAATGGTCATAGCACTTTCATTGCAACCCACCCCAACCACAGTAATCTCAGATTCTAAAAGTGCAATGCAAAATTTTGCTGCCGGCTTAATATCCGAAGCAGCACTCAATATTTCGAACCGAAATCAACCCCTTCTCCCCCGTTGAACTTGTCTAGGACACCGGTGCACTCTGGCTTCGACAGAAACGAGGCAGCTCACGAAATGGCACGAGGCCTCACCATCCGGGCTGGAGCTTGCCTGTATCCAAACCACCGAGCCAGATCTTCAAGGGACAGACTGAGTCTTACAATGGCATCACGCAACATTACCGCCTCTGCCGACGGGTCTACCCTCCGGCGGAAAAAAACCTAACTAACGAGCAAAGCCCACGTCTGGCGCCTCCTACAGACAAACACGTTCCCGAACCCCGCAAGCTTCACACATATTCACCCGTCAATATACCCCACACCTGATTGCCCCCTATGCGGCGCCCCAGCCAATCTACCTCACATAATGTTGGCCTGCCTTCAAAATAGGTTTCCCCTAATCACATCCGAGGAGCAGTGGGAGGAGGCACTGCGTAGCCCAGACCCATGCGTGCAAACCACCCTGGTCACCCGAGCTACCGAGGTCGCCGCTGGGCTCATGCCTGTGGCCACGAGTATCCTCTGACCTAAGGAGATACTCAATAAAATGTTTTCTCTCTCTCTATCTCTCTCCAGGCTTTTGTTCTCGCTGTGCCCCATTCCAGCTTCAGGTGGGCGATCATTTCTGGCTGCCGCGTCATGGCTTCCGGTTGCCGGTGATGACGTCTTTTCTTTTCACTGTCCCTTTGTGAGCACAGCTGATAACCACGACCGCTGCGGATGGCTAGCGCCCACAGAAAACGACTGAACGAGCTTAGCAACACTAGTGCGTTAAAAACATGTGCTTGGGTTGCAAAGGCCGCGTGGGTTACAGGCCATGCTATATATCTCTTTTTGCTTGCGTTTCGCGCACATCCACATCAGATTACCCATTTCCGACCAGTAATATTCCGACATTCATTTATCAATATTAATATCTATTCAGGGTCTATTAATTCTTGATTGTAATTTATTGTTTTTTTTTTACTGTATATGCAAAGGAAGTTCACGAACGGTTTTGTTCAGTCATGTGCTATTCATAGTAGCCGTACCGCACTGCCTATTCTGTGGTCCAGAACACAGGGTTATGTTCTGTTCCGGGCTACTGCTAGAAGGGTTTGGCTCGTCGGCTGCCGTGGCGCAGCGGTAGTGTACTGGGTCGTGGCGATAACGCTCTGGGTTCGGGTCACAGCAGTTCTGTAGCTCTTTTTTTCAAGTAACTTTTTGCTGTAACCTGCTCTATTAATTCAATTCTACGCTATATTTATGTAAATAAGTGGGAATTGGTATCTTTTAGGTTGTTTTAAACGAATACGGATCAACTATACCGGGGTACGCTCCACAGAAAAATACCTGAACGTCACCCTGTGGTCTTGCCCACAGAAAAATGCTTCCCATTACCCTGCGTTGATGATCATCATCATCCACGGGTCCGCAGAATAGGCACTGACTTTCCATATTTCCATATGCGTTGCCCAAGAACTAGAAATAGAGCATATCGGTAACACGAACCACGACTTGTTGTTCTCCGTAAGCGGAATGAATAAATGCTGGTGAGGACACTCGGCTAGATAAGAGGATTGCTGTAAAAGGAAGCAGAAAATGATAGGGACCACTGGTGATAAAAAGAAACGCATAAATTGCACCTTCAAGAATTAAAAAAAATAAATCGGTGTTAGAAGCAAATATCGATAAGAAATTTCCACAGTTCACCATGTGTGCCAAGGAAACAATAAGTGCTAGCGGAAAAGGCAGAGGACTTGTATATGTAGCTGAATCATTTATCAAATACAACTTACCCCAAACTTTGCTCTCTCGACACCTCGTTCTGCGCTTTGACATTTTTTCACCTTCTCGTATACTCAAGTTTTACTATCAAGTGGAAACAGTAGCAGCTACCGGGCCGGTTCCACGAAAACTTTAAACTCGTTTTTCCCGACTGCAGCGTAATGCGTGCTTGGCGTTTTGCGCAGGTCGACAGCGGCTTTGGGCGCCTACTCACAGAAGATATATATGCCGGGCAACGTTTGGAAACGCCGCAAAAGCTGGGAGTTTGTTTTCACCGCGCGACGTGTTGCAAAAACCATCCCCGCCGGAAGAGCAGTACAAAGACGCGACACAAATTCGTGGGAAAGGTGCGGCCACGGTAACGCGATATCCCAGTTTCATAATTTTAGCACGGGATGCGTAGTGTAGACGCAAAAAAAGTAACGAAATCTCTCTGAGGACATGGGGGTTCAGAAAAAAAGATCAATAAATCGTAACCAGACAGAAGAAACTGTAGGTAGCAGATGTAGCTGTGTATGTGCGTGTGCGTGTGGAGGGGGGAGGGGCATACGAACCTAACAAAACTGATTATTCATCGACGTGCGCAGTCGCGGACCGGCCTTTCTCAAGACAGAAAGGTTCCCAAACAGCAATGTCTTGAGAGAGGTCGTCCTCCATCCAGTATGGCATCGGACTCATATTGCAAGGTCGTGGGTTCGGGTCGCATCCGTGGGATCATGCTTTCATTCACTTGCCTTTTCCTTTCAAACATTTCGACAAGTATATCTGTTGCGTGTGCGTGCGTGCGTGCGTCCGTGGCGTGTGTGTGTGTGTGTGTGTGTGGTGTGTGTGTGTGTGTGTGTGTGTGTGTGTGTGTGTGTGTGTGCGCGAGTGTGCGTGTGCGTGCGTGTGCGCGTATGTGTGCGTGTGCGCGTGTGTGTGTGTGATCATGTGTGTGCGTGCGTGTGTGTGTGCGTGTGCCTGTGTGTGCGTTCGTGCGTATGTATTTGTGCGTGTGCGTGCGCGCACGAGTGCGTGTGCGTGTGTGTGGTGTGTGTGTGTGTGTGTGTGTTTCATCATAAAGGTAAATGAATTATCTTTCCTTCCTGAATACGTTTTTCTTCCGTCAGGGTGAATTCGGTTTATTCCCAAAATACTGCGTTTTAAGAGCCAGGTTAAAAAAGTGGGGTTTAAATACTCAAGTTTTACATGCATGGGCGCGCTTTAGCTGAACAAGGCCCGTAGCAATTTAGTCACTTTCCGCCGAAACCATTTCTCATGGCAACACTAAACAATACACTTGCTATTCTGTGATGAAGCTGCCTTAAAAACTGTGACGCCGATGTTGGTCTTTTTTCGTCTTTGGGGGAACCTCATTTGCGGCATTTTGCCTCTGTTAGCAACTCTGGAAAAGGAGGAGAAATAACTGCTCGTTTCTTCAAAATGGCTTAAATTTGTGCCGTACCGCACAGCTGTTCACTAAACGATGTCAGTTGGCGTCGTTAATATTTCTGTTTAGCTCACTAGGAAGGTGCGGGAGCTCATTCAAGTTATGTTAACGCACAAACTCTGTATCATGCGCTTGAGCGCGCAAATATCGCGAATTCGTTCCGCAAAAAAGTGTCCGGTGTTTTATTTTTCTAGCAAGAAAGTAAACCACAACCCTACTCAAATGCAGCAAAACATTCCAACGTTTCTCGTTTGTAATGGCCTTAAGGCTTCACGTTTGCGCATTACGGTTTTCTAAATCGGAAGTGCACAAAGAATTCCACGACATTTTTTTAGAAACGCAGGGGATCAGATTTGTGCGTTAGGGTTAACTTCTGTCTATTCCCGTTCGTTCCGACATAACTGTAACATTCTCTGCAGGCGGCTGTCGCTCGCGGCCGGTATAATGCGGCGCGCGTCATTACTCCGGACACGGGGCTAACGTGGTAGGTAGCTGCTCGTGGGTGTTGCGCAATTATAATATATATATATATATATATATATATATATATATATAGTATATATATATATATATATATATATATATATATATATATATATATATATATATATATATATATATCAAAGTTGCAGTCCTTATTGCCAGTGCTGTTTGGCGTTTTAACAGTGTTTTATAGTGCCGAATGAGGTATGATTGCCTTTTTTGCTTTTATGCAGGAATAAATAATTGAAAATTCAAGTCGAGAAAAAATGCGCCGTTTTTTTCCGGAAGCGGGAATCGAACCCACAACCTCCGCATAACGCGTGCGGTGCTCTACCATTGAGCTAGTTCCGCGGCGACTCCTCTCTCGACTATACAGCGGGGGTTTTGTTATTACGACTGCTCAGAGCCCGGTCAACTAGCGCCGCCCCTCGACCACCGCGGGAAGACGTAGAACGTCTTTTCCCAGCGGCCGCACGTAAGACGTGGTGGGAAGTCGGGGATAGCCAAAGGCATTTCAGACTGCTGAAGCCAGAACCCTCGTAATGCATTTTGTAGAACAGAGACGTACGGGACGAGGGATTCCGTAAGGACACATATCAAAGTTGCAGTCCTTATTGCCAGTGCTGTTTGGCGTTTTAAGTGTTTTATAGACAGTGTTTTTTATAAAACACGCATCTTTGGCAGGGGTCAACAGCCAACGGATCTCCCGCCGATCAGCTTTTAAGGGTCACACTTTTCAAATATTTACACTCTACAGGGGCGCTATTCTAGAAGGCCTGTGTTCTGCCTACTCCCTTTTTTCCAGCTGCGTGGGTTATGAAAGTAGTGATAGTGGCCCCTCCGGTACCCCTCGAGCGAAACCGGCGCAGTCGCGTGCAGGGCACGTCTGGCATACTCAGCGCGCCGTACTGCGGTTGCTTACGTTGAAGGCTTTGAAAGAAATCCAAGGGGGCAAAGCACGTGGTGAGGATCAGATAACAGCAGACCTCTCGAAGGATGGCGGGCAAATTGTACTAGAAAAACTGACCATCCTGTATACGCAGTGCCTAATGACCGCAAGTGCACCGGAATCTTGCAAGAACGCGATCATCATCCTAATCCACAAGAAAGGTGACATGAAGGACTTGACAAATTACAGGCAGATCAGCTTACTGTCGGTTGTCTACAATGTCTAGCAACGTAATCGGTTGTCTAGTAAGGTAATCGCTAACACAATTTTTGCTACCTTAGACTTTAGTCAACCTAATGAACAAGCAGTGTTTCGTAAAGGCTATTCAACAATGGATCATATTCGCACGTTCAAACAGGTGATAGAGAAATGCGCGGAGAATACCCAACCCTTGTATATAGCTTTCGTAGATTATCAGAAAGCACATTCGACTCGGTCGAAGCCTCAACTGTCCATGAGGCATTGCGGAATCAGGGCGTAGACGAGAATTACGTAAGAGTACTAGAGGATATCTAAAAGGGGTCCACAGCTACCATCGTCCTACCTAAGGAGAGCAGTAAAATACCTATAAGGAAGGGCGTCAGACAAGGAACACAACCTATCCAATGCCTTTCACAACCTGTTTACAAGATGTATTCAGGAGAAGGAAGAAAAAAGGACGGAAAGGCCGGGAGGGTAACCAGGTGTAGAGCCCGGTTTGCTACCCTGCACTGGGGGAATGGGGTTCAGGGGGTAAAAGAGATGGCGGGAGAAGAGGACGAGATGGGAGCGGGAAGGCGCGCACTCCATAGAGTGCGTATAGTGCCCTAAACGAGACTATAGTCCCATTTCCGGCACTATAGTCTTTCATGAAAGTTCGTTTCGTTCAGAAAACGCGAAAGGGCTTTCGTCGCCTTCTGCGAGGTCCATGGTAAAGGCAGATGACTTAGGATAGCTCTAAGTGCGAATGCACTTTATAAGCGACCCTGAATTCCGTTGACCGCCGTCCGTCCACATAGCAACAGCTGCGGGTGCGCGCGCTCCTCGTCTTCCTTAGCAACGGGGGGAGATGGGCGACATGGCACATACCCACGTGGGGGATTGGCCAGGAATCTCCTCGTCTTCCTTGGCAACGGGGGGTGATGGGAGCGCTCTGCCTGGCCGCTGACATGGCACATACCCACGTGGGGGATTGGCCAGGAATCGGGCGTGAGAAGGGCTAATGCACCCGCTTAAAGGAGTACTGACACGAAATTTCAAAGCTGAGATCCGCTCTAGCAATCAAGTACAACGACAACACAAATAGGTGTCTGTGCATGGCACATACCCACGTGGGGGATTGGCCAGGAATCGGGCGTGAGAAGGGCTAATGCACCCGCTTAAAGGAGTACTGACACGAAATTTCAAAGCTGAGATCCGCTCTTGCAATCAAGTACAACGACAACACAAATAGGTGTCTGTGCATGGCACATACCCACGTGGGGGATTGGCCAGGAATCGGGCGTGAGAAGGGCTAATGCACCCGCTTAAAGGAGTACTGACACGAAATTTCATAGCTGAAATCCGCTCTAGCAATCAAGCACAACGACAACACAAATAGGTGTCTGTGAATAAATGCATCTTTCTTTCTTTGTAGTTGTGTGTGTGTGTGTGATCTCTCTTTCGCGAACATTACCGAACCGCGCAAATTCAACTCCTGCATTCGCGCTTTCACATTCTTCCCCTCGGGGAAATGCGGGAAAATTTTCTACTGTAAATGGACGATTGTCCAATCCGCTGAGTGCGGTGGCAAGCACGCTACTCTCCGACGAGTATTCGGGGCAGCGACACATCACATGTTCTATAGTCTCTTCCGCCCCACAGGAGTCACAGTGGGCGCTGCTGGCCATTCCGATGAGGAAGGAGTAGGCTTTCGCGAAGGCCGCTCCCAACCACAGTCTACAGAGTAAAGTCGACTGGGGTCGAGACAACCCATACGGAATACGGCGCTGAAGAAGGGGATATTGAATATATCGACGGGGATTCGAAAAAATTCCCCGCATTTCCCCGAGGGGAAGAATGTGAAAGTGCGAATGCACGAGTTGAATTTGCGCGGTTCGGTAATGTTCGCGAAAGAGAGATCACACACACACACACAACTACAAAGAAAGAAAGATGCATTTATTCACAGACACCTATTTGTGTTGTCGTTGTACTTGATTGCTAGAGCGGATCTCAGCTTTGAAATTTCGTGTCAGTACTCCTTTAAGCGGGTGCATTAGCCCTTCTCACGCCCGATTCCTGGCCAATCCCCCACGTGGGTATGTGCCATGTCAGCGGCCAGGCAGCGCGCGCCCATCTCCCCCCGTTGCCAAGGAAGACGAGGAGATTCCTGGCCAATCCCCCACGTGGGTATGTGATGCGGACATCGCCGGTGGACGCAGGTTCAGGGTCGCTTAAGAAGTGCATTGCACTTAAAAGTCCGGTGTGTTCCATTGGTGCATGGTAATCCTGCATGCGAAGGAGCGAAGCGTCCTGGCGGCATCGCTCCTTGAAAGCGGAAGCAGGATGGTGCGGTCGCTCTCATGGAACATTGGATTGGGATCAGGTGGGCGTAAGGGTTAATGAAGAATAACTGAGTACCCTCAGATTTGCTGATGACGTTGCCTTGCTATGTACCTCGGGGGACCGAATTGCAAAGCATGATTACCGCACTGGACAACCAGAGTAGAATCGTGGGTCTGAAAATTAATATGCAGAAAACTAAAGTAATGCTGATAACCTCGCGGGAGCACAGCGGTTTGAGATAGGGGGCGAGGCAGTGTAAGTGGTAAGCAAATATATCTACTTAGGCCAAGTATTGACACCGGAGCCTAGCCATGAGACAGAGATAATTAGAAAGACAAGAATGGGGTGGAGTGCATTCGGAAGGCATTCTCAGATAATTAAAGGCAGCCTGCCATTGTCCCTGAAGAAGAAAGTGTATGACAGCTGAATCTTACCGGTATACCTACGGAGCAGAAACTTGGAGGCTCACTAAGGGGGTTCAACTTGACGACTCAGCGAGCAATGGGACGGAAGATGGCAGGTGTAACGTTAAGGGACAAGAACAGAGCGGAGTGGGTCAGGGAACAAACGCGTGTGAAGGACATATTAGTAGAAATTAAGAAGACATGGGAGTGGGCAGGACATGTAATGTGAAGGCAAGATAACCGTTGGTCATTAAGGGTAACAGAGTGGATCCCTAGAGAAGGCAAGCGTGGCAGGGGGCGGCAAAAAGTTAGATGGGCAGATGAGATCAAGAAGTTTGCGGGAAATTCACACGCTTAATCTCTCAGGCCGTTTCTTGCTCGAACAGATTTGTTCAAATTTTCCTGCTCCCCGCGAACAGTCAACGATTGGAGCAACACTTCTGGAGCGGACCTGCTATAAATAGAGCTTCTTGAACCGAATGTTTAAAATGCATACCGGTTGTGCTTTATTCATCATAGCCGTTTTTCTGTGTATCGTTTTGCTGACCGTTTTGTTGCATTTCTTCACTGTTCTGACCGATTGTTGTTTCTCTTGTTTTGTCATTAATTGAGTTACTGATACTATCGATGCCTTGGCTCATCTTGTATATTTTGTAACAAAGTATGCACACAAGATGCTTGTGTCAGTTGTTTGTGTGTGATATATGTACCCCTCCTGCTCGGGCTTACGGTCTGCAGCATTTCTTAAATAAATAAATAAATAAATAAATAAATAAATAAATAAATAAATAAATAAATAAATAAATAAATATGTTTGTTGCAGTTAGCACAGGACCGGGATAATCGGAGATTCATGGGAGAGGTCTTTGCCCTGCAATGGGCATAGATAGGCTGATTATGTATATGGTGATGATGATGACGTTGATAAAGTGCGGCTTGTGATATTAACCGAAGGCAGCGCCGTCTGAAATCGGTCTGCAATACCCATTCCCTAGCATAAGCTACATAAACCCACTACTACTTTGAAATCCCCAGCCTGGCTGTTGGCCACCAGCGTCCCGGGGTGGTCTGTTTTGTAGCGAAAGCTACACTACGCTTCCTCGGGCTTCCTCTGGCTTCCTCGCGGTGACCAGTTTTGACTGAGTGCTAGAGGTCAAACCACACCCCCTTCCGCAAGCGCCCGGCACGGACCAGCCGCCCGATAACGGGGAGAGATAGGCGGCAAAGGAGAGATTGGCGAGGAGAGAAAGGAGACGTGCGCGGGACCCGTGCGCGGAACGTGGCAGGAAGGCGAGGAGGCCGCCGCCGCAGCGATAAGCGCACGCCACAAACGAAGGCCACGAGGCCACGTGCGGCGCAGAACCGTGTGAGCATTGGCGGGGTGCGTTTTAGACGTTGAAATTGTGCAATTTGTCTTCGACTGTGTTTTCACGGAGTATGACGAAGGCTCCCGAGATAAAATCGTGTGGTCTTGGCCTCTCCTATCGGCTCGTGCAATAGCGAACCCCAGTACGGGCCGAACATCCCCGCGACTGTGTCCACAATGGCTCACGGTGGCCCGGGGACTTGGTTTTTGTTTGGTCATAAGTTCTTGTCGCTGCTAGCGGGCTTCAAATGACGACTTCGTGGCTACGACGCTGCGCCATCGGCAAAGTCGACGTCATGGGTGGGTGTGGCTTCGGTCCACGCCGACGAGTGGGCTGGGTGTGTTTGATTAACATTAGAACTCGGAGAAAGCCCGGGAATGGTTTTGCACGAACGAGTTGAACTCGTTACGCTTGTGGCGGCTGCTGCTTCGGCGTGGCTTATTGTTTATGGTCGCCGTAGCAGGCATGTTTATTCCCCGACAGATCTTTTAAACGGAGGAGGAACTTGAACTTCTTTTTATCTCTGCAAAAGTACCGATAAAGACACGCCCGAATTTTTCCCCCGTTTAAAAGGTCTGTCGGGATAGAAATATGCCTGCTACGGCGATCATGAATAAGACTACTGTGCATCGGCTATTCAGTCATCAGGTGACCGACCCCGTTTGCGACGACTTCGAGGCGGCTTTCGCTCGATGACTGTCGAGGAGCAAGTGTTGTGTGCGCTGCGGTTTTACGCGATGGGCAGCTTCCACGAGAGCGTTGGTAACGACCGGACCATCGACCGTAACCAGTCGACAGTCAGCCGGTGTGTGCGCATTATCATCCCTGGAAACGTGTTTCCCTTACCTCGCCTTTCTTTTAAGCGGTTCGGCGGAAGAGGCTTCCGCAGGGTCTACCGCCCGTCTATCCGTCTGCAGCCGGAGTGTGCGCTTCAACAATTTCTAACAAGGACGTTGCATGACCATGTGTTTCATTTATCGTCGGCGTGGCAGAGGCGTTGCGTATCACACATTTTTTGTGAAAACTTAAATGGCATGATAGCTCGTACGTATATACATATACAATCAACGGCGCCCATCTATTATCAGGGGCGATCTCTACACATTTCAATGGGCTTTCTTCAGTTTCACCGTCGTATGGCAGGAAACAGAGCATAGAAAGCGAGTAAACGGGTGAGTTAAGAATGAAGTAATCACGCGTGATGCCAGAGGGGGGGGGGGGGGTAAGGGGAAGTGGGAGGGGAATGAAATTAGAGAGGGGGGGGTAAGGGGATTGGACTAGATAAAAAATACAGTGTGTAGAGCTTCGTCGAACAAGAATGGTGAACAGAAAATGAAATAAACAGACAAATCTGAAAAGTTATTGTCGTTGTTGCTATTGCTTCGCCCACTTGGGGGATTTGCACGTTTAGGGGATTTGCCCGCGAAAGGGAGTTTTAAGATTCCAAGGGGCCCGGTTCGCAACATTCATCACACCGTGAATTTGAAGCGTAAAAGTAGCAGAATAGCTTTTTGCCGCGTGAACCCTGAACGTGATGGCACGAGTGTAAGACAGGTGCACACCAGCCTCGCAAAGCCCCGATTCTAGGGAGGCTGTGGCGTGTGCCAGTCTGCCTACTGACGTAGTTCCTTAAGGATTGAAAGAGAATAAACTGACGCAAACACGGTATAGCAGAAAAGAAGCCAGTCGAAATAATTCGTGCCAAAAGGCAAATGAAAGCGAGGAAAAAGACGCAAGCACAGTGTATCAGTAGAAACATTGTTAATAAGTATCGCCAAGCTTTCGCCCTCAAAGCACGTCGTCGTCACCACAATAATAATAAAAATAATATTATTATTAATCATCATCATGATCATCATCATCATAATTATATACGCCCACTGCAGGGCCAAGGCCTGTCCCATGGATCTCCATTTATCCGACGCGTGTGAAGTCCGCGACACACCCGAGACCATACGCCATGTTCTATGCGAATGTCCACGTCTTTCATCGGCAAGAAGGCAACTCTCCTCAACTTTACGGAAGCTCAATTCTCGGCAGCCGTTCTCTGAGGAGAAAATCCTGGGCCACTGGCCTTCACCGTCATCTACGCTCAAGGCCACAAAAGCGCTCCTGTGTTTCCTAAAAACAACGAACTTGCATAGCAGACTGCAGCGCAAGGGACTACTTTCTGTGAACTCAATGAACTCTACCGCCTGTAGCGTCGTGGCGCTGGCCACGCCTCTTTACGCTCTCTCTTTACCTTCCCCTTCTTTTACTGTTTTTCATCTTTTTTCCCTTTGTTCTCCTTCCCCACGTGTAGGATAGCAAACTAGGCCACAGCCTGGTTGACATTCCTGCCTTTCCTTTTCCTTCCTTCCTTCCGGTCAGTGTGCTAAGTGCGACCAATTTATCCCAGCAAACTTCTTGATCTCATCTGCCAATCTAAGTTTCTGCCACTCCCTGCCGCTTAAGCAGAATTAAGTGCCCCAAGGAAGTTTTGTACCGAAAGACTGATGAAGAGTTACGATAACGTATGCAATACCGAGCAGCAATTATTTTGGATGTTGCCTCTTTCTATCACCGGCTTTCCTTTTTCCCAGTCGGCCTTAGTTACGTGATTGCATTGGCTGCCACCGACGGCAGAAATGGGCGGAAACTACTTCTTAGGAAGAAAGATGTCTTGCAAAATGCGCATATGAACGTCCTAAATAAAAAATTACGCCCACCTCCCCTCGCGGGAACCCCCGTGTGATGCGACGCTGAGGGGGGTTCAAGCGCAAGCGGAGAGCAACCGTCGGCCGAAAGGCCGCCGGAGAGCGGCACACCGGTTATATGCGCAGCGCGACCGAAGGAGAGGAGACCGCGGAGAGAGAGAGTACTGCACATGCGCAGCACCGCGCGCAGCGCCGCCCACCGGCGGAGTGAGAGCGCGCTGGGCCGCACACCCGCAGATGTTGAGAGAGTGTGTTCGCTCTCACCTGGGCACGCGCCGGCGCTAGTGTGTCTGCCGCGGCTATGACGCAACACAATCCACTTTAATCCAATGCAATCCAAATCCAATCCAATCCAATCCAAGTCAAGTCAAGTCAAGTCAAGTCAAGGCGAAATCCAATGCCAATGCCCCTCGCGAGAGAGTGTTCGCTATCGGAGAGGAGAGGGAGGAGAGTGGAAAGGCTGCGGACAACAACGGACGGGTGCAGAAGGACAGGGCCGCCGACAAGAGATGCTCTGAGCGTCGCATCTAAAAATGCCCCAGACGGCGACACTCAAAGGTACCAAAAGTTTCTACTGCAAGTTCCAGGCTGTCGGCGCTGACGTGTGAAAGAAACATCCCCCTCGCGAGGGGCCGATCAAATGCAGAGCATTCCGGGGGCGCACGACGTTAAGTAGTTTGCGTCTACGTTAATGTTGTTTGCACTTGTGGCAACTGCTGACGAGAGAGCGCGGCGATGAGTGCGTTCGAGCCTCGCCGACACCCGCCTTTATCACGCCACGATCGCGCCGAGAGGGCGCACCTGCGAGCGATGCGGACTACTACGGACGCCTAGAACGGGTGACATCGGGAGTTAAAGAAATGCTCTGCATTTAAAAATATATCAACTCTGTAGAAATAACGGTGGGATGGGTGCACGGAGCAAGAATAAGATAGTAGGCGAAACTGGGCTTCCTAGCGCGGCCAAAATAATGTCACAAGCGCTCGTCATAGGTTAAGCCAGTGGCATCTGCCGGTGTAATGTTCATAATTGTCAATATTGTTGAAGAACAACAAGACATTACGCATATATAATACAACAATTAATACAGAAGTGATATTTGCAGCGTTCTTTTATAAAAAATCGTACATGTTTGATTTTGGCGAGATTAAATACTTCATCAACTGAAGAAAAAAATATCACTCCGCCGTCACCTGCTGTCGCCCGCGCTATATAGAGCTTCAGGCGGCATTTGAAGAAATCAAGTTGCAACAGTTACGAAAGGTTCCACTAGATAGATTCCACGTTCTGCTTGGAACGCACGTGGACTAGGGAAACGCGGTTCTATAAACGTGGAAGTAGGGCGCCTCGATTCACGCGTGTCTTTTCCGTACGGCAGCGTTAGACACCCGGTTTGGAGCAGTGGAACGCGGAAATTTTAAAAGGATTTAAGCAAACCTTTGGCGTCTTTACCTTGGGAGGAGCGCGACGCAAGAGGAACAACGTGAGAGGTGAGCGGGAAAGCGAAGGGAGGCATTTACTTGGCAAAAGTCGATAGACTATCGTCTTTTGACGACATTTGCAACTAAAGGAGCAGATACGCGGCCAATTTTTTTTGCCAACGTTTTCACACCTATAGAACCGTAGCGCCGTTGTGTGACCATTATGACTGGTGTTTAAAATCGATGTTCTGCACTTGCATTCCATTACCCTTGTGCTACTGTATTTTGAATTTTCCTCATTTCATGATGCGGCGTGGATTATTGCGTCGTGTCTATTTTACGCCCCTTATACCTTCGGTATGTCTCCATACGTGTCATGTTTGAATTTCGCACTGCGGAATACACAAAATACTCCCACGTACGCGTCAAGCATTATTTCGTTTTTTTTTTTAGCGTGTGGATTATTCGCTGTTCACAGCTTGGCACTTTCAGGCCTTTTTGTATTTTTTTTTTCACATAACATCATATGACTACGACGTTAGTGAATTTCCATTTGCGGTTTATTTCATGCTTGGTATTTTTTTCAACAACCACAACACCGACACACTCTGATGCCGTCGCTAATGAAAATTCAGGAAGTACGTGTGAATCGGATGTTCACCAAGTCGCCGTGATTGCTGCCGGCACGTGTGCGGTCCGAAGCCCATTTCAGACGCGGGCTGTCATCGGAGGCTTTCTAACTTGAACACTTGTAGCGACACCAACACCAGTTTCCCGGGAGCATTTTTATTATTTATTTATTTATTTATTTATTTATTTATTTATTTATTTATTTATTTATTTATTTATTTTTACAGCTACCCTCATCGCCAAAGCATTATAAAGGGGACTGGGTTTTAAGATTAATAAACAAGTACATCTTACATTGCATATTAAGCAATCATACAAAACGGAGGAATTGCACGAGAACACATCACAAAATGTTCACAAATTCTGCGCACAAAGGGTCAATAACTACAAGGAGAAGCCAGCATTGCTTTTACGCAAAAGATAAAGCCAACACAAGAGGAAATTATTATTCATTCATGGTTATTGGAGTGGTTTTGATTACTAATAACTGATCGGAAAGCAACATGTGACCCCTAATGATATCCTGTCCTTCCTCTTTGCTCCCTACCGTACGTCACACACTTCCCAAATGTCACGGCAGCGCACGTTAAACGCTGCCGTCGTTGTAGATGTCGTAGCCGTTGTCGGACAGGACACTGCGTAGGTTCTGAGCGCGAGCGCTCTCAACTCCAAAACACAACAAAGCCGCCGAAGGCGGCCCCCGACCGACACACCAGCCTTCCATATCGGCTCGACCAATCGCGAGCCGAGGATGACCGTGACGTCACAGAGGGATCGATACGCAAGCTCTGAGGCTATATAACGGGACAACGATTCCGGTGCCGGGACGGTCGGACTTTCTCCTGCCACAAACTTCGAACCGACGGGCTGCACTTGAACGAACAGAGAAACGCGCGCTTCCGTTGCACCGTCTTAGTTCTGCCGCGCTAAGCACTGGGCGACGAGCGGCGTACGATCACTGCAGAACTTAAAACGACAGGAAGGCGACGCGGAGACGACACTGCTGTCTTCTTCCGCGTGACTTCCGGGCTTCCGCTAAAGAAGGTCGAGCGAAAAAAGTTTGTGAGGAACTGCCAAGACACCTGAGCAGTTGGTTCGCACAGCGAGAGACTGTTCTCTGAGAGCCGAAAGACCGTTGTGGGCCGCGTCATCATGCGCCACTCCTGCGCATTCGTCGTCGTTTTCAGCGTGGCACTGACGCTCTTGGTGAGTGAAGCCTTTGAATTGGTTGTTGGCTCTACGGACAACAACAATGTGGACATTTTCTTGAAAAATTACTGTCTTTTGTTTTTTTTGCTGTCGGTCTATCTGTAGGGTGCTATCCAACTAAAATTATCCTTACCCGCGCTCAGCGATTCCAGACAAAGGGTTCTTGCTCCAGGAGCTTGCCGGAATAATTTTGAAACGAAGTATTCAGCGTACATCTTCCCTTTGCCTTCAGTGTCATCAATAACTTCTTTCTAGGTGATCGCTAAAGGTAGCCAACTGCAGAATTAGTTGCGTATCCGAATTTTTGCAATTTTTTAGCACCTTAGTAAAGCAGTTTCATGCTGGGCAAACTATTACCTTCAGCAATCACCGTGGGGATGAATTCTTCGGAAACTCCTGAAATCATTTTGATTCATTAGAGAGAATCATCACCTGAAAAAGAAATTAAAATTCCTCCGGATTTTAGTTTAATATGGTGATCTGTCCGAAATGAGTACTGCAGAAAACAAGCATAAGGTCTTTCACGTCGAGAAATTAGAGATGACCAAGTTCGACCAAGACGTTATAGACGGACAGTTTTTCTCGTTTCTCTCACAAGTGTCAACTTGCTCTCGCTCTGGATTTGGAGATTTATTATTAGACGCATGAATGAACACCTTTTGACCAATCTACAATGAGGCAAACCTGAGTCAGCGTTTTAGTGCCGTGAGCGCTTCGTGCTGCCCTTCAACAAATGAAAAAAAAAAGACAAATAACAGCCTTCCAAATTTAGGTTTCAGTTATCTCAGGAAAGATAAAAGCAGCGTTCATCCAAATTTTTATACTGAGTGCCCAGGAGAAGCACTAGAGACTGCTGGTTCTCTCGGATGCCGTTAATCGTGAGATACCATTTCAAATCCAGGAAGCTCTGTTATCTATTTCATGGCTTGAAAGTCTTCCCTTTTCTTTTTTTGAAATCTACAATGGAAGTAAGGGTTCCAACTAGCGCGTAGGAGGCATTTATGTCTGCCCGGGTCTTCTTTAAAGTTGTCGTGGGCTATGTTAAGCTATACGCTTCAATGTGAAGCCGGGGAGTCGCAATCAAGCTTTCAGTGATAGTCTAAAGCCAATTATATTCCTAACATGGCCTAGTAACAATGCATTACCGTTATCAAGGCTTACGAAAAAATACGGTTTCGTCGCGAATAAACTTTCACTAGTCATACATTCCTAACTTGTTCTAGTAATAATTCATTTCCACTATCAAGGCTTACTATATAAACCCAGTTCTCGCGCTTAATGTTAGCTCGAAAAAAGACGACGTTTGGGCAGCTGTAGTTTAGTTTACTTAGCTAGGTTTAGTTTAGTCAGGAGCTTGCGCTCCGCGCGCGGTATGTCTCACCTCAGAAAACAAAGCCGCCGAAGTACGTAACCATTAAGTATACGGCGCGGTTGCAACACCGACAGGTTCTTCAACAAATATACACCCCAGCACCAAAGCGCCCTTCGAATCCCACGCATAAGTGCTCGCAGATATAGCTTTGTTTGAGTTATTTCGGGCTAAACGTATACGCGGGGAAAATGGGGCTTCGATCAAAAGAGAAAGCGACGATTGTTCGGGAATATTCCAACAGGCCCTCGCAGCAAAGGTCGAGTAAAAAAACGCCGGTAAGCATCGCTCCTTTCCCGGCCTCGGCTTCAGTTTCAGAGTAAAAATCCGCACGATTGCTTTGAACGCGTTCGCGCGGTTATGGAAATCCCAGAAGCACGGTTTTTTGGGACTTAAATCGAAGCATGCTTATGTTTAAGCCGCCTAAGACATTCGGGAACTCCCATGGAACGCAATACACGGTGACACCGGTGCATGTGCAACATCATCACGCCTAATTTTATTTTTTATTTCTGTGACATTTGTAGAGAACAGGAGTGAGTCCTTTTTTCCAGCGGAGTATTGATATACAAACCTTTTTTTTTCGTCCTTTAATTACCTTAACTGAACGAGAGTGCTTAGCTCAAAAGCAAGTGGTAAGGTGTGTTCCCTGCAGCTTTTTTATTGTCATTTTGTTCACCTAGGAAAAGCGCTTTTGCAAGTTCCAATGCTGTCTAGGTATACTCATAGTATCAAGGAAACGAAAAAACGATAAATATTTAGCGGTATTTTTCTGGATTGTTTAATTTGCGTAGCTAGCAGTTAATTTACCGCAGAGTGGTCAGAATAGGAACTTAACAATACAGCGCAACAGAAACACAGACTTAAGCTGAGGCACACAGGACGAGCGCTGTGGACAGCGCTCGTCCAGTGTGCCTTAGCTTAAATCTTTGTTTCTGTTGCACTGTATTGTTAAGATGAATCACCAACTCGCCCAATACTACATTCTGCAGAATAGGAAAGACATAGTGCCCCCAGAGTAATAGTAGCAATTACAAAGGGCGCACAAGGGAAACGTAACAGCCAGTGTCTCATTTCCTCCATCGAAAATCGCAACATCCGTACCCGATGTGAAGGCGGTTCGGATTCCTTGACTTTTCTGAGTGAGAGGCGATGTCATTGAAGCAATGGGAATGGGTTTGAAAAGATCGAAGCGTTATTTCGGATCAGTAGTGGCGTGTTGCCAAGGTGATCATAGTTTTCTGAAAACAGCGATGGTATAAGACACGTTTATGAATGCGGGTGGAATGACGGGAGGGGCCCAGCGCATGTTGTTTTCTATTCCCACCAACCTTCAATTACACATCAATCATTTGACGCCCTCACACAGCTAACATCAATAAATTGCATTAAATAAATGTAGGTTTAGGCTTCTCCTGCGAAAGTATACCTGCGTTGAAGCAATCTCTCTTAACCCGCTAAGAAAATTATCTCGTTTTTTTTTAATTTTTGCTCGCCTTGCTAACATGATTGGTCTTTTGCACCTGCTTCCATTCTTACGGTTCCATTATGCGTCCACCCGCAAGGACCATAAATGCAAAGTTTTCCACATCTTCAAAATGTAAAATAATAAACTTATCCTTATGATTTGTACTTAGACGAGTGTAACGCGCTTCATCCCAGCGTAGCACAGTATATATACTTCCCTTGAGTGAAGGGGAGGGACGCTAAGCACTTCGTGCAGTTCTCTAGGAAATGGCAACGGAGTCGTAAAGTCTGTAATGAGAATATTCAACACAAAGGTTGACAGCCTATACAGCAGCAATAGAAACCGGGGTCGGGGATGTTGATTCCATTCTTTACCGACTGGGCCGCAGGTAATTATGTATTTTTAAGACGTACGGAAGAAGGCAGCAGGTAGCTGATACGAAGCTGAGAGGGAGATCATCTTTGACTCAAACCCGCAGTGGAGTTCGGATGGCGTTTGTTTCACCTACGTGCGCCGTCTTTACGCCATATCGAACCACGCGGACACCTTCTAGGGGCGAGAAAACACTGAATATCGCTTTACAACCTGTGTTTCACTTTAAATAATTGGGTGGTTCCGCCTTTTTGCCTTATTGTGAATATATTTTTAACCCCACCAATTAAGAGCAACCAAAACCGCATTGTTTATTCATGTGCAATGCTGCAGAAGAGTGAGGCTTTTCTTGTAGTTAGGAGTTGTCGCACAGCGGCAGCGAAAGAAGGCGCTGTTGCTAAAATAGAATATGCTGGTATACGAATATGCAGAATACGCTCGTAAATACAGTTCAGCAACTTTTATGCGTGGTTCCAGCTAGTTACAAATTCGGAGAGGCGAAGTCTCGTCTTAGTGCGTCTACAAGCGTGACGAAAACATCGTTAAAGTAAAGAGCACGACTTGCATGAGTAAAGCGCAACTAAAATAGTTAACGCGTAAGGAAAAATTGCTAAAATTATCCTTTGCACTTTGAAATCGCGCCACGCTGCGCTGACGCGTACGAGTTGTGTTCTTCACTCGACCTTATTTTCACGATGTTCGGGAACGCTTTCCAGCGCAAATTTGCCTTTTAGAGACACGAAAAAAGGAAATAAGGAGAATGGACTTGATTGAGGACGTGCTACCGTTTACAACCTTTCATCTAAATTGAACAATAAATGCGTAATGCCTAAACTCTAGCGATAAAAACGCATCTCGCAAGTTCTCTTAACATTGTTCGCACGTTTCCCAATATATGGAGTTCTCGTGTCCACATGTAACATGCCTTACATTGCGACGCAGTATCTAGTGAGGTGGATATTGTAGTCTGCTGACGGCATGCTTAGAAGATGTATTGCTAGAAGGCGAGAGCCCCCAATTGCTTCTAATAATCACGCTAAGAAGGAAGGCGGCTATTCTTGCTTATGTGTTAAGTGTTGTTCATGCTGAACCCGACGAAAATTTGCTCCGATGACCGACCAGGCAGGGTCAATAATTTGGGAGGAAGACGAACCACCAAATACGAGTCCCGCAACCTTGCTCTTACATAAAAGGGAAGTAAAGGGACGAACTGAATGGATGAATATTGATTGATTGATTGATTGATTGTAGGGTTTAACGCGCCGACGCAACGCAGGCGATGAGGCGCGCCGTAGTGGAGGGCTTTAGATTAATTTTAACCACCTGGGGATCTTTAACGTGCGCCGAAATCTCGTACACACGGGCGTTTTTGCTTTTCACCTCCATCAGAAAAGCGGCCGCCGCGGCCGGGAATCGAACTTGCGTCCTTGAATGGATGAATATGTGACTCAGACAATAACTGCAGAAGTTCAGACTGGAAAACTGGTGGTGCACTTGCGTCTTTGTTTCGAAATCCCTCTGTAACGCCATCAAATTTCGCTCTATCAACTCCTCGCCCTTTTGCCGTCACGTCGGGACTTATTTCCGCCTCCCTTTGAGCGACAGGCACAATTTCCTCGTTTAAAAACTTCTGCCTTGATTTTGGGAGAAAAGCAATTGTACGATTTTAATTGGACCTGGGCAGCAAGACGTCGGGTCAAATTATAATTAATTACTCTCGGCTCCGTCGTTACGATTTCTTCCGTCGGAACGAACCTGAGACGTCTAGATTAATTTCAAACACCTGCCAGCAGGGCGGTTTGGGTAGCTCGCAAGCTGCGCGTCAAAACTTACGCTTTCGTTCAGAGACATACAGTCGTGTGCGCTCGTGCGGCCGCAGTTCTCTCCCTTCACTGCATCACTTTAGAGCGCTTGTAATGACATTTGTCTGGGGTGCAGCTTTATTCGGTAAAATAGCTGTGGCCGTTTCCTTATTCTCGAAATGAAATTTCCCTTGCTAAGCAGCTTTAAGGATACACACACACACACACACACACACACACACACACACACACACACACCACACACACATATATATATATATATATATATAATATATATATATATATATATATATATATATATATATATATATATATATATATATATATATATATATATAGCGAATCAGAATAGGAAAATGAGGGGCTCGTTGAATTAAGACAGAAATAGGGGTTGCAGTAAAGAAATACCGCCAAGCTAAGGGGAGAATGTAGTAGGTCATTGAAACAGATGACGAATTTGGAAAGACAGAAAGACAACGGAGAAAAAATGCGCCCGGTGGTTGTCTAGTCTGGCGCCCGATACATTTTTTTTTGTTGTTGTTGTTGCCATTCAGTCAGCACCACTCTCCGGCCTTTGCGTATGTTGTTGAAACTGCTTAGCGAAGTCAAAAATGAAAGCAGTCGCCGTCCGAGGAGATACGGCGAAAGGGCACTTCGTATGTTCGATGTGGTACATCCATCCGTGAATGCAACATAGACGGATAAGGTGCTTCGCCAACGATGCGGAAAACTCGGTGAGCGAAGCCCGTTCGTCCCTCGTCAGTTCGAGGCGCTTAAACGAGGAAACGAGGCAGCTTGGGCGCTCGGGACGTGAAAGCCTCCTCGGATTTTTGTTGGCTCCGCTAACCAGTCCCGGGGTGGGGGTGGGTAGGCGCCGGTTCCCCAAATCTGCGCCGCATCGTGAAGGAAAATAACGACTACCGTGATTCTGCATCAGTTGAAAGCATCCGTCGCGCTGTTGTCAAGTTGTTAAAAGCGGCTTAGACATTTTTCCCTCGGGCTAGCTAAGCAGCTGGGCACAGTGTATGTGAAGTAATAACGTATAAAAGGCCTACCACAGCGGGTTTGATCCTTAAATATAATTTCCTGCGATAATATATAGCTGCAAGCCGTTTTAAAGGCTAACGTCGAGGGCCCGATTTAACAACGCGATTTTTGTACACATTCAGGGCTCCAACTTGTGTCCATTCGAATCGTTACGGGACGCGGGAAGACCTCTAGGTTAGGATTTAAGGTTGCGAAATTGGGAACGTCGGTGGATTGTCTCCGAGCATTTAACTTCATTGAGCGGAAATGAGCTAACGCCTATAAGCGGAGTCTCGCGTTTTGTAAACGAATACCGGCGTCTATTCTTCCAATATTCTGTATTCTCAGGCAAAGAACATTAGAAGATGTTAGTGGAAAACAAGGAAGAGAGATCGAGAACGAAAGGGAGATAGGGAGATAGAAAATAAAATGCAGAGAAAAAGAGAGACAGAAGTTTATTGCTGTTACGACCCCACTATTAGGAGGTTGGAAGAGCTCGGTTCTACGGTTTCTCACTCGCGGGCGGAAGCGCAGTGCTGGGGATTTTTTTTGTTGTTTTGTTTCTTTCTTGTGAGTTCTTTTTACTCGCGGAGGCTTTTCCCCCGTCTCCGTCAGGCCATAAATGTGGGCCTGAATCTCCCGTTTCGTTTAATCCGCAACCATGGAGCGCCGATTTAGCCGGTCGTTGTTTACCCTTATAGCGTGAAACACGCGAACGGGCACGAGCTTTATAGCGAGGGAACGCTGAGGGACCCGAAGAGAGAATAGACCTCCGTTACGCTTTTCACACAATGGCTCGGAAACGGCGCGGCCTTATCAGCATCGGAGCTGAAGAAAAATGACTCTTTTCAATAAACTTAGTGCGCTTTCCCCGCCTGACTAATTCTATAGCGGATCTATTCGTTTTTTTTTATTAGCCGTGAACTTGCGTACTGACTTTTTTGTTTCTGGTTGAACTAAGGGCGTCATAATTTCCGGGGTCATAATAGCATGAAGTTGTGCTTCGAAAAGAACGCAACCTTAAGTCGTATCCCGCTTCACCAGGCCGTGTACGCGGTGTCCTTGTCAAGTGCGCCCTTCCCTTTTCCGGGCTGGCGCGGAACAGAAACGCCAGCGCGTGTTCGTGCACGCGTGCACGAGATTTGTGCGCGCGGGATTTGTGTACTCGTTAAAAAAAGCTGCGTGCGAACCCTATAATCCGGAGCCTCCCTTCCATGACACACCTGAAATCGCAGATGTACTTCATGTAGACTGAGGGACAAATTAAAAGGGCCCTGAAACACGTTCTGAACAAGTTTTTCGAGATTTGTGCGCGTTATATTTGTATGCACGTTAAAAAAAGTTGCGAGCGAACCATATAATCCGAGGTCACCCTGCCATGACGCACCTGCAATCGCACATGTACTTAAGGTACATGGAGGGACAAATTAAAAGGGCCCTGAAACAAGTTTTGAGCATTGTTCGTTTTAAACACTTGTCATCTTAGGGTAACGTGCACGGGGTCATCTGAGCCGAGTATCTTTCTTTTCGTATAGCAGAAAGCTCATCCCTATGCTGCAAAGTTTACAATCAATTACTTGCGCCTGTATGAAACCTTGGTCATCCTTTTGAGGGCATTTCTGCGTCACGAGAAAACTTTTGTCTCATTGCACAGCTTTTCGAGGGTTTCCGGTAACGCGTTCCCTGCTCACTCTTATGTGCTCACCCTTATCCGCTGAAGGCTATTTTACATGCTCTTGAGGTTATCTGCCCACTATCAGCTGGCTCCGTCGACGTCGTCATTTCGAGCTCAATTAAATTGACTGCAGCGTGCTTACGCGCTATTATGTTATATGTTTGTCTCTTACTTTTTTCGGGGGCATTTTGGCATATAAATTTTTTAAAGTCATGAACGCAACTTGTGAAAAGGACTGCCGCTTGAGTGCTCTTTCCCAGGTCACAGATGCGCAAGCTAGTTCAAACATTTTCCATTGAACAGTGCCAGTGCAGATCCATTTCGCGACCACAAATGGTCCACCGGTCTCCAGTTGCGCTAGTACAGACGAGTAAAGGGGGCTTAGTTTCAGAAACAGATTGACAAAGGCACTAACTGCTACTGTCGACCGGGCTTGTTTTCATCTGAACGCCTTACAACGCATTTCAGAAACTGCTGATGGTTCCATAGTCTGCTGCAGCCCTACTTGGCGACACTTGGGTGGAGAGCGGAACAGCGGAAGGCGATTCAAGTTCCCAGCATGGCATACGTTAGGCGTTATAGACGTTAAATATTTATGCATAAGCCGCTACAGACTGTTCACGCGCAATTTGCCCCGGCTTCTTGCACGCGCCATTTTCAGGATAACAAGGGCCGCTTTAAACTGCCCAGTACGTGGTAGTGCGCGGTAATGGAGGAATATTTGGGACACAAAATAATTTGTCCGTGTTACGGCAATTATATGCATTCACGATTCTACGCGTCTTGATGTCTCACGACAATCTCAGCACACTTCTGAGGAAAAAAATCGGACCAGAGCATCTCAGACATTTCCGCATTGTCAGAATTTCCTTCTAGAGTTGGGCACGAATGTTTCGGAGGTTCCTGCTTGAGTACCATATACAAATGTTATCCGCGTACAGCGAAATAGCCCTACATTTAGACAGGATGGTTTGGAAACGCATCTAAGGTATGTGTTGAAACCCGCCGTGGTGGCACAGTAGCTAAGGCGTTGTGCTGCTGAGCCCAAGGACGCGGGTTCGATTCCCGAGGGCCGCTTTTCTGATGGGGGCGAAAAGCGAAAACGCCTGTGTGTTCAAGGTTTCGGCGCACCTTAAAGATGCCCAAGTCATCAAAATTAAACCGGAGCCCTCCACTACGGCGCGCCTCATTGCCTGTGTAGCGTCGGGGCGTTAAACCTCATAATCAATAAGGTATGATAAAAGCGTGGGACTCAAACTGCTGTCTTCAGGAACACCATATGTGACAAAATGGTTTTCCGTTCCGCCATCATTGGTGACCATGTAGCCACAGAGACCTTATATTTAGCAACACAGCCTCCTGAACACACATCTTCGCATCCAAATGCTTGTGATCTCTCTTCCAATAGTCTCGCGGGCTACGCTGTCAAATGCTGCCTTGATGTAAAAAATAGCAGTCATAATGATAAACCCAGCTGCCTTTGTTCAGTTTTTTTCTGACATAAAAAAGCATGTTATTTATGCCGCCTCGTCTTCTCCTGAATCCAGATATTTGTGATGTATCCTTCTAATGTTTGAACTTGGGCTAGTTGGTTCCGCTGCACTATGACGAGAAACAGTGCATAGACGAGGACGCGTTTGTGATTTTGTTTCCCTCGTACTCGTATACGCATTGCTTCTAGTCATAATGTGATCGATATATGTATCGGTTCTCAAGGTACGAAGTTCACCGTTCAAGCATTGTCTTCTTTGTTATCTTACCAATATTATTAAAGGTGCAATTGACTGGCATGAATCTATATTTGTGTCTTGTTTGACTGGCTTGAGAGTTGCCATGATCCGGGTGATCTTCCAGCTGGCCTCAAGGTGCCCTCTCTGCCAGTATAGTTTGTTCAAGGACGGCAGCTGCTGGTGAGTGCTGGTGTGCAAGCAGCGTGAAGCCGAATAGGTGGTGCCACCAGCACAGGGCGAGTAAGACAAATTGAGATTTTTCCACGCCGTGGTGAGCTCTTGAAAGGGGAAAGATTCATCCATCAGCGTCGCCTTCCCTGAGGAGTAGGAGGACGTAGACATCTCTGAGATTACGACGTCGCTGGTTGGAGTGGCGACTTTAATACGAGTTCTTCTGCAACACTCACTTCGCTAGCGCCCTTCCGAAGAGCCGCCGTTGAGAACGGATGAAATGTGCAAGGTGAGGTTCCAAGCTGCGAAAGATGCGCTTATATAGGTGAGAGGGGGTTGCACGGATCAAGCCGCATAGGAATATCATAAAAAAGCCTGGAGCACTGCAGGGAGTTTTGGTTATAGAAAGGTCGCCATCCGACCTAAACGTCGACGTGCAAACAAATTTGCTAAAAGCAATAAACCAATATCTCTCTATATTTATAGTAAGGTATTTCTTCGTCGCTATGATTTGAAGATTTGAATCACTGCTGTAAAAATGTTGTTTTTTTTCTTTTGCAATTTTTGAATCGGTTCTTAACGATAAAAGCATCTGAATAAGGCAATCAGTTAAAGCGGAAGTGAAAGCTTCCACCGAACGCGTGTTTTCCCCATCCTGTCGGCTGCCGCAATCGCGGAAAAGGGGGCATCAAACTTCCCACTTTGCCGAAGTTTTAGGATGCTTTAAGCGAGGTACTGAACATTGACGGTTTATTCTGTTCAGGAGTAAAGGGGAAAAAAGGTTGCAGGGAGCGCTTCCTCGAAGGCACAGCGCGACGCACTCGGGCGTGTGAATTTCAAAGTGATGCCCACATCGTGCGAACCGATAAGAGCACGCTGTGTCAGTGTGTCATCTCCTCCAAGACATGAACTTTCCATCCTCCCGCTCCTCCACCGTGTCATCCTCGTTTTGTCGACGGAAGGAGCCACGACAAGATACTTGTTTCTACAAAAGTTCTCGCGCATGGAGTGAGCACAGCAGGTGACGGCGTAAAAGCCTTGTCCCTAACCAGTCCTAGAAAAGTGACTGGGAAGCAATACACGTGTTAGCCCGTATACCCGAAAACTTTGTATTGTTTTTAGGCAAATATTTGCCCTTCCGCGAGACGTTCGATATCGTACAGCTGGACGCTCCCCGTGTTGTGCGATTTGTTGTTGCCTACTTACATGGCCAGGCTGCGGGAAGGGCGGAATTTCATACTACGTTTTGCGTACTTTCAAGATTGCGTTGAAAACGACCGCATTTTTAAGCCGTATGCGATACATGTAATTGATGTTATCTTGATAACATTATTTTTTTTGTGTCTACATCAGTACATACGATATGTACAGTCCTTGTCAGAATTTTCTAGGCCAAGCCGAAAATGAGCAGCACACAAAAACTTCAAAGGACAAGCTTACTTCCTGAGCGAGGCTGAAACGTTTTATGCCGGAAAGCTAGAGAAAACACTTATTTCTGACTGTGATAAAATATTTATGTCGCATTCAAGGCTACGTAGAGCTTATTCTTTGAATTCTTTGTAGTCGCGAAGGCTTAGGATTGGCCAAGAAAATTTCGAGAAATAAGTATAGATTTAAATGAGAGGCCGTAATTTCAAAGGTTTACAAGGATTGGCAGGGGACCAACTTCACAGAGTCATTAAGACGCAATATACAGCAGAGGAGTTTGTGATTAGCCGCGGTATTGCTAATATCTCCCTTTCCGCAGGGCACCAGGCGTTCACGACACCAACTAATGATATCTCGGGATATCATATAAGTACAAGCAGGTTTGTCAACCCAAGCCCTGAGATTCTAAAAGAGGGTACAGTAGGCAAAGCCTGATTTATAGAATTTATCTCCTAATCTGCTTCTAGCTGTTTTAATTACGCAATGAGAACACGGATTCACACTAGGCATGAGAAATCATGTTTAAAAGTGAACCTTCTTTTTTAAAAGTGTTCGTTGATAGTAAACGAGTTAAATTTGCAATTAAAACTAACTGGGGCATACTGGTATCCCCACCGCCCAGATTGTTCATTTTGTTTTACCTAATGCTCTTATTGTGTTTTTTAAACAGTGAAGCTCTTTAGCTAATCGTGATTTTTCGTGTCCGCAGTTAAAAATACAAAGAAGTTACCGAGCGCGCACACGTGAGCGCGTGCACGTGAGCACGGGCCTCGCGGTGACCACCGGGCAGTAAACACCAAGACAATGCCTAGCGCTCGAGTGTGCGTGCCTCGCGACGACCGCCCAGCGACAGCTGCGAACTTTTGTCAAGACAAGAATATCCACTTGGGGAGATAGGCCAAGATTGCGGCGACCGCCGGGCAGTTAAAAAGAACCAAAAAATCCCGAGCGCTCATGTGTGCGTGCCTTGCTGCCACCGCCCAGCGTCCCCGCCGCACGTTCGTCAAGCCAAGCATACCCACTTAGGAAGATTAGCAAAGTTTCGCAAAAAACACCCCCGCGTTCGCCGTAATCGTGCGAACATTTGCTCGGAACGAGAAAGACACGTCATAGCGTACGCCTCTACAAGGTGATGTCCAATAATTATCACTTCCAAAAAAATGAAAGAATCTCACACTTATAGCAACAATGATGGAGTAAAGGTCGTTGCGGCAGCGAAGAAGCAAATCGGCTGAAATCGTGTACGTAAACCGTCGCGATGGTCTAGAAGATTGTGTTCAGCTTCGCTACCAAGTCTTACGCGTTAGTGTGAGCTCCCTTGCATTTTTTGCATACCTGAGAGTTTTGTTGGGGTGCTAGCGCAATTTTTTTGCTGTATTTATATTTATCGATATGGCTGATTGTTTTGTGTTCTTGATGCCAATTCCTTTATTAAACTTCGTGTGTGACTGTCCCCTTTTGAAGGGCCCCTTTGGAATGGCCCTCGCACAGCCCTCTGGTAAGGCGCCAATAAATGAATGAAAAACCTGCTTTAAAAGAAACAAGAGAGGGGATCACCGAGAGACGCGAAAGACATTCCCCCAGAAAAGCGCATAAAAGGTGATTGTGAAAGATACAAATTTCCCATCATGGCCCCATAGTAGTTGTGTATTCAGTTAGAAAAGTATTTAGAAAGGGGTCTTGCCACATAGCCCATGTCGCTTGACAGGTGCTCCCTGCAGTTGGTTGTTCGTACGGCTGGGTTATTTATTTATTTATTTATTTATTTATTTATTTATTTATTTATTTATTTATTTATTTATTTATTTATTTATTTATTATTTGCTTGTTTGTTACACCAAGTTTAATAGCCCTAACAGAAGCGCCTCCTTCCAGCGTGCCTCCTAATGCTGGCGATTATAACAAACGAAACTGAAAACTGCAGTGCTCTATCAAATTTCATCGTGTAGTAGATGAAAAAGAAAGAAATCGTAGCCAAAAAGAAAGCAAGCACGCGCATGTATTCGATGCGCAGAGCACAAAAAGAAAGCATCCTCGTTGCGCAAGTTTCTTCTAAGCGGATGTTATAAGGGCTGCTCTTCACATGGTCTGATCAAAGACTAACTTTGTCCCGAGTCTTGGGGCACCGATTTCTTTCTCAACGGTGCCGCGCCACGTGTTTATTCGGCAAGCTGCTTGCCCTGCTTACCACGGCTCTCAACTTCATCCCTTCCCAAACTGGGTCGTTGCCCTCCGTACTCCCTATGCGGCAGAACTGTTTCAATATTTCTTCTCGGATTCCATTTGCAATGTCTCTGGCATCCACCGATTCCTCGGATGCGGTCGTTCCAGACGCAATTTCTTCTTTTCACTCGTCGTTCTTATCTTCCGCATCTTTTCTTTACATCCGTTTTTTAATCTTGGATGAGAAACTTCTCCGTGCGTTGCATTTTGGTTGCATTTTTTTAATTCAGTGCTGATAACCGCTTTGTCCACTTACCCTTTCAACCTGACGGGAATATTCTATTGTAGAGCCTCCCTCCCGGTTTTCTATCTTACCTAGATTCTGCTGGCGACCACTACCTACCCTTGTTCTGTTTCGTCCAATTTTCAGCCTCAGAGATTTATTAAGGACAGTCGTTGCAAGCCCCTTGAAATCTGTCCCAGCCCCCTAGCAAGGGTCGGGTTCATATTTAACTTCAAAGACCGGCGTGTTTGTGCTGCGTGTTGTACGTATGAGAGCTGTAACGACAATTCGGTGTCTGTAACAGACACAACCCCCAACTTTTGCTCCCACAGGCATCGGGCCCCAGAGCTTGTTCCTTATCACAAGCACTTGTGAGAAGCATTATAATACACACTGGGACAATGATTCGACAAATCCCTCAATTTTAGTGTTTTTTTTCCTATTTATTCACATTTATATACGACTGATTGCTCAGAATATATACAACTGCGTTTTTAAGTAGTTTTCCATCGTCTTAAGTGGCCAAGAAGTTGGTGCCAGTCATAGTGAAGCAAGCTGGCATAAAAATTCGTTTCAATCCCGCCGACCTTGAAACGGAATTTACTAGTTGGGATAAACAATTGCCAGCGGCACCACTTAAGAGAGATGGCGTTCTGCTATCTATAAGCTTCGTGCACTCCGGGAAAATAGTCACCTATAGGCCGGTCTGTGGCTTAAAAGATAGAAGGCCACTTGTAAATCCAAAGCGAGGAATGGGGTTCAACCACACCAAAATTCTATTTTTATTTCTTTGGATTGCGGTAACTTGCAATCTGTGCCGCGGGGATTATACGCCATAGGACTCTGAGCTTCCCAACACCTTATTAAATATCTATCTTCTCAGTAAAAAGAAACTAAAATATTAAAATACGAAAATTTGTTTTAAAGCGTTTACAGTAAAACGACTATTGACATCGATCAATGTGTCGTGCGGTAGATGAGGGACTGTGAGCTAACACTACTGCTTAAATAAATCGAGACCTGCAACATTTCGAAACTTTCGATGTTTTTTTTTTTTTTTTCCTGTGACAGCATTAAAAAGTTGTGTTTATGTTCCCAAGTTAACTTTTTTATTGAGAAAAATTTGCCCTCGATGCCAGCCGCAGCACTTCGAGATTCGATTCACCCGAAAAAGTGTTTATCTTCCGAACTTTGTTGGGTAAGTCGAATCCCGAAGTGCTGCGGCTGGCCTTAAAAACACATTTTTGAATTGACAGCACCGTCTCCTAAAGCCTCAATAAATCCCTGAACCCGGCCGTCTTCAATCGTAGGACTCTGACCATGTCACATCTCGTTTGGCAAACTAGGAGAGATTCGAGAAGTTTTGAAAGATTGCCTGCAGGTCTACGGTTATCCGTGTAAATAATATTTATCTGACATAAAATAACGCACTATTAAGATACTCTGCTGCGACATAATATTGTACGAATTGAAATAGGCCGATTTGACGCCTAAATGCGCATAACTATAATATTTATTTCGGAACTCGTTGGTTCTACTGGAGCCATAACTCCGAACGCATTCGGTGTGAAAATGTGTGGGCGAAGAACGAAATTAACTGACGCATAATTGCAGTGAATGTTAACGGATGTTATTACAATATAGATATTATAATATGAATTTTGTAACATGAATGATCGTCCTGCTTATTCCTCTTCTGCCTTGTGGGTAATTTTTGCGATATTTTTAAAGAATCACCTCTGAATGGCTGTCCTTGAACTACAGGTCGGAATTAAGTTCTTCAGAAAGGAGTTATTAAAGGGGAGCGTCCGTAGTTTCCCCCAGATCGAGAAAATTGCTGAGAAAATTTACGTCGGCTAGGGACGTGGGCAAAGAAGCGTATCAATCCGATGTGCTACTCCTTTCCTTGCAGTTGCTCCTATTTTATTTCTGGACTTCTTCCCCAAGTTTCTACTGCCTTTTTTTTTTCTTTTTCAAACCAGAATATTGCCAGCTTACTTGCACACCTCACACTAAGTGCGTGTTTCTGAATGTAGAAAACCACTCCTGCCATATCGCTGTCGCTTACTATTCATCTTAGTTGTGGAGTATTTGCGTGCATGTAAGCACTTTTTACGAGATATGAATTCGAAAGTGTAGCTGTCAAGTTGAACTTCTATGTGTGCTCCTGGCAGTTTAGCGCTGGAAGTTTAGGTAACTGTTGCGCCGGGGTGTGAGGCTAGCGGTCGCATGCGTGTTATGACGCGTCGCAGCTTCTGAACTCCGCACTAACAGTGCAGCTGCCTTCTCCGTTTTGCTCGTGGCTTGGCCTAGGCTCATGCGTTATGTGTTGTGTAGTAAGCCGTTTGACTCTCGGGTACTAACTCGCGGTGGTAGTCCATGAATGGACTACCACCGCGAGTTAGTACCCGAGAGTCAAACGGCTTACTACCTCGCCTGTAATGGCGCGGAGTACCTTAGGACCTCCCAATGTCCGTCCGCGTCCATCTGCGCGCACACCACCATCAAGCGAAAATCAAGCTAAATTCGATTTGAGCCGTGAGTTACCGTTTCATTTAGGGAATGATCAAGGTGCAGCTCACGGCTCAAAAATGATAATGCAACTCACGGCTCAAATCGAATGACGGTCGGGGCGCAAATCGGATGTCACTCGGGGCGCAACTTGGATTTCATTTCGAGTGCATCCACTGAGTGGAAATGCTGCCATTTTTCTTCTTCTGCCTTGTGTGTATTTTTGGCGATATTTTTAATCATCTCTGCATGGCTGTTCTTAACCTGTAGGTTGGAAATTAGCTGTTCAGAAAGGTGTAATTAAAGGGGAGCTTCTGTAGATTCCCTCACGTCGAGAAAAGGTGCGCTGGTGTCACTCCAAATTGTCGGTAGTGTAAGACGGCTACACGGTACAACTAAGCCATACAGGAGGCCAGTGTGTGTCAGCATCTGTGTTAAGCTTCTATTTTTCGTAGCAAGAGACTTCGAGTTCAAATGAAACCGGAACAATCTTCCACACCATGCCTCGTAAACATAAGCAGCGCTCGTCCTGTCCATTCCTCGACGGTCTTGTGTCCATTTTTGGCGCTCTTTCTAAAAAAAATAGTGGACCAGCTCACCCAAAAGTAACTTACATTAAGCAGAGATGATTTTTTTATGAGATCGTGAAATTACGACAAGTTTCTGAAGACATACCAAAGTGCAATTCCCTTCCTCCACTCCCCTTGAGGCCGGTTTAGAAGTGAGTTGGTTGGCACATCGTCACGTAATAATAGAAATCGCGGGGGTTGGTCTGAGCTAGGGGTCTCAATCAGCGGTGACTAGTACGTGTGAGTACAAATATAGGAGTACTATGAAACATTGAGACAGCCAACAATTCACAGCGCTAACACACGAAGGACAAGAAAAGCACGACACCACGACTGCTGGAGTGTGCCGTTCTTCCTTTGTCCTTTGTGTGTCGGCGCTGTAAATTGTTGACATGAACTAACAAGCCCCACAGCTTCTGATTTAAACCGCGCTAAAGGCAGAGGACACACAGAACGAGCACTAAACTAACCTCGTCAAGTAACCAACTAGCCCAAGTTAATGCATTGATAGGGTTTCGGCCCTTTCCTGCCATTTTCCCCTCAGAAAAAAAAAATGCTATTCGTTTTCTTCCAATTTTACTTACCACCAATTTCACATCCGCGTAGCCGAGTGGCAGTCGTCTGATAGAAGCTCACCTTTGAGTTAACGAGCTTTGCTTTCTCGCTCTTTTTTTTTTTTTGTCTCTGTGTAAATCCCCGCAGACCCAGTCATGGAAGTGCGGATTTCCTGCCTGTTCTTACCAAGAAGTTCCATTGCAGCGGTAAAAAAAAAAAAAACGTAATTTAGCACTTTAAAAGAAGGAATCGTTAGCCGCAAGGCGAAGCTTGAATAATTGAAAATCTGCAATGGTAAAACTATCATTTAAATATACTGTACGCTCCGCACTCTATATTGTATGTGTTGTAGGATTATTAAGGATTACGAAAAATAAACAGTTGCATAGGCGTTTTTTTTCTACAGCGTTTTAAGCTAAACGTAATATTTTGCGACACCATTATCATAAAAAAGCGTAAAACATATAGGGGAACTTTAAGTTTTTGTTTACACTATAAACTTCCGTCATTGAGGGTTTGAGTGGTGGTAGCATGCTTTCACAGCGTTCAAAAAAAAAGACGATGATATAATGCTGAATATGCGAACTCAAAGAGGAGTAAAATTCCTTCAAGTTGTAGGCAGTGATTTTAGGGCTAAAATGTATGCATTCATTTTAAATGCGCATGGTACGGCTGAGCGCGGGTCCCGATTTGCGTAATTCACAAAGTTGAAATCAGTGCCTTTGAATGATCTTGATTTCTCTAAAACCCTGACAAAGTCAAATAGTTTGAACGTTTCGGTATGCAAGAGAACCATTATTTCAGGTTGGGTGCCTCGGGTTTTATTTCGCCGAACGCAATATCAGTAAATATTAATAAATATTGCTACAGGGTCTGAGCTGAAGAGGAAGAACCGCAAGGCTTAGTTCTGAGCCTGTGCACAGCATTCGAACATGTGCCGAATAGCCGCCGAAAGAAGATCACGGAAGCACGCTCAGACTAAGGGGCGGCACTAGAAGTAGAAGTATTGATTGATTTGATTGATTGTAGGGTTTAACGACGCAACGCAGACGATGAGGCGCGCCGTAGCGGAGGGCTCCGGATTAATTTTGACAACCTGGGGATGTTTAACGTGCGCCGAAATCTCGTACACACGGGCGTTTTTGCTTTTCGCCTCCATCAGAAAAGCGACCGCTGTGACCGGGAATCGAACCCGCGACTTCGTGCTCAGCAGCGCAACGCCTTAGCCACTGAGCCACCGCGGTGGGTTAGAAGTAGAAGTAAAAGAGGATCTTGCGCCCAGCCTGCACGGTGCTCTCAGGCTTGTAAATACACTGCGTGAATACCTCTTGCTCCACGTCTTCCTTGACGTCACCGTAACAATATTTCTCACGTGTTTCAGAAACAAGGAGTTTAGGGAAGCATAATGTGTTTTAAAGCGACCCTGCAACACTTTTTCCAACTTTTTTTGAAATCCGAAATGATTACAGTACGGAGTCACCCAACACACCCAGTACTCAGATTAGGGGGTCGCAAAGTACTTCAGCCAAAGTTACTGCTCTATGCCTATCAGATAACTTGGAAACTCGCTGAAAACATTTTTCTCTCTTTCCCGGTCTTCACGTTCTTCGACGGCCCGAATTACGTCACTGAGGCCATGTAGCGGCTGTTGGCCGGTTTTCCTTCAGTCAGTTGCAGCAATGAAGGCTTTTCAATAGCAACTTTAAAAATAAAGCCACAAAAACAAAGCAGAAACGGAAGTGGTATCTTGTGCGACGACATAATCACGCAGTGCCGCTCCGTGCTGGCGATAACTGTAGCTTTCGCAGTGCTTCCAGACGCGAAGGAAAGAGTGAAAGCGTTTATAGGAAGGGTTGCAGGGTCCCTTTAAAAAGTAATGTACAGTGTTTCGGGAATGTCCGAGGCTTAGAAAGCACAAATTCTATGTCCCGCAGACTTTAGCGCTTACAATTACTGACGTAGGGCAAAAATGTTACACCTAGAATCACGGGTTTCAGCGGCGCAGCGTTCGGAAGACCGAGTGGAAGAATAATGTAGTATTATGACATTACTTAATATAACTTTGCTTGTTCTTTTTAGCAAGAGAAAAATTCCGAACTGCAAGTATTCTCACAAAGAGCCGTAATAAAGACAGCAGGGGTGTTTGTTTTAAAAGGAAACGCAATATTTTTGTGAGAAAGGTATTATCGGCATTTATGTATTTAAGTACCGTTTCACCCTTACTGTTAGCTCAAACGGAAAAGGCAGCTTTGATAAACTAAACTTCATGTGGGTGTGGGTACAGTGATCCTTGTGTGTAACGTCATGCTCTGCTCATCATTTTAAACCGCTGTAGAGCAGTATCACGTTCAGCCGGGCGCAAAAAGAACCGACTTCATTATGCTGCAGCCATAGCGGCGCACAGACGCAAATTAGAAACTTTTTTAGCGTGTTTACCACGACTGACGACTGAAGCGATGACCCCAAAGCCATTGGCCCTATACACTCACGTGGACGAGTTGATAAGAGGTTAGAAGCCGGGGTGTTTAAACTAAATGCAGATGGAAGAAGGAGAAAGGGCGTTTTAACTGCAGACTTGCCAACTCGCCTGCACATTAGCTGAACGCTTCAAGGTTGACGAAACCATATAAGAACGTTTTCTTTTTCTTTTTTTCTCTCTAAAGGGACGAACCAGACGAGTCTGTTGACTCGCCTTGGAGTATATTCTGCCATTTTCCTCTTTCAACGATCTTTTTTAATATATCGTGATACAGTTGCGGGGGAAATAAGCGTTCCTTCAAGTGCACATCCCACTAGGAGAACCGTGCAAACAAGCAATGAACTTCGTCACTGAAAAAAAAAAAAAAAAGAGGTTCGTACCGAAGGCTGTTGCCTAGGTGAGAGGAGGCAGTGAGTGCGATGATTTTCCCTTCTCTGCGGCCGTTGAAAACCATTATTCTTGGACTGTCTCGCTCCAGGCCTTCTCGATTCCGGGCCGTTCACCTCAACGAATTCAATCCTCGTGTTGACGGTGTGTCAAGAGTCGCCTGGCAGTTCTCGGTTCGCAAGTTCTATTCAGGCGTTTCCTAACTTGACGCCGGCCGCATCCCCCGGTATCGGATCTCTCGCCTGGCCTTTTTACTTGCGTGCGTGCAGCCTCAACGCGCTTTCCGCGGTGATTTTAGTTTAAACGCTCGAAATAAGCCGCTTTCCCTTAAAGGGCAGGGTCAATAAAACGGTGACGCCTTCAGCCAGCCGTGTTAAAATGGTATTTGGTTCTCTGAGCGCCTCCCTTCGTTCACTGTACTGTGAGACTCGTTTCTTCTGTAACATGCCACCTTTATTTTTGTTGCGCTTTTTTAGCTCCGGGAAACTTTTTCTCGGGTTTCTGTAACTGGAAGCCCTGTTATAATATATTCAAACGTGAACTCAATGTCTGCTTTTTTTGTTTCCCAGTATCGCACACAAATCTTTCCGTTTGCTTCCACGAGACACCTCTGTTCTTAGCTTAGTTTAAAACTTGGTTGCCTCGATACTTTCTCGAAACGGTCGTTTTTCATGCTTTGTCGCTACTAAGATATCCAAAATATTGAATGAGACGATCCTGTTTATCTGTTTATCCAGTACGGTGGTGCATTTCGTTTGCGATATAGTGTGTGTGTTCCATTTCAGGCGAAAGGTTCAACCGTTCTCTTCGACTTCCCCTTTACTTTTTTCTACCTGCTGTCAGTTTCCTATTTTTTTCAGCGCAAAACAAAACATTTGAGAGTTTAAAATATGAAGCTCTGTGTTTCTCAGGGCGCATTTTCTGCGGTATATACAATTTTAGAATTTGGAAGAATAAAAAAGTAGTATTCTTCTGCCGAAACATCATTTTTAGACATACTGGATGTAGTCAAGCTGCGTGAGTTCCCTCAAGTTTTGGGGGGCCATTCCTTCAGATGGAGGGACAAATTTTGCGACGTCATTCATTCATTCATTCATTCATTCATTCATTCATTTCATTCATTGAATAGTTTATTCAGTTCACTCATTTATTAAAATATAAGAAGGAACGAATGAAACAACCACGGCGGCGTTGCACCTTTGTGTTATTGCAATGAAAGAACCGCTAAGAAATGACTTAAAAAAAGAAAACTGAGAAAAAAATAATGCAGACAATGCACAAAGGATCGTATGCGTCACCTAGAAGAAGCACCATATATAGTTACTTCTGTTTGATAGTTCGGCCATTGAATGCATGTGCGCCGAGCGCGACGGAAGGAGTCTTGTTTTGTAAGGCTGCCTGTCTGTTAGCTGCGTACTAAATTTAAGACGCACTTCGCTAGTACCTTATCAGGAAAGGACGAAGTGTATTTCTCCGAAACATGTTCATCGTCGTCTATTGCGTTGGTTGGGCCGGATGCGGGCCACGACGTATAAAACTAGTATCGGCATGTCGATCGAGACACCGAGCTGTTGCTTTGTTGACCGGTAGGTCGTGGGCTTTGGTTATCAGTTTCGGACTCACCGCGGAAAATCGGAGGGTAGTCCGGAGGACAGTACGTGAAAAACGAGAACCGGATGCGTCTTGGACGGCGAATTCGGGACTGATGATCGAAGAGCCCCGTTACTACGCACTGATCGGACTACTTTTTTTGTGATACGCATTAAAACCATGAGTGGAGCATAGGGGAGGCCACAACACAAGCCGGTAGCCACACAAGCACAGGAAATGATAGGAGCTGTAGTTGCCTTTTTTTGTTGTTGTCGTTGTGACGGCGTTTATTTCGTAGCCTCAAGGAGCGTGAAGAGCGAGTTGGGGTTGGTGCTACAGTATGTCCTCGAGTCCGTACCTTGTACTAGTTCTATTGAACGCTACGTGTGCTCTCTTGAGCAATGACTGGAAAAGGCTCGCCGCATGGCTCCTGTTGCGTGAATGTACATTCTCAGGTTCCGGCGGTAATTAGAACCCGCGGAATTCAAATTGTCGTTTTGGTTAGGGACGTTTTATTTTCTCCTGGATCAGTTCACAATTTTCCTTTTCGTAAGTAAGGGGAGTCTCGTACATTTTAGGTGGTTTGTGGCAGGGACGCTGCCTATCGCAGCATTTAATTGGCGTTCCGCCCCACGGTGTGCGCAATATCCGTTCTGTGAAGCTTGGTAAACGCATCGTCGACTGCTCAAGGCCCCCTATAAATACAGAAACGTGCATACTTGAGCCATGTCTTCCGGATGAAATCTGCCTTCCGCCTGTTCTGAGCACCTACGTATTTTCCCACTTGTTTGTTTCCTTCCTCCTTAGTTGCTCCTTCGGGACGCCTGTGTTCGGATTTAGTGCGCTCAATTATTTCCTCGGGAAAAAGAACGTCGACAATTGTTTTGGAGGCTCAAAACAAAAAAGGAATACAGAAATCTTCGCCCACGCGCTAAGTGTTTATGGCCTGTTTGAGCTCAGAGCAGGTGGTGCAATTCTCGGTTACAAACGAGCCGCACACGGGGAAGTTTGCACAGCAAATACATGAAACACAAATACTCCAGTTTCATGCCAGGTAACAAAGGTCAGTAGCAATTCATTTTGGCAAAAAAGCTTCACCGCTATGAAGTTGTAAAAATTAAAAAAAGAAACATGGGGCTGTTGTTCGCTTCCGAGGGTTAAAAACAGAGTAGCGACCTTGCATTGAACCTTCTTGTGCTTAGGAGGAACAGAAGAGTAAGATATTGTTGGGCTGTACGATAATTAATAATGAAAGTAACGAAATCCGTCTACGGGATTGTATGACAATCAGTGTCAAGTTTCGTTTCAAGCCACGAAGTTTTGATACTGTTTGTGTCCGTCGAGCACTCGAGGACGCTTCCCGTGTTAGTTTCCACAACAGGGCAAAAGAAAAATGCGCCGTTTTACTCAAGTTGAAAGGTCGCTACAAGCGTAAGAGAAATTACAAGCGTTACAAACGCGCTTTTTAGGAAGCTCAGTGTCACTTGACCCTTCCGCTTATATCGAGTAGCGAGCCAGGTGCAATAGCCGCGCTGCCGGCTCGCTCGCTCACGCCCTTCTCCTCTTTCTTTCTTTCTTTCTTTCTTTTTTCTTTCTTTTTTCCTTCTCTCTCTCTCTCTCTCTCTCTCTGTCTTCCCGCAATTTTCTCGGGCAAACCACTCCCGCAATTATTTTCTTTCTTTCTTTCTTTCTTTCTCTTTCTTTCTTTATTACTTTATGTATTTTCTTTTCTTCTTTCTTTTTTTCCTCCGGCCGAGCTAAGGCTACTATATGACCATGCTGCTCAAGCGGTTCATGACGTTGCCTTCCAGTGGTTTCCCAGTCACTGCGGCATTGTCGGCAATGAAAGTGCGGACGGTGCCGCCTCACGCTTGGCACAGCAAAAGTCGGAGACCATATCCATTCCATTATCCAGGACGGATGACGCTAGGACTCTCCGCAAACTTGTCCGGGAAACCACGATAGCGAAATAGACTATCCAAGAGTTCACGAGCTCTCGTACTCATGCCCTGGACCCGCATCTTCAGCGTCCTCTTCCATTACGCCTCCCACGGACTGATGCAACCGTTCTTTGCCGTCTCTGGCTTGGAGTCGCCTTCACAAATGCTTACTACCATTTGACTGGAATGGCAGACAGTGAGGCGTGTGAAGTCTGCGACACACCGGAGACCATACACCATCTTCTATGCGAATGTCCGCGTTTTTCATCGGCAACAAGGCAACTCTCCTCAACTTTACTGGAGCTCCGATTCTCGGCGGCTGTTCTCTGGGAAGAAAATCCTGGGCCACTGGCTCTTCACCGTCATCTACGCACAAGGCGCCACAAGCGCTCCCTGTGCTTCCTAAAAACAACAAACTTTCACAGAAGAATGTAGCACAAAGACTACTCTCTATGAAGTCAATGAACTCTATCATCTATAGTGTCGTAACGCGGAACGCCCTTTACGCCCTGTCTTTACCTTCCCCTTCTTTTACTGTTTTGATCTTTTTTTCCCATTGTTCCCCTTCCCCACGTGTAGAATAGCAAACTAGGCCACAGCATGGTTGACATTCCTGCCTTTCCTTTACCTTCCTTCCTCCATTCCTCTCTCTCTCTCTCTCTCTCTCTCTCTCTCTCTCTCTCTCTCTCTCTCTCTCTCTCTCTCTCTCTCTCTCTCTCTCTCTCATTTTTTTCCGACATTCTTTTCCTCCTTTTTTATTTCTTTCTTTCTTTGTATCTTTCTGTCTTTCTAATTTTCCTCTTTTATTTCTTTTTGTCCTTTTGGGTACGTGTAGGCGGAGCGTCTGCGGGCGTGTGTGCGCCCGCGAGTGTGTGTCTGTGTGTGTTACGTTTTTTTTTATTTAATTGCAGCATTTGGAAACAAATAATGTTTGTTTTTCAAATGCCGCTTGCGTTGGCAAAAAATCAATTGAAATGCGAAACACGACTGTAGCGAGGGCTTTTCATTTGTATTCATGCGTAGCTGACTCAATACATAAATAACTCGTCAGACGTAGCGCGAGACCGATTTTAGATGCAGCATGTTTTTGCCTGTAACTTTCCTCTTTGTACACAAACATGCATTTTGTCTACGAGATAGTTAAACCAGTGATCTCAAGAATATGAAGTATCTAAAGGGTTTTTGGTTGCCATGTTTGCTTAGTTCCGCAAGTACGGGTAGGAAAATCGGGTGCTTATTTTGACGTCGCGAATCGCGGAGGGATAAGATTTTCGAGTATGGATTTGTGAAATTTGAACTCTATTTTTGTAAATAGATGTTTTCCTTTGTAGCATTAAGTTTTTTCAGAAGCAAAATATTTTTGCGCATGTAGCCCACGCGAAAATGATATTGTAGAGTTGGAACTCGCGCGATCTCGGCCTTCGGTCGGTTTTCATCGCCTTTGCATCGCCTTACACGTTCAGTTTTTACTTTTAACTGAATATTTCTCCAAAATATAAGGACCCTCAGTATGCACAATTTCATCCTGTTAGAGCTAAACACATTATGTGATTCCCTGAATGCTTAATTTCTGTTTTCATGTACAGTTTTTTTATTACAATGCTCGCCAAAGATTTATGGTGGTCGAACCGTGATACTACGGTGTTTTAAACCCTTGACACAAGGATTTTTATGTGCAAAAATACATTTCTTTTTAAAGAAAGAAATACCGAGCTGTTGCTACAGGTGCAAAATCCGCAAATAGAATGGGACATAGAGTCGGCATAGCGAAGATTATCGGCAGCCGAGCGCGAAATGGCTATCGAAATTTGGCACTTGAAGTTTCCTAGGCGCGGACAAGCCCCCGAGAGGCATGTAATGTAATTTTCATCGTGTTCTGTCATCTTCAATTAGTGTCGCTATCTATATCTCCTGACCCGAACCGCCGGTGAATTGCTCTGACGTGTTTGGCCATGCGGCGGGAAATCGTTATGACTGCGGCTTTGGCAGGCCCGTTCCTTGTTTTGTATTTACTCATGTCATCAATAAAGTATTATTATTATTATTATTATTATTATTATTATTATTATGCTTGTGAATATTTAGTCCCATTTTGACGAACCTCCTGAGACTGGGGGGGGGGGGGGGGGAGTTTAGTAGGCTACGAAAGGGAAGAGGGGATTGGAGCTAAGGTAACGTAAAAGAACATCGTCCCACAAAAAAGCAGGCAGTATATTAGGACATGAGCACACTGTTATTGTAAAAGTGTGGGTTTTTTTGGGGGCAGTGTTCGTACAGGTAGTAAACATAGGAAGGCATGCTGATAGCTGCTTAAAATGCAACACCCGCCGCGCCAAAAGCCGCACTGTGCATTCTTATTTATTTATTTATTTGTCCAGAAGCTAAATGCCCTAGGAACATCCGACTGGTGCTACCCGAAGTAACAACTGTATCTCAGTGGTCGAACCGCATTGCGCGCTTTCCGCGAACTGTATGCTTTTCTAGTTGCACGAATTCCTCTGTTTATTCAATCGTATGCGTCCGTGCTTTATCCTGTTATATTGATACGAGTACCATTGAATGTTATATTTTCTGGTGCCACCTTGCGCACTCAGCACTTTCTAGGGCCCACATGGTTCGGTAGTGTAGAAATGGCATAGGTCGAGATCGGATCCAACCTAATAATACCCGCTTTCGGATACCAGTTTCTTCAGGGTCGATGCTTTTAGGGGGGAAGACCCTTAGGGGCTCGGGCTGTCGGCGTCTCATGTCGTCGTCGTGTCACGTCGTCGTAGCATCATGTAGTCATGCTACTAAAACATCAGGACACTCGTTTCCCAGCGCCTCGTGCTAGAACGTTGCATCTCCGTGGGAAAATCTCGTTCTAAAAGAACACACCGGGACACTCGTTTTCCAACGCCTCTCGCTAGAACGTCGCTTCGTGCTTCAAGGACACCAGATTTACAACAAAGCTGTATACCTCTAATCCCCAACGGTTTCTTTACCGTGGGCCAAAACGCTAAGGCGTAATAATACACTTACACATTGCTTGCTTCATCCCTTCCGAGGTTTCACGTTAGTGGACTCGGTTGGCCCGGGATTTTTTTTTTGTCAAGTCTGCATGGTGACTCGAAGGGATGATGGTCGGCTTATCCCGAGCATTTCAACCGGGGAGTATTTACTGTCCCCATGTTTCTTTGTTTAGCACCTATTGACACGCATCTATTGGTTTGACACCAGCTACATATTCGTCATACGGCTGCGCAACTGGAGAAATTGGTTGAGTGACTGGCGAAGCCGGTCGTGCCTAAACATATCCCGTCATTTTTGGTTCAACAGCGCAACTTACACGACGGCAAACGAAGCATATGACAATGGCGCTGACTCAACTGAGGGAGCTCCGAGTCAGTGCCTGGGTCACCTTATTCGTTTGTCCGAATCTAACTTGCACTTTTGAGTCATAAAATCCATTCGTACCAACTCATTCAACTCGCAATTTCCTTGTACAAATTGGCACCACATCACCCTTTCTCCCACGGACCGAGCTGCGACGGCTGTGGGGACACCCACGGCAGAATGCAGACGCCGCGTGCGCCGAGGTCGAGCAGACAGGGACCGGCCTGTGCAGTGCGTGGGCCTTTCCACTCGTTCAGGGCCGGCGACGCGCAGTGGTGTCGTCAACGATAATGACTAGGCTCTCGGAACGAGCCAACCAACCACTCTGACCAACAAGCTGATGCGTTATTAGCCCGTTCGCTATCGCGTCGTCCTAAATTCGGGGTAAAAAAGTGCCGGGATTTTTCGGGAGAAAAATGACGCGCTGAGGGCGGGGAATCCAAGGAGCCAGAAACTAAAAAAAAAAAAATGCGATACTTCCTGCGAGCGATGGAGCTTGCGACACTTGTTCGCGCACGCGGAGGGGAGTTTCTTGCTCGCATATTTCTGAAACCCGTCGGCTCGGCGGGTGGCGCGGGTTGAGGGCTCGCAATTAGTTGCTCGACCAGGTCGTAAAATTCATCTAGGTAATGCTTTTTTTCCCGGGATCCTGGGGAACTCTTCATGCACGCCAAACGCAGCGCTATTACGTCCGAGTGTGCTACTCGTGGTTCATCGTGCGCAATAAAACATTCACGCGGGACCACTCGGACCTGCCGTGAGGAGGCCACCCGACGACTGACCCCGGCAAACAAACATCGGCCACAACGAACGCAGTATATTAGAGGCCACTCAACGAATCGGAAACGAACGGGGTCAATAACGATCGGACGGGTCCAGCGAGTGCCCTTTCAGGACCCTTGGCTCCCCACGGAACGCTACGCACTTTTCTACTCAAAACTTCGGGGAGCGCGGCTGCGAGTAGGCGTTCCGGCCACCATGACTGTTCAGCGCAACCCTGCTCTGCTCTCCTCCGCTACCGCTCTCGCGACTCGCGGGAGTTTCGATCCCGAAGTTGATTAGCCCAGGGACCGGTCATAAAGCGTGGTGGCGCGTGGACATGCCCGTTCGCGAAGCGGTTGCCTCAGCGGATACGCCCGCCTCGTGAGCAGCACTCGACACCGCGCGGTCCGGCAGCCTACGTTTTACCTGTTCGCGAGGCTTAACAGCGTCTCTCCCCCACCACCTCTCCCGACTTCCCCTAATGTGCTGACAGGTCGCTTTGAGAGGTCTTCAGTTGTAGACTTTAGTTCGCGTAGACGGGAGCTCTCCTTCTCCCTACTTGAGGAGGCCAGATTTTAAAGAGCGAAGTGCGTACTCGTGCCGCGAGATGCTTAGCGAAATCCGTTTGAGAAAAAGAAGTTGTCCTTCAAGAGAAAATGCACAAATCGAAAAACAAAACACCGGTGATAGGAAGCAAACCGGCTTGTTTTCCTGCACTTCTTGCTTATTGGTTGGTTTTCATTACGCGTAGCACTGTTCAGCCAAACGCTTTTTGAAGTTAGAAAAAAAAAACAGGGAGAGAAAAATTGATAACTTTATTCCAGGAAAGAGGGTAAAAGGCTTGGTTTTGGGAAAGGGGTGTGACATGAGCGAAACATCGTTCGAGTAGAGTTTATCCACGCACTTAAGAGGGTTCACCTGTGCACGTCAGGGTGGGTTACACCGCTAGTTTCCATACAGAAACACGTTTGATAGCCTGGGAATTCTTAAGTGGGGAGTCACCCGGTAACCACAAAGGGTCAGTTGTGTCTGTAACTCTACAGAACGCGCGCACGTTCCGTGGAGTTGGCGAATTCGATGATAGGAGTAACGGAGTCCAGGGGGTCACTTAAGATCATCTGAGGACCTTCCTAAGCTGCACGTTGCTCATAGTCAATATGAACTCACTTCGAAAGGCGTTGCCACGAACCGTTTCCTGTACAATGTATGTAGATGACGTCCAAATATCTTTTAAGTCGTGTAATATGTCAATTTTCGAACGCCAAGTCCAGATTGGTGTTAATAAGCTAGCTGGCTGGGCTGATCAGAACGGTTTTAAGCTAAACCCAGTTAAGAGCACTTGTGTTGTGCTCTCAAAAAGGCGTGGTATCAGGCCAGATCCAGACAACAAACTGAATGGTGTCTCGATTCCGGTCAAAAAAGAACACAAGTTCCTAGGTATAGTCCTTGATGAAAAACTTTCCTTTATCCCTCATATCAAAGAACGAAAACAAAAATGTCTTAAAACAGTGGATATTCTCAAGGCTTGTCGCATCACTCGTACGGTGCTGACAAACAACTTCTGCTGCGAGTGTTTACCAGCCTGGTAGGCTCGCGGTTAGACTATGGGAGTGTTGTGTATGGTTCAGGAAGGGAAACTGCGTTGAAAATGCTCGACCAAGTGCAGCACTTGGGCGTTCGACTTGCGCCTGGTGCTTTCCGGACTAGCCCTGTGCAAAGTCTGTACGTCGAGTGTGACAGATGGTGCCTAGGGTACCAGCGCGAGTATGTCGATTTACTAATATGCGTTTAAAGTTTCATCAATGTCTCACCATCCCATTAAGTGTATAATGAACGATACAGCTACATCCCGACTGTTTTTAAATCGTCCATTTAATTCTGCGCCTTTCTCGCTCAGGGCGAGGGAGGAGGCCTCTGACCTTTCTGTCTCGTTTTTAGACACTTTTAAAACATCTCTCATTGATTTTATAGCCCCATGGCATCTTCGTCCTGTATTGTGTGATTTTTCGTTTACGCAATTTAAGAAAAACACGGTGCCCACAACTGCCATTTTGCAGCATTTTCATGTATCTCCAGGCGAAATATGGGGCGGAAGAATTTTTTAGTGATGCGTCAAAAACATCCACTGCATTGTGTTGTGCTGCACACTGACTCAACTTCAATGCTTGCAAGACAATGAATGTGAATTCCAGCATTTTTACGGCGGAAACATATGGTATATTTCTTGTTTTAAATCACATTATCGAACGTAGCATTGCTAAGTCCATCATTTTCACAGATTCACTTAGCTTCGTGCGCACATCGTCGTCACAAAGGTCTTGCAAAAATTACGTTGTAAATCTTGTTTTTAAATTTTTGATGTCAGCGTATGCGTCAGGTCTGAATGTGACCGCTGCTGGGTTCCAGGCCACGCTGGAATCGCTGGCAATGAGTTGGCTGATGAAATGGCGGCTGCTGCTGCACTCAAAAACACTCTAGACATAGCAACAGTACCCTACACTGACCTCAAGGCACTCATCAGACAACACCTACGTAAAACATGGCAAACACACTGGAGTGAACAGACAGACAACAAACTACATGTAATAAAGCCACACTTGGGACGATACACAACTGACTCGCACAACAGACACACCGAAGTGAACTTGGCAAGATTACGGATAGGCCACACACATGCAACACACTCGCACCTGCTCACTGGACCTCCAAGACCCATGTGCAGCGGGTGTGGAGAGGGTCTATCCGTAATCCAATGCGAGGCATTGTATTACGGATAGTAATTGGATTACGGATACTCATCCAATGCAAGGCACTTAACACAACACGACGCAAACACTTACCACAACTATACAGACAACACGCCCCGTTTCACCCATCGTACTTTTTAGGAGACGAGCCAATGTTTTCCACCAAGCATGTTTTTAAGTTTCTCACCGATGTCATTTTTTTACATCTCATCTCTTATCATGCATCATGACAACCTGGACCTTTACACCAGTCATATTCATTAGCTTGTGTTTTACATTGTTTATTTTTACTGAAATTCTCTACTTTTACTATCACGTCGCTGTCATGAAATACTTTTGTTTGGCGCTCTTTGCCCTTAGCTGGCCTTGCGCCATTAAAATCCAGATATCATCATCATCATCATCATCATCACAGAGATGAAACCGTTGCGGGTAGAGGTGTACAGCTTTGCTCTAAAAGTCTCTTGTCTTTGAAGCACGAAGCTGTCTAGCGCGAGGCGTAAACGAGTGTCCCGGTGTTTTAGTACCGTGACTACATGAGACGGCGATTACGACGACGACAGGGTACGCCAACAGCCCCAGCCTCTAAGGGGCTTTGCCCCTAAAACGTGGCATAGATCTCAAGCTTGCACGTTTCATCACTTGGACATGCATCTTGAGCAGATTAGTTATCAATAGGTGCCAGTTTCAGTCAGTAAAGTCAAAATAAAAAGCGTGAGCGTGTTTGTGCGGTCTTTCTTAGGGGTGACCAGCGCCAACACTCCAGAGAACCAAAACGTGCTCATTCCTTCCACCTATGTCGACTCTACAGTCGTGTACTAAAAAAGCTACGCTGGTCACAAAGCGGAATGGTTCATAATTTTTCTGTATTTTTTTTTATTTTTTGTTCCATCGAATTCCACCTGCTCAACAACGGCCTCTGTCACCTGTGAGCTAATTGGCGGCGAGTCCTCTTTCTTTCAACTCGGCAAACCGCCTCTTCAGGCTTCACATTTTAGGCTAACACTTATTTGCGCATATGCAAACGCAGACGCTCATTTTTTTGAGCACGCACACATTCGCACGAACATGCACGCATACAGACTAATGCACAGACACACGCACATGCGCACAGACAAGCACGCGCACTACCGTGGGAGTTCGAGAATATTGCCCGGGGACCTTAAGTCGCCTTCGTGCTTTTAAGTCGAAAGCCTGGCGATACTTAATAGCAGTTTTTTACGACTACATCGTATTTGCCTCTCTTTCTTTGCTTTCGTTTTTTTTTTTTGCTTTTGGCGTGAATTACTTTGACCGGCTTCTCTTTTGCCACACTGTGTTTGCGTCTCTTTTCTCGCTTTCGTTTCTTCGTCTTACAGCGCGGCTGGTTGCACAGGTCCTACTTACGTGCCATCACGTTCAGGTGTCACGAGGCTCGCACTATTATACAAAATTTACGTTTCCTACTCAAAAGTTTGTGAATTTTGTGAAGCGGAAACAACAGCCCATCAAAGACGCCCATTTCTGTTCGATTCACCGAGTGGGAATGTGCCACAAAGTTTTGAACAAAGTGTTGAACCACATTGAACAAGGTTTTGTGCAATGCCTTGGTTGTACTTCGATACCGCATGCTGCAGACGGTGCACCACCTCCAACATGCTGTGAGAGCGCAGGGATAGACCACTGCGCTGCCATAGTGTGGAGACTCGGGTTCAAATTCCATCGGATCACACACTTATTGACTGCTCAGAGCTGCGGTCATTTTTTGACCCACAACAATTACAACAACAGTGAGCGTGGTTTTTAGCGGAATTAGAGAACACGAAAGTAGGAACCTGAACATGCGAAATTAAGCATTTGAATTTCTGGGTGTTAAAGGGTTCCTTTACATTGTAAGCGGCTGTTTTCGGCCTGCAATGTTGTCTGGACCCTGCAAAAATACTAGTATTTTACCCGTAGCTGTTGGGCTCTATGATCACGCTCGCGGTTGTGACTACACGGAAAGGAGCTCGCGACTGCCCTTAGCTATACCAGGCCAGAGAGTTGTCGAGTTGGGAGTTCGCCCATTAGCAAGGGCTGTTCCGCGACCGCACGTGGAGTCGGCTGCGCTCTTACGGGCATGCTTACAGTCAAAAAATAAAACATAAAATAAAAGGAAAGTATCGCGCACGTGCGCCCAAAGTATCATTACCTGCAGCTCAGGCACTTCGTTCTCCTCATGCTTCGCAGAGGCTTAGTTATAACGCCCCAGAGAGACAAATACTTCCTAAACAACATATCCTTCGGGCTGCATATGCGCAGGTGAGTTGTTTTTGTAGACATTTCTGTACATTCGCGCGGGAAAAAGAAAGATTATCAGGAATAGAATCCTCCCAAATGTAAATATAAGAAGGCTGAAATTGAGACGTTCAGGGTAATCAGCCCATGATGCCGTTGAGCTGCGGACGTCAACGTAATAGCTGAAATTGAACAAACTGTCAGGGTTGCGTTCCGGCGTTGCCTTTTATCACAGGAATAGGTTTTGCGGTAAAGCCAGCTTTGCAGCGAAGGCTACGATTAATGCAGAGCTAACTTTATCCGGCGCGTGTCCGCTGGCGTGCCTATAGCCGCCTTGTCCATCCTTTCGCAGCTTTCATCGCCCTGCTCACACGTCGGTAATGTATATAATTCTAATCCACGCGTGTATAGCCAGAGTGGCCTTGTATTCTGATTCTGTATTTTGTATACAGTTAAACCTGGAATGTAACTGAACCTCTATGTAGCGAATTCCTGGATTTAACGAGGTTTTTCAATTGCCTGTTGCCAGCCCCATTGAAACCCTATGTGTTTGCGACCTGTATGTAACGAAGGCGTTACGACGGTTAACCTTGATGTAACGAATTCGCTAGGCTGATGATTCATCCTTCTTTTGCACTTTTTCTAAAAAACTGGCTGGTGGAATGCACTAATTTAGCGAACTTCGCCCGCACCGACAAACTACCGTGCGTTACTGCAGTGTCAGTGCGGTATTGGTTAGGTGCTAGGCCTCCTTGTCGGCGTGTATTCGCGAGTCTCCACTGGTATCTGGGGTGTCGGTTCGTCGCTGATGAGTTCTGCCGCGGGAAAAGGAAAAGTTTTGTCTTTTCGAGACAAGCTCGCAATTGTAAATGCCGTCTCCACCAACGAGAGAGAAGAACGTCGCCGCCCGATATACAGTACCCCAGCTTTGAGCTCTGAAGAATTTTGAGTGTGGCAAAGAGCATCAAGTTCACGAGAAGGCGCCCTTTCAGCCGAAGTTTGGTCCTTGAAACGAGTTCAGGCACCGAAAAGTGTCAAAAGGCGAAGGGGATATTTAGGTTGCGTCTCTGAACGCGGGAGTAAGCAAGCTTGCTTTTTTGGAGTGCCGTGTGGTGACTAAGTTCGAGGGAAAGTAGTAGGCGCAAATCACACAGTTTTTCACTGCAAAATAAATACTTTAAGGGTGACATCACCATCACTGATGTCTAGCGTTTTGGTTTTGCTTCTGCTTCATTCACGTGAGCTTTAACTCGAAACCTGCGTGTAACGAAATCCTGCATGTAACGAAAAATTGCGATTTTTTTTTTCAACTTCGTTGTATCCAGATTTAACTGTACTGCTTCCGACATTGTGCGGCGTCACTAGCTGGACAAACAACCCAACCACTGCCGCTGGCATTACATAGGGCGTCGCGCAGCAGTTGGTCAAGAATTTCTTTTTAGATATACATGCCTTAAATCCTTACTGGCGACAAGTTACTATTTTACAAGCCTCGAAAACGACGACTAGCTTCCGTGGTTTATAATCTAGTGTTTATAATCCCTAGCTTGAAAATCCGTAGTTTATGATGCACAGGACTGGCTCAAGGCAATATGCGCGGCCGACTCATGCATGAGCATTTCCTGTGGATGAAAGGGTCTCAAACATGCGTAGGTTCTAAATAAGTTAATTCGACAATCTTACTCCTGCCTTAGTAAGTTTTTTTTACATAAGTCCGAGAGAACGCTCGCAATTTCATTTCACTCTAATGAAATTTGAACAAGAAACGTAGGCACTCTCATGCAGCAGTACGCAGATTGACGTGCTGATATGCTGGCGCACGGGTAATAAAAACTGTTTTACGGCCAAACACCAACGGATTCTTTATTTGGAATTTTTTTAGCACCGCGGAACCTCTCGTAAATATCGCGACGTACATTATTGCGCTAAAACCTCGCACGCACCCTCGACACTAGCTAGCTTTCTACATGTAGCGCCTTTTTATGATGGCCAGAAAAAACAGTTCGTGTCACCTCGCTCGTTCAGAAAGGCTTGTATGATGTAGGCTTCAAATTTATTTTTTTCCTTTTTTGGAAACATTATTTTTATTTATTTTGGCTGTGGAAACACGATGTCTGGAGGTGCTCTTACAGTCTCTGAGCTACCTCGCTGATCCCGAAGGAGAGCGCGAAAGAGTAGGGGAAATACCTTTAGCGCCTGCGGGCTTTCATTAAGTGCTGCCCACCACACCTGAGTGTCATGGTTAGGTTCCTGAAATTTTGTAAAAACAAGGCCTGGGGTAATGCGTTTAAAGCTACTAATCTTCTGACACCCCCATAAGAACACGCTAGTTCACATGTGTACTATGGTGCTGCACTTGTACAAGCATGCTCCAGCGCAGTATGATCCGCCTACACAGAAACAACTACTCTACAACATGAGCGAGAACTCAAAATAAAATTCTGCTTAATGCAGCAGTGTGAAATTAAGAGACGAACACCAGCCCTTAGACTCTCTCAAGAAGATTAAGTATTCACATTACATAACTATGGGGGCATGCTGCTGAGATTTATTAGTAAAGGCTTAACTTATGGTTCGTAAAGTTTTATATATCTAAAAAGAAACAAAACTACCTCACATTAAGGACCACCCGCTAAAAAAATAAAACCTGTACGAAACGCATTACGGGGCGGGGAGTGCTCTAGAATAATTGATATGAGCTTGGTGCATCGACATTTTAAGGACACTTAATACTTCAGGGAACAGGTGTGCGTGCTATTCCGCTTAATATAAAAGGGCAGCTAACCATGGTCTGAGGAATGGTCGGCAGATGAATCGGATAAAAAGGGTGTCCCAGCTATCACGGACCAAGATTTTTAAAAAGCGCAATGGCGTTACTGGAACAAAACATAGCGCATAATGTTTCCAGTACAGTGGAGGAGCGGCCAGTAATTATTTCGTTAATGAGATTTTATTAATGAATTCTAATTGATTATGTAACTCGAGAAGTACTGCCCTACTCATTGAAGTGTAAATGCGAAACCTGTAGGTATTCACGAGAGGAATCTAACTGGGGCTATTTTCAGCGACGAACTATATTCCGTACTCATTTTTTCTGCCTGATAAAGAAACCCACGAAATAGATCTATTTACAAAAAGAGATGGAACCTATTTACAATTCGGCCATCGCAGCTTGAGCAGTCCCGCGCCAACCGACTTCGTCTTCGTCGGTTGAGGATGACCACAGCGCTACGTTGCATTTTTTGATAAAACTTGGAGCGCCACTCAACAAGGACGACAGAAAAACGACAAACGCAAGCGCTCACTCGCAACTAGCTTTTATGGAGGCATCGTATCATATATGTACAAAACTTCACCGCAGCATGCGCATGAGAACACCACAGAAACACTGGTGAGATAGCTGCAATCAGAGAGCAGCTTTCAGAAAATAAAATTCCCTGGAACGCAGTGACACCGATGTCTCACTGACGCACTGGTCCCCTTTCCTCTTGATATGAAAGGCTTGAAAAAGCTCCCTCGTCATTGTGCTTTCACTTCTGCCTAGAATTGTAACCTTCTCTAAGTAACGTCTGCATTTGGGCTGCAAAGGACTGAATGGCCTGCACTGATCACAATGACAATATTTGTCTAGTTACGAATGCCGCTGCATGTCCACTTCCTCTTTTTCTCGTTACAATATATATATATATATATATATATATATATAAAATATATATAAAATATAATATATATATATATATATATATATATATATATAAGAGAGAGAGAGAGAGAGAGAGAGAGAGAGAGATGAAGCTTGAAAGCAGAGAAAGCTTTGATGCGTGGGTAGGTATAGCCTGAAGCAGCATCAGTCAGGTTTCAATTGGTTTGCTCCAAGCCGACATGTGTCGAGCTAACATGTCGCGTTCACGGGAGCATCGGCCATTGCAAGCTTTTTCTAACGCATCCAAACTCCACGGTGAAGCGTTGAAATTCAAAGCAAACTCGTCACAGCGCATGGCCTACTTGTCGGCGTTACGTGCGGCCCACTTTTGTGCGACCCGGCATCGCCTAGAGATTATTTGCGTCCCTGAAAGAGCCACGGAATTGCTTTGTGTTCCGAGGTACTTAAGGAGGCCGTCTCCTGTTTTTCCGCCAAGGTGTCGACGTGCTTCAGTCGCAGCCGACCTACATTGCATGTCCTAGTTTCCCGAATTAGGGACAGCTGCTACAAGAGCGGTGTCATGTTCAATGAAAGTCACACGTGCGTGCTCAACAGCGCGGGAAGACAGCGCGACAGAGACGACTGTCATCTGGGCCGGGCCAAGAGGGCATGGCCTCGCGTTGCTGTTTTCCCTCCAACATCCCCCGGGCGAGGTGCAGACAGCTGTTTCTGGAAATCGCTTGTTTTTAAGCCCCATCCAATCGCTCTTTGTCTTTGTGTGTGGGAGGAAGTCAACATCGAAGGCTGTCACGTGCTTCAAAGAATAGGGTCGTTGAGTTTAAGTTTTGGTTTGTTCGGGACTCCTCCATATGTCGGCGACTACAGATGTTTAAAACTGAGCCAAGTAGAGTATTCGCCAATATATTTAGCAGATATCTGAATGTGAAATTCTAGTTACGTCTTTTAGGGCGCATGCTCAAATAAATAAGTTGAGGGCACTCGCTGTTCAAGCTGGCACTCTTTTAAACGGTTCGAAACACCCCGTGGAGGGGAGGGATTAAAACACACGTCGCTGAAATTAGCGTTGATTTAATTGGTGTTCGTGGAATAAACATTTATTCCTCCTCCTCCTCAAGTTGTGTCTTGCTCCTAGTTAACCGCATCCAATGCCAAACGGGAGGTTGAACGCCTTTGTATGTGGCCGATTGTTTACTCGACAATAGCCAGAATTACGTGTATTGGTCAGTCTTTCAAGAAGATTGCTCGATGCGGGACTTGAGCTGAGGGCTGTTTTGGGCCCTGGGCGAAGTCCCCGTCAGGCTGCACGTGTAATCAAAGCTATTTTGTTCTTCGTGCAAAGCACAGGACTTGACACACCTCCGTACAAAACTTCATTCTGTGCGCTACTGAAAATTCATGCGCATCATCCGACCTCTTTTCATTAATTATTCCCTCTTCTTTTTCTTCTTATCATCTCGCGCAGCGAGTAAGCGCAATGGATTGGCTAACAGCCGTTTCCATTAAATCTATTCTTTCTCAGTCTGCATCTCTCTCCCTCTCCCTCTCTCTTCCTGTCAGTCCTCATAGGTAACGGCTGGATTTTATTGTTGTTCTAAACCAAAACAAAACTTACGTCACAAGTTTTCTTTTGTTATAAATGGGTTGCCAGCTTTCTGCCTTCTTTTATTACCTCAACACTGCCGGAGAACCTCTTGGTCTGGCTGTTCTTTTCTGTTTCTTTCCTTTTTAGCTGAAACATGCGGTGTAACACAAGCCTTAATCGAATTGGTCGCCGAGGAAACAATAAACAAAATCAACGTGCCCTGTGCGTGGTATACCCTAACTTAGCCGAACAGCACTAAAAATAAGCTCCTAATTGGAAAAAGTTTCGTTTCAACTAACGTTTTTTTAGTCTTCTATAAAACCTCTATTGCAACCAATGCAAGTCGCGTTCAGACGTGCGCTAACGCGAATTCTACGAGCATAATACTGGTAGCAATAATACGCAGGTAGGAACGTTCTAATAGTCAGGCCAAACGAATGTTTATAATAAAAATAAGCAAGCATGAAATTCTGAAACGATACCAACACTTGTTTACTACATTTTTTTTATAACTCACAATGCTGTGAGCACATATAGGTGCTTTAGAGCAGCAATAAACGTGAACATGGAGTGGAACTTGAATGACTGTACAACACGTACAGCAAACGCTCGTTATAATAAAACCGGTTTATTCGAAATATCACTTTATGTCCCCAATACAGGTGATTGTGAGTAAATAGTCTCTGCGTCTAACGAAGTATCACTTATAACAAAAGTGGTTTCATTCTGTCTCGAGAACTTCATCACAAGGAGGCGTTACTGCGTTCGCGTTTGCACCGACATTATCCATTCTTGGGCGCTTAATACTGTGTTAGTGGATGTCTATAAGTCGACTGCAGCATGCGTGTTTAGCAGTTGTTATGCGACAGGATATTTTTGAGTGTACGCCCGCTTTTTCAGTCTCGGCTGAATATTCCAATACATAGAACACCGAATTCCACAAACAGGAACAAGTCAAATAACAAGAGCTATTCGATTCGTATTCACTATAATTGGATGAAATTTCGGCACTGCCTTTCTGCTTTCTACGCCGGCCAGCTACACACAAGCCTATTCTAAAGCAGCTTAAACCGAATCAAAATACGTGAACTTGCAGGCATACACGTACGAAATTGACGCGATGTTCTGTTTACATATATTTATAGGTCTCCAGGTAACAACCTCGTTCATTCCATTTAATTCCTAACTAACTGATTTACCTCACCCAATTCCTGTAGGGTTTTGTTTAAACGAACTTGATCCTTTCCCCAATAATATCACTAGTAAAAAAGGGGTCTTTAGGCTCGAACAGACGTGATCTAAACTTCGAAACGTTTTTTTTTCTATTCCTTGAAATATTTCCTACATATTGTAAAATACAAATAATCGACCATCAGAGAGTTCCGCTATTTCGATGTTACACAGGTCGCGTGTCGTGATGAAAAATGACCCACGGCTTGCGTGGAAAACCGTAATTTCGCTTGTCACTGCGAGGACAGCAGAGATTTTTTTTCTTTTTCCGCCCCTTTTAACGAATATTCTTTCTTTTAGTTCCAGCTTATCTAGGAGAGTTTATCGCTGTGGGACTAATTTTCTTAATAATATCTTGCAGTCTTTCTCAGGTAATTACTCTGAGTAAGCTGCGTGAAATGAGCCAAAACGTCTGCTCCCTCCCAACGTCATCGTGCTCTGGAAAGTAATATTTTGCATTTACTTCTTGCGTCTCCCAATACGGTGTCGTGGGATATGATAACCCTGACGGCGTTGGGTTCCTAATTGAAGTACAAAATTACCGCCTAAAAGAGCACCTGGTGAGAGCCTTCTGAGGCGCTAAGCTAGCTATTAAGCATGTATTGATTCGAGCCATCTGACTAATCTTTTTACACTTGCAGATTCCATGTTTAGGGCGGGCACGTTTTTTAAGACCTTTCTCGAAGGTGGTTCTGAAACAGTTTGAGACGTACCCTGCGTATTAAATTTCTTTGCGCTAATTTTTCAGATAAATCGTGTTTTTTACCTTATTTTGTCTACTTTCTTCTTATTTCAACAGCGTTACTTTTTTGCTCAGGGTTATTGGCACTGATACTGCGGAAATTACCCATTTTGGGGTAATTTTTTTGCCATAAACATTTCCCAGAGAGAAAGGCCATGATCTTTATCTGCAATGCATGCATGCATTGCTATAAAATAAGAATCTAAAAATTTATCAGGGCACTTTTTGCGTGCTTTGAAGGGGAACGCCTGGCCACACTTATTCCTTCCAAGATTGACGGGGTGGTTCAGGCTGTACTATTATGGCGGGCGCCGTTTTTTGTGTTGTGCACAGTAATTAATGTTTTGATATCTATGCTTGTGATGCAGACGTATCAATTTGACGCACCTTATCGACGAATCTTTAGCAGAACTTCAGGGCCATAATTCGTGGCTAACATTTTGAGCCCTCTTACATACACGTAGTCTTTTTTTTCTACGCAAGTGCACCCACGGATGCTGTTCTTCATCAGCACATTTAATGTTGCGCATTGTACTCAGATATAAAACTGCGAGAATACGTTGAATTAACGAGCAGAGCGCCTGATTAAAATATGTCAAAGTTCGGTGCCAAAAGGGCCGAAGAAGCCTGGGCTGTAAAAGATGCAACACTGCGAGGTTCTCCAGTAAGGCAGAATTCAATTCTGGCAGAATGAAGTCAAAATATTAAACACAAGCGTGTAATTAGCACGGGTAATTATGCCGGAATTTCGTCTGTGTGCCGCCCTGTGCTTCTAGTGCACCAACCAAGAAAATTGGAACGGCGCCGCGGTCGCGAACGCAACACCAGCGCTAATGACAACGCCGTAGGAGACATGTTGAGTTGCAAAAGCCCAAAGTTTTGTAACTAATATTACCGTTGTTATTACAAACGTTACGTGATTTAAAAATAAATGAAGTCATCTTCATCACTAGTAAATTATACTAAATATTTAAATAAAGGAACAATTGCTTTTGGTTGAACATTAATACGCAAAAAGGTGGCGCTGGTGCATTTTTTTCAGTTTAGACAGGAAGGAAGCCTGCATCGTTGCTGACTTCGATGCTGTCTCCTCGGAGCCGTCTTCGTTGACTGCTTCGTTTGAATTGGAAAGGGGCTTAACACGGCGTACTGTCTGTGAAGACGGCAACGAAGCTGTCTAAACGGTAAATTGGAACGCACCCTAAATTCCGGTAATGACGATGTCGATCCTACCATCTGACTTACAAGCTCGGTCTGCGCTGCGTGGCATCACGCAATGCAAGCATGACGTCCGGCACTGCGCAGTGCCACATGCGCAGATCACACTTTTAGAGTCTAATGGTGTACGCATTGCCGCCATTTGCCGAATGTAGTTTTTCGGAGGTTTGGATTGGTCACTGGAGTACATTTCGGTCAAGCTGAATCACGGGATTGCCTTGGAGTGTACCAGAGCCAGCCACATCTACTGGATCGCGCACAGTGTTAGAATTTCTTAACAATTCACTAATCTCCAGCACTGTTGATGCGCTATTTCTCCAAGAAAAGCAGAATGTGCTCTTGTGTACGAGGGTTGGCAGTACTGTTGCATTCGCATATGTTGCACCGGGCGTAGCTCTAATCGGTTCACGCGAATGAAAGATATGAAAATGGCGGCCTATGACTTGCGGTGTGACATACGCGTTCGGCGTTTTGGCTTCAAAATAAAATAAAATAAAACATACATTTCTTTCTCCCTCTCTTGCAACGAAGATGGCATCACTCGGGGCTTGACCCACATACCAGTCACTCACCATTTTATTTTCATTTCTTTGGCATCGAGAAGAAGGCACGAATGGCTTAATACCGCAACTTTCAGGCGCTTGTTTCTAGATTCGCGCAATAACCGGAGCGGAATAGAAACGAACCAAAAAAAAAACGACA